>JARUPZ010000003.1:14322549-14922549 GCA_031213475.1 Nereocystis luetkeana
CTACAATGCCGGGGCGGAGCACGTCCTTTTTTCACCGACCAGGCAGACATTGTTTGCGCCAAGCGCGAAGCGCCGTGAGGTGTCGGGCGAGTCGCGTGAAGGGTGAGCTGCATCCTAGTAAGAACCGCTTGTAAGGCGGGCTTGCATATGGATTGGGAGGGGGGGGCATGAGAGGGGGAGAGGGGTGGGAGAGGGGATGGGTATCGTTGGTGTTCACTTGTGAATCGTGATAATTAATCGACAGTGAGCTGTTGACAAGCCTCCCGTGTGTGCCAGAAATCGAATGGTTTTGTGTGCCAAGATAAAAATTTTGTGAGGGGCTTGGAGGGTGGGAGATAAGGGATGGAGGAGCGAGGGCGTGGGTGGGGTTGTACTCGTGGCTGTTGTCTGACTTTGTGGGTCGCGAGAACAACCGAGGGTGAGTTTGCTGGCGATTATCTCGCGTGTGAGACTCGCAGGTTTGCTGGAGACAATATGCATGTCTACGCGAGAAGGGCGGGCCGGCCGGCGGTAGAGCGGTGGTCACAGCGCGGCCGCAAATATGGCGTGCTTTGCGCTCTATTACGGGGGACCATAGTTAATAGGACCAAATATTGTTACTAGAAACGGTTAAATGTACAGGTTTTTATGTACACCACAGGTCCTATTAACTATGGTCCCCCGTAATAGTAGTTGGGAAATACTTGGCACCGCGCACCCCCCTCCCGTCAGGAGTCGGCTGGCTACCCGCTTTTATCTCGTCGCTGGCGGTGGTGGTGGTGACGTTGGTGGTGGTCATGCCTGGTATTTGGTTTCTGCGGCTGCTGTTTTGCTTGTTGTTGTCCTTTTTTTTTCGTGTTTGTTGTTTCTGCCGCTGCTGCCGCTGCTGTTGCTGCTGCTGTTGGTGGTTTTGCTGCCGCCGCTTCTGATTTTTGGCGTATCATTTCTGATGCCGATACTGTTTTTTGTGCCCTGTGTGTGCTACACGCCCCCCCGCCTCCCCCTCCCCCGGTGATCAACCAGCTTCTGCGAACGATGCGGTTCTTCCTGTACAAGCGGAAGGACGCCGTGGCGCAGTGGTCCCGCAACCAGCAGTCGGCGCAAATCAATCACGAGAAGGAGGTGAGGGGGGTTGGTGTTGGTGGTTTTATTGCCGATGTAGTGGCGTCCCCGGGTCTACTATGCTCTCCCGGATTTTGTGCTCCGTCTCGAAAGGGATGCGGGGTCAATGGTCAAATGACTAAGGCAAGCAACAAATGAGTACCCCCCCCCCCCCCCCCCCCTCCTCACTCCCGCTCTCCTCCCCCCGCCTCTCATAACGCCTCTTTTTTGTGTAGTTGACGGTTTCAGGGATTTCGCCAATGTGGTGGTGAGTGTCCCTGGATCCAAGGTACACTACTGGGTTCGGTACACTAGATAGCAGCGAGAAAACGATCGCTGTCCTAGGGGAGAGATGGTGGCCACAGGCGGCGAAACAGGAAGGGGATAAGAGTAGCTAAAAGTTTATACTGTACTGTGTGTAACATATGGAAACAACGTAATGAGCGCCCAACTGTTGGAGCTGTCTCTGTTTGGAGTAGGAACGGTACTCCGTCTCGAAATGGATGTGTGGTCAATGGTCAAACAACTAAGGCAGGCACCAAATGAGTACCCCCCCCCCCCCACCCCCTCTTTTCACCCCCGCCCTCTTCTCCCACCCCCCTCCCCCCCTTTCAAAACGCCTTTTGGTGGTGTAATTAAGGGTTCCAAAGATTGCCAATGAGGTGGTGTCCCTGGATCCACGATACACTACTGGACTTTGACCCCCCCCCCTCCCCCCCTCCTATAACGCCTTTTGGTGTTGTATTTTACGGTTTCAGGGATTGCCGATGTGGTGGTGTCCCTGGATCCACGACTTGGGTCTGATGGCGGGCTGCGTCCGTCACGGGTTCATGAACATCAACGCCATGCGGAGCGACACCACCCTGCCTCTGCACCCTTCTTCCGTCCAGGACCACATCACGCGCGCCCTCATCGTCGGCGTCGAAGACCCCATGTCTCACATGGACGAAGGCTTTCCCACGGCGGGAGTGGCGCCTCCGGTGCCGCCGCCGGCGCCGGCTAGCCCACCCCCCCTGCCCCTGGACGGGACCAAAGGTCTCGTGGCCGGTGGGGAGGGTGGAGAGGGTGTTGGTGGCGTGGTCGGGGGAGCTGGGGGTGCGGGGGGTGGGGCTTATTCGTTGGCGTCGGCGGTGGCGGTGGCGGCGGCGGCCGTGAGGGCGGGGAAGGGTTTCGATGGCACCGACGAGGCCGTGCAGGCGTGGGCCGAGGAGAGCTCCTCGGAGTTCCCCACGCGGCGGTCGGCGGAGGAGAGGGTCTTCCGGATCTGCGTGGCGCTGACGAAGTTGATGCCACTCTCCAACCCGCTCCGCGTACGGTGTTACAACGAGCGCTGGCCGTGACGAGGTCGGGTCTCGCTCGGTGTGTGGGGGTGTGCCGTGTAGTGGTGGTGGTGGTGGGGGTGGTGGGTCCCGACAGGCTTGTTACAGCGCCCTGAGGCGCGCAGAAGCTCCTTGGGGGCGCCTAGCGGCGCGTAGCCGCGGGATTTGCTTGGGCCTGGAGGCCTTGCCACCCTTGCCTTGCGCGATTGATTGCTGTTTCGTTTTAGGCGCGTACGAGTGATGTGGATAACGTTTCTTTGGAGGGTATGGCGCTTTTTCGATCGGGGTGTACTCCTTATCCTCCCCCCTTTCCCCCTCCTAGCTCCCCCCCCCCCCCACCGTAGTCGTATTGCGTTTGTGTAGTAATTCGCGCTTCGGGTTGCGCGGGGCTTTGCATGCATGCGTGTGTGTAAGGAGGTGTAAGGCCTGCCGATCGTCTGACATGGGGGGGGGGGGGGGGGGGGGCAGGAGTCCATCGCCGTTTTCAAGCGATGCGCTTTCGGTTGGTTTGCCGTTTCGCCCGCTCGGCTGCGGTGAGGCTCACCAAAAGGAGGGGAGCGTTGTCGCGGCGGTTTCATGTGTGCCTCGTGCTATTTATTCATAGTATCAATAGTGAGTAGGGTTTTCTGGAAACTGGGAGGGGGGGAGCATGGGAGGGGGGGGGGGTGTACTCGATAGGATTGATGTACTCGATCTCATGCATGGCCGTAGTCGTATGACCATAGACCCTCGCATCCCTACGATGCCGGGACGGAGCATGTCGGGTTTTCACTGACCAGGCAGACATTGCTTGCACCAAGCGCGAAGCGCCGTGAGGTGTCCGGCGAGTCGCACGAAGGGTGAGCTGCATCCTAGTAAGAACCGCCTGTGAGGGGGGGGGGGGGGGTGATATTTATTTGTCGTTTTTCACCGGCTGTCTCTCGTCTGTGCCGCAGAGGGTTTGGGGGCTTGAGGATATTTGACGGTTCAACGGATTTCTCTCGTATATACGCGGGTTTGTCGGCTGGGGGCGGCGTGTGGGGGGGGGGGGGGGGGGGGGGGGGGGGGCAGCACTGTCTGTTGTGAATAATGACGGCGCTGCGCAGTCGTTGAGTCGACGTTTTGGTGCTACGAGTGTGAATGATTCTGCGGGCTTGCGCGCGCGATTTTGTCCCGCACCTGGAAGGCCTAAGATGTCCGTTGACGGTCTAGTTTTGACCCGTCAAGATTTCTCTTTATTTTGGTTAATATACTAGTTTTAGTGTGGGATTTCCTTGACGGCGCCGTCAAGGGGCAAGAGTGCGGTCAACCGAAGTGTTTTCTATGCTACTATAGTGTTAGTGTGGGGGATACCTTGACAGCTGTCCGTCAAGATACATTGAGGGCTGTCCGTCAAGCGGCAAAAGTAAGGTCAACCGTCAAATGTGCCGGGAAGAGATGTAGGGGGCGGGCGGGCTGCCGCCTGGACATCCTGTTTGCGTCGACTGGGGTGTCTGGGCGGCGGGCAGTATTACGTACGGTGTGCAGCGACGAAGTGTTCGGTGGCGTCTTTGCCTTTTTTCTTGTGGATTCCTCTCTGCTGTTGTAGCAATATTTAGGAGCTGGGCGGCCATCGCACCGAGAGTCTTCCTACGTTTCTGTCCTGCTGATGATGCTGCTGTGGCTGCCTTTTTTTTTTCTTAATTATAGTAGTCCTAAATTTTACTAACGTTCTCTCGAACCCAAGCACGCATTTCGTCGCTGTGCAGCAAAAAATTTCCGGTTCATTCGCACACTCTGCGACCGTATACCGCCATCGCCTCTCTTTTATACTTTGTCGTGGGATCACGCGGTGGTATAGTACTGATAAAAAACCAGCCCCCCACTACAGCAGTAGTGTATGGCAGTACGCCACACGACGTTCTACATTTTTAGCTCTTTTTTGGGGGCCAGATGCTCATTTTTTTTGGTGTCGGAGGCGGGGGGGTGTCTCACACCTCATTTTCCAAAAATGAAGTGCAGCATATTAATAGTGGTTTTCTTTCGTGTCTCGTGCATGTTTGGGCTCCTCACCTAGAAATTCCTTGTAGTTCCGTGATGGCACCTCATTGTGCGAAGGTGACTACCGAGGAGTACGTGGGTGGACGAACGGCAGGGTAACGCCGACTGCTATTGTTGGCGCTGCTCTACTCCTACGAAGAGTTGTTCAGCATAAAGATGGCTCTTATTCATGTGTTTTATGTCTCGCGCAGAAGTCGAGCAACACTCTTCTCTCAATGTTTGCTGTGTATACTGTTGTGCTGGCGGAGCATCTTCCTTTATGAGTATTGTAAAAAAAACAGCTGTCTGTGAGATCGCGGATTTGGTCGAAACTCATCTTTGTAAGCTGTGTGTGTGATGCTCCGATCGCGCGTAGCTCGGGTTTTATATGGTCTCAGGCAGGAAGTACAGTCCATAGTGTTGTTGTTGTCTTCACATTAAACCGTCCTTTCTAGACCCAGCTTCATCAGTACACCAAGTGTCCGTCCTGATTCCCTAGCCTAAAGAGAAACTGATTCTGTGGTCACAAGACTATGAGACAGAGGAAGACCAAAAATAAAGACTAAATCGCAAATTCAAGTGTCAAGCAAGTGAAGTGTCAGCGTACCGGGTACGAGAACACAACACACAACACAAGCAAGACCGTAAAAAGAAGAGCAAAAAGGCAATAAAATGGGGGGAAAAAACTGAAATGAAAAAAAAACAAAAAACAGATTACAAACGACGCAAGGACTTCAGAAAGGCTGCTATTATAGACGAAAATCATACGTACTCAGGAAGGGCAGGTATCTGCAGGTATCGGCTGCGCGGACGAAGCAACACGAAAGAGAGGGAGATGCAGGCTAAAGTCTGTAAGAGCTAGAAGAACCGATACCTAGCCACCCGATCTATCATTTCGTTTCTGCGTTCGTCAACAGCTGTATCAGAACAGCTGCCCCTCCCCCCCTCCCCTTGTCGCCGTTATTGGCGTCCTCCGCTGTATGAGGAAGAAAAATCTGAGTGTGGGCGTGTTCATTTTTTCTTTCGTCTCTCGAGGCGTTGTACGATGATAGACAGAGGTGCACCCTTGATTTTTCTAGGCTCCCATGTCCGGCCAAGGTATAATAATAACATAATGCGGAAGTCAACGGGGTCAAATATCTACTATATGAATACGACTGATAATGCTTGAGATAGATGTATGTGTGGGGCGCGCACCTTCAGCAATTATTTCAGACATCCCCATGATAATCTGTACCCCCTTCGACTATTCCGGGGGACCATAGTTAATATGACCTATGGTGTACATAAAAACCTATATATTTAACCGTTTTTACCAACAATATTTGGTCCTATTAACTATGCCCCCCCGTAATAATATGACGGGGGACCATGTTAAATAGGACCAGACCTACGGTAGACACTAAAACCTGTATATTTCCCTATTTTTACTATCAATGTCTGGTCCTATTTACTACCAGGTATGCCCCCCCGTAATATTAGTAACAATAATAAGTGCCTGGTAAGGATGGAGTGGCGGCTCATATTTTTTCTCCCCCAAATAGTCATGTGATACCTCTATCATCGCCGTCGAACGCCTCTCACCCTCCTGCATACTCGTACCTCAAATCATCCGCGGTCACGAAGCGACAAATCCTCCGACCCCACCCCTCTGCCTTCGTACGGTGTGTGCCTTGCGTTTTTATCGCGACAAAAATACTTCAGTCCCTGTTTCTTCCCCCCCCGTCGACTGGCGTCTAAATTTTAAATCTATTTTCAGCCGGTTGGGTGAACAAGTATGCTTATTTTCGCGCTTGCCACATCCGACAATGTGGCACGGACAGCATGGTGGCCTTTGAAGCCTATATTACGGGGGACCTATAGTAAATATATGGCCTGGTATTGTTAGTAAAAATAGCGAGATATATAGCTTTTGGTGTGTACGGTAGGTCCTGGTTAATATGGTCCCCCGTAATAGGACTGCAGTCCCGTTTTGGGGGCAATTGGGGATACATTACTTGGAACTAGAGACAGACACAGATACATGTTTGTTTGTGGGCAATCAGTACCAAAAGGCTTCAGTTAATTTGATCAATCATCATATAAGGCTCATTTTCGTAGAGCGTTTTTTCTATAATTAATTTCCAAAGTTTGGAAATAATTGGAGATAAGTATCAATATACGGAGGAGGCGTTCTTTCATTATTCGTGAAATTCTCCAGGAGCAAAAAAATCGAGTTCGTTACACTTCACACATTTGGGGGAAAAAATCAGGAAAATATGGAAGAAGATTGAAAAATTGCGCGAAAAAAATGTCGAAATATTGGGGGAAAACTCTCCCATAAGAATGACCCTAAACCTTAAATTTCGCCGAAAGGAAAATAAAAATAAAACCAACGGGAACAAACAGAAGGAAGGTTATTTGTTTTTCTTCAGTGTTCGAGACCAACCAGTCTTTTTGGGCACGTCAAGCCCCCCCTCCCCCCCCGTGCACGCCATTCATCGTGAGGTATATTTTGACCTTGTCGTACTGGTTTTAGTGTGTGTGGGGTGTCAGTCAAGGGTTAAAACCGTGGTCTCCTACTATTAATAACACGTACCTGATAATGTCCTATGAAAATGTTTGCATGCTACATACTACATGTATCAATATGGGTACATACTCGTACCAAGTACATGCTACCAGTACGTATCGCAACCGGTAATATTTACCAGGCAATAATTGAGTATATTTGCGCTGTGCGGGCATTAATCACAGTAGTAGTTCGCGTCACCCTCCAGGACAAGAGTATTATTGTGCTCCAGGTGTTCCCCACTTCTACAGTACAACCACACCCCCCCCTACAATGTGGCGCTGTCTCGCAATAATATGTAAACAAACGTACACCGCTTTGTTCATATATATGTATCCATCTTCACGTTAACTATATGGTTATTCTCTTTTTTTTCTTTTTTCTTTTTTTTTGCTCATCCCATCTATTATCTTCGCCCATCTTCTTCTCTCTCTCCTTCCGACTCGTAACTCAGATCCGGGGTCACATAGCAGGCTCTTCTCCCCCCTTCCCGCTACGGTACGTGCCTTCATTTTTATCGCGAGAAGATTTCAGCCTTTTCTTCCCTCGTCGACTCGCATCGAATTCTATACGACGTCGGGGGGGGGCTACTCCACTGGTGGCATGGTACGAGAGCCGCGACACCGGCCGCTACTTCTCGTCCCCTATCGTACTGCAAGTACCCGAGAGAGACCCCCCCCCCCCCCCCCCCCCATTATATATAGGTTGGGTTGGCGTCGGTTGGCGACGACACATGACACTGTAAAACATGGCACTCACTATAATACGTGAGCTAGACGACCACAGACAGGGTGTTTTTTGTTTTGTTTTGTTTTTTGGCGGTCGCCCACCGCTGTGGTCGTCGGAATTTGTGCGAGGTAAAAGGAGTATTTTCCTCCGCACAAGGGAATTGATCGTATCACGTAGTGTTCATGGTAAGACACCCAAGAGGCAGTTACATATAGTACTCCCATTATTAGTAATTGCTGTCTCTGGAAGAAGTGGCTACAACACCGGAAATTGAAGAAGCTGTCATCCATATATATATATATAGATCATACTGCCGGTCGCCCCGGTGGTTCAAGTGGTTAACCTCGAATTCTACTTGTTTGAGTCCTGGGTTCGAGCCCCAGGAGGGTCGGACTTTGACTTTATTTGCAAAAATAAAAAAAAGGGATTCAATTGTTGAGAGCGCCTTGCAGCGTGGGTAGGCACAATTCGATGCGAGTCGACGAGGGAAGAAAAGGCTGAAATCTTCTCGCGATAAAAAATGAAGGCACGTACCGTAGCGGGAAGGGGGGAGAAGAGCCTGCTATGTGACCCCGGATCTGAGTTACGAGTTGGAAGGAGAGAGACAAGAAGATGTGCGAAGATAATGAATGGGATGAAAAATAAATAAATAAATAAATAAATAAATAAATAAATAAATAAATATGTATTATGCAAGTCCGCCTCACAAGTGGTTATTTTTTAGTAGGATGCAGCTCACCCTTCATGTGCGACTCGCCGGACACCTCGCGGTGCTTCGCGCTTGGTTCGAGTAATAATGTATGCCTGGTGGGTGAAAACCCGACATGCTCCGCCCCGGCACATTGTCACGCGATTTGTAAAAATGAGTATCGACCGATCGATCGGTTGAACTCACAGCTATAGCTGTGACTGACCTGCTTTTTTTTCTTATTTTTTTCTTCAAAAAAAAAAAAAAAATGGTTGGCAGTTTTTGGCACCAAGGTTTTCGACATTTTCTAGTCGCCTGTTTTGACCGGGGGTCTACTTGTTGTGTCGAAAATCGAAAAAAAACGCACCGTGCGCGGCGCATCATACCACCACTGCCCGCTGTCCCTCCTCTCCTGGTTGGTGCTGGTGCTGCTACTTTGACTGATTGACGTCTGGCGAAGCACCAGACCCGCAGAAGAGAGGATCCCCTTTGGTGATTCGCGAGGGTTTGAGCCACGCCGACACCTCTCCTTTTGGTTTTTCCTCCTGTCTCCTGGGCCTGGTACGTCCTCCTCCTCTCTTCTCCCTGGTACTACACGACCACACCACCACTGCTACGATCGGTGAGAGATAGGCTGCATCTGCGCTGATGATGATATGATACCAGGTATAATACGCTCTGACTTTCCCCACCTCTCTGCTGCTGTGCCCTCAACAATGCGGCTATTTTCTTCATACATCTACGTCACGCACACGGGGACAGCAGCAGTCATGAGGGGATGAGGAGATGATACGTACAGGGTTGACATTAAATATTTGAAGTTACCACCTATTACCAGGTATACTTCCGTTCCCCTCGCTGCCTCGGCAAGGAATGCTGCGAGGCATGCCCTATCAGGCTATTAGCGAGTGGGGTAGGTCTTTCTGGCGGGTGTAAGGCCGGACTCACCCTCAAGGAGTGATACCTTCTTGCTGCTGCCTGTGGCCGCGAGGCTCAGGCGGCAGTAGAGTTGGGTCGTACGTGGTGCGTCAGGCACGGAGACCTACGATTCGCGCGTCTTTTTAGGCAGCTGCGGCAGAGCAGCAATGCTCAATCGGGGTGTCCATGCGCGGAGGCAGGCGCCACCACAGGCCACACTACGGCACAGTCTATTGCGCCGGTAGGAGGCTGGATTCGACGACGAGGGAGGAGGGAGACTGAGCGTCGACGTGCGGGGAAGAGACGGATTGACCTCCCCCTGCGCGAGAATTTTTATTTCCCAGATCAGAACCGCAAGTGCGAGGAGCATTTTGTTTTTCAGGATGACGGAGAAAGGGAATCGACTGGAAGGGAATGGCAACGAGTGCACGCGCAAAGGAGCGGGTGGATTGGGCCAAGGCGATGATGCGGCCATGAAGAGCGGCAGGAAGACGGTGCATGGAGACCCATGATTTGCGCGCACACTATCATCACGAGAGAAGCAGCCATAGTTTGTTTTTTCCTGGTTTTGTTTTTCACGAGGCAGAATAGTATCTACCGGTACTCGTCACTGGTTTTTGTAGTTTAACGAGTTGTATACCCTTCATGGGGAATAACCTACGCAACTATCAGGGACGTGGTATCATAACTGTGCTGCACCTTTTTGTGTCAGACAGTCCAGGAAGAGATGGCGATCGTTGATATTCGTGTGGCAGTAAGGTTCGATTGCTCCTTTTTTCACTGCATATCCGCGAGTCTTCACTCTGACAGCACTCCAGATAGCAGGCAGGTGTGTTCCTCTTTCGTTTTCACGACTACCGTGCGTTTCGTACGGTGCAGGCAGCACTTCAGACAGCATCCGCTGTAGTCAGCAGCCACGAGTTGGTTAGTGGTGGGAACGGGGGTACTCTTCTATCTATGTTATAGTTGAGAGGATATACCCGCGGCCATGTTAGTTCAGTTTTGCACATAGGTTTTATCTTGTGTGCGCTTTTTCCGTCTCGTGTATTTTGAGGCAGCCGAATTTTCGTTTTTTTTTGTTTTTCGGATTTTCCTAGGGCTCCAGCACCTTTGTGTGACCACGGACTCCTTCGTCAGAGAGTTAATGTGAGAACAACAACAACAACAACAACAACAACAGCAGTAATAACTATTAACATCAAATGACGAATTATCTTGTGTGCGCTTTTTCCGTCTCGTGTATTTTGAGGCAGCCGAATTTTCGTTTTTTTTTGTTTTTCGGATTTTCCTAGGGCTCCAGCACCTTTGTGTGACCACGGACTCCTTCGTCAGAGAGTTAATGTGAGAACAACAACAACAACAACAACAACAACAGCAGTAATAACTATTAACATCAAATGACGAATACGTACCTGGCACCAGGCAACAATGGAGGACCTTTAACAATCTGGGAGAAGGGATATATCTTTAGGTTGGTAGGCTGTTCGGATGTTTTGGTTCCTGTTGGGAACAAGGCACGGGCGAAGACCCAACCCAACCCCTGACTCTAACCCTAACCCTAACCCTAACCCTGACCCCAAACCGCAGCCGAAACGGGCCAAAACTCGCCATAAACGAGGCTACGCCGAGTTTGCATCGAACCAGGAAAATTCTCAGATGCGGAGAACGATTCCGAAGTGCAGACCACGCTATACATTTTTCGAGTAAAAAACATCCCTAAAGATCCCTTCTCCCAGACTGCTAAACCTACTCCAACAATGATGCGATGCACGAGGTACTTTTTTTTGTTCATTACCTGGTACCAGGTACCTGGTATGTATCAACACAGAGCATGAGTTAGCTACGTTCGATGAAAATCGACGAGCAGCGTGGGAATGCTGGACCCTATCTATGCGCGACAAAAAAATAAAGGCACGTACCGGGGGGGAGAAGGGATGACACCTGTGACCACGGCTTGTCCAGAAGCTCGTTGAGGGTAAAAAACCTCCCACGAGGAAGGCTGGAAAGTAAAAGTGATGTTGGAAACCCCCCCCCCCAAAAAAAACAGAGATCAGACAGGAGGATGGTTCGTATACTGCCTGTATAATAGTATGATATGTACGTACCTGGTACGTACCATCATACGTACTGGTGCCTGCTGAGATATACAAGTCGTGCCGCATTCGTACCAGCGGCGCAGTGTAATGAGGAGGAGTGTGGGCGCCCAGTGCCCGGGAGTGTCGGGTCGTCGGGTCTTGGATCGCCATACTATAAATATAGTGCGAAGGCTCCCTTGCTTGTTGTAGCCGGCAATATAATGACAATTTGAGCTCTGATGTTAGAACTGAACGGGGATACTATTCCAGGCCACAGCGTGGTTACACCACAGGTATATAGGAGGGGGGGGAGGCGGTCTGCCCAACAGACTGAAGCCTGGTTATGGCCATCATCGTCATGATGCACTCCCTTCTTTGGGACCCAAGTAACTAGCATGGTGCTATCTGGGCAACGTTGCGTGTCTGTATGCTCCAGTGCCTGCCTTTCGTCTTTTCTTTCCCCCCCGCCCGTGATTATCGATTCTTTGTCCCTTCTTTTTTTTCTTTTTTTTTTTCTTTTTTTTTCTTCTTTTTTTTCATTTTTCATTAATTCCCGTTTGTACCTCTTTGTGTCTTTGTTAGTATGGTCCGTTTTGCCTTTTTTTGCGTTTTGCTATCTCAGATTCTGCTTCTGTTTTTGTTTTGTTTTGTATTTTTCGCTTCGCTTCATCTTCTTTTTCAGGTTTTTGTATGTTATTATTTGTTTTGTTTTTTTCGCTTCGCTTCATCTTCTTTTTCAGGTTTTGCTCCTTTTTGCTTCCCTGGTGTCCGCAGTGGTGGAGTGCGTATGCTTGTTTTTGTGTGTTGCCTCTGTTGTACTTGAGGTATTTCTTCCACTCCAGATATTGGAGCCTGTCCTGCGACCACGGACTGCATTGTATTGTGAGTTAACGAGAACAACAACAAACAACAACAGCACTACAGCAGTAGTGCCTACTGCAGCTACTGCTGTAGCTACTGTAGTGCTTACTGTAGGTACTGTAGTGCCAGGTGCCAGGTGCGCGTGAATGTGTGAGTGCTCGTTGTGCGACATCGTGGCATCACATTTTTCATGAAACGGACTGTAGTAACTGCTTCAAGTACTCGTACCCTCTGATTCGGTACGGCTTTACGGAGAGGTGAAGTGTGCTAGATGTGTGGGTGTGTGCTCTTCACATTAAACCTGTGTATGTGTTTGTTTTCCTTCTACCCGTCGACATCCAGCACAACCAGTGTCCGTTCCGATTCCTATAAGCCCCAGAGAGGCATCAGATACAAGCTCTGCGGTCGTCACGAAACTACGCCACAGCAGAGATACTTCTTTGTTACGTGCAGTAAACACAACGAACGGCGGTACAGACAATACCCTGGTATTACGGCGGACCATAGTTAATAGGACCTATGGTACACATAAAAACCTATATATTTGACCATTTTTACTAACGATATTTGGTCCTATTAACTATGGCCCCCCGTAATAGTAGATTTGTAGACAAAATACAACAATGGCATGTCATCACATTTTTTTCTCCTTCTCTTTCGATTTGTCTACTTTGTTTTTGTTTGATTGCTTCCATTTCGTTTCTTTATTTCGTAGAATGTGTATGTCGTGCCTGCCGTACCTAGTACTGTGACATGGCATTTCATTGCCCACTGCTGCTGTGCTTACTGCATACATGCTGCATACATGCATACCTGGAATGTGGCAACAACGTACCGGTAGTATCTCTGTGGCGTAGCTTTGTGACCACAACCACAGAACTTGTATCTCTTCTATTAATAGGATTGAAAAATCGGCACGGACACTGGTTGTGCTGGATGTCGACGAGTAGAAAGAACGGTTTAATGTGAAGAACACACGCACATACTGGATACGACAGGCAGGACATGCACATTCTATAAAAGAGAGAAAAGTAAAGGTACAAAAACAACAACAAAAACGATGTCGACGGGTAAACACACCAAATATCAGGCAGGAGACACTCAGTGTCAAGCTGTATGTCTGTCAAGGCTGTCAACGCAAATCTATTTGTCTATAGACATAATGTCCCCTACCCCGCCTGGCAGAAAAAGCATCATTACATGTGTGGAAACCCCTATTATTATTATTTTTTATTTTTTAGCTCCAGCTGTTTCACTCATTACCTGGTATTATATGTGGAGCTTTCTTCACAATAATATCGAGATTCTGCGTTTCAATTGGTATTTTTCTGTAGATCGGACTCGGAAATTTATCAAAATGCCGAAAAAAGATGACAGGAGAACTCACTGATTTTCGTCAATATGATATTTATAGGCGTTTCCGGAAGAACGGGGGGGTTTCTTAGCGCCCGGTTTTCGGCTGTCAAGGCTGTCTGTCAAGACATTTATTTGCCTTGACGGTGTCTGTCAAGGGCAATAGGGCTGTCTCCACCAAGGGTACCCGTAGCGTGACAGGAACGGACAAGGTGAGTCAATGGTTGAGAATCAACATTTCCAGGTGAAATCTCGAGAAAGAAAAGAAACGGGAGGGCGTGTTTGGTTTCGCCGTAGGTGCATAGATAGTGTTGTTGAAAATCGTCGCGTCCCGCCTCAGCAACTACTGCGAGACCGAGGAACTACTCCCCGAGGAACAGTGCGGCTTCCGCCCCGCACGATCAACGATTGATATGTTGTTCGTCGT
This sequence comes from Nereocystis luetkeana, assembly GCA_031213475.1. Lineage (NCBI taxonomy): Eukaryota > Phaeophyceae > Laminariales > Laminariaceae > Nereocystis > Nereocystis luetkeana. The sequence continues at coordinate 14,336,549 of JARUPZ010000003.1, forward strand.
GCGCCGGCTGCAAGAGCTCGGACGACAGAGGAAAATCCCCTTATACGTGTGCTTCATCGATCTGCAGAAAGCGTACGACTCTGTCGACCGAGAGCTGTTATGGAAGGTACTCACACGCTTTGGCGTACCAACCAAGATGCTGAGAATTATCCGTAATTTCCGCGATGGCATGCGGGCTCGCGTGCGTACTGATGACGGCGAGCTCTCGGAATGGTTTGATGTCACGCAGGGGCTGCGGCAAGGCTGTGTACTATCACCGTTACTGTTCAACGTGTTCTTCGCTGCTGCGTTACACGTCGTACTAGTACGCTTCAGCCAAGACGAAGCCATTGTAAGGGATTTGGTCCAACTCTGTGAAGCTGGAGTAGTTCGAACAGGGAAGGAGGAGCCATTGGCGTGCGTGCGAAGGTCTGTATGGGGCATGTTGTACGCCGACGATGCAGGTAGGAATTGTCTCGAAGTCGGCTGAAGGGCTCGCAAGAATGATGACAGTCATCGTGACTGTCTTCGAAGCAGCAGGCCTCACGGTGTCGGAAAAGAAGACTGAGACAATGGTCCTACAAACACCAGACCGGACAACCCTCGCACCACCGCTCGTCATCGAAGCGGCAGGTCAGAGGTATAAGTAGACGACCCAGTTCTTATACCTAGGCGGCGTTATCCACGAAAACGCTGACCTCTCGCTCGAAATCGACCGACGGATCCGCCTCATGCGAGCATGCCTCAAACGGTTCGGCCCGGAGTTGTATGATAGGACGACCGCCCCCCTTAGCCTTAAAGTCCGAATGCTGAAGGCCGAGGTGATTGAGACCCTGCTGTACGGGTGTGTGACGTGGACCCTCAGAGCGGAACACTTTGCCAAGCTTCGAACGGCTCACCACCAAGTCCTGTTGCGAGTCATTGGCTTCCAGCGCCGACTTCATACTGACCATGCCACCCTCTCGTACGCGAAGGCCCTCAAGATGACACGTTGCGAGAGCATCGAAACGACCATTCGTAAACGGCGGCTCTTCTTTGCGGGGGGCGTGGCACGGCAAAGCAAGGAGCGATTACCCAATCGGGTAATGCTCGGAACGATAGCTGGTGGGGAGAAGCCGAGACCAGGCGGACAGTGTAAGACTTGGCATAGATGCATAGTCGAAGACCTTAGGGAGTTCCGAGCCACCGAAGGGTCAACGGAAGTTGCCCCCTTGGTGTTTGGAGTTGAGACCGCGTTGTGGTCCACTGCAGCCAAAAAGGTGGGGAAGTGGTACCGGGGGATCCTTGAAGCAGCCGAACGGTTCATGGTGAGGTGGCACGAGGCTGAGGCTGAGATGAGTAGACAGCGCCGCGCATCCGCCGTGGATGGTGCCCAAAGGAACGGGGGGGGAGGGGGCAACAGGAGAAGTGGCATAAAGCCCGACCGAGGGAATGCGGAGAGGGGGGGGAACAGGAGGGGTAGAAGGGAAACGGCGGTAGACGAAAGTAGGAAGGAGATGGCAGACAGGGTAGCAAGGCACCAAGTCGACTAGGAAGTAGAATATGACCATACTACTAGTGCTACCAACCGGTGCAGCTGGCTCGAACGTGGTCTTCCCTTGTCTTCTCTTTTAGTTTTGTTTTTTTTCTTTCTTGCGCTGACTCTCCGTGATTTTCATTTCATTTTTTCTGTTCCTCTTCCTTTTCTGATTGATAAGCCGTACTCAAGGAGCCGTGTGGCGTTGTTGGAAGACGAACCTGCTCTGCTCGGCTCGTATTGTCTGACGCCAAGGGGCTGGGCATAGTTGACGAACGCAGGGCGGAGACGGCAGTCTGGGTAACAAGGTACCAGGCGGATTAGCAGGGAGAACCTGGCTATACTACTCGTACCACAAGCTGCTGCCGCCACCTGGAAGGTGCTTTGGGCTTTGGTCTGCCTGTTATTTCCCCTTTGTTATTTTCCCTTGTTGTTACTTTCTCCTTGGTTCTCTGTCTTACTCTGTTCACAAGCAGTGGTGTTTTTTATTTTTCTTCTTTTTTCCAGCTCGTTCTTTTTCAAGTGTTGGCCACCTCGCCTGCGGGGGGGGGGGCACGACAGATTGTTTCTCTTAGATTTTGCTTTCATTTTTCTTCTTTTTCTTTTTCGATTTGTCTATCTTGTTTTTGTTTTCTCTTTGATTGTTTCTTTTCGTTTCACTACTTCATAGATTGCGTATGTCGTGCCTGTCGTATCTAGTATGATGACATGGCTTTGCATTGCCCACTGCAGTTCACACTGCACACGTGGCAACGTAGTATCTCTGTGGCGTAGCTTTGTGACCACAGAACTTATATCTCTTCTAGGATTGAAGAATCGGCACGGACACTGGTTGTGCTGGATGTCGACGGGTAGAAAGAACGGTTTAATGTGAAGAACACACACACACACACACACACAGATAGGTATTATAATACCCAGCAGTCGGACAACTACGTACCGGTAGCAAATATGGCGGGCTAATTAATGTAGAGGATAGATGTATTAAATATCCTATTATTGTTTGGGCCGTTCCCAAAACGATTAAAAAAAACACCATTCGTGACTTTTTGGTACATGGTACAAGAAATCACCATCCTTGACATTTCAGTTCTGACTTAACCCCTTTAGAACCGCAGTCCCATTTGGGGACAAAACTACTTGAAATTTGACTGGTTTGTCCCCAAAACGGGACTGCGGTTCTAAAAGGGTTAACCCCGCGACCCAATCCAAGGAACCACAATCTTTGGTACAACGGTATGAATCAAGGAGGATTCGTTGTATTTGCTCAGAGTTATAGAATGCACGAAGCGATCAGTCTGTCGAAGCCTTCGTAGCCTACCCTGCGAGCACAGGGTAGGCAAAGGAAACATGCAGAGCATGTATACCAGGCCTCGCCCATCACCTATTACTCGTAATAGCAGCGCCCTGGCGCTGGCCGGGTAGGAGGCCACATCCAATCCAATACGTACGTACATTGTATGATAGTTGGCAGCGTGAAATAATATTGCATATACCAGGCCTCGCCCATCACCTATTACTCGTAATAGCAGCGCCCTGGCGCTGGCCGGGTAGGAGGCCACATCCAATCCAATACGTACGTACATTGTATGATAGTTGGCAGCGTGAAATAATATTGCATATTACTAACTGTTAGAAAAAGCTAAAAAAACGTCACGTTTCGTTATATTTTTAAAATACTGGTAAACATCCCGAGATGCTCGTGTTAATACTGCTGTATTACTATACTATTCTGATCACAGGAGACCTCATAGCCAACCGCTGGTTTAAAACATACCGGGGTATGAATATTTAACACCTGGTACCACGTACTACCGCATCAACATGAAGGATTGCAGTCCGCGTGTGGGCACAAACTCCTTAGAATTTGACTAGGTTCTCCCCAAAACGGGACTGTGCAGTCCTAAAAAAAGCCGAAATAGACCTTGACCCCTTTCCGTACCCAAAATGACGGTAAAATTAAAAAGAAGAATTGTTGCTGTTGTTGTTGTTGTTGTTGTTGTTGTTGCTGTTCCCACGTTTTCACTGCCGTGTGAGATTGTATCTCGGCCGTTCTCCCCCGCTCGCTGTGTGATTCATCTTGCTTTTTCTTCCCCTCTTGCCCTAGATGTGTGTGTGTGTGTGTGTTCTTCACATTAAACCGTTCTTTCTACCCGTCGACATCCAGCACAACCAGTGTCCGTGCCGATTCTTCAATCCTAGAAGAGATACAAGTTCTGTGGTCACAAAGCTACGCCACAGAGATACTACGTTGCGATGGATAAAGCAGTGGGTGCCATTTCGTATGGCAATCAGGAAAAATAGGCTCAGATCGGCAAGAACAATAAGAAAATTGGGTGAAAAGAGACACGGCAGATCAACAGCAGTGGGACCGAGTAATAATCCTGTGCAATCATCAATGGGGTTAGATCAAGGTCGGAAGAAAGGCATTGAGCCTGGACACCAATTAATTGGACGTTTCTGGACACGGGGCGGCCACTGCTGTTTGTATTATGTACCAGGTAGTAGGCTATCACCGCTGTTTACAGCAGCAATACTATAATACCTCTCTCTGTAGTCTGTATCATTAATTTAATATTACAACAGCAGCAGTATTAATAAGTACCGCAATAAAATACCGGGTACGTACGATGTTGTTGTTGTTGTTCTCACATTAACTCACAATTCAATGCAGTCCGTGGTCGCAGGACAGGCTCCAATAACTCTGGAGTGGAAGAAATACCTCAAGTAAAAACATACCAGGTACCAGGTAGGTATATATATATATATATATATTTTTTTTTTTCTCATCCCATTTATTATCTTCGCCCGTCTTCTTCTCTCTCTCCTTCCAACTCGTAACTCAGATCCGGGGTCACATAGCAGGCTCTTCTCCCCCCTTCCTGCTACGGTACGTGCCTTCATTTTTATCGCGAGAAGATTTCAGCCTTTGCTTCCCTCGTCGACTCGCATCGAATTGTGCCTATATACTACGCGGTAAATAACTACCAGGTATTAGTATGTAGTGCGCTCTTTTTTGTTGAAGATATACCGACCCAAAACAATGGTTGGTGACTCCGGTGTGATCAACCATCTACGACCAGTAACACAGCAGCACGGGTGGGATCATATTTCGCGCGTGCCGTATATACACAGCATGCTGCAGTAGTATTAGTATTAATACGACTCCTTGCATCCTAATCACGTAGTTAGTGACCGTTTTGCTGTAATCAATGTTGTATCCTCAATTATTCCCCCCCCTGAAGTCCGGAGAGGGTTAATAAATAATAAGACGCAGACGTCCCCGGTGGCTTGGTAGGTGGTCCGCGTGCCTATCAAGATCAATTTCGTGGGTTCAAGTCTCACCGAGTGCATGCTCGTGGCTTTTTCTTGCAAAAAAGAAATTGATTAGCGGAAAGCGCGAGAGCGTGACTTTTAGCTATACATTCGATGAAAGTCAACGAGCAGTGGGAATGCTGAACCCAACCCTATATGGGCGACAAAAAATAAAGGCACGTACCGGGGGGGAGAAGGGTGGACACCTGTGACCACGGCTTGTCCAGAAGCTCGTTGAGGGTAAAACCTCCCACGAGTATGGCTGGGAAGTAAAAGTGCCCGTTCCTTACCCGAGGGTATGTGGTACAGCAGTTGTGGCATATATCCATGTTTTTTACGCTAGGTATTTACATACGTACGTGCCGTATAATATTACAGCAGTCAGCACACAAAAACTAAAATCCATACACCAAGAAGGTTGAAGAGATGGTCACATAAGCAGTAGTCAGTAATAACAGCACAAGCAGCAAGCAGTAAAAAAAGCAGTGTGTGTGTGTTCTTCGCTTTTTTCTTGTTTTATTTTTTATTTTTTTTGCTCACCCCATTTATTGTATTCGCACATCTTCTTCTCTCTCTTCTTCCAACTCGTAACTCAGATCCGGGGTCACATAGCAGGCTCTTCTACCCGCTACGGTACGTGCCTTCATTTTTATCGCGAGAAGATTTCAGCCTTTTCTTCCCTCGTCGACTCGCATCGAATTGTGCCTACCCACGCTGCAAGGCGCTACGGTACGTGCCTTCATTTTTATCGCGAGAAGATTTCAGCCTTTTCTTCCCTCGTCGACTCGCATCGAATTGTGCCTATGTGCCTACCCACGCTGCAAGGCGCTCTCAACAATTGAATCCTTTTTTATTTTCATTTTTGCAAATAAAGTCAAATGTCCGACCCACCTGGGGCTCGAACCCAGGACTCAAACACAAGTAGAATTCGAGGTTAACTTGAACCACCGGGGCGACCGGCCTTTCTACCCGTCGACATCCAGCACAACCAGTGTCCGGCGAGAAGATAGAAACAACCAATTCCGCAGCAACTTTCCAAGAATTATACCAAACCAGGTAGCATCTATTTGGAGCGAATTTGCCGCTGGCTGTTGTGGCGCCCCTAATAAAAACGCATGTGTATGTATACAACAGATATACAATAGATATGCAGTAGTCAGTATTATTAATATTATTAGTATACGGCCATCCCGTGTTGAGCACTGCCTGCGGACGGCTAAATAGGTTTAGTTTTTTGGAGGGCTCAGGTCAGGGCGCCAAGCGCTGTAAAATATATTACTGATACTACAGCAGCATATTTTACGTAATGAATACTCTACTACTATTATTACGAGGGACCATATTAAATAGGACCTGCGGCGGTACATACAAACACCTATATACTTGGCTATTTTTACCAACAGTATTTGGTTCTACGAGTATTAACTATGATGGTCTCCCCCGTAGTACAATTAATAACTACCCTGGTATACATTTTACTATTATTCCTCTTGCCATCTGACAATGTGCAGCATGATCTTCAACATGGATCACTCATAACTTTCCCGAAAGAAGAAAACCTCGGAAACAAAAAGAAACCCATGCACCAAGTCTATTGATACGGTAGTGACTGTGTGTGTTCACAATAAACCCGTTCTTTTACCCGGGTCGACATCCACAGCACAACCAGTGTCCGTGCCGATCCTTCAATCATTCCCATCAATAGAGAGATACTCGTACCTCATACAGGTTCTGCGGTCACAAAACTATACCAGGTACCAGGTAAGCTTCAGAGATATTACAATAAACACCTGGCACGTATGATATTATGCAGTAAGCACAGCAGCAGTAAACAATGCATACGCAACATTGACACTGCCCTCGGGGCTCGTTTTGCTGTCCAGGTTGTTCGGGCCAAAGAAAGCTAGAAAAAAAGCTTGACTTATTAGTCAGTCAGCTGTTGCCCCACTTCCCGTTTCGCAGCCACCGCAAGCACCCACCCGCCAGAGTGGCACACTATACTAACACACTGCTAAATAATTGATATTACAGCGGTACAGCACGCAGTTATTATACTATATGTATAAAAAACAATAGTACTAATTACTGTGCTACCGACACAGTAGTACGAGTATTATAATGTACTTTTTGGGGCGACATCATCACTGCTCGTGCACGATGTGTGCACACGATGCGTTATTGTTTGGCTCTTTCTTGCCTGCACATGTTGCCGCTCCTTGTGGCACTACGCACAGGGATACTATTAGTAAGTAGTACGATTATTTCGCGGTAATGGCACCTTTTTTTTTGGACCTTTAACAATCTGGGAGAAGGGATCTTTAGGTTGGTAGGCTGTTCGGATGTTTTGGTTCCTGTTGGGATCAAGGTACGGGCGAAAACCCAACCCAACCCCTGACTCTAACCCTAACCCTAACCCTGACCCCAAACCGCAGCCGGAACCGGCCAAAACTCGCCATAAACGCGGCTACGCCGAGTTTGCATCGAACCAGGAAATTTCTCAGATAGATGCGGACGACGATTCCGGAGTGCAGACCACGCTACACATTTTTCAAATAAAAAACATCCCTAAAGATCCCTTCTCCCAGACTGATAAACCTACTCTTCTTTTTAATGTAGTGACGGCGGTTCGTACGTAGGTGGGATTTTAATAATTTTGGGAACTTTAGAGCTGGTTCGGCCGTACGGCTGAACTTCACACTTCGGAGGGCCGTTTTCAACAACAACATGTATGTAAGTGAAGCCTTGCGATATTTTCAAGTCTTTTACACTCACTCGTGGTAAAATCTGTTGCCAAATTAAATGTTTGTGACCATTTCCCACGAACCTGCTATAACGAAGAAGGGTCGGGGCAATATCCCCCCCCAAAAAATGCCGAAAGCTTGCCAAATTGGGCAATCCAAATTCATTTCCACAAACTCTCGCCAGTTTGGCTATGTTAAAAACGACCCTTAGCCGACGTTTTTGAACCCGTCTGGAAATGTTAGGACTCAACAGCAGCAGCCGCAGCAGCAGGCAGCCATTATATTGTAGTAGTGGCTGTGCTCCTAGGGTGTTCTGCTTATTATCTGTCAGCGTTCTAACTATTATTGGATCCGAGTTTTTTTCGTCCATTGGCATGTAGATTGAATTTCGTCACGTACCGAGATTTGTCGACACTAGAATCGGTACGAAAGGCCGAAATATATGTTACGGGGGACCAGAGTAAATAGGGCTTATGGTACACAGACTAGAACCTATATATTTTTACCTTTTTTTACTATTATAATAGACAGGATATACCTGGTATGTTTTTACCTTTTTTTACTATAATAGACAGGAACAAGATTTATTTGGTCATATTTACTATGTATGGCCCCCCGCAATAGTATACTACTGCGGATGGATGTCGCTGATACGTGATGTACTGCTGCTGTAGCATTGTTGTAGCCTGTAGCATTGATTGGGCATGACACAATGATCGCGACATCTTCACGAACGAGCGCCTGAGATTTTTTCTGCCATAATATTGAATGCGACAGGTGTAAGATCCCAGTTTACCGTCTCGATTAAATTTCGCAGCGCCATGGTTCAAATTTTTCAAAAAATTGGACTGGAGCATCGAACAATTGACACAGACGTGGTTCGCAGCGCTTTTGCCGGGCCATCCCTGCGTAGAGGACCAAAAACAAGAATTTCGCCGTATTCTGGCTCGTTAGTGAGGTGGCTATTTTGTGAAACGGCCACAACTATATAACTTTCATGCCCTCGCCAGTTTTTTTCTTTCTGGTCCGCGAGAAGGAAGTCCACAATGATGGGGATTTTTTGCCCATCGAGATTCTCTTTTTTGTCACAGCCTGTTTTGTGACCGCAGGCAGGGTTTCAGGGAACTGAGAGCTAATGTGGACACATCATCATCAACATCATCATCACCATCATCACCGTGCCAGACCAGGTTTCGTGCATTTTTTTTCAGCTCGATATTCACAAAAAAAAAACTGCGAAAATGTACTCTTCAGCTTATCCATCCCGCTGTTTGATACCTGGCAGGCTCTATTATTCATATTAATAAACCTGACTCGTATTAATACATAAATTTGAAGCGGCAACGCTTTTGCCAGCACCACCACCACCACCACCGCCTATATCTCGTGGGCGGTACGAAACTGCATTATATAAAGTAAAAAGTGCCATTGGTACCGTGTCAATAGTAGGAGAGGTGTAACCGTCGTAGTACTGCCGCAGTAGTACCAACAGTAGATTGCAAGCGCCCTCCCAGCTTTCTCGGTGGGTCCTTGGACTATCTACATCATCATACCAAAACGTCGGAGGGACTGGACTCTCGGGCTTGTGGTTACCGTCGCGCCCGGGCGATGTCGAGACACAGGAGGATAGCTCCGGCCAGCAGCGAGGAGGCGCTTTCAGACTCCAGCAGCAACAGCAGAAGAAGAGGCAGTGGCAAGTGACAGCGTCGGTTAGCGTTGAACACACATGCCTGTGGTACCAGGTACATGATATAAAGCAATCATTAGCGAATGTTAAGTTGAATGGGGTTAAATAAAATGCCCGCTAAAATGTTCGTAAATATACCGATAGAAGGAAAAGCAGGGAGCATTTGGTATTCACAGTTTTTGTACTCCAACAAGAGTGCTTACATTTCCGTCCCGAGGGCATAAGGTACACTGGTTGCTGCATCTGGTTATTTACCTGGTATATACTGGTATGTATTTGTGTGTTTGTCGTGCGTATATATAGCGTGATCAACCTGGTACACACGACAGCGAAGCAAGCAGCAGCAGCAGCTGGCACCAGATGATAGACGAGCGTGCTGAAAAGGTTCGTCTTCTGAGTTCTTCGATAGACATTTATTTGTTACCAGTACCAGGTATTATTTATAGTGAGGACTGCTGCTTGTTTGTTCCGGTTTCTAAAAATAGACGCAGGCGCAAGCAGACCGCCCGCATTCTGCCTCGGCCTTTTTTTTGGGACCGCACCGCTCATAAGCAAACATGTGTCGAACTCTGATTCCAAGTAATTTTGTCCCCAATTGTCCGCAAGACGGGAGTGCGGCCCTAAATGGGGTTAATTAACTATCTATGTACCATGGTATTAGGGACTTGATGCGGCAGGGGAGAATTTATGATGAAAGAAGTGACCATTACAGCAGCAACCACCCTTTTAGGGCAAACTGCAGTCAGTACAAAACTACTTAGAATTAGAGTTGTTTGTCCCCAACATGGGACTGACTGCAGTTTGCCCTCGAAGGGTTAATTAAATAAACGTCTGCGTCATTTGGGGGGGATTGTTATGCATGTATGAGATACAAGTTGTTTGGTGTCTGAGTTCCAGCAGCAGTGCAAGGCGTCGCTCGGCCCGGACGCTACATGATCCTTCTGTACATATTGTTATATCCGTGTACTACAGCAGTAGTAGTAGTAGTAGTAGGTGTATTGCGCTGGCTTTCGTTGACGATTTATTCCGGTGGGCCTTCCTTTCTTTCTTTCTTTTTTGGCGTACTTCGCCGGCTTCGTAACCTTGCCGTTCAGAGGTGTGGGGGTGGGTTTTGAGGAGCCGCATCTTCGACCCATTTTATAGTTCGTGGAATCGAGGTTTCCATGAATTTCCCATAAAATTCTACATATATATACGATATTATACGGAGTATATAATATATATATGATATTATATATGTAACATATATATATGATATTATATATGTAACATATATATATATATGATATTATATATGTAACATATATATATATATATATATATATATACAAGGCGCTTCGCTCCGCGGGCGGCCTACGCCGCCCGCTACGCTCGCTCAGGAAGGAAAAAAGTACATCAAATTATTATGCGAAGCGAACAGAGGTCCACGATTGAGTTTAGTGTTTTCAAGGATCGTAATTGCAAACCGGCGACTTCTTGATAATGCCAAGAGTCCCGCCGCCATGCTTCAGGAAAAAACAGCTCCGACGTCAGCTTGGATGCCACATATACGCTTCGCGTCGCGGATGTCGTACGTACGTACATACGAAAATGAAACCGAAAACTCGGAAAGGAAAAAAAATCCCCGTCCCCTCTCGTGTAATATTTTTCTGCCTGATTGGAACACCTTACACCCGGTCGAAAAAAGAAAAGAAAAAAACGCACATAAGAGCTTCTCTCTCAGCCTCGTACGCCGCCCGCCCCTCTCGCGACCACCTCGCTACCGATTCGGTCCGGGTAAAGCTTTTATCACTCTCTGCCACAATCAGCCCCGTCGCCCGCCCCGCGTGAAGCCCGGTGCTCACCGTGGCCTTCGTTCGCCAGCTCGATAACGTTGGTGTTCAAACTGCACACCTCCCTCTTTCAACTTCAGCGTGGTCGCAAAAATTAGCACCGCTTGTATATCATCTTGCCCTCCCGAACGACCTTTATAAACTCGTACATACTCTATCAACAATCATAAATCGAAGCCAGACAAAGCCCGTTCATGCATCCCTCGGGTCTCGAGGCACACGCGACGCCTAGGCACGAAAGCGGCGACCGCGCTCCTTGCAACCCCCCCTCTACCCGCCAGCACTCGCTGGCACCCGCGACGGTGCCGGGTCCTCCCGTGATGCCGTGCTCGGAGAACACGCACGCACACGAAACGAAAGAAGAAAAAAGGAAGGAATAACCGAGAAAACAAAGAACTGCTGGAAAGGTCCGGCAAGTAATGAAAGGAGGCGGCTTGGAAGTGGGAGCTCTGAGAGGCCAGGGACGCACCAACCGAGCACGCTCAGGGGTTGTGATCTAAGTATGTAGTTCTATACGGCGATTGATAGCATCGCAAGTTATCGTTGTTTTGTGTTTATTTTGTCGCTTCGTCGCTGCCTCTAAGAAGGGGTGAACCAGAAACCATTTTGGGACTCCCACCGTCGAAAACAAGTGTCGAAGCGAAAATGACGATTGATTACAGCATCGGTGCCACTTATGTATACAACAGGAGCAGTGGGCGCCCGCCGTGAAGAAACTTTATGTTCATAACTAAAGATGGGCTCAGATCGGCTCCAAAAATGGTAAGAAAATTGAAAATTGGGTTTAAAAACACAGCTCAACAAGTGGAACCTACTCTAAATCTTACACAATGTGTGTGTGTGTTCTTCACATTAAACCGTTCTTTCTACCCGTCGACATCCAGCACAACCAGTGTCCGTGCCGATTCTTCCATCCTAGAAGAGATACAAGTTCTGTGGTCACAAAGCTACGCCACAGAGATACTACGTTGCCACGTGTGCAGTGTGAACTGCAGTGGGCAATGCAAAGCCATGTCATCATACTAGATACGACAGGCACGACATACGCAATCTATGAAGTAGTGAAACGAAAAGAAACAATCAAAGAGAAAACAAAAACAAGGTAGACAAGTCGAAAAAGAAAAAGAAGAAAAATGAAAGCAAAATCTAAGAGAAACAATCTGTCGTGCCCCCCCCCCCGCAGGCGAGGTGGCCTACACTTGAAAAAGAACGAGCTGGAAAAAAGAAGAAATAACAAAAAAACACCACTGCTTGTGAACAGAGTAAGACAAAGAACCAAGGAGAAAGTAACAAGGAAAAATAACAAAGGGGAAATAACAGGCAGACCAAAGCCCAAAGCACCTTCTAGGTGGCGGCAGCAGCTTGTGGTACGAGTAGTATAGCCAGGTTCTCCCTGCTAATCCGCCTGGTACCTTGCTACCCAGACTGCCGTCTCCGCCCTGCGTTCGTCAACTATGCCCAGCCCCTTGGCGTCAGACAATACGAGCCGAGCAGAGCAGGTTCGTCTTCCAACCACGCCACACGGCTCCTTGAGTACGGCTTATCAATCAGAAAAGGAAGAGGAAGAGAAAAAAATGAAATGAAAATCACGGAGAGTCAGCGCAAGAAAGAAAAAAAAACAAAACTAAAAGAGAAGACAAGGGAAGACCACGTTCGAGCCAGCTGCACCAGTTGGTAGCACTAGTAGTATGGTCATATTCTACTTCCTAGTCGACTTGGTGCCTTGCTACCCTGTCTGCCATCTCCTTCCTACTTTCGTCTACCGCCGTTTCCCTTCTACCCCTCCTGTTCCCCCCCCTCTCCGCATTCACTCGGTCGGGCTTTATGCCACTTCTCCTGTTGCCCCCTCCCCCCCCGTTCCTTTGGGCACCATCCACGGCGGATGCGCGGCGCTGTCTACTCATCTCAGCCTCAGCCTCGTGCCACCTCACCATGAACCGTTCGGCTGCTTCAAGGATCCCCCGGTACCACTTCCCCACCTTTTTGGCTGCAGTGGACCACAACGCGGTCTCAACTCCAAACACCAAGGGGGCAACTTCCGTTGACCCTTCGGTGGCTCGGAACTCCCTAAGGTCTTCGACTATGCATCTATGCCAAGTCTTACACTGTCCGCCTGGTCTCGGCTTCTCCCCACCAGCTATCGTCCCGAGCATTACCCGATTGGGTAATCGCTCCTTGCTTTGCCGTGCCACGCCCCCCGCAAAGAAGAGCCGCCGTTTGCGAATGGTCGTTTCGATGCTCTCGCAACGTGTCATCTTGAGGGCCTTCGCGTACGAGAGGGTGGCATGGTCAGTACGAAGTCGGCGCTGGAAGCCAATGACTCGCAACAGGACTTGGTGGTGAGCCGTTCGAAGCTTGGCAAAGTGTTCCGCTCTGAGGGTCCACGTCACACACCCGTACAGCAGGGTCTCAATCACCTCGGCCTTCAGCATTGGAGGTAGATCAAGGTCGGGAAAAAAATAAGACAGTAGTGAGCCTGGACACCAAATTGACGTTTCCTAACACCGAGCGCCCACTGCTGTACTATTACAGTAGCTGTATAGTGCTTGGATAGAGTTTCGAAGGTTTCGACATAATGTGGAAAGAGTGAGGATGTTTTGCCCTCCATCCCCTCCTGGCGCCCTCGTACTTTTTTCTTTGTGTGCCGACAACTCGATACAACCGAAGGGTTCGATATTTCATACTGTAAGCATCGAAATTGTATCGATTACGATGATAGTTTCTGTTTTTTTATGGTTATCGTATGGATTGAAATATCGATAGAGTCTGTGGTGTATCGTATCGATCACGATGATAGTTTCTATGGTTTGTCGTTATCGTATCGTTTCATTTTTTTCGGTGTATCGTTATCGCATCGATTACGATAGCTTCTGTGGGTATATCGTATCCATTACGGAGGAAACTTCCTATGTAATGAGACTGAAATGCCAATTGTAACTCCGGCAAGTATGCGTCGAAACCGACGGGATGTAGCTCGATTTGATCGCTCAGACATAACGGTTACAATGCCAACATAAAAAGTACCAGGTATCCTGTACCAGGAAAGAAACTTCCTATGAAAGCATTTTTTTTTCTTGACGTTTTCCTGGGCTTTGGGGGATGGTTTTTCAACTTACTGGCGTTTTCCGAGATCTCGGGTCGGGGTTTTTCTGACAATTGTGCTCCTGGGTTGTTTGTTTGTTTGTTTGTTTGTTTGTTTGTTTGTTTCGGCGTATTTTGTCCTGCCTACCCCCCCCCCGCTCGGTGTCGGGGGTGGTCTGGGTAATCGGACTACTCATTTGTGGCACAGGATACGTTTCCAGAGTTGTGGGCGGGGTTTTCGGTGTGGTTCTTTGACGTCTTCCGTGTTTTTTTTCTTCTCGTTTTTGATATTCACTTCTCGCTTTTCCATGCATCTTCCTCGCCCCCCCCCCCGTCGCGGGTGACATGGCGGTGATTTTCGTTGACGATTTCTTCCTGCCCCGTAAGGCTGGGTCTTCCTTTCATTTATGTTGTACGTACTTTACCGGCTTCGTTGCCTTGCCGTTCAGAGGTGTGGGAGTGGGTTTTGGGGAGCCGCATCTTCGACTCATGTTCTAGTTCGTGGAATCGGATTTTCCATTAACTTCCCATAGTTCTGCATATACGGCTCATCAGAGTGGGCTATTTTTTAATAGTGTTATGATCCTGCTTTGTATGAGGTTGAAAGCCCCCGGTAATCACCTGGGTCCCGGCACTGGGATCGTATTTGTAGTACTTGGAAGGCGTATCTTAGGTGGAAAACCAGGGGTTTCCCAGAGAGGCACGAGCGTGGTCTCAGTCTCCGTCGTGCACGAAAGGAATAAAGCTGCTCTTCTATATCTCTAAGCAAACAATAGCGTGAGTACCATCGCGTACCGACTTGATAAGCAGACCTGTCCAGGGATACAAAGTCTCCCGCATGTCCTGATCTTAACAACGCATCAAACCAAGAACTCGTTGTTCACTTTTTTTTTTCTCTATTTTTCACGTCGACTGAGTCGATTGCCATTGTGTCTCGATCGCGGGCCGGGGGGGGTGTACTCATTATCATGCATGGCCATAGTCGGGGGGGGGGGGGGGGGGGCGTTGTGTGGCAGTGTTTTTACCGGTTTACCTGGTATTATTTTTCCCACCCGTAACCCGTTATTAATAGCAACTAACTGCAGTGAGGGCCGTGTTGGGGACAAAGACCTCAAATTCCAAGTAATTTGTCCCCTAAACCGGACTGCGGTCTTGAAAAGGCTAGTGGTAGTCAGCGCGCAAAACAATCAACAGCTGTGTTCGAGCTGATGCTTTGTCGCCCTACAAGGTGTACTGCTATACTATTAATAGTAGTAGGGAGGTACCACTTCCTTTGACAGGCTGCGGCCACAAGCAGTGGATGGATGCCTGTGTTGCATGTAGCGAATAATTTTAAAAACTACAGCAGTAAGGCTCCTTCTTTTTGTATATTACCGTAGACTTTATTATCCCCTTAGAACCGCAGTCCCGGTCTTGGGGACAAACCATTCAAATTCCAAGTACTTTGTCCCCAAAACGGGACTGCGGTCCTAAAAGGGTCAAGTCACCGGGCGTTTCCCGCCCAAGCCTGGCGCGAATGAACCACGAATGAATTTCGTGCTGCAGCTTTTTTTGTTCTTTTTTTTTTGTACGAAGTATATACTTTATACGTATCGCCAGGCACCAGGCACTAAATACCGAGGGAACACCTATAACGGACGAAACGCAGAGAACACAATAATGTTTAGTACGAGCTCAGCAACACCAGCAGCTCGTATGCCAGGGCCGCAGTCGGGGTTCTCGCGTCAGCAAAAAACGACTATTAATACAACAGACAGTATGTTCCTGTGTTGTACTACTACTGCTGTATGATACTGACGCAGCAGTGCATCGTAACTCAAACACGATACTATAAATGGAATACATATTATTATTAAATAGTACCAGGTATGATTATAAACGAACAAACGTGTTATTGCGGAGTTGGCAAAGTTTGAGTATCAACCATTCAGTCGGTCAAACTCTCATCTACAATATAATATTAATAGTAACTTTTATGTGTACCGTACTTGTACTTGTATATAGGACCAGTGTGTGTTCTTCACATTAAACCGTTCTTTCTACCCGTCGACATCCAGCACAACCAGTGTCCGTGCCGATTCTTCAATCCTAGAAGAGATACAAGTTCTGTGGTCACAAAGCTACTATTAATATATGGGTACAGCAGTCACACCTGGAAGTATTACGGGGGACCGTAGTAAATAGGACCAAATATTGTTTGTAAAAATAGCGAAACATATAGGTTTTTGTCTGTACCGTAGGTCCTATTTAATATGGCCCCCCGTAAGCAGAGTCAAATTTAGGCACTGCAGTACTAAAAGGGTTAAGACAACACACCTTCCTGGGACGATTTTTCCGGGGGCGAAATCTCCGAAACATGCATTCACCCCTTTAGAGCTGCAGTCAAGTTTATGGGGGCAAACCACGCAAAACATGAGTATTAAGATTACAGGGGACCATACGTAGTTAATAGAACCAAATACTGTTGGTAAAAATAGCGAAGTGTATAGGTGTTTGTATGTACCGTAGGTCCTATTTTATATGGTCCCTCGTCTTAGTAGAGTAGTCATTAGAACCCACGATGAGCCCTATGTTTGTCTGTGATACCATTTTTTTGTTTTGAGTGCTGTTTTGTGTCCCCTGTAATACTGCTGTAGTGTGTGTGTTCTTCACATTAAACCGTTCTTTCTACCCGTCAACATCCGGCACAACCAGTGTCCGTGCCGATTCTTCAATCCTAGAAGAGATACAAGTTCTGTGGTCACAAAGCTACGCCACAGAGATACTACGTTGCCACGTACCTGGTACCTGGTAGGCAGTAAGCACAGCAGCAGTGGGCAATGCGATACCATGTCAGCATACTATTAATATTAATAGATACGACAGGCACGACATACACATTCTATAAAATAGAGAAACGAAAGGAAACAAACAATCAAAGAGAAAACGAAAACAAAGAAGACAAATCGAAAGAGAAAAAAAGAAGAAAAAAAATTGAAAGCAAAGTGCTGCGACCGGGTATTATCATTATTATTATTATTATTATTATTCGTTGCGCCATCTGCCAATCAATGTTGAAGCGCTTGTTCCAGTCATACCATCCACAATCCTCATGCATAGATGTCAGGAGACAGCACTTACTTTCACCCCTTGACAGACAGCAACTTTGCCATGACATGCCTTGACTGACCCCGGATTACTAGGTTTTAATGTGGAACAACCGGCCCTGCACCCTTGACAGCGCATGTTTTGCCTTGCTTGACACGTCTCCTGACATATTTGTCCACATGTGAAGGGTAATCCAGAACCCAATTACCTACTCTTTGTGCAGCAGTAGTTCAGATGGTGTTGCCAATCAGGCCTGAATACCCGACGAAAACAGAACAATAACGACGCACCCCTCCTGCATAGTATTAAAAGTGTACTATTACGGGGGACCACAGTTAGTGGGACCTGTGGTATATATAAAAACCTATATATTTGACCATTTTTATAAACAATATTTGGTACTATTAACTATGGCCCCCCGTAACACTGCTATGAGTGTATTGGATGCTGAACATGTTGTTGTGGTTGATGGTGTGACTCTTTCTCCTACCTACCGCCGTCCTCGCGAGCTACAAAAAATACCTGGCGATACACGCATGAGAGGCAGAGACGCTAAAGACATAAACACATTAGAGGAAGGCCTTTCTCTGGCGGCTGGCTGCCCCTTGAAGAAGCTCTACTCCTGACGGCGGGCAGTGCCTCGACGTCGTCCTGCCGCTGCAAATAGCAGGCGCGTAACAGCGTGAGTGCCTCGACGTCGTGACTTGAAAGGCTCCTCAATGATTATTTTGTGTATACCCTCGATGCCCAACGAGGCAGTACATATTTATTTTAGAATGTGTGAGGCGTCAGGACGCCCCTTCCCCCCTCATTTGAGACTTGACTATTAATAACTTGATTATAGCATAGAGGACGAAAAAATGCCGAGCGTAAAGAACGATTACGGTAACAGCATCGATGGCATGGCACGGGACAAGCAGCCCGGGCTATTCCTGGGGTACGCACGGGATGTCTGCGAATGGCAAGGTAAGGCCAAGACGTACTAACACACACGCGCGGCCAAGATGATACAGGGTATATAGCGCCGGTCCCCTCTCTAAATATGGTGCCGGTATGTATCCGCCAGTCAGCTATACCGGCGTTATAGGGGCAACCGGCTCCATACACTCCGAACACTGCCACGCTGGTTATCCCCATCTGTAGCAGGGACCACTGCTGTACTTACTTGCGCTGCCGCCCACTCCTACAACACCTACGGCCGTTCGTTCTATTGACAAGACCGCACGTGACTTTTCTCGTTTTCTCAGGTCGCTTCGTACTATAATACAATAATTCCAAGTATTTTTTTAAAACCCTTTTAGGACTGCCTTGTCGTGTTGGGGACAATAGGGGACAATTTACCTGGAATTTGAGTGGATTGTCCCAAAAACGGGACTGAAGTTCTAAGGGGGGTTAAGGTCCCACGAAGGTTTCGTAATGCAACCCCTTCACACTAATTCCAAGTAGTGTATCGCCAAAGAACGTGTGTGCGGCTCTTAAATGTGAGGCGCCACCCCCGTACGGCAGATTTACCCCCATAATGATCGCACGTAATGTTCCCAAAAAATCGTGCGACCAATTCTCGAGGTGTTTTTTACGGTGGTGCTAAAATGGGTTTTGAAGTGTTTCTGGCTCTGTAGTCTGCTTTTGCGGGGGACCATAGTAACTATTAATAGAACCAAATATTGTTAGTAAAAATAGGTAAATATATACCTGGTAGGTTTTTGTGTGTACCATAGGTCCTATCAACTATGGTCCCCCGTAATACGACCATCATTTTATTGAGATGTATTGACATGAATAGTCAATTGGTCGGTGCTGACCAAATGTTGTTAGTAATAATAGCGATTTATATGGGTTTTTGTGTGCACCCTAGGTCCTGTTTAATATGGTGCCCCGTCATATTAATACCAGGCACTGTTGTTTTTTGGTGGTGAATTGTGAGGGGCTGGGTGGGCTGCTGGTGCGGCTCTTGCTGCTGCTGCGCACATACCGGGATAGGGAGAGAGAGAGAGAGAGAGAGAGAGAGAGAGAGAGAGAGAGAGAGAGAGAGAGAGAGAGAGAGAGAGAGAGAGAGAGAGAGAGAGAGAGAGAGAGAGAGAGAGAGAGAGAGAGAGAGAGAGAGATTCCTCTCTTGGTTTTGTTTGGGTGTTTTTCCTCCCTGCTGATCTCGTAAGGTATTGTATGAGGGATCGACTCTACCCTTGAGGGCATCATTTTATTATTTTCAATATTCAACTGCAACTGCAGCCGTGGTGATGTCAGCGGCTAACAATAGCGATCGGCAGACGGAGTGGAGTCGAGTCACCGCGGCTGGTTCTTTGGCGCCCCAACTCCCGCCCGCACCCCCATTCCCCACTCACCACTTACCCGCTCTTTTCGCTCTGCCCATTCGCTCCTGTACAACAAAGTTTTCACGCTCCCACCCCCCCGTCCCACCCCGTCCCACCCCTCCCCCCGACCCGCCCCCACCCCATCTTCTACTCTCTGCTCGCGCGCGTGCCGCAAACGAATTGTGAAACGGCATTCCCAAAAACGACCTTTTTTTTCTCGTCTCGTATGAAAAAAATAAAAAACACCGATCTTCGTTCCAGGAAATTTGATGGCGGCCGTTTTCGGCGAGCACGGGCCGAAGGGCGTCGAGGCTCTGGAATACCCGACTCGCCAAAGGGGGGCGGGGGTGGCGGTGACGACGCCCCTCCCGCATGGTGCATCCATCAGCAGCGATGAGGGCTCTTTTGATGAGGGCGAGGATAGGTTTGGTAGCGAACGGGGTGAGGGTGGTGCTGGTGCTGGTGCTGGTGCTGGTGGCCGTTTTGGCGGTGGCGGTAGCCTGAGGGCGAGGACCGGGCAGCTGATGAAGCTCCCGAAGAATGGTTCGGTGAGGAATACCATGGTATATATATTTTTTTAAACCCGATGCTATTCGAGAAATGTCGAGAAATTTCGATAATTTTTGGGAAAAAGGGATGATACTATTGAATATGAATATCTGTTTTTTACAGAATGTTTTAGAATATCTGCTAACTTCTGCTTTAGTGATTATTGCTCCTTTTTTTTCTCATCTCTTTTTATCCCGACGACCCCGGCCTTTTGCGATCGGGGCGAGAAGGCGCTGCGACGGTGGATGCTTTAGTAGTTCTTGATTTTTTATTCTTCCCGCTCCTTGATCCCTGTGCTCTTATGGCTTGTTTAGCCCCACACCGACTTGCTATCGAGGCGCAACGGTGTCATCTTCTTGTTCCCTTTGTCTTTTGGCTCGTTTCCTCGTTTCTTATTTCGCTGTCTCCTGTTCCCTGTACCTCGTTCCCTGTTATTTATTATTTATTCAGCGTTTCTTATTGTTTTACATCAAGTTCTTGTTTCTCTCTATTTTTTCCTGGTACTTGATGTTTCTGTTTTTTTTTCCCGAAACCGACTTTTGGTGCCCAGGCGAAGGTGGCGCAACGATGGATGTCGCAGAAGATGTCCTCCCGCAAAGGCAGTTCGGCCGTGACCACCTCCCAGCGGTTCGCGCAACCCTTGGCCAGCGAGGGGAAGGGGAGCGTTTTCTCGGTCGATCTGCCCCTGAGCAAAAGGCCAGTACTACTCGTACAGCAGCTCGTATGCCCCTGTACATATCGCCCACGAAAAGGAAGAAGTGCCGATTAGGGCGGGGATATTCGGTCCGTTTATACACAGATAGTAAAACCAAGCGGTTCTTTGTATTTACGGCCGGGGTGGTGACCAAATAAGAACCTCGAGGCGCACTTTTTGGGACGGACGCCACTGTAAGAAACTCGACTCAGGGGCGAACGGTACGCTGAATCCCACCTGGTATGGAATAGGTTTATGCTCGATAAGGTTTTCTGCCTTTTAAGGCAAACTGCTGCCAGTTCCGTTTTGGGGACAAACCAGTCAAATTCTACGTAGTTTTGTCCCCAACATGGGACAGCGGTCTTGCTTTCTGAAACTGCTCTGTAGGTGCTCGTTCTTGGCAGGCCCATACTGCAATCAAGTAATAGCGTGTAGGGGTCGGGGTGGCTGGCGGTGGTGGGGGTGGGGGTGGGGGGGGGTTGTTCATCTTCGCGGTTTTGTCGTGCCCTCTACGGGTTGCGCCTTGCAGCCCTTTTTGTCTCCCCTTATCGACTGGCGTGGAATTGTGCCTACCCACGGTTCAGTTTTTTTTTTTTTTTTTTGCAAATACCGTAAAAAAAAACCTCACCGCCACGGTGAGATTCGAACTCGGGTAGCAATGCCAGTAGCATTCGAGGCAAACCACGACTGAAAAGAGAAAATGACAACAACAACAAAAACGGCATTAGGTACAGGGAGGGGGGGGGGGGAGAGGGGTGTACTCGATAGGAGAGATGTGCTCGATCTCATGCATGGCCGTAGTCGTATGACCACAGCTTTTAGAGAGCTCGATTTTAGAGAAAAGTCGAGAGAGGTCGAAAAGCACGGACATACCATACGCTGCCGGTGTAGAGGAGGTGTACTGCTGTGATAGACCTCAACGCGCCCCCTTCTGTCCATGTGTCTCCCGCTAGCCGCAATATCTCTATATACCTGTGCGATGCAACTCCAATCTGTGAAAGACGTCTACACATACGACGTGTGGAAATGTATAAATAGACCCAAAGGTATATCGCTGTTCGTCCAACTGATACTCGTACCCCCAAGGTATTTCGCCTGACCACGTCTGCATTTTTTTAATCGTTTTTTGGAAACCTGTTTGTGGGTGGTGCCTTCTCTCTCTCTCCTGTTCTTTCTCTCTCTCTCTCTCTCTATCTCTCTCTCTCTATCTCTTTCTATTTTTTTCTGTTTTTCGCGGCTTGGATGTACCAGGCGAGGCTTCGAGGTCGAAATCCTCCAGAGATTTGACCGGTGAGATGAGTGCGATGAGTTGAGATGGCATACGTAGCAGAACGTCGACCGCGACGAACTCGGGACGGCTTGCACCAAGTCCTCTTGTTGCCGTTATTTCACCCTGATGCCTCATGTGATTTTGCCAGGTACCAGGCATCAGGTATCGGTACCTGGTGCGAGGTAGTTTTCACTCCCTGCCTGGAAATGGATGTGGTCGCTTGTTGTGTGCCCGGTACTGCACCTCTTTCTTAGCTCGAAGGACTTGATAACGGCATCCTCCCACCGCACCCTACAATATTCTCAGAAAAAAATACTCTCTTTGACTGTTTCGGAGGCGAAGGGTTTATTTTTTGCGTTTTTTTTTCTATACCGGATTAATTTACTTCGTGTCTTAGCGCCTTGGTCAAGAGTATATATATGTATATAACGTCATGACACGAATTTACGTATACGAGTTGATACTGCTATAGACTTCTATTACGGGGGGCCATGGTTGATAGGAACAAACATTGTTAGTAAAAATGGGTAAATATATACCAGGTAGGTTTTTATGTATACCATAGGCCCTATTATAACTA
The DNA here is from genome assembly GCA_031213475.1 of Nereocystis luetkeana. Classification (NCBI taxonomy): domain Eukaryota; class Phaeophyceae; order Laminariales; family Laminariaceae; genus Nereocystis; species Nereocystis luetkeana. The sequence goes on from JARUPZ010000003.1 coordinate 14,359,192, forward strand.
TGGTCCCCCGTAATAGGTACAGCGAAAGCGTCTTTCAAGTTTTGCGGTCTTGTTTGTCAGTTTTTTCATTTTTATTTTCTTTCTGTTTTGTCTTAATTGTCCGGTCACTTTTGTTGTTGTTGTCGTTGCCGTTGTTGTTGGGTTTGTTTGGGGGGCGGGGGGGGGGGGGTCGCAGATTGGAAATCAACAGCCATGTGGGAGAATTCTGGTTCTTGATCGACTCGACCTGGATATCGAACTGGATCGACTTCGTGATGGGAAAGACCGCCCCCCCGGGACCTATTTCCAACCTCAACCTGTTTGACCGTCAGATCTCCAAGTCGCCTGCTCGCCGAGAATGTGAGTCAGCAATGTTTTTTGTTTTGCCCCCTTTTGTGACCCTCTCCCTTTCTTCTCCTCCTCCCCATGATGGTCGTAGTAGGAGGAAATTTCTTCCCCCCCCCCCTCTCCCCCCCATCTATGGTCATACGACTACGGCCATGCATGAGATCGAGTACGTATCTCCTATCGAGTATACCACCGCCTCCCCTCTATGGTACTGCGTGGCTTGAATTTTCATCGTGAGAACACTTTTAGCCCTTGCTTCCTTGGTTACTCGCGTCTAAGGGTTCTTTTGCTTAGACCATCAGGTCTAGGCACATTCGTGGTGATGGTGGTGGGAGGCGTGGTGGGGGTGGTGGTGGTGGTGGGGGGGGGGGTGGTGACGGCGGCGGTTGTGGGGGTGGTGGTGAAGATGGTGGTGTTGGCATTTAGCGTTGGGGCTGCCTCCCCTGCCCCTTGTAGTTTCACACGCGTAAATATTCTGAAGTTTGTTTTATTTATATTTTTGTTTTCATTTCGCGGCTCAAAATGGAAACCCCCCGTCGCGCTCTTATCCGTCGTTTGTGGTTGCCCTTGTCCTCGCCTACCTTCCCACTTGCTCATACACCCACCCACTCCGCCCACTCCGCCCACGCACGCACTCACCAACCCAACCCAACCCTACCAAAACCGCCACCCTAACGGTTGTTGGCAGCAATGCTCTTGAAGCACGCGGCGAACGCCAGCGCTCGCAACGGCGTGATGGCGGCCCGCCCTGACCTGAAGCTCAAGCCGAGGCTCCAGAAGCTAAGGGACTACCGCGCCGTGCACCGTGAGTAAACGGTTTTCGCAGGAGATGGAAGGGGGGGGAAGGGGGATGGGGGGATGGGGGGAGGGGATGGGGTTGAGATGACATTTACGGTTTTACATGGAAGTCTGTGTCATGTTTTTTGGGGCTGACGTGATTTTTGCGTGATTCCATGCACGGGGGTTTATATTATGTTCTACGTGTAGTATTACGGGGTATTTCGCTGTTTTTACTAGTAATATTTGGTCCTATTTACTATGTTCCCCCGTAACAGTTGCTGACGAAGCCAGTATATATGTACTGGTGGAGGCTGCCAGTCCCCATCCCTGGGAGAGGTTTGTGCAACGCTTATGTTGGGGTTGACGTTGGCGGAAAACTTTGTTTTGTGGGCTGGCTTGAGGTTATATCCGTTTTAGTCCTGCAGTTCCGTTGTAGGGGCAAAGCGCACAATTTTTTATGCAGTTGGTCCCAAAACGGGACTGCAGTCTTCACAGTCCTGAGATACTCATAGGGGTAAATGAAAAAAAAAGGAGACGAAGCCCCAGTTGCCACCATGTCGCGATTGAAAACAACCTACGTAGCGGTTTTAGAGTTCTTGTGAGGCTTACACACCCGTACGATCCCTTTAAAAACCCTAAAAGGTACAGGCGGGTTCATGCGTTATCATCCCAAATTTTGTCAGGCACGAATGCCGATCGCAACATCCACTGGAGTGCATATGGGTGGCATCATACTGAATGCCGTGAGAAGCGGAAGAGGGTCGCTAACGAAGTCAGTTTTTTAATGGAGGCCCTAGAGCTGGCGCTATCTTACCAGTCACGGGCTTGAAAAAAATGACCAGAAACCGTAGGCATTTCCGCAGGAAGGACCGACTATATAGGACCAATTTCAAGTCGTACTTGATCTCCAAAACTTTGTCCCGCACTGATCCTAGGTAATGACGAAGCTACACCTTTTTTTTGCACTTTTACCGCACAAAAGTCCAAATGTTCGCGCCGTTTTTGTTCCGAGATACACCCTGAAATTTGGCACACGTGTTCGATGAGCCCCTATCACGGGGGGCCATAGTAAATAGGACCTACGGTACAGCCAAAAACCTATATATTTCCCTATTTTTACTGGCAATATTTCGTCCTATTTACTATGGTCCCCCGTAATAGCAAGCCTTTGACGAGTGAGTTTTGTTTTTGTTGTTTTTTTCACCGGAAGTTTTTTGTTTTGTCTTCGAGACCCCCAGAAAAAACAAAAACAAGTATGTGGCGAAAACGGGAACTAACAAAAACACCCGACTCATCTTTGGCCTAGGGGGGGGCTCATAGAATTCATAGAACACGGATGCCAAATTTTAGGGTCCAACTCCGAAAAACGGCTATTACGGGGGACCATAGTTAATACCTGGTAGGACCAAATATTGTCAGTAAAAATGGTTAAATATTTAGGTTTTTATTCATACCATAGGTCCTATTAACTATGGCCCCCCGTGATAGAAGAGTGGACTCTGAAGGAAGTTGGTGCGATAGGCTTGAACCCGCTCGTAACAGGTAAATAATGATCACCAGGTATTTAGGATTAGCAGAAGGAAGTTGATGCGATAGGCTTGAACCCGCTCGTAACAGGTAAATAATGATCACCAGGTATTTAGGATTAGCAGAAGGAAGTTGATGCGATAGGCTTGAACCCGCTCGTAACAGGTAAATAATGTTTACCAGGTATTTAGGATTAGCAGAGGTATCTGGTTCCTGTAGTTTTGGCAACCCTTCGCGCTTTTTACCCGCCTGTTTTACTGTAATTCTTTTTTGCTTCATTTCCCTCTCTAACTTTCCTCCCCACCCGCTCCCTCCCTTTTCTCCCCCTTTTTTATGCCCCCTCTCTCTCCCACTCCCTCCCCCACTCCTCTCTCTATCTTTTTCTACTGTTGATAACACCTCGTATGAACAGCGCTGGTTTGGTACATTTTCCGCGAAATATACACTACCGACGAGTCTCCCGATATATGTAGGTGAGTCAAACGGTCGGTAGAATGGAAAACAGGGGGGGGGTGAGGAGGGGGCAGGGGGGGGGGGGTGGACTCATGCCAGGCATGGCCGTAGGCGTACGACCGTAGACCCTCGCATCCCTACAATGCCGGGACGGAGAACGTCGGGTTTTCGCAGGCCAGGCGGCCATTGTTTGCACCAAGCGCCAAAGCTGGCTAAGGGTGACACCAATATGTGCTGAAGTGTGCACAGATTAATACCGGTATTTGGTACCTTGCATTTCAACCAGAATTTAGATTCTAGGGTTGCGTGTTTTTGTTTACAATATATTCGAAAGCTTACCATGTGTTGTGTTTTATTTTGTGAAATTGACGTTTAGCAAAGCGAGAGGGCGGGTGTACTCATTGTTAGGCATGGCCATAATCGTACGACCATAGACCCGCATATCCCTCCAAAGCCACGACGGTGGTTTTCACAGACCAGGCAGGCATTGCTTGCACCAAGCCCGAATCATCGTGAGGTGCTGGGCGAGTCGCATGAAGGATGGGCTGCGTCCTACAAATCATAAAATTTGGAAATGAAGTGAAAATGGGGTATAGACGAGACATATTACGCAGCTTGCAAAGTTGAGTATCAACTATATAATCAGTCGAACTCACAGCTGACGTATTTCCTAACTTTATAAAAAAATAACCGCCTGTGAAGCGGACCCTTCTTGTACAAATGGATTAACGCTTCCCTGAGTTGATGGATTTATTTTCCGGTGTGGCCACTTCCAGAAACAGCAATAGGTGTACTATGTAAGTGCCCCATGGGCGCCTGACCATGTACGCACTACGTGATACGATTATTCCCCTTGCGCAGAGTTTAGATCCTTCCCCCCCTCCACAATATCATCTACAGTAACTCGACCACACCATGGTGACCGACAAGAAAAAGGTGCCTGGCTGTCTAACTCACGCCGTGATTGGCGTGTTGGCGTGGTCTACCGCGTCGTTCCCAACCCACGCCAGCCCAACTTACATACCTGGTACCAGGTATATATTGAAGTAAATATATGTATATACACATACTTAAAGTTACCCTTTTCCTAAAATCACTTGATCATAACAAGCACCTGCCTCACGCTCAGCGAGTCTCCCACGGTTTTTTGTCGCTTCTACGATCCTTGCTTTCTTCGCGTTCTTTGCTTTCTTTGCGTGCTTGCTTCTCGCGCCACACTTTTTTGCCCGGAACAATAGAAAAAATAATAATATACCTGGTATATATATAATATATACCAGGTATATGTATACGTGGGGGAGGGGACCAATTTGTTTTGCGTTTCGCGGTCGTGACGTGCCCGTTCTGCATCTTTAATCACGCCGCACCCTTAATCACGCCGCACCCCTATGTACGCTGTCCATTTGGTCACGCCGCACCCTAGAAATTTGTCACATCGTCACGCCACGCCCCTGATCGTGCCGCACGTTTTCCTACGCCGCAACCTCTAATCACGACGCTCCGGAACCATGCCGCTCCCTGGAACCCTTCATCATTATCATTATTAATGTCGCACCTTTGTCGCGCCTCTCATCACGCCGCATTTTCATCACGACACACTCTTCATTTTTAATCGCACCGCACCCTTAATCTATTTATGCCGCACCCTTATTCCTTAATCATGCCTCACCCTTGGTCCTTAATCCCTAATCACACCGCACCCTTCATCCTTCGTCAGGCCGCACCCTTGATCCTTAATCACGCCGAACTTTAATCACGCCGCACCCTTAACCCCGCACACTTGATCCTTAACCACGTCGCACGTTTAATCCTCAACCACGCCGCACGTTTAATCCTTAACCACGCCGCACGTTTAATCCTTAACCACGCCGTACATTTTATCATGCCGCACTTTAATCTCGCCCCACCCTTAACCTGATCACGCCGCACCCTCAATCCTTAATCACGCCGCACCCTTGATCCTTAACCACGCCGCACGTTTATTTGCGCCGCAGATGGAGGGCCGACGTCTATTCCGACGACGTGAACGCGACGCGAAAATTCAAGCTCGAGCAAAAAATGCACGTGAAGGCAGTCTACGAGCTGCGCAGGTTTTGCGGCAAGATCAAGAATGCAGTGGGCGATTCATAATGTTGCACGAACTGCCTATCCCCCCTCCCCTGCTCCCCGCCTCGTGCCATTAAAAGAGTTTTTGCAAAAGCGTGGACGCCGGCGTGAACCGTTGGAGGATACGCCAGGCACCCTTGATGTGTGCCAAATATGTGGGTTGGGTCGACGGCACTCTTCCCCCCTTTTGATGGACAGCCGTTAGTGACATCCGTCAAGGGCATACAAGGGCATACGTCAAGGACATACGTCAAAAGCATATAGACCGTCGACCGGCCTGTTTTTTGGTGCACAATAGTCGGGCTCCGCTCGCACACTGCACCAGGTGTGTGTGGTAACTGGGGTACATGAGGCACTCTGAGCGGACTATTTATAAGGACCGTTCAGACACTAATGTGAAGACCAATCGGTCCTCCTATTTACGCCCAGAAATGTAGGCGGTAGTACAACACACAAGACAACCCCCCCCCCCCCCCGCCAATGGACGGGGAGAGTTTACACGCGGAGCGACGCGTCTATGGAAAGACATCGACGAGATATTTCCGAGGCCGCCACGTTCGCTATGCGTATTCCCTCCGTACCCCTCTTAGTTTTGGAGAAAAAGTGACCCTGAGAACCATTCCAGGGGGGGGGTTATTGTCGTGCGTGTTGAACGGTATTCCTATGGCGGTATGCGCAAGGCTGAACAAGCGGTGCCGTGTTGCTAGTATCGCTTGAGTTAAAAAAACAAATTGCTCTTGTTTTTTTTTTTGTTCATCAAGTTCGAGTTTTGAGATCTCGCTGGTGTTTTGAGAGTTGGCTTTTTCTTTATCGGGTGGGCTTTTGGGGGGATTTTGTTGTCGTTTTGCCGGCGTTTTTTTTTTCCGACCCCCACGACCGAGCCTCGCCCCCATTCGCTTCGCTGCGCCCCGTGAGATATTGTGGTAAAATAATATTGGACTACAGGATAGCTGGTCGCCCCGGTGGTTCAAGTGGTTAACCTCGAATTCTACATGTGTTTGAGTCCTGGGTTCGAGCCCTAGGTGGACCGGACATTTTATTTTATTTGCAAAAATGAAAATAAAAAGGCCTCGAATTTTTCTTGTGTTTGAGTCCTGGGTTCGAGCCCTAGGTGGGTCGGACATTTGACTTTATTTGCAAAAATAAAAATAAAAAAGGGTTTAATTGTTGAGAGCGCCTTGCAGCGTGGGTAGGCACAATTCGATGCGAGTCGACGAGGGAAGAAAAGGCTGAAATCTTACTCGCGATAAAAATAAAGGCACGTACCGTAGCGGGAAGGGGGTAGAAGAGCCTGCTATCTGACCCCGGATCTGAGTTATGAATTGGAAGGAGAGAGAGAAGAAGATGTGCGAAGATAGTAAATGGGATGAGCAAACAAAACACAAAAAAAAGTATCGGCCCCACTTGTAGCAGTAGCCCGCAAAATATTATGGGGGCTTTGTTGACGCATTGTTAGCATTTTGCCGTCGCTAATGGGTTATATACGGGGCGGGATGGCGCATCTAGTGCCGGAGTTACATTGCAAGGAGTTGTGTCACGCGCTCTTTACGAGATAGCACTCGTACTCTCGTGCTCTAGGCTGTAGGTGAGACCGCGGTTCTGTATGGTGCGATCGTTATGCCTGCGTCCTGCAAGGGCAACAAACGTAAAACCCTACCACTTCTGTCCCGAAAATGTAAGGGAGGTTTTGATCAAGTAGTATTAGCATACCAGGTACAAACGTTTGCTCAAGTTTGGAGACAGAGTGGTAAATAGGTAGGTGGGAGTTGTAGTATTTCGGTTGGCTGTACAAAAAAGGAGGTGGGGGTGGCTGTGACGCTACTATAACGTTGCCCAAGGTATCAATAGGACCACCCCTTAGGCTTGTAATCTGCCAGTGTCGGCATATGTGTATATATTGGCTGAGATTTGGTCTTTGTCGTGCTGTCTGTTTTGCTTGTCTCGTAGATCGTTGGGTTCATACACGTCGTGTCGGTCTGTCCTGGAGGGAACATCGTTATGTGTTATCGAGCGGGGATTATCGTAGAGTGACGGGAGGTGCTCTACCCTGCAATTATTGCTCTGCAGTCGGGTAGGTATGGACGTCATAGTATTGCTCAGCCGTTGGTTGGCATTTAGACCGTGCTCGTGTTGTTGCGTTATATGGGAGGGACATCGTTGTAGTAGAAATAACACTTACTTGTAGGCATGTGTGTGCGCCGCCTTTTGTTTTGCATATGGGAGCGATACGTACACTGGATGAGTCTTGTTCGTTGTTGTGTTGTAGTTGTTATTGTTGTTTCTTTGGTGCTGTTAGCTTTGTAGTACATCGGGGAGGGCGTTCTGCGTTCTGGTTCTGGTATATACGTATGTGCCTCGTGTAGAGTACGCACATACCTGGTACTACTGTAACAATACCTGGCACATTTGTAGCAGAGATTGGGCCTTAGCCTTTCCCTGCTGCTAAAAGCGTCCCGCACTAATTTCAAGGTAGTTGCCCCCGATAATGTAGGCCGGGTTAATATTAATAGTATTGTAAGTACTGCGACGTCGACTTTCAAATCGACCGCAAAAATGACTAAAAGTGACTCTAAACTCGATCGTAAAAATCGACCGCAACAATGACTAAAAGTGGCTCTAAACTCGATCGTAAAAATCGAGGGCAAAGTCGACTGTGAAGCCGGTGAGGTGAGAATGCCGGATGTAAGCAGAGCGGAGTTCGTCGGAGGTTCAACTACATCCTGAGAAAGGCAAAAAAAAACGTAAGAAGAGATGATCTTGTCTTGTGTAGTCCAGAGTCTAGATTATTAATACTACGAAGTTCTCAGTTTGAAGCACTGAGTCTCTGTTTTGGTAAATGCAAACGTGTCTGTCTGTCTGTCTGTCTGTCCGCATGGCTTATATTTTCGAACACCTTCCAATGGTCGATATATAAGGTCGTTACGGATGATATTCGTACGACGTATTCGACCCTTACGGGCCTTATATACTGACACATATCATACCACCAGGCAAATTTAGCCATATACTACATCCACGACACTGTACCATGGTACCATACCGCAAACGTACCATACCATATGCTGTGTTTTTGCCGTACCATACCGTCAACACATACCATACCACATGCGGTGTTTTTCCCATATACCATACCAACATATCCCATATTCCATACCACCGTGTTTGTTCCATACAATATTTCAACCCATGTAGTACCATCATACCATGCACCAACTTACGATATCACACTATTAATAAGTACACAAGAGCAAGCTATCTGAATTCAAGATGTTCTCCACTACAACAAACAGCAGCAGAACGATCGACTGTATAGCGTCGTTGCTTCGCGACCAGCGGGCGACACATCTCTCCGTGGCCAGACCACAACAGCTGGCGCGGGTTTGGGCCTAGAGGCCAAGAGAAGCGCACAGTAGTAGTAGTAGTAGTAGTAGTAGTAGTAGTAGTAGTAGCAGCAGCAGTAGTAGTAGGTATTGACAGTAGTGCTATTTTCGTGTGCTTGCGCGTATAAACCGGCAAATTTACTGGGATTGGTACATATATTTCTCCCAGCGCCAGTCGGGGTCTCTAGTTGGGAAATTCGTTCCCTGTTCCTCTGTCCGTCTGTTCCACACCAAGTACATAAACCAAAACAAAGACCTCTCATGCTTCTGCTACCTTTCATTGTTGACAGCGAAAAAATCCCAGAAAAAAAACCCAAAGAAACTATCAGTACACCTTATAGAACCCCTTCGGAAAAACAAGAACAAAAAAAAGCGATGCCATGTCTGAGTACGGTACGTAGGTATTGGGGATTTCACTTCATTCTAGTTTAGCCCAACCATTGTTCACTGGCGGAGCTTAAGTCTCAAACTATCCACCCATCGTACCTTTGCACTTCCGACAAGTGCGCACAGTAAAATATCATTTTGCAAGCCCCATTTCATGTGTGTATCGCGCTTACTGACTGTAGTAGCTTACAATATTTATCGAAGTCGGTTGTTGGGTGGGTGGGTGGATGGCGTTAGAGGTCCTATTATATAATCAAGTGATGTGCAGAACGCGTCAGTCACCACGCACACCCGTCATTTTACGGTGAAGCACACTATTAATATCGAAGTCGGTTGTTGGGTGGGTGGGTGGATGACGTTAGAGGTCCTATTATATAATCAAGTGATGTGCAGAACGCGTCAGTCACCACGCACACCCATCATTTTACGGTGAAGCACACTATTAATATTAGTAGCAGTCATGACAACCAAATACTGTAGGCAAAAATAAAATAGGGAGGTGCAGCAGTGGGCGTTCCCTCATCAGGCGTTCTGAGTAGGAAGGCGGTCATAGTCGTCGGCGCGACTGGGGAACTGCACTCATAGCCTGGAATGAGTACGGCCGCTTCCCCTCAATAAGACGGCCATATTGCTCTGGCACACCACGGCCTTGTTAATAGTACTGGGAGGACCCCTACTACTCTATGCTGTACCTGGTATGATATTGGTACCCTTCGGAGGGTCTGATTGCCATCAGAGTAGTACACTTTTTGGAGACATACATACACACTGCTTTGAGTTATGTTACGTGAGTGATTAGTTGTTGCAGTAGCAGCAAGGCTTACTGGTCGGGAAGATAAGACGACCCCGTTTTGGTTTTCAAGTAAGTGTCCAAACGGGCACTATCCTCACGGTCAAGAGTGATACCCGGTAAATATATAGGAGACCGCGGTTTGATCGCATTGACTGACCGCCCTCTACAGTAAAAATAGTACATTGAGGCCACAAGATGTCTTGACGCGCCCAAAAAGACCGGTGTTCTACACTAAAACTGGTATATTACGGCCACGAGAGGTCTTGACGCGCCCAAAGAGACCGGTCTTCTTCACTAAAACTGGCATATTAAGGCCGAAATAGGTCTTTTGTCCCCCCCCCCCCCCTCCGAAACCCCCCTCCGACAAACGAAGCCTCCTACTCGTAGCATCTTTGGTCGTCAACGGTATCATCAACGGTATCGCCGTCGTCGTCACCACCGAAAAGGCACTTGTAACGCCTACCCGTGCCATCGTTCACTATACTCTCGCCGTGCCTGCATGTGACGATTTCGGCGGGGAGGGCAGGGAGGGGGGAGCGGGCAGTGGAGGAGAGGGGAGGAGGGGTTGTACTCATCTCATGCATGGCCATAGTCGGGTGACCATGGGCCCTCGCATCCCTACAATGCCGGGACGGAGCGCACGTCGGGTTTTCATCGACCAGGCAGACATTGCTTGCACCAAGCTTCGCGAAGCGCCGCGAGGTGTTCGGCAAGCCGCACGAAGGATGAGTTGCATCGGGGGGGGGCGTACTCATTTGTTGCATGCCTTAGTACTTTGGCCATTGACCACGCATCCCTTTCGACACAGAACGGGTAAAAACAAATATCAGGCAGGGGGGGGGGCGGGGGCACGCATGTTATACGTGACCGTAATCGCATGACCATAGACACCATGCATCCCTACAATGCCGGGATGGAGCACGTCGGCGTTTCACCGACCACGCATATAGTGCTTGAGGGGGGGGGGGGGGATTAGGCCGAAATTAGCGAGGAACGCACCTGGTGCTCTTGGTGCAACAGCCAATGAATGGCGCCTACCCGTACGCTTCAGGAAGAGCACATGCCGACCAAACCCAGTATAAGCAGTCGAAACAGGGTCCCGAAAATTGCTAGTACTACTACTGCTGCTACTAGCACACTACTAGTACACTAAAACTACTCATACATATTATAGCATTATACTACTACTGCTACTACTACTACTACTACTACTACTACTACTAGTATCACTACTACTACTGCTGCTGCTACTACCGCGGCTACCACGTTGTCGCCATGTCTGTTATTAATAGTAGACAGCCAGCGTCTCGCAGGCACGGCCATGCATAACAATGGGTGTACCCCTCCCCTATGGTCACATGATATCGAGTATACCCCCAGCCTCGCTCTCCCTCACCCCCCCCCCCCCCCTCCTGTACAAGGCCTGAATACCTGACCAAGGTGAACTCCAAACACGCCTCACACACGACTCCCACTCCTCCCCTCTAAAACACGCCTGAACACCTGACTATGGTGAACCCCAAACACCCGTCACACATGCCTCCCATTCCCTCACGGCCCACACACCCTCCTCTTAAAACGTCTGAATACCTGACTGGTGAACTCCACACTCTAGATGCCCCGTGTTCGTCCCCCCCCCCCCTCCCTGTGAAACACCTGAATACCTGACGATGATGAACCCCGAACTCTTGATGCCCCGTGTTCGGCACGCCTCCCCCCTCCCCCCCTGCTTGAAAACACCGGAATACCTGCCCATGATGAACTACACCCAATGTGCTCCGTCCCGGCATTGTGGGGATGCGAGGGCCTCTATCGTCATACGACTACGGCCATGCATGATAATGAGTACACCCCCCTCCTCTAAAACGCCTGAAAATCTGACTATGGTGAACACCGAACTCTTGATGCCCCCCATGTTTGACACGCCTGCCCCACCTCTATAAATGCCTGAATACATAAATATGGTGAATTTCTGACACATTTCAAAGACGCCCCCCCCCCACTCCCCCCCCTTTCATCTAAAGCGCCTGAATACCTGACTATGGTGAACTCCGAACTCTTGATGCCCCGTGTTCGACACGCCTCCACGAGCTCTCGCGGGGCGTCGGCATACCGGTCAGCTGCCAACGGAAAAGTACCCTGCATTGTGTTTCATCAGTGATTCCCAGGAGCCCCGGAGAGGGGGGGGTGGCGGGGGGGGTCGGGAGGGGGGGGGGCACCCGGTATCACTCGATATATCATGCATGGCCGTAGTCGTATGACCATGGACCCTCGCATCCCCACAATGTCGGGACGGAACACGTCGGGTTTTCACCGACCAGGCAGACATTACTCGCACCCAGCGCGGAGCGCCGTGAGGTGTTGGGCGAGTCGCATGACGGGTGAGCTGCATCCTACTAAAAACCGCTTGTGAGGCGGACTTGCATAATAGTGGTGGTGGTGGGGGGGGGTACTCGAGATATTATGCATGGCCGTAGTCGTATGACCATAGACCCTCGCATCCCTACAATGCCGGGACGGAGCACGTCGGGTTTTCACCGACCAGGCAGACATTGCTTGCACCAAGCGCGAAGCGCCGTGAGGTGTCCGGCTAGTCGCATGACGGGTGAGCTGCATCCTACTAAGAACCGCTCGTGAGGCGGACTTACATATGGATGACAGCTTCAATGAGTTAATTTAATTTCCGGGGGGGGGGGTAGTCAAGGGACTGGGAAAATGCTGCGATGATATAAGGGGTTTCTATTGTCAGGAGCAAACAGGACACCGCGAAGGGGTTTGTGGGGGGCAGGTACCAGGGGGAAAGGCCGGCGTATACCTGGTATCGTGCCGCTGCTGTAGTAACACTTGCTCACGATGAGCTTGCAACCAAAGTGTGCGTATGGGCTGTCAAAAGCAGCAGTGCATGGCAGAAAATCCATTCCAGCATGGTGGGGGGGCGCGGGACCCAACAGCCCCCCGTTAATCAGCCCACGGTCTGCAGGTAACGGAAACAGGCGGGTGATGATATACATACAACACACGGGTGACAATATGCGACACCCCGATAATAATATACTACACCCCGATGATAATATACCACACCCGGGTGATGATATACCACACCCCGGTGATAATATACCACACCGCTTCGGACGGCTTTCCAAGCGATGCGTCTAGGGAAAAAACTCTCGACGAGGAAAGCATCCAACGCCACACGCTTCTGGTCGTGTGGCAGGGGGGGGCGTGTGTAACGGTGTTCGTGTTTACTATTTAACGTGACTTCCATAAGTAGGCATGTTGTGGTCGGGCACTGGGCCCGTTGATATCGGAGAGTTCTACCATAACTTCCAAAATTGGGAATTTGGGAAAAAATTATCAGGACACGGAGGCGTACTGTCACGATTCGTGTTTTTTCAACAGACAAGATTCCAATTTTTTTACGAATTGTTTTTCGGGGAAATCTGCAAGAAAAAAACAAAACGCGCGAAAAAAGGCCAGGAAATTCTGGGGGGGAGAAACTCTCCTATCGTATTAGCTTCTACGCGTCGGAAAGAGGTCGCCGACTTCCACTTGATTATCTACAGTATCTACAGTAGATATAGATCTTTCAGTGCAGATAGATAGATCTACTCCTGATCTGTATGATATGTATGATCTAGTTCACGTCTGCACGATTTACATTAGGATATGCTTGCTGCGTGGGATGTATGATATACAGATCCTGCACAACCTATCATAGGGTTGGATTATCCATCTGAAGATGATATATCTGCAGAAAGAAATATAGATAGATAGATATATCATGATCTATTCGACGTGCGACAGCTTCTACAGCGAAAAAATACGTCCGGCAATCCTCACACCAACGGTATGGTCGATATTATATACCAGGTATAGTATAACCCCAACGCGGTTGCTCGAGCGACTCACCCAGTGCACCGCGAACGATCGCTTGGCGCCCAAATCCTGGTGGATCGTGACAGCCTCCTCGGGAGAGCAGTGCTGCTCCTTCATGAACCACGCGGGCTCGTGAGCTCCTACAGGGAGCGCGGCTGCACGAGAAAACAAAGCGCGAGAGAAAACATAGCACTCTTGTGTATTGGAGAAAAAAATAAACTGATACAAAAAACGTACCAGGGCAGACCATAAAAGCGATACACGCCAGGCAAAAAGTACACAGCAGTGTACTCCATGAAAACGTTAAAACACAAAGGAAGACAAACGAAAAAAGAACAGAAATCAAATCCAAAACACGGAAACATTACCAATTGCTCACCGGTATGATACAACAGCATAAACACATGAAACACGAACCATAAACACATACAAAAACATACAATACATACAACAACAACAAAAAAACACCAAACACGAAAACAACAGCACACAAAAAACTTGGAAAAAAACAACAAAAATAACAAGAATATATATACGAATATATCTCCAGAGTCATCTCACCTAGGTCGAACGGCCCATACCGCTCCCCGATTTTCCCGAAAACGGAGCAGTAGGCCGTGTCGCCCGCGAAAAAAAAACGTTCGCGGCTTCCGGTAACGGCAAACCCGCACCACAAGCTGACCACGCCCAGTAAATGGCAGCGGTTTTGTAGTGGTGGTGGCGGTGGTGGTGGTGGTGGCGGCGGTGGTGGTAGTGATGGAGGCGGTGGTGATGGAAGTGGTGGTGGTGGTGGTAGTGGTGGTGGTGGTGGTGGTGACGTGAAATAGGAAAAGGACGACGCGATGAGATGAGGTTAAATCATATGCGGGGAGATAGGTGCGGTTATATCACATGCGGGGAGATAGGTGTATGCGGCGATATGCGGTTCGACGAGAAGAGGAAGCGATGACGAGCGACGAGACGATATGACAGGCGATGCGATGCGGTGAGATTCGGCAATCGATGCGGCTGGAGGCGATGCTATGATTTGCTCGGGCAAGAGGCCCATCCAGATAAATCCAAGACGCAGTAAGAGTCTTGCCGGTCCGAATACCCCCCCCTCCCCTCCCGCCTCCACCGGCCGCATTCACGCTTCAAGCTCCGGGAAAACTCCCTATGAATACGCTGCCCTCTCAATCTCGAGACCAGGAAAAAATGCACACAAGGGCGTTGCTCTCGCGATTATCCCCACAAGACGATCCCAAAAACACTCAACCCCCCTGCCCCCCCGGCCCCAGTGGCTTGGCGCAAGCAAACGCCTACGCCTGGTCGGTGAAAACCCGACGTGCTTCCTTCCGGCATTGTAGGGAGGCGAGGGTCTACGGTCATCCGACTACGGGCCGTCATGAGTACACCCCCCTCCCCGGTGGCAATGCACGCCTCCTTTCGCTCCAATGTTTCGTCACCTTGTATTTCGATCCCAGACGAGCCTGGTAGACCAGTGCTGCGCCGGCGTGCTAGCGAATCTCACGGCGCCCGCGAACCCCTCCACTTCCACCTCCTCCCACCACGAAAGCTCGACGCAGTGTTTCACCCCCATCTTGCCCAGCACCCTGTCGCCCGGGCATCGGGCATCGGGCCGGTCGGTGGTCGAACCCAACCAACAACAAAAAAAAACAAAAAAACGGTCGCGATACAATAACAACAACAACAACAACAACAACAACAACAACCACAAAACGCACGCAGAGCAGGCAAGCACACAAAACTGGCTTTTCCAAGAAATTGTGTCCCGACGGTTGTGTATTACACACACGTACGTACAGAAATGGAATTTCGGCGGGGCATTCTGCCAAACCAAATTTGAGAAGCGGCACCAGCCGAACCAAAACTGCGATACAGCGGTACAAGAGGAATCTTTTGGTGGGCACTAGACTAGACTCGGACGCGTTTTACGATACAGGCAGGTAGCGCATTTCCGCCCGAGATGTTTTCCGAATGACGGGACTCCTTAACCAAATCTTGTTTTCCTCGACAAATTTATTTCTTGCATACTTGGGGCTTACTAGTAGTATGGAGCTCCATGAGTGAGGAGCCTCAGAAAAAAATAAAATATGCACGTCTACTGTATATTACGGGGGGCCATAGTTAACAGGACCAACTATTGTTAGTAAAAATGGTTAAACATGTACCAGGTAGGTTTTTATGTGTACCCTAGGTCCTGTTAACTATGGTCCCCCGTGATAGCATGCGTCCTTACTGGTCACTTGTGCAGGGTGTGATTGAACAAGCGCTCTCACCCCTTGACTCCCGAAGGCACGAGCCAGAGAGGGTCGTTTCCCACGGCCTTCACCGATCCAGCGTCGAGGTGGTCGTAATGGTTGTGGCTAAGCAGCACCACGTCGATGGGGGGCAGCTCGGCCACGGACATGGCCGGCGGGGTGAACCGTTTCGGCCCGACCATCTGGTTAGCCGACGCCCTATCCGAGAACATGGGGTCTGTCAACACGTTCAACCCGTCCATCTGTTTTGTTTTTTGTTTTTCGTTTTTTGTTTTTTTTGTTCGTGCGTTTTATATATACATATTTTTTAGTAGTATTAGTATTATTATTATTTGTAGGTTTATATATCGTTTAGTTTATAATTTGTATATTTTACAAATTTGATATTTTTTTTTCAACATTTTTTTTCATGTTTTCCATTTTTGTCATATTCGGTTGTTTATTTTTCGTACGTATTTTTGATATTATGTTTTCGATGTATCAGGTATACATTGTGAAGCGATGAGGTCGACACGCACACACGCAAAGAACGAACGGGGGTAGGGTGGGGGTTGGGGTTCAGGTGGGGATTGGTTGGGTTGGGGTTGTACAGTAATGCCGGTCCCTCTATAGCGCCCGTATGTATGCGCCAGCCAACAATACTGGCCCTATAGCGGCAACCGGCACTAATTACTCCGCACGCTGCCACACTGGTGTAATATCATCTGTGCCAAGCGGTTTCACTGGCACTATGGCGGGCAGCCGGCACTCCTCAACCGGCACTAATTACTCCGCACACTGCCACACTGGTTGAATGTCATCTGTGCCAAGCGGTTTCACTGGCACTATGGCGGGCAGCCGGCACTCCTCAACCGGCACTAATTACTCCGAACACTGCCACACTACCACACTGTGCCAAGCGACTTCGCAGGCACTACAATAGCGGGCAATCGGCACTATAGAGGGATCACTAAAGCGACTATGGTTGAAGTTGGGGTTGAGGGCGGGGTTGTGGTCTGGGGTGGGGTATATAAACCCGCCCTCATACGTGACGCCTCCCT
Source organism: Nereocystis luetkeana (assembly GCA_031213475.1). Lineage (NCBI taxonomy): Eukaryota > Phaeophyceae > Laminariales > Laminariaceae > Nereocystis > Nereocystis luetkeana. The sequence goes on from JARUPZ010000003.1 coordinate 14,376,122, forward strand.
ACTGCCGCCGGGAGGAGATGGGCCGATCGGCGTGGAGTGCAAGAGAGGCGTTCCCAACTCAACTCTCATCAGCATACGAAGTTAGTACCGTGACGTCATCGTGGACAGCGTGCGTCGCTTCCCGTTAAAAAGCTAGAAACCAGACCGTGGAACACAACGACCAGACGGTGTAGAATGAAACGAACAGCCCGTGATTCACAACGACCAAAAAGCGACGCTAACGACCTGTAATCTATTATCTGCAATACATCAGTCCAATTCCGGAACGTGCAGGATACCCCGTCAATCGCATTCCTGTCAAGGGGCATCAGGCAAACAGGGCAGCCGGACCTGCTTAAACAACTTCGATATTCAAGCCCCCCTCCGCGCAAGGAAGAGGGGAGGGTCCCCGGGCGAGGACTCGGGGAGTTCCTAGAGACACGAAGGCGCAACCAGCATCTAGAGGATACCGGTAAACCCTCCCGCCACATCACGCCACGCATCACCGCTCGCAACAAGCCCAGCCGAGCATCTTTAGCACCCCCCTTCCCGCGTGCACGGCCTCAACACCGCCGCTGCCCCCCCTCCCCCCTTCCCCCTTTACCGTTCTCACCCTCCCCCAGCCCCCCCCCTCCGCCCCCTCAATTATATTCCTACCAAAACGCCTCCTCAAGGAAATCAATTCCAATTTTTTACCACGTCACCCCTCCTCCCCCCTCCCCCAACCCCACCCCCCCCAACCGAAATTCCTCCTCAAGGATTTCAATCAATATATTCACCTGGATGAGCATGGTGGCGTGTCCTATCCATGTCACTCGCATTGGATCATCCTTTCCGTGTCTCGCGATCTCGTCCAGTTCCACCTGCTCGAGCGAGGGAGACCAAAACAGGGGAGTGACCAATCCACCACCGTGAATTGCTTGTTGCGACACCCAGAGCTTTCATGATCAAATGTAAACAGCCTGCAAACCCACAATATACCCGGCATGTGCTAGAAACATTAGCACACCACCACCCCCATCCCCCACCACTATCACCGCATGCCCATTACTCACATCGCGGACATTCCTCAACACCAAATCACACCACACCACATCACACCACCACCCCCCCCACCCTCCTCCACCACACCACACCCTACCTTACTACACCATGCCAAACCACATCATACAAAACCATACCTTAGTACACCATACAAAACCACATCATAACAAACCATACCATACCATACCATACCATACTAAACCATACCATAGCAAACCATGCCATACCATACCATACCATACCACACCATACCATAACATACCATACCATACCATACCACACCATACCATCTCATCCCACCTCAGCTTTTGGGAGCGCTTCCTTCGCCTGTTCCTCCGTGGGCGACACGCCAAATCCCTCCTGAGATGTCATCACCTTAAACAGGTCCCCGATGCTCTTGTCAGTAGCGCCGGGAGCCCAAGGGTTGTCGTAGGTTACTCGATTTCCGAATAGACCTCGGGAATGGGTCTCGAGGGCCAGCAAGAGGAGGGAAAGGTTTAAAAATCATAGAAATCAGATAGATCAGACAGATCAGATAGACCAGATAGATCAGATGCCCGGTTCATGGTCTAGGTAGCTCAGGGCAGATGAATTAATTATCTGTATGATCCAGGTATACTCATGAGCTGTACGATTCAGCTCACGTTGTCCGGGTGGGAGCCGAACGATCTGCATAATCTATCACAACATGATCTACCTCTAGTACCTCCCTCTGCTGGGTTGGATCTGTACGACACAGATCCTGCACAGCATGTCATATATTAGGATCTATATGATCTACTGTAGACTATAGGTAACTAACAAAGCAATAAAACATACACAAAAGGTAGTGCGACGCTATATTGGGCGAACCCTCAATGGAGTAACCCCGAAAAATAGGAAACCTTTCGGCATGCCTTGGGGGGGGGGGGGACTCACGATGAGCGGGGCAGGCAAGTCGGCATCTGCGGGGGGCGTGATGACCGTGGGAAGCACATGGCTAGCCGTTGCCATTGCCGTTGCTGTTGCTGCTACGGGTAAAAAGAGGAAACAGGAAGAGGAGGAGGAGGCGGAGGAGGAGGAGGCGGAGGAGGAGGGACGAGGAGGGAGGGAGGGGAAAGGCACGAGGAGGGGGGGGGGGGGGGAGGAGGAGGAGGAGGTGGAGGAGGGGGGGGGGGGGGTGAGGAGGGGAGGGGGGGGGGGGAGGGTGTACTCGATAGGAGATATGCCAAAACGGGACCGCGGTTCTAAAAGGGTTAAATCCGGCACAAGTAGTGAACTTCGTATACGTCATGTGTTATAAAAGGGCGTCATATCATCATAAGGCGTCTATATCTAGGGTTTTTCAATATTCACGAGGCGTTTTTTCGAACACTTCTTGTGTAATGACATACCTGGTACATACCTGGTAGGGTATTCCAAGTGAAAACAGTTCCAGGACTTTTCGGGGAGTCCGAACCGAACCGAACCGCGATTCGGTCCTCTCTATATGTACCTGGTATATATACTATCACGGGCGAGCCTATTAATATATAGTACCACTCTGTCCCAGATTATAAAGACCTTGTTTACTTAACATTAGTGTACAAAAGTTCCTCATATTTGAGCACAGAGAGATGGAAAGCAGAACCGAATACGGTGTCTTCGGGTCCATCGTGGATTCGGATTACTGATACAGTCCGATTCGGTTCGGATCGCCCAACCATGACACACTTGACATCAAAAGTTTACCGGGTCCCGGATTTCTTGATTTCCCGTAAACCCCAGCATGGATTTTTTAGCGCCCCTTTTCCTACAGTAACTATTACGGGGGACCGTAGTTAATACGACCAAATATTGTTAGTAAAAATGGTTAAATATATAGGTTTTTATGTATACCACAGGTCCTACCAGGTATTAACTATGCCCCCCGTAATAGTCCCTCTATAGTGCCGGTAGCCCTCGATATTGCCTGTGGAATCACTTGGCAAATATGGGATTAACCAGCGTTGCAGTGCAGTGTGCTACTAGTACTGCCGGTATTGTGGGCTGGCGCATATTGCCTCTATTATATTATTCTATTTATATTTACGTATGCTCGTCACTTTTACTCTCCAGCTTAAAGTCGTTGGAGGTTTTAGTCACCCTCAGCTATCTTCTCCTGGACAAGCCGTGGTCACAGGTGTCCGCCCCTTCGCCCTCCCCCCCCCCTCGGGTATATAGAGGCACCGACACCGTAATGGCACCCTCCCGTACCGCAGTGCGGAGAGGCCCCCCGTCCCTAGCAGACCCCGCTCATCAGGTATACCATTACACACATCTGACTGAAACAAACGGACACAGACCCTCTCAGCCCTCTCCGGGCTTCGGAGGCTTCGGAGGAGAAACTTGACCCCATACAATGGGACGACTTCAGAAACGGCCAGTTACGACGTTCTCGGAGGAAGACACAGAGTAGTGCTCGTAGGTGTCCGAGATACCATGGTTGAATACAATGAGTCGTGTGGACGGCACGGGGTGCAATATGGTCCCACCCGTACATGCAGTAACGCCGGGCTCTGACGCTGCCCGTAGATGGTTGATGGCACCAAAATTACCAACCGTTGTTTGTGGTGGCTAAATCTTCAACACCCCCCCAAAAAGGGGGTTAAGAAACGCGGATTATTGGGCAAAAAAAAAAAAGCACGTACAGCTGTACTGCTTATTCCTATAATATTTACTAGTTCCCCGCCCCCCCCCCCCCCCCTCCGAAAATGCATCGCGCGTACTTTATTCCAACCTAAAATCAAACAATACCTCAGCAGCAGCAGCAGCAGCAGCAGCAGCCCCTCTCCTATCACTCTTGAACCAACATGTATTACGGGGGGCCATAGTTAACAGGACCAAATATTGTCAGTAAAAATGGTTAAACATATAGGTTTTTATGTGTACCATAGGTCCTGTTAACTATGGCCCCCCGTAATAGATATCCCGTTTTCCCTTCTTAAGGGCTCCCTGCTTTCGTCTTCCTCCCTTTTGACAAACCCCCGCTTTTTTATTTTCCCTCCCTAGGTACGATGTTCACCCTCCTCAATAGTCCTAACTCAGATCATCCGGGGCCAGAAACCAGGCATTTTCCCCCCCATCCTTGCTGCTGCACGTGCCCTAGTTTCTTACAACGAGAAGGGTACAGGGCAAGCAGCGCTCTCTCCCTTCGTCGATTCGCGTTGAAATTTGCAAAAACACACACACGCCAGGCACTTTTCTGTAGATCCCCGCGAACCTCGGCGGGACTGTCCGTTACCACCCTGTCCCCAACTAGAAAGACGGGTTGTGGACTAATATTCAATCAAAGCGCTCCTTATAATAAAAGGACAGGTTGAACACTATTAATAACATTCCATCAAAACGATCCTTCCAGTCCGGCGGTGTCTCCGGCCCCCCAGCACCCGCGATTTATGTCGTAGTAGGTTCCGTACCTCGACGTTGACCCCTTTCTGATGGGGCAAGGGCCAATCTGATCTGCCTTGTACGGGCTCTTCCCCAACGAGCGCCCACGCACCCACCCCTCCACCTCCTCCATCGCCTGTCCCGCCAGATGCACCTCCACCTGCACCCCCTCCTGCGCCTGACTTTGATCTCTTAGAAGGGGAACTGCGATATATGGACGTCATCGCTCGCTCGGGGCTTGGTTTGTGCTGTAGTGTGCGGGCGCTTCTGCGCTCGGTCAGAAAAGCTCCCGAGAGGACTTTCGCGGGCGATCGTCGAAGCCGCCAAATTTGCAAGTTCAACTCCCCCCAAAAATAAATTAACTACCGAGAAAGTTGAAAAAAATTGACACAAACCGAATGTGAAGGTATCAGTGGAAAAATTGAGCGATACCTGCAACAAAAAAATTACTGATGAACCTGAATGTGTGACGAAAGTGGAGAAAACCAAGATCCGCTCTTCAAAGCTGAAAAAACTGAAGCGGCGCAAAAAAGTGGGAAAAACAAAGAACCGCTGGAAAGGTCCGGCAAGTAATAGAAGGAGGCGGTGTCCAAGTGGGAGCTCTGAGAGGCCAGGGATGTACCAACCGAGCACGCTCAAGAAATATACCTGGTAGCTATAAGTACGCCTAGAGGCGATAATGTTGCTGGAATTTGGGCTTGGAGGGGGAGGGGGGTGTTGAGGGAGTTGGCCCAGGATATCTTTCTCTCAGCGTGCTCGGTTGGTGCATTCCTGGCCTCTCAGAGTTCTCACTTGGACACAGCCTCCTTCTATTACTTGCCGGCGAGAGCCTTTTCCCCTTTTTTCTTCCTGCGCGTACCCAGAGCACGGAACCGCGGGCGAGCCCGGCGCCGTCGCGGGTGTCAGCGGGCGCTGGCGGGTAGAGGAAGAAGCGTGGTCGCCGTTTCCGTGGCTAGGCGTCGCGCGAGACACGAGGGAAGCGTGAATGGGCTCTGCCTGGCCTCCTGGTGTGGGGTTGGATATGACATGTACGAGTCTATAAGGTTGGTTGGTTTGGGACTGCAAAATAAAACCCAAGCAGTGCTTAATTTTTCGACCAAGCTGAATATCACAGAGAGAGCATCGCAGTCTGAGCGCCAACATTGTCGAGCTGGCGAGCGGCGGCCACGGTGAGCACCGGGCTTCACGCGAGGCGCGCGACGGGGCTCACTGGGGCAGAGACGGTGGAAAGCTAGCTTTACCCGGATCGGTGGCGAGGTGGTCGCGAGAGGGGCGGGCAGCGTACGAAGCTGCGAGAAGGTCTGCCGTTCGATTTATTTTTTCACCGGCGCAAGGTGTTCCTTTCAGCAGGCGGAAAATAATTGCATCAGAGAGGACGATTTTTTCTTTTCTTTTCTTTCTGAATTTTTCCGTTTTCATTTTCTTCGTTGTTTTTGCGGTGCTGTGTCGTGCTGTGCTTTCTAGGGCTGGGCCCTGGTCCAGTATACCAGTGCACTGTTCGGGTCCAGTGTACTGGCATATGATGCAGCCAGTACATACTGTACTGGCTAGAGCTACCAGGGCCCAGCCCTACTGCTTTCTCTTTCGTACTTGTGGTCAAAAGAAATAAATACATACCCTATCATACCTGGGGGATGTACAGCAGTACGTACGTACATGCATGCGGCGCTCGGGTTGCTTTCCATCTTGGCATTTGCAAGTCGCCTGTTTGCACCCAACCCCTACCAGTAATTGTTTGGACCGTTTGTTCCGTCCCATTCTTCCTCGTGGGCGAGCGTAGCCGGCGGAACCGCCCGCTGCGCGATGCGCTTGTAGCCTCGCTATCAATAGTATACGTACCAGGTACCAGGGATGCATGCCATTAATACTGCTGTACTCGTAGTCGAGGTTTCAGCGGTACATCCCTCCGAAAGAGATGGCTGGAGGCTGGAGGCACTATTCCGTGCTGTCATGGCCTTGCAATGCAGGCGATGAGGTGATGTTTACGATCATTTGCGTCACATCGCGCTCCAGCCACCGGCATAACGTGATCAACGACTGCGCATATACCGGTACTCGTACCTACCAGGTACGATATACCTGGTATACGAGGTATACACCAGGCAACCCGTACTCGTACTTACCGGTATTGCGAAGCTCTCAGTTTTTGAATCAGGAAGCATACTTTATCGCCACAAGCTACAGCGTGGAGCACGCATACCAAGGTCGCGGAAACACCCTCCTGCGTAGCTTCACACCTTCCTGTGGGACCTTGCGTCCAGCCACCCTCTCTCCCGTGCTCGTCATGGAGGACTCGCGCCTGGAGAGGACGTTGCGGATAGGACGCCAAGCTCTGCCTGCTGATGCTAAGCTCTGCCTGCTCATTCCAACAACACGCGTACTGCCCTCCGCAGCGCTGCGATTTTCTTGATCCTCGCTTCTCTGAAGCACAGATTTTCCGTCCATGCAATTGGCCAACCTCGACGTGGCGCACGAGCGCTTGGAGCGGCAGCGGCAAGTGGAGATTTGCCGAAGGTGAGAGTAGGTAACTGACGCCTCTCCTCTGCCAAAGCAGCGGGCAGCGTCTCCGCGTCTCCGTCGAAAAGGTTTTGTAAACATTGAGAGGGAACGTCAGATGTTCTGAAATACGGGGACGGTCGTTTTGAACCCCTCTATAAAAACGTCCCTCTGGATCGTATCATCGATTCCCGTTGGCGCCAAAAAAAACATAAAAAATTTCCCATCACGTTTTTGTTCGCGTATCATCTATTTTGAGCTCTACTGGGTGGGAAGACCCCGAGCGGATTCGGTGGGTCGGTGCGTGTGCGAGGAGTGTGAGGCCTTCAAAGCAAACGCTTGTGAGGGGGCCATAGATATGGGTGCACATCGTGCGTGTGTGACAGCGATGAAAAAGCACGAGAACCAGATTAGAAGGAGATAAAATAACAAAACAACCCTCCTATTATTACCATTTTTGATCTGGGCTAGGGAGCTAGCTGCTGGCCCGCTACCGTCTACCAGGTATTAATAATAATAGGAAATACGTGATGTACCTGGTAGCAAGCAGGTATATTATTGTTGCTGTAGCACGAGAGTAACAGTATGTTGCGCGCGTGTCGTGTACCGGTATACCTGGTATCAGGTAGGTGCAGCAGACCTCGGACAGCTCATATATCATGATCTCTATCTATAAATAGATCACTTACTATTATTACGGGGAGCCATAGTTTAACAGGACCAAATATTGTTATTAATATTGATAGTAAAAATGGTTAAATATACCAGGTATGGTTTTTTATGTATACCGTAGGTCCTATTAACCCCTTTAGAACCGCTGTCCCGTTTTGGGGACAAACTACTTGAAATTTGACTGGTTTGTCCCCAAAACGGTACTGCGGTTCTAAAAGGGTTAACTATGGTCCCCCGTAATACCACCTCGGCACTGCCGTTGTGAGAGGTTGTTTGTTGTTGTGCAGGGTTTGCATGCATGCATACAATACGAAGTACAAATAGATCCAACCCACAGGGAAACATGCGCTACAAGTTCATAGATAGATAGATATATCATGCAAAATTCACAGGTCCCACCGCGCAACATGAATGATGAGCTATATTTGCTCAACGAGTAGATCACAAACAAGATCATCGGAAATAGATCTATCTGCCTTGGAATAATATCTATATCATGAAGTATTAATATTAATAGTAGGAATCGATTACCCGCTCCATATGCGCAACAACAGCAAGTGCAGCACAGTGAGTGGTGTACCCATGTCAAGATCATTCCGTGCCCATGGGTATACCCATGTCTTGGACCAGCAGCAGGTAAATCGTGAATCGGCTTGTCCCGAGAAAAATGTTATACGAGTACTTGTAGTACTTGGAAGTCCTCCTACTGCTGCTGTAGTATTATTATTCTTTCATCCAGCAGGAAAATGTACCAGCAGGTACGTACCAGGTATACCGGTAAAAATAAGACCAGAACGGAGATCAGATACGATCAAGTGCACGCAAAATAGGCTTATAAATGGGGTGGACCACACACCACCACTGCAATGCTGCAGCTAACTGCTCCTTACTCCTTACCTTGCAGTTCGGGCGCATCTCCTACCCCGGCAGCAGCCCGGCTGGTTCTTGTATAGCTGGTGTACTTGACGATGTTTTTTCCATCATCACTACTTTTACTTTCCAGTCTTACGCGTACGAGGTTTTACCCTCGGCGATCTTCTGGGCAAACCGTGGTCACAAGTGTCATCCCTTCTCCCCCCCGGTACGTGCCTTTATTTTTTGTCACGCATAGGGTTCAGCATTCCCAGTGCTCGTCGGTTTTCATCGAATGTAGCTAACTCACGCTCTCCTCGCGCTTCCCGCTAATCATTTTTTTTATGCAAGAAAACTCCCTCCGAGCATGCACTCGGTGAGACTTGAACCCACGAAATTGATCTTGATAGGCACACGGACCACCTACCAAGCCACCGGGGACGCCGGCTTAGAACAATTGGAAGTCATGAATTATTGTATGGACCATTTTGATTGCTTGTCTCGCCGGATGCCTTCTGATTCATCAGCCAGTCAGTCGAAAACGCCTACCAGGTATGTATGTCGCGGGCAGAGGTTCCTACTTACGGCACAGGTTTAGTGTGGGGGAGATTGCTGAAGTTTACGGCAGCATGGTTTAGAAAATTGGGCTTTTGGATGTTGGATGAGTTTGTATGTATGTATGGTGTTTTCAAAGCAGTGTGATGGTATCGCGTCCAGTTCTTAGCCCGCTTACGGTTGGCATATCGTAGCCTTTTCTTGTCGTACTACGCGTTTGTCCCACGCATGAGGCGTAGAGCCTCAATACGAGGTGTATGGGGCATATTTCTGGCTTTATATTCTCGTAGCTTGTTTCGAATAGCCGCATCTTCGACTCCTCTTGCCGATTTCTGGGATGATATGGTCGTCATCCTTTGATCGTCGTGTGGTCTGCATCTACGACTATTTGTTACAGCTGCCTCCTCTTGTGTGCCGCTATCGGCTCGGTCTCACCTCGATAGCCAGCTGTTGTCGTTCGTTGAGAGAGTCCTCATGGGGATTTCCTCCGTACCTCGCTCCTAAATCCTCTCTGGCCACCGGGTGGCCAGACGCCACGAGAGTTGAGTGTTGGTATTGCTCATCGAATGCGACGTGGGATTAACTGACATGCACGTTATGGGCAACTGACATGAACGTGGTGGGCAAGACTCATGCACGGTGTGTGAACAGGATATGGTTTGACTTGTTTCTTTCGTTCTTTGGTGGGATTGACTAACCCCAGGTAAGGCCAGAGAGCACCCGCATCGACCATTACAGCCGATACGGGGTTTCCATGACCCAGACAATGGCCTCCCCCGCCGGGGACACTCCATTGTATACCTGCATCGATATGACAGCGAGCCATCCTACGGCTTTATCGCTGCCTTACGTACACGATGCACCCTCCGTGCGTCACTGGTCAGGTCAGTCAACGTACATCACAGAATACCCTGTCGCCCACCTGGGCGACTCCTGAAGCCCGTAGCGCTGCAACACCCCCCCTGCCCGACGCATAACTATCGTCGGTGCACAGCGGGTATTCCGGCCACTACCCGGTGACAGCGTGGGCAACTCCTCCTCCATATCCCCGACGAAGCGGCTGCCGCGTCCTTCCTTATCCGTTCGACGATTAACGAGCTTCGGCCACGTACGGGCATCCCCGATGCTCGTGACGCGGCTCCTACGCCTTCCGCTTCTCCTTCTGACGGGCACTGCTGTTGTTTCGGCTTCTGCGGCGGCTGCAGTTGCTGCTGCTGCTGACGACACAGTTGCTGCGCCTGATGCTGTTCCACCTCTTCCTCCTTCTCCCGCTGGGCCGGCTGTTTACGCTCCCTCCACGGCGGCGGAGGTGGTGGACCTGATTGCCCCCCCGTCCTGCGGGTTCCCGTTGCCGTGCTCGGTTGCTGCTACTGCGGTTGCGCTCCTGCGTGGCACTCCTGCTACGGCGGTGGTGGCTGCTACGGCGGTCACGACTGCGACTGCGGCTCCGTGCATCTAACTTGAAAATGGTACGATGCTTTAGCATCCTTTGCCGCTTATGTAACGGGGTACACACAAACCTACCCGACCCCTGATCCGGCGTCCTCTCATAGACGCTTGATAGCTCAGACAGGGCTGTTCGACGGAAGTGATTCGCTAGCCCCCGGTCCAATGCTCGTGCGCCCGATTCGCGTGGATGCCTTCCCTTCCGCGTTTGCTGGCCGCCTCCTTGATCAAGACCCTGTTATCCCCCCAGCGTCTGCTCACCCGAGGAACTCCTCTGAGTTGCCGCGTCGTCCCGCGCTCTTCTGGGGCTCTTTTCCCCCTGCTGTCTCTTGAGTATCCCTCTCAGCCTCCAGAACATCTGCTGCCTCTCCACCACGAAATTGGACGAATTCGAGCCTCATGTGGTTCGGCCGCTCATGGAAGATCTTGAGTTTGACTGCCAATACCCCAAGACCAGCTGTGCAATCGAGGATTTCGTCGAAACTCATCTTTGCAAGCTCTGTGTGAAACTTCGCTCAGGAACGTTTGGTGCACCCCTAGTGTGGTCTTTTGGAGATACTGACGTTTGACTCCAAGAAAGTAAGTCGTTTGAAGGTTCAGACGTTCACGCCACCCCCTCAAGTACTGACGTGACTCCGAGTAAGCAGATCGTTTGAGGGCACTGACATTCACGCCACGTTTGAAGGTACTGACGTGATTCCGAGTATGTAAGTCGTTTGAAGGCACTGACGTTCACGCCACGTTTGAAGGTACAGACATGACTCCGAGTAATTAAGTCGTTTGAGGGCACTGACGTTCACGCCACGTTTGAAGGTACAGACATGACTCCGAGTAAGTAAGTCGTTTGAGGGCACTGACGTTCACGCCACCTTCACTGACGTGCCTCCGAGTAAGTAAGTCGTTTGAAGGCACTGACGTTCACGCCACGTTTGATTGTACTGACGTGACTCCAAGGAAGGAAGTGGTTTGAAGGTTCAGACGTTCACGCCACCCCCTCAAGTACTGACGTGACTCCGAGCAAGCAAGTCGTTTGAAGGCCCTGACATTCACGCCACGTTTGAAGGTACTGACGTTATTCCGAGTATGTAAGTCGTTTGAAGGCACTGACGTTCACGCCACGTTTGAAGGTACTGACATGACTCCGAGTAAGTAAGTCGTTTCAAGGCACTGACGTTCACGCCACGTTTGAAGGTACTGACATGACTCCGAGTAAGTAAGTCGTTTCAAGGCACTGACGTTCACGCCACCTTCACGCCACCCCCCCAAGTACTGACGTGACTCCGCGTAAGTAAGCCGTTTGAAGGCACTGCCGTTCACGCCACGTTTGAAGGTACTGACATGATGACTCCGAGTAAGTATGCCGTTTGAAGGCATTGACGTTCACGCCACCTTCACGCCACCCCCCCAGCCCGAACAGTGTCCACTGGTGAGACCCTTTCGTGCTAAAACTAATTCATGAGTCCTCAAACGTCATTCATCCACCACCACTTCAAGCTCGTACCCCTTGTATAACGGTTTTCGTGAAAGTGGTTGTAGAAAGGTGGTGGCAAACACCCCCCCAGCACGGAAACTACCTACTGCCTATTGGCATCCCAATCCCACCTTTCGCTTCGTGTCTCCAACACTGGGCCACTAATCTTGGAGAGTCAAATAGGAAGGTATCCTGCTCGGTTACACCATACCTACATAATGTTTTCCAGCATTAGTCATGCAATTTAGAATTCCTACAACCGTTCTTCTCCGATCAGGCGGATCGCCCGATGCTTGGAGACGGACGACACAACAGGTGCGTGGTACGCTCAACCACTTCACGATCGCGTTCGCAAATGAAGGGAACCTTTAGTTGGGCATTGGGCATATGTGGCCTCGCCTTTATAGAACTGCCCTCCCCATGCGGGGACGAAGCACTTGGAAATTAGGGTCAACCTTATGTACATGTACAGCAGTGCAGTACTCAAACGGTGAAGATGCCCAATCGTCATTGGGAACCATGTCAGATACTTGAACAAAGTCAAGCTCGTTTGATGCTCCGTTCACTGCGTCAGCCACTAAGACGGCGCGTGAGTATACGCGCTGGGGAGGGGCTTTGTTTTCCTATCGGAAACTACCAGGTTTTCTCTCCTCAGTTTGGTTTGCATTGTGTATCTCGTATCCACCGCTTAGGATGCATGTATTTGCTCTGGAAGAGCAGTCACCCTTGCTACAGGCAAAGCGCTCCGGATAGAGGCCAGCGTTCCGAGGTCCTTTTGGCACGAATGTGAAAAAAACGCCTGTTTTCACGGTTTTCAAATATTCGTGCATGATACTATCAAGTAACTGTTCACGCATCCCCCAGTATTCGGGCGCTGTGATCACGGGATTGCAACTATTTATGTGTGTGATCCCCGATTCTGTGACACAAACTGCTGTGTCGACATCCTGGCAGTCGATAATCTAGTGCCGGGTGGTTTGTAACTACCAGTAATAATATGCCCGGTGCCACTAGGTTGATACCAGTAGGTTTTATTTATTCGTTGGTGTCGCACTGCTATCTCTCCCTGCTCTTGGACGGAATGCGTGCGTCGTGCCTGCCGTATCCAGTGTGATGTGATACCAGCTCGGTATGCTGAATGAAGCTAATACACATACTTTACAGCAGTCGGGATGAATAAGGTAATGCGGCCGTATGTGTTCGACCCGTACGAACTGAAACGTATTTTCTGGCAGAAGCTGGAGTACTTAGTGGAAAAAATCCCGGCGAAAGAGTGTCTGTTTGTACTGATGGATGCCAACGCGCGAACTGGACAGAGGAAGGAAGGGTGCGGTGATGATGAAAGCAGAGTGCTGGGAGCGTATGGACGTGATGTTCGTAACGATAATGGCAGACGGCTCCTGTCGTTCGCCACCAATTGCAAGTTAGCTCTCACCAACACGTTTTTCAGCACGCGCAAGGGTGGGATATCGCATACTCATAACGGCACCGGCCCGAATGACCCGTAAGCGGATTGACTACATCCTAACCCGTCAAGTCCATCGACCTAGAGTACAAGATGCGAAAGTCGTCCCACAGCCTCCTGCCCCAGCTAAGGCTGACTCAGACCACAACATCTTGTACATCAAAGTCCGACTCGGTGGTCATTTTGCGCCCAACAGACAAATACGTAGACCGACGAAACGCCGAGAGTTCGACAGGCAGCTTTTTATATCCGATGGAAAGTGTCGTGAACGAGTAGTCTCCAGGGTCATCTCCACTCTCAACCAGCCTATCCAGCCCCGTAATACGTCTGGTATGGTTGAGATTTTCACTACGGCTGTTATTGATGCGGTCGAAAAAGAGGTACCACCCCCTGCACGTCGCCACCGCAGACATGGATGGTGTGAGTCTGCCGAAACCTTGGCCGCATTCATGCCAGCATGGACAGCGAGGGAGGATGCACGACAATTCTTGCGTGCCCACCCCCGGGACAGAACTGCGTGGAAGACCCTGAGATCTGCGTGTGCGAACCTGCAGAAATTGATTGCCGCAGGACTGCATGCGTACTTCGAAGCGTACCTTGCCGAACCCGAACGACTCCTAGCGAACAACGACCAAAGAGGCTTTTACAAGCACCTTAAGAGTACGGTAGGATTGGAAGGGACTAAAGCGAGGAGCGAACAGTTCATTAGGGACGAGGATGGCACGATCCTACGGGATAAAGTGCGAATTCGTGAACGATGGGCGGGGTTTTACCACAAACTCTTGAACACGAAGTCGCTGAAACTCGATCCCACGATCATCGACCTCTTGCCACCGCGACCGCCTAACTTTCGCTTGAAGATGAACCACCCATAGACGAGATGACCGAAGCACTTAAGGGGATGTCGAATTGGAAAGCTGTCGGGCGAGATGGTCTCCCGGTCGAACTCCTAAAAATCGACCACCCGGCATTCGCCCAGCGCTTTCACAACATCCTTGTCAATGTTTGGTTAACAGGAGAAGTCCCTCAGCAATGGAAAGATGCGATCATCAAGGTCCTTCACAAAAAGAAGGATCGAACTGACTGCAACAAGTATAGAGGGATTTCGCTTGTTGCCCACGCAGGCAAAGTGTTGTTGAAAATCGTCGCGTCCCGCCTCAGCAACTACTGCGAGACCGAGGAACTACTCCCCGAGGAACAGTGCGGCTTCCGCCCCGCACGATCAACGATTGATATGTTGTTCGTCGTGCGCCGGCTGCTGCAAGAGCTCGGACGACAGAGGAAAATCCCCTTATACGTGTGCTTCATCGATCTGCAGAAAGCGTACGACTCTGTCGACCGAGAGCTGTTACGGAAGGTACTCACACGTTTTGGCGTACCAACCAAGATGCTGAGAATTATCCGTAATTTCCACGATGGCATGCGGGCTCGCGTGCGTACTGATGACGGCGAGCTCTCGGAATGGTTTGATGTCACGCAGGGGCTGCGGCAAGGCTGTGTACTATCACCGTTACTGTTCAACGTGTTCTTCGCTGCTGCGTTACACGTCGTACTAGTACGCTTCAGCCAAGACGAAGCCATTGTAAGGGATTTGGTCCAACTCTGTGAAGCTGGAGTAGTTCGAACAGGGAAGGAGGAGGCATTGGCGTGCGTGCGAAGGTCTGTATGGGGCATGTTGTACGCCGACGATGCAGGAATTGTCTCGAAGTCGGCTGAAGGGCTCGCAAAAATGATGACAGTCATCGTGACTGTCTTCGAAGCAGCAGGCCTCACGGTGTCGGAAAAGAAGACTGAGACAATGGTCCTACAAACACCATACCGGACAACCCTCGCACCACCGCTCGTCATCGAAGCGGCAGGTCAGAGGTATAAGGAGACGACCCAGTTCTTATACCTAGGCGGCGTTATCCACGAAAACGCTGCGCTCTCGCTCGAAATCGACCGACGGATCCGCCTCATGCGAGCATGCCTCAAACGGTTCGGCCCGGAGTTGTATGATAGGACGACCGCCCCCCTTAGCCTTAAAGTCCGAATGCTGAAGGCCGAGGTGATTGAGACCCTGCTGTACGGGTGTGTGACGTGGACCCTCAGAGCGGAACACTTTGCCAAGCTTCGAACGGCTCACCACCAAGTCCTGCTGCGAGTCATTGGCTTCCAGCGCCGACTTCATACTGATCATGCCACCCTCTCGTACGCGAAGGCCCTCAAGATGACACGTTGCGAGAGCATCGAAACGACCATTCGTAAACGGCGGCTCTTCTTTGCGGGGGGCGTGGCACGGCAAAGCAAGGAGCGATTACCCAGTCGGGTAATGTTCGGGACGATAGCTGGTGGGGAGAACCCGAGACCAGGCGGACAGTGTAAGACTTGGCATAGATGCATAGTCGAAGGCCTTAGGGAGTTCCGAACCACCGAAGGGTCAACGGAAGTTGCCCCCTTGGTGTTTGGAGTTGAGACCGCGTTGTGGTCCACTGCAGCCAAAAAGGTGGGGAAGTGGCACCGGGGGATCCTTGAAGCAGCCGAACGGTTCATGGTGAGGTGGCACGAGGCTGAGGCTGAGATGAGTAGGCAGCGCCGCGCATCCGCCGTGGATGGTGCCCAAGGGAACGGGGGGGGAGGGGGCAACAGGAGAAGTGGCAGAAAGCCCGACCGAGGGAATGCGGAGAGGGGGGGGAACAGGAGGAGTAGAAGGGAAACGGCGGTAGACGAAAGTAGGAAGGAGATGGCAGACAGGGTAGAAAGGCACCAAGTCGACTAGAAAGTAGAACATGACCATACTACTAGTGCTACCAACCGGTGCAGCTGGTTCGAACGTGGTCTTCCCTTGTCTTCTCTTCTTGTTTTCGTTTTTTTTTTTTTTTTCTTTCTTTCTTGCGCTGACTCTCCGTGATTTTCATATTATTTTTTCTCTTCCTGTCCCTTTTCTGATTGATAAGCCGTACTGAAGGAGCCGTGTGGCGTGGTTGGAAGACGAACCTGCTCTGCTCGTTTCGTATTGTCTGACGCCAAGGGGCTGGGCATAATTGACGAACGCAGGGCGGAGATGGCGGTCTGGGTAGCAAGGTACCAGGCGGATTAGCAGGGAGAACCTGGCTATACTACTCGTACCACAAGCTGCTGCCGCCACCTGGAAGGTGCTTTGGGCTTTGGTCTGCCTGTTATTTCCCCTTTGTTATTTTCCCTTGTTGTTACTTTTTTCCTTGGTTCTTTGTCTTACTCTGTTTACAAGCAGTGTTTTTTTATTATTATTATTTTTTATTTTTCTTTCTTTTCTCCAGCTCGTTCTTTTTCAAGTGTTGGCCACCTCGCCTGCGGGGGGGGGGCACGACAGATTGTTTCTCTTAGATTTTGCTTTCATTTTTCTTTTTTTTCTCTTTCGATTTGTCTACCTTGTTTTTGTTTGTCTTTGATTGTCTCTTTTCGTTTCACTATTTCATATATTGTGTATGTCGTGCCTGTCGTATCTAGTATGATGACATGGCTTTGCATTGCCCACTGCAGTGCACACTGCACACGTGGCAACGTAGTATCTCCGTGGCGTAGCTTTGTGACCACAGAACTTGTATCTCTTCTAGGATTGAAGAATCGGCACGGACACTGGTTGTGCTGGATGTCGACGGGTAGAAAGAACGGTTTAATGTGAAGAACACACACACACACTCTGCACGTATTGTGTATGTGTTCTTCATCTTAAACCATTCTTTCTACCCGTCGACATCCAGCACAACCAGTGTCCGTGCCCTTTATTTGATCCTAGACAGAGATTTTTCCTGTGGTCACAAACTACACCACAGTCATCACAATATACGTGGATTTCTCGAAAGTTCCATGTTTGCCAGCCGACAATGCACGTTGTTGTCCAGGGGTTCATCGTTCTAAAGGGTGGTTATGTACGCCCAAACAGCGTAAGGCTCGACATTGTTAGTTTCCGTTATCACCTAACCGAGCAAACGGTCCACGAGAGCATGCGTGTATTAGTACGTACGGCACCTTTGGCTTGTATCGACACCTGTCGGTTGCATTTGGTTTTGAAGACATTATGTGGTCAATCGCATGCAGACATTTATTCACGAACATGCATGTGTGTGCGATCATGAAAAACGAGCGAACATACGAGCACGAGCAACAGGCAAACGGAGCACGAGCAACGAGTATGCCTGCATGCATTGACCAGACAAGTATCTTCAAAGCCTTACGAAACAACAGGCAGAGCACCATCGGCAGCGTGAATACATAACAGCATATCACACGAATCACCGTCCTACAAGGCAGGCAACACCGAAAACATGTGGATATATGCATATAACGAGTATCCCATAACATAGTATGCAAGATGGAACGTGGGATTATAGAAATAACACGATCACCTCATATCACAGTTTTGCAAACATTCCCATCGCCTGGGTTGTCCTCACGAAACAACAGGCAGAGCACCATCGGCAGCGTGAATACATAACAGCATATCACACGAATCACCGTCCTACAAGGCAGGCAACACCGAAAACATGTGGATATATGAATATAACGAGTATCCCATAACATAGTATGCAAGATGGAACGTGGGATTATAGAAAGAACACGATCACCTCATATCACAGTTTTGCAAACATTCCCATCGCCTGGGTTGTCCGTTCTTAATTCTTTGAATTGACGGACTAATTATGTGCGCGGAAGCTAGAACACAGTATGCAAAATAGAACTTGGGATTATACAAAGAGCACGATCACCTCATATCACAGTTTTGCAAACGTTCCCATCGCCTGGGTTGTCCGTTCTTCTTTCCTATAAATGACGGACTAATTATGTGCGCGAAAGCTAATGAGTATGTATGGTTGTTTCCTATGGCCACGTACCGGGTCAAAAGACCAGGGAAAGCCAGTGAAATGCCAACGTACCGGGTGAGAAGACCCGAACGGGTGAAACAAGTGGAATTCCAGCGTATCAGGTACTTGGAGGCCATAACAACCCGCTATGAATCTCGTTGTGTGCCTTCAGTTGTTTCAACATAGCTTTCATCTACCCCCGAATAGTAACATGCCGTACACTGCACAGCTGAACGGCTTCCCTACAACATTACTTTGCTCCGGTAGTAGGGGACACTCATCCCGTACGTGTGTAGGGATGTGTGGGGCCACAAGTTAAACGTCTCCACGCTTGTGAAAGCAAGAGGAGCGATGGACCCAAGGATCTAGAGAGCTTTTGCCGTGCGACCTTCCGTCCCATGAACGGTTATATTGATAGTGGTATGAATACTGTATATACTGTGGATACATCCTCCACGTATGATATGTGGCCTTCGACTAAAACTCGTCATTTCTACCCAGCTTCATCACCGTAGTATGCCCCGTATGAATCCCAGATACCTGGTACTCGTGTGCATACGGTGTGTGTGGTACCTCCTGATATGTCGCTTTTCAACGCGTTATCATGATGACTCGAAAAGATGTCAAGAGAGATGTACGAAATGGTCCCTAAGGATTTTGCCATACCGCCTACCAGGTACCTGGTACAGTTTTACGGGAGTGTGTAGTATTATACATAGCCCATAAACGCCCTTTATTGATGTTGTCAAAAGCATACATACTGCGAGCCAACCCCCCTGTATGCTTAACCGTGTATCAAGAGCTCACCCTGTTCGGGGTAGAAAAAAAAAAAAAAAAACTGCAGGTACAGAGTAGAGCAGTAGTAGTAGGAGTATGGTTTCCTATCTTTTTTCCACATTACATGTACTATCGTTATTATTCATATTCTTCGTCGTGTACCCTGCTGTACGGGTGTGTGACGTGGACCCTCAGAGCGGAACACTTTGCCAAGCTTCGAACGGCTCACCACCAAGTCCTGCTGCGAGTCATTGGCTTCCAGCGCCGAGTTCATACTGATCATGCCACCCTCTCGTACGCGAAGCCCCTCAAGATGACACGTTGCGAGAGCATCGAAACGACCATTTGTAAACGGCGGCTCTTCTTTGCGGGGGGCGTGGCACGGCAAAGCAAGGAGCGATTACCCAGTCGGGTAATGTTCGGGACGATAGCTGGTGGGGAGAACCCGAGACCAGGCGGACAGTGTAAGACTTGGCATAGATGCATAGTCGAAGGCCTTAGGGAGTTCCGAGCCACCGAAGGGTCAACGGAAGTTGCCCCCTTGGTGTTTGGAGTTGAGACCGCGTTGTGGTCCACTGCAGCCAAAAAGGTGGGGAAGTGGCACCGGGGGATCCTTGAAGCAGCCGAACGGTTCATGGTGAGGTGGCACGAGGCTGAGGCTGAGATGAGTAGGCAGCGCCGCGCATCCGCCGTGGATGGTGCCCAAGGGAACGGGGGGGGAGGGGGCAACAGGAGAAGTGGCAGAAAGCCCGACCGAGGGAATGCGGAGAGGGGGGGGAACAGGAGGAGTAGAAGGGAAACGGCGGTAGACGAAAGTAGGAAGGAGATGGCAGACAGGGTAGAAAGGCACCAAGTCGACTAGAAAGTAGAACATGACCATACTACTAGTGCTACCAACCGGTGCAGCTGGTTCGAACGTGGTCTTCCCTTGTCTTCTCTTCTTGTTTTCGTTTTTTTTTTTTTTTTCTTTCTTTCTTGCGCTGACTCTCCGTGATTTTCATATTATTTTTTCTCTTCCTGTCCCTTTTCTGATTGATAAGCCGTACTGAAGGAGCCGTGTGGCGTGGTTGGAAGACGAACCTGCTCTGCTCGTTTCGTATTGTCTGACGCCAAGGGGCTGGGCATAATTGACGAACGCAGGGCGGAGATGGCGGTCTGGGTAGCAAGGTACCAGGCGGATTAGCAGGGAGAACCTGGCTATACTACTCGTACCACAAGCTGCTGCCGCCACCTGGAAGGTGCTTTGGGCTTTGGTCTGCCTGTTATTTCCCCTTTGTTATTTTCCCTTGTTGTTACTTTTTTCCTTGGTTCTTTGTCTTACTCTGTTTACAAGCAGTGTTTTTTTATTATTATTATTTTTTATTTTTCTTTCTTTTCTCCAGCTCGTTCTTTTTCAAGTGTTGGCCACCTCGCCTGCGGGGGGGGGGCACGACAGATTGTTTCTCTTAGATTTTGCTTTCATTTTTCTTTTTTTTCTCTTTCGATTTGTCTACCTTGTTTTTGTTTGTCTTTGATTGTCTCTTTTCGTTTCACTATTTCATATATTGTGTATGTCGTGCCTGTCGTATCTAGTATGATGACATGGCTTTGCATTGCCCACTGCAGTGCACACTGCACACGTGGCAACGTAGTATCTCCGTGGCGTAGCTTTGTGACCACAGAACTTGTATCTCTTCTAGGATTGAAGAATCGGCACGGACACTGGTTGTGCTGGATGTCGACGGGTAGAAAGAACGGTTTAATGTGAAGAACACACACACACACTCTGCACGTATTGTGTATGTGTTCTTCATCTTAAACCATTCTTTCTACCCGTCGACATCCAGCACAACCAGTGTCCGTGCCCTTTATTTGATCCTAGACAGAGATTTTTCCTGTGGTCACAAACTACACCACAGTCATCACAATATACGTGGATTTCTCGAAAGTTCCATGTTTGCCAGCCGACAATGCACGTTGTTGTCCAGGGGTTCATCGTTCTAAAGGGTGGTTATGTACGCCCAAACAGCGTAAGGCTCGACATTGTTAGTTTCCGTTATCACCTAACCGAGCAAACGGTCCACGAGAGCATGCGTGTATTAGTACGTACGGCACCTTTGGCTTGTATCGACACCTGTCGGTTGCATTTGGTTTTGAAGACATTATGTGGTCAATCGCATGCAGACATTTATTCACGAACATGCATGTGTGTGCGATCATGAAAAACGAGCGAACATACGAGCACGAGCAACAGGCAAACGGAGCACGAGCAACGAGTATGCCTGCATGCATTGACCAGACAAGTATCTTCAAAGCCTTACGAAACAACAGGCAGAGCACCATCGGCAGCGTGAATACATAACAGCATATCACACGAATCACCGTCCTACAAGGCAGGCAACACCGAAAACATGTGGATATATGCATATAACGAGTATCCCATAACATAGTATGCAAGATGGAACGTGGGATTATAGAAATAACACGATCACCTCATATCACAGTTTTGCAAACATTCCCATCGCCTGGGTTGTCCTCACGAAACAACAGGCAGAGCACCATCGGCAGCGTGAATACATAACAGCATATCACACGAATCACCGTCCTACAAGGCAGGCAACACCGAAAACATGTGGATATATGAATATAACGAGTATCCCATAACATAGTATGCAAGATGGAACGTGGGATTATAGAAAGAACACGATCACCTCATATCACAGTTTTGCAAACATTCCCATCGCCTGGGTTGTCCGTTCTTAATTCTTTGAATTGACGGACTAATTATGTGCGCGGAAGCTAGAACACAGTATGCAAAATAGAACTTGGGATTATACAAAGAGCACGATCACCTCATATCACAGTTTTGCAAACGTTCCCATCGCCTGGGTTGTCCGTTCTTCTTTCCTATAAATGACGGACTAATTATGTGCGCGAAAGCTAATGAGTATGTATGGTTGTTTCCTATGGCCACGTACCGGGTCAAAAGACCAGGGAAAGCCAGTGAAATGCCAACGTACCGGGTGAGAAGACCCGAACGGGTGAAACAAGTGGAATTCCAGCGTATCAGGTACTTGGAGGCCATAACAACCCGCTATGAATCTCGTTGTGTGCCTTCAGTTGTTTCAACATAGCTTTCATCTACCCCCGAATAGTAACATGCCGTACACTGCACAGCTGAACGGCTTCCCTACAACATTACTTTGCTCCGGTAGTAGGGGACACTCATCCCGTACGTGTGTAGGGATGTGTGGGGCCACAAGTTAAACGTCTCCACGCTTGTGAAAGCAAGAGGAGCGATGGACCCAAGGATCTAGAGAGCTTTTGCCGTGCGACCTTCCGTCCCATGAACGGTTATATTGATAGTGGTATGAATACTGTATATACTGTGGATACATCCTCCACGTATGATATGTGGCCTTCGACTAAAACTCGTCATTTCTACCCAGCTTCATCACCGTAGTATGCCCCGTATGAATCCCAGATACCTGGTACTCGTGTGCATACGGTGTGTGTGGTACCTCCTGATATGTCGCTTTTCAACGCGTTATCATGATGACTCGAAAAGATGTCAAGAGAGATGTACGAAATGGTCCCTAAGGATTTTGCCATACCGCCTACCAGGTACCTGGTACAGTTTTACGGGAGTGTGTAGTATTATACATAGCCCATAAACGCCCTTTATTGATGTTGTCAAAAGCATACATACTGCGAGCCAACCCCCCTGTATGCTTAACCGTGTATCAAGAGCTCACCCTGTTCGGGGTAGAAAAAAAAAAAAAAAAACTGCAGGTACAGAGTAGAGCAGTAGTAGTAGGAGTATGGTTTCCTATCTTTTTTCCACATTACATGTACTATCGTTATTATTCATATTCTTCGTCGTGTACCCTGCTGTACGGGTGTGTGACGTGGACCCTCAGAGCGGAACACTTTGCCAAGCTTCGAACGGCTCACCACCAAGTCCTGCTGCGAGTCATTGGCTTCCAGCGCCGAGTTCATACTGATCATGCCACCCTCTCGTACGCGAAGCCCCTCAAGATGACACGTTGCGAGAGCATCGAAACGACCATTTGTAAACGGCGGCTCTTCTTTGCGGGGGGCGTGGCACGGCAAAGCAAGGAGCGATTACCCAGTCGGGTAATGTTCGGGACGATAGCTGGTGGGGAGAACCCGAGACCAGGCGGACAGTGTAAGACTTGGCATAGATGCATAGTCGAAGGCCTTAGGGAGTTCCGAGCCACCGAAGGGTCAACGGAAGTTGCCCCCTTGGTGTTTGGAGTTGAGACCGCGTTGTGGTCCACTGCAGCCAAAAAGGTGGGGAAGTGGCACCGGGGGATCCTTGAAGCAGCCGAACGGTTCATGGTGAGGTGGCACGAGGCTGAGGCTGAGATGAGTAGGCAGCGCCGCGCATCCGCCGTGGATGGTGCCCAAGGGAACGGGGGGGAGGGGGGCAACAGGAGAAGTGGCAGAAAGCCCGACCGAGGGAATGCGGAGACGGGGGGGAACAGGAGGAGTAGAAGGGAAACGGCGGTAGACGAAAGTAGGAAGGAGATGGCAGACAGGGTAGAAAGGCACCAAGTCGACTAGAAAGTAGAACATGACCATACTACTAGTGCTACCAACCGGTGCAGCTGGTTCGAACGTGGTCTTCCCTTGTCTTCTCTTCTTGTTTTCGTTTTTTTTTTTTTTTTCTTTCTTTCTTGCGCTGACTCTCCGTGATTTTCATATTATTTTTTCTCTTCCTCTCCCTTTTCTGATTGATAAGCCGTACTGAAGGAGCCGTGTGGCGTGGTTGGAAGACGAACCTGCTCTGCTCGTTTCGTATTGTCTGACGCCAAGGGGCTGGGCATAGTTGACGAACGCAGGGCGGAGATGGCAGTCTGGGTAGCAAGGTACCAGGCGGATTAGCAGGGAGAACCTGGCTATACTACTCGTACCACAAGCTGCTGCCGCCACCTGGAAGGTGCTTTGGGCTTTGGTCTGCCTGTTATTTCCCCTTTGTTATTTTCCCTTGTTGTTACTTTTTTCCTTGGTTCTTTGTCTTACTCTGTTTACAAGCAGTGTTTTTTTATTATTATTATTTTTTATTTTTCTTTCTTTTCTCCAGCTCGTTCTTTTTCAAGTGTTGGCCACCTCGCCTGCGGGGGGGGGGGCACGACAGATTGTTTCTCTTAGATTTTGCTTTCATTTTTCTTTTTTTTCTCTTTCGATTTGTCTACCTTGTTTTTGTTTGTCTTTGATTGTTTCTTTTCGTTTCACTATTTCATAGATTGCGTATGTCGTGCCTGTCGTATCTAGTATGATGACATGGCTTTGCATTGCCCACTGCAGTGCACACTGCACACGTGGCAACGTAGTATCTCCGTGGCGTAGCTTTGTGACCACAGAACTTGTATCTCTTCTAGGATTGAAGAATCGGCACGGACACTGGTTGTGCTGGATGTCGACGGGTAGAAAGAACGGTTTAATGTGAAGAACACACACACACACGCACGGTAATGCAACTCGTCGTATAATATACAATATACCCTGGTATACCATCTTCCCATCTTTTTGAGCATCGTGTGAAACTGCGTACCAGGTACCAGGTAGTGTATAGACTACTGATGGTATTGTAGACGGGGATACGGCTTTTCTGTGTAATTTTCAAGTTGAGGCGCCTTTGCTCCAGGCAGCTATTACTACTCAGTGCTCGGGGCATGGTAGGTTATCGGTTCCTGCGTACAACTTCAAACTTAGAACCATCTACGGAAGGCACTCCTCCCGCAACGATATTCAAAAGTACTCCCTGTTTCGATACCAGCAGCGAGGTATACTTCTACAACAGCAGTTACATGTGACATGTGATCACGAAAATACTGCTGTCGCTCAGGTTGGGCTGATTATTAGAGTCGTACGCATACGTATTGCCATGGTAGTCTAAATGAATACAGCCGACCCCCCCCATTTTTTTCCTCGAGGAGTACCGCACAGCAAGAAAAAAAACCGGCCGCACCAAAAAACACAGACGAGATGTGCGGGGCCGAAAACAAAACAAAATCGAGAGTGACGCCTGAGGCGGAGAACGGCCGCAAACAAACGAGAGTTACACCTGAGGCGAAGGCCGGCCGCAAACAATCGTCAAGGCGTGCGCGGGGACAAAAAACAAATCGAGGGTCAGGACGGACGGATTTGTGGCCTTTTTTTTTCTGGTGCTGCCTTATCGCGAGTCTGCGATGGTGGCTACCTGCCGTGAGTACTGTTTCCTGATACGTTATGCATGGTCATTGCTATAAACAGCAGTAGTGCTACCCGAATATATGTACTCTATCGTAGTTTTTACGTGTATCCCCCGCCGCTGGTACCCATCAGACTCCATCATCCCGGACAGACCTCGGGGCTCGATACTTGGCCACCCATCAGATTCCATCCCGGAGAGGCTCGGGCAGAGACACTGATCCCACCCAGGGAAAACTCGGGCCCCGATGTTTGGGCCTCACTCCGCCCAGGAGGACTCTCGGGCCCAGTTATTCGGGCCCTCGTTCCGCCCGGAAGAAAACTCGGGCCCAGGTGCTCGGGGCCAAACAAATTCCCTGGGTACCGATCTCTCGTGTCCCCGCCAGAGCTCATGACCTTGCGCTCCAATCTCCCCCTCTCTCTGTCATCGGCCTGGGTTCATCATGTTACAGCTGCCTCCTCTTGTGTGCCGCTATCGGCTCGGTCTCACCTCGATAGCCAGCTGTTGTCGTTCGTTGAGAGAGTCCTCATGGGGATTTCCTCCGTACCTCGCTCCTAAATCCTCTCTGGCCACCGGGTGGCCAGACGCCACGAGAGTTGAGTGTTGGTATTGCTCATCGAATGCGACGTGGGATTAACTGACATGCACGTTATGGGCAACTGACATGAACGTGGTGGGCAAGACTCATGCACGGTGTGTGAACAGGATATGGTTTGACTTGTTTCTTTCGTTCTTTGGTGGGATTGACTAGCCCCAGGTAGGGCCAGAGAGCACCCGCATCGACCATTACAGCCGATACGGGGTTTCCATGACCCAGACAATGGCCTCCCCCGCCGGGGACACTCCATTGTATACCTACATCGATATGACAGCGAGCCATCCTACGGCTTTATCGCTGCCTTACACGATGCACCCTCCGTGCGTCACTGGTCAGGTCAGTCAACGTACATCACAGAATACCCTGTCGCCCACCTGGGCGACTCCTGAAGCCCGTAGCACTGCAACATATTCAGGGTGGGCTAATGTGATGGTATCATCAAGTACCAGCAGCCATAAAGTGGTGCAATACGTACCAGTATGAGAGCACGTGACGTAGTACTAACGGAAACGTCTACGTAGCTTGTATCAGCATGAGGAGAGAGGCAGTTTTGTACCACGAGTAAGAGAGCACGCGACGTGCTACAGTACTAACGGAAACGCCTACTGTATGTAGCAGATAGTACATGTATGAAGATACTACTGTACAAGTAGTAGTGGTGCCATCAGCACTCCAGCCACAGAAACCCCAAAAGACATCATAGAACCGAACCGTTTCCTCTCTGCTGTCAAGGTGCCCCATAGAGGGAGGACACAGGGATGTCGATGCTGGCCAGGGCACACTTCTTCTTCGTAAAGTTCTTCTTCTTACTGCTTATCTCATGGATATATATATCAAATTAGGGTACAGAAGCAGAGTGCGATAGAGGGGGGCAGTCGAATGCCAGACTGTCTCCTGAACCATGTATCTTCACTTACTTGTAGTACTACTATAAGAGGGTTCGTGTGTTGGATGATTGTGGACCTACTGTAGTACGGCATACCAGGTATACACTATGATCATTACGGTGTGCCGCGGCTGGGAAAAGGCTGTAGGACATAGCCGTTATTGCTCACAAGTCGCTGTTAAGTCCAAGGTTGTGATACTTTTTGTCCCTTCTAGTTTTGCCTATTTATGTTGAGCAGGCACTCGTTGTTACTCAAGTGTGTTGAATGCTCAAGAGATAGAAACAGAGCAGCTTTATTCTTCGAGAACGATCCATCAGAGACTGAGAGCAACACCCGTGCCTCTTCAAACCCCCCTGGGTTTCCATCTAAGATACGCCTCTCAAGTACTACAAATACGATCCCAATACCTGAAGCCAGGTGACTACCGGCCCAATGGGAATGACATACATTCTACGGGCCTTTCGGCCTCATTCAACACAGTACCATAACACCAGCCCACTCTGATGAGCTGGATACGCAGAAATATATCGGAAATTGATGGAAACCCCCATTCCACGAACTACCTGGTAGAACATAAGTCGAAGATGCGGCTCCTCAAAACCCGCTCCCACACCTCTGAACGGCAAGGTTATACGAAGCTGGCAAGGGACACCAAGAGTATCTATACACATATAAAGGACTGACCGTCGAGGACAGGAATAAGTCGTCATCGAAAGCCATCGCCGTATCAGCCGCAAGGGGGGTGGGGCAAGAAAGTGTCTACGGAAAAGTGAAAGGTTGGCACAAAAAAAAGTGAGGGGGCCCTGTGTATGAGTGTAATCAATTTTACCCAGACCGCCCCCGGTTACCGACACGTCCTAATGTACAAATGAAAACGATCTCAATACCTGAATCCAGGTCGTAATTACGGGTCTTTCGGCCTCATTCAAAGCAGTACCGTAACATCGCGCAAATGTCTGATGATGTATCGTCTGATTGGTGTAATCCATGTACCTGCAACTTATCTGCGTAGGGAGATCGCGGAGATAGTTGTATCTCCCCGGATGTAATTTCTTTTCATATTAGGTGCTTTTTCAGGATCCCAGAGCGAAGAGGACAAGGCTCCCTATTGTGCCCACTTGACTTTCTGCGGTTTTTATAACAGTAAGGATTGATATTATTTTATCTCTTTACGGCCTCATGGCTTTCTGGGTCTTCACGCACAGCTCTTCGTGGGCGAGGCAACGCGCCAAGCACCCATGCATCTGAATGGTCCAACAAGGGGACACTTACGTACTGCACATCATAACGCCGCATCAGGGGAGAGGGGATACCATAAACAGAACTCCCAAAAAGCATCCAAACAATACATGTTTTTTGTGGTGATTTGGCATTTTCTTTTGTGTACGTACCGGTACAGCAGTATTACGGGAGACCATGACAATAGGATCTACGGTAAACGCAAAGACCTGTATATTTCGCTAATTTTACTAACAACATTTGGTCCTATTTTATTTCGTCCCCCGTAATAGTAGTACACCACAAGGTATGTCATCGATCCTGCAGTAGGAGGGAGAAGGTTTAGCAGTCTGGGAGAAGGGATCTATACGGATGTTTTTGACTCGAAAACTGCGTAGCGCGGTCTGCGCGTCGGAATCGTCGTCCGAAATTCCTAGCTCGATGCAAACGTGGCGCAGCCGCGTGTATGGCCAGTTTTGGCCCGTTTCGGCTGTGGGGTGGGGTCAGGGTTAGGGTTAAGGGTTGGGTCTTCGCCCGTACCTTGATCCCAACAGGAGCCAAAATACCCGAACAGCCTACTAACCTAAAGATCCTTTCTTCAAGGTTGTAATGGGACCTCGTACGAGGTATTTGTAGGGGAGCATCGTACAGGCATTCGACACACCGCATGGAAGCATTGAATTGAAATTATATAAACGTGCATGTTGTCGTAAACAGAAACGTTGTCACCTAAACCGAAAGCTCGGCCGGGGCAGCAAGCCCACTCTGGGAGCGTGAGTGACATGCTGTATGTGCAGGCGAAACAGTGTGCGAAGCACGTGAAACGTGTTTTGTCGAGGTGCGTGTCTACCGGGCCAATGGTGAAGCGCCAACCGATCACCTACTATCCGCGCTAGCTCATACAACCCCCCCCCCCCCCCCCCCTGGAACGGTGGGCTATTGTACTCAGATCGAGACCGGATATACGGACCGACGTGTCAAAAGCCAGGCGGTTGCATTTTTATGGGGGCCAAGGGAGAGCATTCTTCGCGCTCGACATATGGGGAACTTCAAAAATTTCATACAAAGGCTTACCATAGGAGGGTGGTGAGATTCGACCTCGCGACTCCAAAACCCATGCCCTGCCGTCGACGCCATTTGCTAAGGCGCTGTTAGCCTTGCCGGGCTACTGGTAACACGTTAGCCGATCACCTACTATCCAGACTAAGCAGTATAACATGTTTTTTCCCTGGGTATCCTCGTGGCAAAACTGTTGCCGTCGCAGAGTGATCGACGGCGACGGGTTTATCAAAAACGGCGTGCTTGGGCGGGGGGGGCGGTCAGGGCCGAGTGCCTGGAAGAAAACGAAAGTCCAGGCGACGCTCAATACAGATGTCGCCAATGCGCATGCATAGATATGCACGTATAGGCGTGTGTCTGTGTTAATGCTATGCGGTTGCGGGCGACGCGCTGGTCAAAGGCAAGGGTCGTTCTGGATGGGGGTGTTCACGAAGTGCCGCCACGCGGGAGCGGCGCAAAAGCGCTGTGGAGAGTGCACCACCACCGTTTGTGAAGTGAGGTTGCCTCCAACCACCTTGAAGAAACAGGGAAAACGAAAATGTAACAGCCTTTTATTTTGTGTTCGCCGCTTCGTATCGAAACTTATCCTCCAACCCGCCCTGAGCAAAATCACCACCCGCCTCGTCCTGGCCCCAATCCTGGCGGGTTACATGTTTTCCTCATTGAAACCAATAGCTCCTCAATAAAGAGCCCCTCAATCTATAGCCCCGTTCCGCTAATAGAGGTGATGATGCTGCTGTACAGAAACGCCCACAAGCGCGACTAGTTCACGGCTACTGCGACCCCCCCCCCCCCCCCCCCCGCCCGCGCTAAATATACACAGAGGCGCAAAACTTCATCCTTAAAAAAATACAGCACCTGGTACCAGACAAGCCCTTCTCGTTATTTCATCGAAACCCTATCGCCCTCTCCGCGGGATACTTCCTACGGGTAATAACCTAGAGCATCCATTATCCCCGATTCCTCACAGGCTTCCCAAACGGATTGCGCGTCCTGTTCAGGCATGAGGGTACGCCACATCGAAGCCATAGCCGCGGACTGCCTTCTTGTCCCGAATGGGTTGTGCGAGGCCTCCTTAGTGTTTTCGGCGCACTCTTCAATAATCTCTCCGCTCTGATCGCTGCTGCTGCTGCTGCTGCTGCTGCTGTCGCCGCCGCCGCCGCCACTGGCTTTCGTTTTCTTCGACACCACCGCTGCACCTGCCTTCCCCGCCCCCAACAGCGGGGCACCCAGCGCTCTTCGATCCAACAGCGCGGAAGCTTCCACAACATCGCCCCTCCCAGCGAAAGGATGCGCCGATGCTGTTGCGTACAAGTAGGCGAAAGAGTGGTGCCCAGGGTTTGCGCGCAAGCGCCTCCTTCGATCGGTGCCGTCATCACAAGTTGGTATGTGCGTGTTAACTTCAATCCATTCCGAGACTCCCGCGGGGACGGTGCCGAGCCCGGACCAGTAGTAGATGAACGCCGCGGCTAGCTCGGGAGAAGCAGCGATGTCTTCGTATCGCACCAGAAGGTACCTGAAATGCGTGGCGTCAGTAAAGTTAGGTGTCGTCTGACTGCGGGTCTATTGGCCACTGCGGGCAACGACGGTTCAAAAAGGGATGGGCGCGGCAGGTTGCCATACCAGTAAAGGTCATTGGCCGATGGCCTAAAGAGCCGGAGAAGTGGGTGACGCAGCACACCGTATATAACACGGGTGATAAGACGACACACCCCCCCGGACGAAGCTTCAAACTGATTTTCCCGACTACGTGGAAAATGCAATCGCCGAAAAAGGTGTCTTCAGGAAAGATCTGGACGAAACCTTTTCCAAGCCACCACGCCCTGTCGTTGTGTGTGTCCCCCTCCCCCTGATATGCTTGTGGTGCTGGAAAAAATATATATCCGAAGTTCGGCCCAGGGGGTGCTGTGATCTTGCGTGTTTGTAGCTGGTATAGCAACAGCTCGCGCAGCTGCGACTGACAGTAACTTACCACCGCAACAGTGTACAAGGTATGTAAAACCTTATATAGTATAAATGCGTCCTACAAACCAGGCAGTAACGGGCGTTTCACCCTGAGACACAGATAAAGACAAAACAATAACGATGATGATGATGTTCATTTTCCAAATCTGCACGCCATTCACTCGTGAGGTGCCCGCAAGCTTTGTGCTGCTGCCCAAACCGACAGCGTATGATAATCGCGGCTCCTTGTTGCCCCACCTGTCGTCTCCCAAATACTCCGAAGAATCCAGCTGCTTCTTGTAAGTGCCACAAACACTGCACGCAAAGGAGACGCGAATCGGAGCGGGGGGGGATTGGAAAGCGCGGCAGGGGACCTTGGGATATTATATCATTTGGGATGTCTCCATGTAGGGCGGCGGCACGATAGTTCTCGGGGCCGTCTTCAACAATTACCGTCAGGTACGCTACCGTTCTGTGCTCCTTCCATATGTATTAGGGTTAGCAGTTTCATTGCAATAACGCAATACCAAATATAATGCTACAGTGGCACAAGTCCGCTCTCCATTGCGCACTACCGCAGCTGCACACGGCCTGCCCTTCGTCGGTGCACCACCCTTAACGCGGTGTGTCATAGGTCGCTTCATCTTATCCCTGTTCGTCATTCCTATCTACAACAACAAACGTGCGTTGCTTGAGTCCACTTCGCGATCACCGGCTAGATCGAGGATGCCGACACGCCAATGTGAGACACAGCAACACAACATACACGTGCAACAACACGCCACAAACGCCCGACCAACCTGCAAGGTACTACCTTACAGCAAGGTCGCAAGCCACCTACGAATACAGTAAACCATACGTTTTACGCACATATATATTTTGCATAATAGTTCCTAAATCGAGGACCTCCGTTGACCAGTGACAAGTGTTCATGCCTCGGGCAGACAGAGAATGATCTATCTATCGATTTATCTATCTGTAGATCATTTAGCTCATCAGCTGCCGTTGTGAGATATTGTGCAGGATCTGCATTTCACAGATCCAAACCAGGAAACATGCGCTAGGCCATGCAGATCATACGGGTCTCACCCGGCAACACGAGCTAGATCATACAAGATTCGGAATTGATGATCGATTTGCCTTGAAAAACCTAGATCATGATATACCTGTAGATGATCTGTACATGATCTGTCAGAGGTGTGAAGGGCGTTTCGCCAAAAACGTGTAACCCCAATCGTAGCACGGCTCTCCTGCACTCTAGCCTAATCTATAGGCTAAACTGTGGGCTACACTGCAGCCATCGCAGGAGGGCGTATTAACTTTAACTTTCCCACCTGGCTCCACCAGCGTGCGCGATCGTCGCGCTGTCAGCACCAGATGGAGCTCCCCAAAACATCTTGAATTGCTTCCGCTGAGATCTCACTACTCCACGGGGGTCGCGCACAAGATGCAGCACCTTCAGCCTCCCGAGGTCGTAGTCCTTGCCGCCCACGCCCACGCCCAGCCGAATGGACTTGACCGCAACAACCCTGGGGGGAGAGCACCGGCGGAGGAGGAGGAGGAGGGAGTGGCGGGATAGAAGATACACACCTGTTGGTTCTCCGCGGTTTATGGCGTCAACGTGAAGGCACTGTAGACTCATCCCACGCCAAGGCTTGCACTTTTTGCCTTCTGGGGCAATATTCTATGATCCGCTGGAATCCTCAAGAGGGATGATGAATAGTATGCCGCTTTTACTACTGTAGTATGTTTGCTTTAGGATCGGCGCAGAGCACTATTGGTCGGGTTTGCGCCAACAAGCTTTTTTCGACCCTGTGTGTCGGATGAAAAGAGGAGCTCAGACAATAAGGCACCCCCCCCAGCAGTGGCATCGCTCTGTAGGAGGGGAGGCATTGTGCAATCGTACTTTGTGCCGACGCGCAACAAGAAATCGGCGTATTTTTACCGAATATATGTGGCATCCGTCCCTTGATACGTACCAGGTACGGTGAAGAGTGGGTGCCAGAACGGCCGCCGTGTGGTGAAAGACCATTGTATTGAGCAATACACTATTGCAGTAGTATTGTACGAAGTTGCGGAAGGACAGGTGTACCGTTGAGCGCTTAGGAACCCACTGTAGGAGCGCGTTGTACTGAACGGGGTGAAACGCTTATTCGAGGGTCTGCAGAATACCATGGGACGCTTATTCGGGCCTCTCTACAACCCGTTCGATAAAAGGTCACTGACATTGAGCTCTGGCAAAAAGCGAGAGTTGGTGGTCAGTCTCCGCCCTGTGAAGCCCAAGATTATTCATACTTAGGGCTAGCGGTTAGGCATGGTGGACTCGGGCAGGTTTCGGACCAGTTTTCTTCTTGCACGGTTTGGCGCTAAATACGGGACACTCCGCAGACGCCCTTGCGACAAACATGCGTGCAGCGTAGGGGCAATGTGATGGCCGGTAGTCTATGCCGAGTCACGGGTCGGTATCATGGTCTCCTGTAGCGAGTAGGCCACAGCAGCAGTACAAGCAGTGCGGTACGTCCAACAATGATTCATTTATCTCGGGGTCTACATGCGGCAGAGCCCCGAAACGCCGTTTCGAGTTTTGCCGAGGTTTTTGGTTCGAGTTTTAGTTTTACCGCATGCTGGGGGTCCTAAGACTTGAGAGCTCCGTGATCGATCGACCGTGCACACACACTCGTCCGCTTCTCTTCGCTTAGTTCCTCTCTTCCACCTCCTCCCCCTCATCATGTCCTGTTGGCAAGACCGATAATCGACACTGGCCTTGAGCGCCATTTTCTTTCACATACATGTCCTTCTGAGAGATGAAGCTTGAACAACAACCAGTCCGTTCGACACCGGCTGAAGTGCTTACCTCTGCGGGGGGCTCCCTGATCTACTCAGGAGCCGCGCACACACGCCTATCCGGGGATTCCGCCAAGAGGTCATGAACCTTCGATTTACAGAACTTGCAACCCAATGAAAAGTCCCATGCATGGCCTAAGCACGAGTATCGTAGCCCTCTGTAGGGCTGCAGTCCCGTTTTGGGGACAAAGCACTTATGATATGAGAGGTTTGTCCCCAAATAGGACTCCAGTTCTAAAAGGGCTGAAACAACGGGCTGGGCACCGGCACCGTATGTAGTTGAAGTAGTAATTCTCTGGCAGTAGTAATCTAATGATTGACCTCGACAACGTATTCGCCAGCAGTTCTACCTTGCGTACGCCCAACAAACACGCCATACTATAGCACAGAAACCCACTAAATGCGTTCTGGGAGGAGAGAGAAGAGAAGACAGGCAGTGTACCGCTGCAATCCGGTATGCTGAGTGGTTTGGACGACAGTTTAATCGCTACGGACTGAGTCAGCCAGTGCCCAGCCCTACTAAAACACTGATAATGCCCCAGTGACATGGGTACTATTTAATAGTTTCTCAGTGCCCAGAAGGAGCCCCGTCAGTCGCAAATAGTATGCCACACTTATCCTAGCACGCGTCATGTCTATCTATCTGTCTGCGTGTCTGTCTGTACCTGTTCTGCGCGGTCAGGCAGAGGTTGCTGCCAGATCAAGGACCTATGGATAAAATTCGTACCAGGTGACCTATCCGGTCGCCAACACAGTGCGTTTTGATACTCGGATAAATGTCCGATTTGTCACTCTGCTCGTCTGTGTATAGTGCATTGGGATACACTCGGATGATGAAGGTCAACACGCGCACTACATTGACATCCGGATAAACGTCCGGACGTTACTCTGTTCGTCTACATAGAGTGCGTTCGTATATACTCGGATAACAAACGAAGGTCCAAACGTGCTCTGCAATAACTTTCAGGTGAATGTGCGAACGTCACTGAGTTCTTCCACATAGAGTGCATTCGGATACATACTCGGCTAACAAAGGTCCAAGCGCGCACTACGTTGATTTTCGGACAAACGTCCGAACGTCCCGTTCCACGCAGAGAGTGCGTTCGGATACTCGGACAACAAAGGTCCAAATGCGCACTGCATTTACGAACCGAGTGGTATACGCTAGCCTCTTGAGCGCCTTACGGCTACCACGGATGCTTGAAGGACATCGGATGAGTTGATGGCATCGGATAAGTGAAGGGCATCGGACAAGTTGAGGACATTGGATAAAAGCTAAGGATATCGGATGAGTTCAGGACATCGGAAAAATATCATACTAGCCGGTATACTAATAGTTGATGAGATCCGCAACCGGTCAGAAAATATTGAGCCAAAAACGGCAAACCCCCGACCTGAGGGGTTTCACTTGATTCTAGTACAGCCCAAACACTTGGCACTGACGGGGTTCCTCAACCATGGCAACTCTCAAACTGGCCCGATGTGGACGTACTGACGACGACTTCGGCAAGGACTGTCACATTTTAGCCTGTGAAAGTACAACAGGGGCCGCCAGCTTTTTACAGGGATCGCCTCATCAAGGCGGAGTCGCCGGACAGACGCTTTCACGGGATCGCTGCAAACAAAAGCGCTTGGGATTTGCCGGAAAATACCTTTTTTCCGGATCGCTACAGCACTCACTGGTCGATGGGACTGCCGAAGCTTCCGGAGTCGCCGCACTAACAACAGCTCTACATTTTACACTACTGTTTCGTAGATACTTACAGTAGCTCCATGGGCCTGTGCATCCGGCTTACAAGCAAGTGGCTTACGTTTTTTCTCAAAACTTGGTCGTGGCGTGGGATAAAATAGAGGACCTCAAGCGAGGAGCGTCAGAAACGTTAGGCGCCATCTCTACAAGGAAAACACCCATCACACCACGCAGTGGACAGATGGAGGCTCACTTGCTCCTCATGCACGTGCCCACAAGTTGTTTGTGTGCCTCCCCGAACTCTTTTGCGCCAGAAGCGGTCCGCAGTGATTTGAGCGCCGGCGATCCAGATTTGGCTGCACCGTCATCGTCTGCGATCCATGCGGAATCTTGGCGACTGAAGGTACACTGGGTTAGCCTGCAAACGATGGACGATATGGAGTTGTATAAGGTTGGTTTTAGGCGGCGGGGGGGGGTGGGGGGGGGGCGCGAACTACCACAGGTACTCTCGACGGTAAATATTTTTGGATGTTACGCATGATATCCCTTTTTTTGCAGTGGCGTACGCGTACTGTCGTGTTCTATTCATAATTTTTCCAAGCAAGACAAGCGGAGCATATGCGCGAGACTCGACGATCGGACGAAAGACACTCCCTCGCCGGGGTGACGTTTTTCTTCCGAACGTTTTAATTTGCCGGATTCCCCTTCCGCGGCGCCTTAGTTATCATACTCCTCCGCTGCTCTTGAGCGCTGTGTACTCATCGCCGGGTCCACGGAGTCGCGACTTCGAAGAAGCACGAGAGGAAGCACTACATACTCAGGGCCTATACTATGGTGTCATATCATACGTACCCTCTTCTTCCAGTGTGTGCCTCGCCGTCGTAGGCACCGGTATACTCGCCATCTCGCCAACAGAAGGAGTGCGCTACGTCAAAACACGCCAAAAGGGCTGATATTTGTTTTTAGCTGTGATTTCCGCGTCATCACCGTGCAAAACAAACCCCTCCACCTCCACTATTTCAGCGTGGTCGCATGTGCAACCATTCTAGTAACCAACTTCAACAAGAAAGTGTGCCCCCCTACACGTTGTCGTACGGCATGTACGGCGTGCACGCGCGGCAAATGAGCTGTGTGCCGAGAGAGCAAGGCACATGCATCGGACAGGACAGAGCACATGAAATCAAGGACAAAGCCTGAATCAAGCCTAAATCGTGACGACTCGTAACGGCGCGCCACAAACTGGGCGCTCCTCTGATCCAAAAATCGCTGTGGCGCGCCTCGGGCGCACTGCAACTACAGCACGTAGACATGTAGATGCACTCCTCTCCGTCTCCCCGGTGTACCACAAACATGAGCGACTAAATTAAAGGCAAAGGTTGGCCTTCGCTGCCTATTTCAGTCGCGCACTGCGACCGCGCTGCAGTAGATCAGAGGTTAGATTGCGGCAAAGTGCTGTACTGCAGTACTGTATGGTACTACCTGAACAACACTGTCGTAATTACTTCATAAGGTACGCTGGGATCCCCATGCAACGTTGTTGGCGGGGTTTCGTCGACGAGGAGAGCATTCTGCATTCGGGCTCGTTGAAACCAGTTGCTTCCGGCCTTTTCGAATAAGCAACTTGGAGATGGAATCAATCGCGACCTCCTCAGCAGGGCGTTGCGGCGATCACAACTCGGCCGCCGCAAACAACCTTCATCAAGTACATCATGGCCGCACCTCTGCAGAAAGGCCAGGCACTCCAAGTCACTCATGTCCGTCCCACGCAGCTTCCTGCATGGCTCGTAAAAGTAGAGAGCATCCTGCCGAGAGGTGACCACAGGTTGAGCACACATGCATGGTGTCCCTCTCAGTCAACAACAGAGGATCAAACAATGGCAAACGACAAAGATACACCAATCTCGCCGTAAATACAATGATCGGTCGGTATTAATATTAATGTTTCAATGATCCTTACATTCGCGTCTAGATTGATACAGACAAAACGAACACACGATCAAAGATAACGTCGCATGCATGCTATAGAATACGGCGGGGGCGGTGCACCTAATTCTTTATGAGGCTCCCAACGTGAAGAAGAGTTCTACTGCTGTACACCTTGCCCAAAAACGGACGTCGAGAATGAAGGTGCAACCCGAGGGTACACAAAAAAAATCGACAACCCACTTTTGTTTCTCGAGTCCCAGACAGGTGCGGGGGGGGGGGGGGAAGGTGGAGGGGTGTGTGCCTGGTACTCGATATGATGCATGGCCACAGTCGTACGACCATAGGCCTTCGCATCCCTACAACGTCGGGACGGAGTACGTCGGGTTTTCACCGACCAGGCAGACGCTGCATGCAACAAGCGGGGGGGTGTACTCGATAGGAGAGATGTACTCGATCTCATGCATGGCCGTAGTCGTATGACCATAGCAGGGGGGGGGGGGGTATACTAAAGTCGAGTGAAAAAAACTGAAAAAAAAAACATGTTGGTAGTTTCTGACAAAAACCCCAACCCGCTGGTATTTCAATTCCAACATGGTGTCGAGTGGGGCTCCCGTCTTCTCTTATTTTCGTGTAACCCTGTGGCAACCCAACGAACAATCCCATGACTTACGAATAAAGATGGAGACCGGATAGAACCATATATATATCGTTGGAAACATAGCAGGCGCGTGCGTGAATACTCGGTTCTTCAAAACAAGAGCTGGCAGGATTCGGGGCTCCAATACTACATGTAGGCACGAGTAAGAAATTCCGAAACACTTGATTACCTGGTACCTGATACCTGGTATCAAGTATTATACGATTGAAGTGGCTGTCGTCTTCTCTTGTTTACTTCGGAATCGAGGGCATCTCGGCCATGGCGATCCTTAAAACATTTCATACCAGGTACACATTTTCAACCGTTTTTTGCGGAGGACACGGCAAAAAATAAAATTATATAATTCGAGGGGTACATGGTATGTTTTCGATAAAAATTGTGAAGGCTCATCCAAACGGAGAGAGAAAAAAAAAAACGCTTAAAGCAAAAAAAGCTAAAAAGACGAACAGACTTAACATTTTCTGGGGAAAAAGAGGATGGAGTGTACGAACGAACGCAGGATACACGTGAAAAACAAAAGCTAAAATCCAAAACGCATGCTCGTACGAGTCAACGGTCGGGGCGGAGCGCCAGGACTGATTCAGTGATTCACCATCCAGCTGGTGAAGAGGCCCAGCCCTGAGAAAAGAGGGGAGTGTGCCCACACGGCTTGTCGACAATGCTCTGCTGCTGCCGCAAGGGCATCGGTACCCTGAAGCGCGATATCTGCGCTCGACAAAAGTACGGGTACTGTTCAAAACAGCAGCATTACTTGCTACAACAGACGGACTTATTCAGAACAGCAGCAGCAGCACCCAATTCGATAGGGACGGTCCCACTGCGGCGATTATGGAAGCTGCAACAACTATAATATATTACGGGGGACCCTACTTAATAGGAACTATGGTACACATGAAAACCTATATATTCAACCATTTTTACTAACACTATTTGGTCCTATTAACTATGGTCCCCCGTAATAGCGCTGGGGGCGTGTTGTTCGTGTGTTGTCTGCTCTCCGTCTTCTGGTCGTCTAGTCTGCGGGGCGCTCGTAGCTGTGGTTTCGCCATGGGTTTCGTTTTTTTGCTCGAGCTGTTCGTTTTCAGCTTTTGCTTTCTCGACACAAAAAAACAAGAAAGTTTTTTAATCGAGAAGCTTAATTGAACTCAGCCGGTCTACTCGGCCCTCATTTACTCATTTCGGCCAACCAGAACTTCCTATTTCATCTTCGCTTTTGTTTTTAGCTTTCGGTTTTAGGGCCGGTCCTACGAAGGACAAACAAAACGAAAGAGCGAACATAATTTTGCTTTTAAATTTCGTAAAATACACCAGGTTGAGTCCAAAGGGCGTGCCCAAGCAGAATCGAAAATCGAAATCGAAAAAATTCCTAATGAAAACGACCAAGGCGCCGATAGGTCCCTGGCCCAAACATGTTTCCCTTCGTTTCGTAGGTTCCAAGAAAATAAACCATTTGCGACCCATTGCCGAAATAAAAAAAGTTGACGGCTAAAAATCGAAAAGCAAATCGAAAACACGCGAACAGCTCGTATTATAGTTCAGCGTGTCCTACTGGTTAGCGCAGCCACGTCAAAAGTATCACATAAGGATCGCCGTACGCAACACTCAACTAACAGCTAGCACGGCAACACAGCCGCACAGACCCCCCACAAACACTCAGCAGGCGAATCACAGCTCTAGTCCCGACGTTCTCGGGCCTTCGTTGCCCGGCGTTCGAGCCAAAGCGAACATACTGTAGTTTGAGGAAAATATCAGGATGGTGCCCTCGATAAACGAGGTTGGAAATTCGATCTCAGTATATTTTAAAGTTTGATCCCGGGGCGTCAACGTTGGACGCACCACCACCTCCATGGGAGGCCCAACGACCTCCCGGGATCGATTTGTCGTCGTGTTTTCCTGCTTCTGCGGTGGATCGATGTTGCTGCCGAATGCTGGATTGCATGAAGGCCCGTAGGTTGCTGTCTCCGTTGTTTTTCGCCAGGATTTTTATTTTCACTTTTCGATTATGTTTGGACTCCCCGTCTAAAATACTCTCGAAAACGAAAGCCTTTCGATTTTCGATCCTCATTTTCGATTATGTTTGGACACGTCCTAAAACGAGAAACAAGAGGCCGAATCGAGTTTTTCACGCGGTGCAGTTTATCAGAATGACTCATCCGCCACAGCACGTGACTCTCGGCGATAGCGCTCGACAACGAGGGTGGATAGACACAACTCGCACACGCGAGGCACCCTCCACAGCAGGCGGTTCTCGCGGTCCAACCCGCTCCCTCTGGAGTGCTCTAGAAGTCGTGCATCGGCCATCGCCGTTCGATGGCAGACGCTTAATGTTGAGTGGCGCTCATGTCGAAACATTCACCGCCACAGCCACTCAACATTTCACAGCTACTCCCAAGGCTTCGGAGGAAAGCAAAGTATGTTCGAGAAAATGCTGCGGTAGGTACTTCTTCCTACACTCCACTCGCGGTATTTCGGGGGTTTGGTACTCCAGACACTGCGAGTTCGACCGTCTGTGCACAGGCAGTGTCGACAAATTCTCAGGCCTGTCGTTCGGCCCAAAACACTCCCAGATACTCCCACCAGTAGTGGGGGTTGAAGCAGATTACTTTCAATGGGGACAACTCGAGTACTTAAAGTACTATTAATAGCAGTATTTTGATATATTATGCACTGCGAGGAACCGTGATGTCGGTTACCGCGCTACCGTAGGTGCGCGCGACTATATCGGGCCTTCGGTAACTTTTTTTCCTGCCGCAATTGAATGGGGGCTCCGCAGAATCATGGACCCTCCCCACTTTAGGGGGGCCCGCTGCCAAAGAACACGTCACAGTACACAGCACCCACACACACAGCACAGCACGCACAACAGCCATCATATAGTAAATAAAGCGGTTCGATTTCGAGCTTCAGATTTATATTTTTCGATCTCCATCACCAATGACCCTACTTACGCAGTCCCAATATGCAAAATCCGACCGGAATTTTTTCGATTTGAGAATCCGATGACCCAAGTCGTCGGATTTTGGCCCAAAATTCCAACAACCTGGGTCACAAGATTTCACACCTATTAATAGGACAGGTCAGATCCCATTTTCGAGATCTAACTATTCTGGGGCAGATAGGCCCCTGATCTACAGGGGTCTGCGGGATCTAGATCATGTTTGCTGTATAGGATCTGTGCGATCTAGATCCTATGTACACGTTTGCCTGGGTGGGATCTGTATGATCTAGATCTTACGTACATGTTCCTGTGTGTGGGATCTATATGATCTAGATCTTACATACAAGTTTGCCCGGGCATGATCTATGTGATCTGCCTGATCTGCACATGTTTGACTGGTGAGATATATATGAGCTGCGGGATCTGTATGATCTAGATCTTACATACATGTTTCGGTGGGTGGGATCTGCATATATATCTAGATCATACATACATGTTTCGCCAGGTGGGATCTGCAGATCTGCGTGATCTGTACATGTTTCATAAAGTGGGATCTGTATGATCTAGATATTACATACATGTTTCACCAGCAGGGATCTATATGATCTGGGTGATCTGCACATATATGTTTGCCAGGTGGGGTCTGTAAGTGATCCGCATGATCTGACATTGTACTCGTAGATGAAGATCTACATGTTTATGTTTGCTCGCGGGTGACTATATGCGTTGGCTCGTGTAAACCGAAACCGTTTGTTGTAGACGAAATCTGACAACATATAATGTCGACATCGCAGCCAACGGTGCTGGTGGCGGCTATTAATAGCAGCTCAAGCTCCCCCCCATCAACCACACAACCACAGCTGCACAAGCATGCCGTCGCTTACAAACCACGTACGGCATGACAACTGTCGGGGGCGGGCTCTGATAGTGGCACTGGGGCAGCAGATGATGTCGGCAGCGGGCCGGAAGTGAGTTCCTCGGCGGATCCCGGAGGCGAACCGATCGAGTTGGATCTTGCACACACACTTGGTCGTGTGCGATCTGTATGATCTAGACCGTACACACGCGTTTACCCGGGTGGGATCTGCATCATGTAGATATTACATACATGTTTCGCCCAGGTGGGATCTGCATGATCTGCGTGATCTACACATACGTGTTCGCCAGGTGGGATCTGCATGATCTGCGTGATCTGCACATGTTTCACCAGATGGGGTCTGTATGATCAAGATCTTGCATACCTGATACATGTTTGCCCGGGTATGATCTGTATGATCTGCCTGATCTGCACATGTTTGCCTGGTGGGATTTATGTGATCTGCGAGATCTAGATCATAAATGCCCGGAGGGATCTGTATGATCTAGATCTTACATACATGTTTCGGTGGGTGGGATCTGTATGATCTAGATCATACATACATGTTTCGCCAGGTGGGATCTGCAGATCTACGTGATCAATGTGCAGAAGGTGGGATCTGTATGATCTGCCTGAACTGCACATGTTTCAGAAGGTGGGATCTGTGTGATCCGCATGATCTACACATGCTTCGCCGGGTGGGATCTGTATGATCTAGATCTTGTGCACAACTTTTACGTACGTATCTGTGAAGAGGATCTGTCCTACGTACCATAGGTGTGTAAGATTTTCAAATCGAAAAATGGCATGCTCTCTAGATTCAAGATGTTATCCACGATGAGTTGGATGGTGACACAGCTGTATAGCGACGTTGCTTCGCGTCCGACGCTCGGGCGGCGGGCGGCCCGTCCCTCGGTGGCTAGACTACAGTCGCCTAGCGCGGGCTCGGGCCTAGAGACCAAGAGAAGCGCACTCGGCACGCATCTCTCCGTGGGTACGTACGAGTACTCGTAGACTTACACTGCTGTACAGCAGCAGCAGTCAGTCACAAAATAAATGGAACACAAAATACCAAGACAGGTTGGATCTACCGCATTCGCCACGTCTCTTTGCCGCCAGACCAGAGGCAGTCAGCCTTGGCTCGCACGCTTGGGTCCTACGCGCAGGGCAGCGCACCCAGTGCTTCTCTTCGCGGCGCCGAACCACAAAAACAGCAGTTGGTCTCGGCATTTGCTCGAATGTCTCTCTACACATCACATACGATCGTACAATAAATATGAAGCTCAAAAATCGAACCGCATAGGGAAAAATACACCTAATAATTATACCGCCCGCGGAGAGAAGCGCCTTGTAAAACG
Organism: Nereocystis luetkeana; assembly: GCA_031213475.1. Taxonomy (NCBI): domain Eukaryota; class Phaeophyceae; order Laminariales; family Laminariaceae; genus Nereocystis; species Nereocystis luetkeana. Next base: position 14,419,261 of record JARUPZ010000003.1, read on the forward strand.
TACCAGGTACCTGGTACGTACTTGACATACCTTGTTCTGCCGGAAAAACTCTCCCACCATCGTCGAGCCCGATCTACCCTGCGCCATTATCAGGATGCCGATCGGGGGTGCAGCTTCGGGTTCGGCAGACCCGTCCTCTGCATGTGCTTGCCCATTCATGCTCGGCTCCGCGGCTGCTGCTAAGGCCGTCATGCCCATCAAAAACGCGATACTTCGGGTCTTCATTTTGTCTGTCGTGTATAATTCGGCTCCGGTCTTCGGGCGCGTGACTATAGCCTGGAGAGCGAGAACCCTCAACACTGACTGTAGGCCGCGGATGTCGACCAGGTTAGCCCAATTGCGCTTGTTCGCCGGAAGCAGCTGGTAGCTGGTAACCGTGTACCTAGTTTGGCAGATGGTTTTATCGTATCCTTTGTCCGATGTTCTACATCGTATACACCTTGCGAAATGAGAATAGCAATCCTGCCGAATGAGGATAAGAAAAAGAACATAAAATAAATACGATATTTTAACAAACGCTACTTGAATTTAAGGATTATAAACTCGCTTTCCACCACATGTGGTGAGATTGACTTCCTCTAGGAATTAGTATGGACAGTTTAGTTTCATTGAGAATCAGTATGTGTGCGTGTGTGTGTTCTTCACATTAAACCGTTCTTTCTACCCGTCGACATCCAGCACAACCAGTGTCCGTGCCGATTCTTCAATCCTAGAAGAGATACAAGTTCTGTGGTCACAAAGCTACGCCACAGAGATACTACGTTGCCACGTGTGCAGTGTGCACTGCAGTGGGCAATGCAAAGCCATGTCATCATACTAGATACGACAGGCACGACATACGCAATCTATAAAATAGTGAAACGAAAAGAAACAATCAAAGAGAAAACAAAAACAAGGTAGACAAATCGAAAGAGAAAAAGAAGAAAAATGAAAGCAAAATCTAGGAGAAACAATCTGTCGTGCCCCCCCCCCGCAGGCGAGGTGGCCTACACTTGAAAAAGAACGAGCTGGAAAAAAGAAGAAATAACAAAAAACACCACTGCTTGTTGTGATATGAGTCGAGTGCTCATGGGCTATAGATATAGATAATATAGTCGGCAGTTTCGTAGCCTGAGGAATACGAGAATAACCCAAAGAATGGATTAACCCGGCGGATATTCCGGTAGTTGAGATCAACCGTCTTTTAGGAATGTTCTCTAAGGCGGATAGGTCGTTAGACAAGAGTAATGTTCCTTAACGCAGATAGGATCGTAAAGCGAGAAGTTCTTATATTAGCAGAAGAACAATCGGTAGCCCTAGGAAAGTTATTTAGGAGTACGTTAGATAAGAGGAATTTAGGAGAGCTCGTAGCGTGGGGTGGGACGAGTATATCTGAGCGTCGAGTCCCACCCCCCTACCTCTCACTTCTCTACCAGAGCACCTCCTCAGCTCTAGTCATCAATAAAGAAGATCTATATAAGAAGAAGCGAAGCACTGCTTCCCAGCTGCCAGAAACACCTGCGTCCCTTACCCTTACCCTTACCCTTACCTCGGCCATATCTATCACATTGTGAACAGAGTAAGACAAAGAACCAAGGAGAAAGTAACAAGTATGTGAAGGAGGGTTTCAGTAGAAATCATTAGGATGTTCACATAGGGGATTTATAGTTTAGGCTGATGTGAGAGGAGCAATCTGGGAGAAGGGATCTTTAGGTTGGTAGGTTGTTCGGATGTTTTGGTTCCTGTTGGGATCAAGGCACGGGCGAAGACACAACCCAACCCCTGACTCTAACCCTAACCCTAACCCTAACCCTGACCCCAAACCGCAGCCGAAACGGGCCAAAACTCGCCATAAACGAGGCTACGCCGAGTTTGCATCGAACCAGGAAATTTCTCAGATGCGGACGACGATTCCGAAGTGCAGACCACGCTACACATTTTTCAAGTCAAAAACATCCCTAAAGATCCCTTCTCCCAGACTGCTAAACCTACTCGGACCTTTAACAATCTGGGAGAAGGGATCTTTAGGTTGGTAGGCTGTTCGGATGTTTTGGTTCCTGTTGGGATCAAGGCACGGGCGAAGATACAACCCAACCCCTGACTCTAACCCTAACCCTAACCCTAACCCTGACCCCAAACCGCAGCCGAAACGGGCCAAAACTCGCCATAAACGAGGTGTGAGAGCTTTCCGAATTGCCTCTTGAGAGCTTCAACTAGGTACTCTAAACGGCTTATATACAGGAAGAGTATTATTGAGTAGGTGAGAGCATAGGAGATCTAGGGAAAGGAGACTGTTACAGCAGTAAACCAATCAACAGCAGTGAATTGGATGAGACTTACGTTGAGTAAGATGAGAAATCAGGACGAGTTATTGGGCAAAATGATAGGTAAAGTAGTGAGAACGTACCAAAGAAAGACTAGAGAGAGTAGCTGGGTTCTTCCAAGAAACAGTAACTTGGAAGGAGCGTTGGATCAACTGCTACCCAGAGCGGACAAGCTATTGTAGGGTTCCAGAGAGGTAGCAGTGGAGAGGAGGACAGAGAAGCAAGGAGGATCACACGCCACATCGGCTCAGTCCACATCTTCCCTCTCTCTCAGCCAGCAGGCGAGACAGTTCATAAAAGACATCAAAAGGATTCCTTGACTTGAGCTACTGCATCTACACATCGAACCAGCAATCAGTTCAGTGGCAACCATCTTCAAGAGTACCAACATCTCAATCCCTATCAGTGGCGTCGACGGCATTTCCGTGTTCTTCTAAGCTCTTACGGATTCTTACGATGTCTTCTCCTTCGGGTAAGCGGAGTTTCGAGGGAAGAAAGGGGGAGGTGGTGGGTGTACCAGGTTCCCCCGTTGGTCGTACCCGCGCGCAGACCCGCGCGGTAAGAGACGCGCTGCGTAAGCCCGTCTCAGCTGGGCCTAGTCCCACGGAGGCTCAGCTGAAAGTAGCAACAGTCGGATTTAAGGGGTCAAGTCCCCGCGTGAGTCCCGCTGAGAGGGTCCGTCTGCCTCAGTTAGAGAAGCAGCCGTTGGTCGGTAGGAGCCGTTCTAAGTCATTCCGCCTGACCGATTCAGTCCCTCCCCGTCGCGCTCAGCCTATACGTGTAGTTTCAGAGAATGACATCCCCTCGCCTTCCTCGCTACCTGTCGCATCTCCCCTGAGTAAACGGTCCTCGCCCATCCCGTCCATTTCGTCCCCCCCCCGTTTGACCTACCTAGAAGTAGTAAAGTCCGCTCCGACGGCGGCCGCCCAATCGGTGCCACCTGTTGCAGGACAGGAACCGAAATTAAGCCCGCCTACGGTGCCGTCGAAGCCCGCTAAGGACGACGTGGTGAAGCCGATAGCTACCGAAGGTAAAGGCCCCGCGCCTGACCCGGTCGGAGCCGCAGGTGTCGGTTCCGCGGTTAGCGAGGCTGCCGCGGTGAGTGTGGGGACGACAACCGTAACCAACCGGGCTATCCGTGACGATATGATAGAAAATGTTCGCGCCATTTTGGAGGGTTCATCCTTCGAAGACCGTTGTAGTATTGTTCAAGTCGCGCCACACCTTTCAGGTCGCTGTGTAGAGACTGCTGCAGGGCCAGGCGGTGCCATTGTCGTCGTAGGACCGCACCGCGGTAAAAGGACCACGGAGAAATCAGGACGAGGGTCCCGTAGGACGGAAGCCGTTTTCCAATCCTCTGACGAAAGGTTTGCACGCGCTCTCCAAAAGGAAGAGCAAGAGGCCGCTGCGCGAGTCGCGGCAGCAGTGGCAGAAGATGAAAAGCTTGCATGGTCGTTATCAGCCTCCGACTCTCCCGCCCTGTCGCGTGCTGACTCCCTGCCTCCCCGTTGCCCTACCACCCCGCCTAGCCCTCCCAGTCCCTCTGCACGCGAGACCCGTCCTGCTCTCTCGTCGCCGAACCCTTTTGACCTTTTGCGTCCCCCGGCCCGGTCGTTTACCAGAACAAGGCGACGGCTTTGCAGTTAGAGGCCGCCCGGACTAAAACAGAAATGGACCGAGCAGCTGCCTTCTTCCGTTCTGCCCCCGCGGTGGAAGCCAAATTAGCGCGGAAGCATCGTGAAGCGGGTGAGGCCCTCGCCAAAGGCCGCGAGGATGCCCTTCGCCAACACCGCGACATCCACGACATGGAACGTCTCCAGGCTTTGGAGCAGCAAAACGCGCGACACAGGGCAGCCCAACTAAAGGCGAGCCTGAGGAAGGAAGAGCGGCGACAAGCAGACAACGCCGTGTCCTTCCAGGATGCGATGGCCGCGGCCAGGAGGGAACTGGCCGATATAATGAGCAAAAATCAGGAGCGGCAGGAAACCGTGCAGCAACTAGTATACCAGCAGTCGGTGGCGGAGGATGAAAAAAAATTCCATCGTGGGGTGAGAGAGACCGCCAGAGGACCGGCGGTGCGCGCCGCGGACGCCGCGGGCCAACCCATTTTGCCCCACGCGGAGTGGCAGCACACTCCAGCTCGAATTGCGGCTCGCGCTGCGCGTGCCACCGTAGCTGCTGCCTCTGCACCCACTTCTCGTTCTGCAGCGACATCACTTTCCCTGGTTGCTGGACCTGCTTCTGCCGCTGCCACTGCCCCAGCTGCTACGTCTACGGTTGCAGCAGCTGCCGCTGCATCCGCGGAGGCTTCCGCTGCGTCGGCGGAAAAGTCCGCGGTCGCCGCGACGTCCAACCCTACTCCTGGAATGGCCGCCGTCACACCGACTGTTGTTCCTGACGACCCGGCCGTGCTACGGATGAAGCGGGAGCTACAGTTATAAATGATAACGGCGGAGCGACCGGAACTAACGCACGAACAAGCTAGGGGCATGGTGGACACATGTCTGCAGGGCATCCTCAACCCCCCGCCACCTACTGTCCAAGCACTTCCTCCTCCGCCCCCGCCCCCGTTCTTCCCGCCGGCTCCGATGGGTCCACCAGGCCCGCCTCCCACCTTCCATCTCCCCGCGAGTGGCGCCGGTGGGCATTTCTATAGCCAGAGTCACCGTGGTGGCCAGGGGCAAGGTTCTAAAAGGCATCGTCGTTCAAATCGATGGTTGGGGAAGCATTCGCCCAAGGAGGTCGCCTCCAGGAGGCAGGACAGCATGGACCAACTGTCCTGCAACACATAATTCGTTCGTTGTGCCGGGGGTTGAGTAGAGCTACGCCAGCTGCGGTCATGCAGGCGCTGCAGAATTTGGTGGTGCCTGCGGGTACTCCATTCAGTACATATTTGTCAGAACTACGATTGTTAGTAGGGAATGTGCGGTGTATAGGTCATGTGGCACCGGAAGACGGTACGCTTCAAATCGCAATCAAAACAGGGATGGATGACCAGTTTGCTGGGTTGAGTGCCCAGATTTTTGCGGGAAGAAATCTGAGAGCGGTGCCGTTTGATAGCACCGATGAACTCATGGGGTCTTTGGAAGATTTAGCCCTAAATCAGACCCGTGCAACGGAGTCTGGTAGGTTATCTGGTAGTATTCAAACGCGTTCGAAGACTTATAATCAGGCGTTTCGTAGTAGACAGTTTGGAGGCGTAATGACGGTCGAAGATAAAATTGAGGATGAGGCAGAAGAATTTAGTAAAGTGTACCAAATAATGAGAGAGAAAGGTGGCTTCGGAAAAAATAATAAATATCCTCCATTTATTTTATGTTTCGTTCAAAACCCGAGAGGAGAGGGATGCTGCCCGCCGATTATATGGGAACCTCTGCCTCAACTGCGGGAAGGAGAACCACTTTGCCAGAGATTGTCCTGAAACATTTATTAATCATTCCGCATGAATTCGCCCCGCTGTAGCTGATGGCACTCCAGAGGAAGCAGAGAGGCGATGGCGCCGTTGGCAACACAGGTTGCGCCAATGGGCCCAAACGCGTGCCGACAGAAATAATCGAAATTCATGAGGACGCAACAACGGTAGGTTGGCCCACTTGCCGGTAGCATCGCGGCCGTTCTTCCCTTCGCAGAAAACCACAGGGGAAGCTTATACGGATAAAAAGGTCGGTGGTGGCAGAACCATGACCAACAGAGAAGAAGAAAGTTCGGCCAGTTCTGCGTCGCACACCGCAGGTTTGGGCCAAGAGGCAGGATGCTATCTGCCTGTGAACGGTAAGAGTGGTAGGGAAATAAATTGTCGCCTTCTAGAAAGTGATGTAAGTGATTACCCCGGACCACCGTTGAGCGTATGTTCTTTATCTCCACTCTGCACACTTCCCGTTATTGATAGTAGCAGCGAAATAGCGAGATCTGACCGTCCGAACCGTATAAAAAACCGGATTATTAGGCCCCTGGATGAAATGCGAGTTCGAAGCGGCAAGAATAAGCCGAGTGTAGCAGTCAACGGTTATACCGTGTCCGAGTCAATATCCAATACTGTAGGGGATAATTGCGCACCCCCTTCGGCTGATCAACCGAAGTTTGAAATAACCCCCGGGAAGGAAAAAAGCGCAAGGGGAGTTATAGGAAGGAAATCTAGGAGGCAAATACAAGTTTGGTGTTACCCAGGTAAAGGAACACCTAATGCCCCTAGGCCAGCCCTGGCTGCACCAACATTAGTTGGAATAACGCCGACTGGTAAGAATGAAATGCAGAACCTGGAAATGCGTATAAATCGTGATAATGTTCCAATAGTTCCATTACTGAGGAGTATAACCGAAAATCAATGCGAGTGACAACCGTTTCCAGAGAGGGTCGGTACCGTTAATGCATCTGACAAAAACTCGATTAATTTTGCCCGCTGAAATGGTATCAGCGAAGTGTAGTTTTGATGCAAATAATATGAAGGATTTTCCTGGCCCGGATAAAGTCTACGACCGTATTCACACTTTGGATTCATCAACGAAAAAAACTCTTTATAAGCCCACTTCTGTTTTCCCTCCCGATCGCGTTTTGCTGCAACCCGGAGAACGTGCCGATTACTTATCGGAGTTTACACGAGCGGTTAGCGGTGAAGTAATACTGGATAGAAGAGATCATTCGGCGAGAGTTCAACTGTTCGCGGGTACCAAGGCTTTGAAGACCCACGCGTGCAAGGCATTATTGGATACAGGGAGCCCAGCATCTTTCATTCAGGAGAAGGTGTGGCTCAGAATGCTTGCGCGTGGTACAGCCTCGAAGGATGCATTGAAACAAGTGGAAGAGAAAACTTGGGGAGGTTTCCATGGGGTACCATTACAAACCTCTTACCAAGTAAGACTGAACATTTATCTCGGAAGTAAGGAAAACAGTACCCAAGTAGTCGTCCGGATTGCCAGTCATAAGTATCGTTTACCTGAAGCTATGTCCTGGGTAAAAATATGCCTTACTAATATTGATGGTACCCCTGCCACACAAGGCCAGTATTATATCCGTTTTGGACCAAATTGGTTTCCCCAGGAAGCAATTGTTGAGGCAGGCATCTCTGAAATTCCGTTGCAGCAACTGAATTCTGATGATTTTTATGTAGAACGAGGTATGCGTTTGGGAATAGGTGGTGAACGATTGGAGATGTGCAAATTAGATAGCGCAGAAATTATTCGAAACGAAAACCTGAATGTAAATTCCGTTGAAGAAGACGGTAATTAATTTAGAAAAATCGAAAAATGAACCACCTGCTACTGTGTTATCTACTTTAAATCAGTCTCAAAGAAAAGCATTTATACGGCTATGGGACAACATTCCTGTACACTTGCAAGCGATTCATTTTGATTTCGAAGAGTCTTTGGACCGAAACTGACATAGATGATCTTGGAAGTTTACTTAGCAAGTACGCTCATCGATTTTCGAAACATAGCACTGATCTGGGGCATGTCACTGTAGACCCATTTCGCATTATCCTACGGAAAGATGCACAACCGGTAAAACAGAGACCGTATCGTCATTCTCAGTATTAGCTGCAAAAGTACAGACGGAAATCGATAAACTAGTCCTAGCAGGAATTTTGAGACGATCATATTCAAATTGGTCGAGTCCATTGGTTGTGATCGCCAAAGCCGGTGGTCGTATCCGTTTAACATGTAACTACAAAAGAGTGAATGCACAATCAATCATCCCTGTAATACCACCACCAACTGTAGTAGATGATTTATTGTCTGACCTAGGTGGAGCAAAAGTTTTTAGTAGTTTGGATTTGGTGAGCGGATTTTTCCAGTGTTCTATCCACCAAGATTCCATTCCACCGACAGCTGTTTGTACACAAGCTGGGAATTATGAGTGGACAGTGATGCCGATGGGTTTAGCATCCAGTCCAGGATGGTTTCAATCGATTATGTTACGCGCATGTGATGGTCTGAAGCGTGTGCGCCTTTTTATTGACGATATTGTATGTTTTTCAGCAAACGGTGCAGAACATGACATTGTGTTGGTGTGACCTTGAGAGATTTTTTGAAAGACTAACGATGTTTAATTTGAAACTGGCGCCTAAGAAGGCACATTTGGGCGTACGCACGATTAAATTTTTGGGTCACCGTGTCACAGCTCAGGGAGTACACTGTAGAGCCAGACCCAGAAGAAGTTGAAGCAATGACTAAGCTACCAATGCCTTCGAATATCAGTCAATTATTGAGGTCACTATTAGGAGCATTGTCATACTACCGGAAATTTTTGGCACACACAGATGTCAACTGTTTCTCGACCGTTGAACAACCTTTTGAAAAAGGACGTAAAATTTGTGTTTACCACCGAACATGTCGAGATAGTTCAACTTCTAATTAAACGATTGACAAGCCCAGATGTTTTAGCTTTTCCAGATTTTAAAGCAGCCATAATATCTGGTGAGCGACCATTCCGTTTGATTACTGTGCTGGTGCATCCGTAGATGGATTAGGTGCAGTTATTGAACAGGTACAACAGGATTCATCCACGCGACCGTTGTGCTCTTTGAGCAGAACAACATTATTACCCAATGAACGAAATTGGAGTGCAACCGAGTTGGAATGTGCTGCTATTATTGTATGGGCAGTAAAGAAAAATCGTCAATTATTTTACGGAATACACTTTGTAGTGGTCAGTGATCACCAACCTTTAAAGAACTTGGAGAGTTTATCAACAAAGGTGAACAGGGTACAGAGATGGTATGATTTTTTGAGCGCATATACATATACATTGGAGTATAGACCTGGCAAAACTAATGGTAATGCAGATTTGATGTCGCGATTACCACTGCCTGCAACAGAAGCAGATAATCATCCTGACCTCAGGTTATCTGACCCAGCTGATATCGACGTATATATGATAGGCGCGAGTGGAGTGCAGTCACAGCAGCTAGCCAAACCACTGTGTCTAAGTTCAGATAGGCTGGAAGAATCAGACCCCGAGTTTGTTTTTACGGTGAGGGAGAGAGAACTGAGGAATAAACCATTAACAACCAATGAAGAGTCAACTCGAGCTTGGCAGGTGATTCAGAAGGATAGGATCAAAAGACAATTGACCACAGTAGAACCGCGATATGTTTCTGCTATTATACCGGACAAGACGTCCCTAGTAGAACCATCACACACAGTAAGTGGTCAATGGGAACCTGGAATTATATTGCATGCATGTCCAATGACAGAGGAAGGAAGAACCCTACTAAACATGGAAGAAAAACAATTAATTCCAGTGATTAATCCTTTGGAAGAAAGTAGTAGTGCTACGGGATTAATAGGTAGCCAAAATCAAGAAGAAAAAGATGGCGAACTTCCAATGGAAGAATTAGAGAGCGTGGAAGCAAGAGAATTTGGAGAGAAGCTGTGCGAGAAAACTGCAATTGACTGGTCCACAGAGCAGATGAAAGATGTAACCGCAAGAACCGCAAGTGAATTTATACTTGCAGGAGTATCAGTGGGAAATATCACCGCAGAAGTTATACCAGATGCTACTGATAAGATGGAAGTGAAACGTCTAGTCTCACAAGGAGAACTGATGGAACTCCCTAACTCACAAAAGTTGCTAGATAAACGTCTCACTCGCGAGCCTTCACATCGCGATAACAGGAATCCAGGAAGATTTGAGCGTTTACTAGGAGAAGAGCCAGTGAGGACCTATGTGCCATTATTACTGAGACCTTGGGTGATGGATTGCACCCACAAAGAAGCAGTTCATTTGGGTGAGAAGGTTACACTTGCGATGTTGCAGCGATTCTATTGGTGGATTGGAATGGCTGATAGTGTGAAATGGTGGATCAGACGATGTTATACATGCCAAGCGAGGAAGAGTGCGCGAAGTACAATTAGATGGCCGTTAGTCTCATTACCGCTACCTAGCAGGCCGGGACAAATGGTATCATGTGATTTATTGGGACCTTTGCCGGAAAAGAAAAAGGGCAACGTATATGTTTTTTTGATAGTAGATTTATTTAGTAGACACGCTGAAGGATATGCAATGACCAAAGAAGAAAAGACGGCAAGAGGATGTGCATCGAGAATAGTAGACGACTACCAGGTATATCCCAAGATGGGGATGTCCACATACCTTCTTGTCTGATCGGGGAACAGAGTTAATATCCCAAGTGAGTAGAGCTGTGTATGAAACTCTGGAAGCCGTCAAGAAGTTCACGAGCTCCTATCATCCTCAGACAAACGAAATGGTTGAAAGACTGAATCACACGCTTTGTCAGATGTTATCATACCTCATTGCTGATGACCAAAAGAACTGGGATGTAAAAATGCTGTGCAATACTATACCAGTTGGGACGAAGTGAAAGTGAAAACCTGGGAGCATGAGACGGATCTTGAGCAGTACGGAAACCTGGTGTCACGATATTGGGCAGGAGATCCCATACAGGTTGGAGGGGAAAATGCGAAATATCGAAGGTACAGGGTGCAACTAGCCAAGCGTACACTCGCAAGTGCAAGCGGTGAGAGATATGTTGCCACAGGATACGAGGTCTTTTGTGATACACGAGGTAGGCCTGGAATATATGAGCGTGAAATCATCGGATCATCCATCTATTTTAAAACATCCCGTGCAGGTTGGCAACTGGCCCGAGTGGTTATGGTGGCTGAAGATGCGGAGAGCAAGGAACTGCCGCATACAATCAAGCTATTGGACCTCGGAAAGAGATACAATGTACATCTTTCTAAGGAGAAGCTTACAACTGTTAGCGAGGAAATAGGAACTTGGTGTTGGCATGTGCATGTTACAACCAAGAGTAGTAAGAAGTTTTCTCATACTATTTAAGAGTAGAGGGGCTGATGATGGTGTAGCTGGCAGTATTCAGAAATGATGGTGTAGCTGGGCAGTATTCAGAGACAAGGTCATATAAAGGGAGAAGGATAAAAATGCGAATACTGTGATCCCAGTGAAAGGAACTAGACGAGAAGTCATGATCCTGTGAAACAAGAAATTGTAATACACACTGTACGATCACAAATTCAATGTGTGTGTGTGTTCTTCACATTAAACCGTTCTTTCTACCCGTCGACATCCAGCACAACCAGTGTCCGTGCCGATTCTTCAATCCTAGAAGAGATACAAGTTCTGTGGTCACAAAGCTACGACAAATCCTCTTATATATTATACGTGTGCTTCATCGATCTGCAGAAAGCGTACGACTCTGTCGACCGAGAGCTGTTATTTTTTTTTTTTTTTTTTTTTTTTTTTTCATCCCATTCATTATCTTCGCACATCTTCTCTCTCTCCTTCCAACTCGTAACTCAGATCCGGGGTCACATAGCAGGCTCTTCTCCCCCCTTCCCGCTACGGTACGTGCCTTCCTTTTTTATCGCGAGAAGATTTCAGCATTTTCTTCCCTCGTCGACTCGCATCGAATTGTGCCTACCCACGCTGCAAGGCGCTCTCAACAATTGAATCCTTTTTTTTTTTATTTTTGCAAATAAAGTCAAAGTCCGACCCTCCTGGGGCTCGAACCCAGGACTCAAACAAGTAGAATTCGAGGTTAACCACTTGAACCACCGGGGCGACCGGCTTATGGAAGGTACTCACACGCTTTGGCGTACCAACCAAGATGCTGAGAATTATCCGTAATTTCCACGATGGCATGCGGGCTCGCGTGCGTACTGATGACGGAGAGCTCTCGGAATGGTTTGATGTCACGCAGGGGCTGCGGCAAGGCTGTGTACTATCACCGTTACTGTTCAACGTGTTCTTCGCTGCTGCGTTACACATCGTACTAGTACGCTTCAGCCAAGACGAAGCCATTGTAAGGGATGTGGTCCAACTCTGTGAAGCTGGAGTAGTTCGAACAGGGAAGGAGGAGCCATTGGCGTGCGTGCGAAGGTCTGTATGGGGCATGTTGTACGCCGATGATGCAGGTAGGAATTGTCTCGAAGTCGGCTGAAGGGCTCGCAAAAATGATGACAGTCATCGTGACTGTCTTCGAAGCAGCAGGCCTCACGGTGTCGGAAAAGAAGACTGAGACAATGCTCCTACAAACACCAGACCAGACAACCCTCGCACCACCGGTCGTCATCGAAGCGGCAGGTCAGAGGTATGAGCAGACGACCCAGTTCTTATACCTAGGCGGCGTTATCCACGAAAACGCTGCGCTCTCGCTCGAAATCGACCGACGGATCCGCCTCATGCGAGCATGCCTCAAACGGTTCGGCCCGGAGTTGTATGATAGGACGACCGCCCCCCTTAGCCTTAAAGTCCGAATGCTGAAGGCCGAGGTGATTGAGACCCTGCTGTACGGGTGTGTGACGTGGACCCTCAGAGCGGAACACTTTGCCAAGCTTCGAACGGCTCACCACCAAGTCCTGCTGCAAGTCATTGGCTTCCAGCGCCGACTTCATACTGATCATGCCACCCTCTCGTACGCGAAGGCCCTCAAGATGACACGTTGCGAGAGCATCGAAACGACCATTCGTAAACGGCGGCTCTTCTTTGCGGGGGGCGTGGCACGGCAAAGCAAGGAGCGATTACCCAGTCGGGTAATGTTCGGGACGATAGCTGGTGGGGAGAACCCGAGACCAGGCGGACAGTGTAAGACTTGGCATAGATGCATAGTCGAAGACCTTAGGGAGTTCCGAGCCACCGAAGGGTCAACGGAAGTTGCCCCCTTGGTGTTTGGAGTTGAGACCGCGTTGTGGTCCACTGCAGCCAAAAAGGCGGGGAAGTGGTACCGGGGGGTCCTTGAAGCAGCCGAACGGTTCATGGTGAGGTGGCACGAGGCTGAGGCTGAGATGAGTAGGCAGCGCCGTGCATCCGCCGTGGATGGTGCCCAAGGGAACGGGGGGGGAGGGGGCAACAGGAGAAGTGGCAGAAAGCCCGACCGAGGGAATGCGGAGAGGGGGGGGAACAGGAGGGGTAGAAGGGAAACGGCGGTAGACGAAAGTAGGAAGGAGATGGCAGACAGGGTAGCAAGGCACCAAGTCGACTAGAAAGTAGAACATGACCATACTACTAGGGCTACCAACCGGTGCAGCTGGTTCGAACGTGGTCTTCCCTTGTCTTCTCTTCTTGTTTTTGTTTTTTTTTCTTTCTTGCGCTGACTCTCCGTGATTTTCATATTATTTTTTCTCTTCCTCTTCCTTGTCTGATTGATAAGCCGCACTGAAGGAGCCGTGTGGCGTGGTTGGAAGACGAACCTGCTCTGCTCGTTTCGTATTGTCTGACGCCAAGGGGCTGGGCATAGTTGACGAACGCAGGGCGGAGACGGCAGTCTGGGTAGCAAGGTACCAGGCGGATTAGCAGGGAGAACCTGGCTATACTACTCGTACCACAAGCTGCTGCCGCCACCTGGAAGGTGCTTTGGGCTTTGGTCTGCCTGTTATTTCCCCTTTGTTATTTATCCTTGTTATTTTCTCCTTGGTTCTTTGTCTTGCTCTGTTCACAAGCAGTGGTGTTTTTTGTTATTTCTTCTTTTTTCCAGCTCGTTCTTTTTCAAGTGTTGGCCACCTCGCCTGCGGGGGGGGGGCACGACAGATTGTTTCTCTTAGGTTTTGGTTTCATTTTTCTTCTTTTTCTTTTTCGATTTGTCTACCTTGTTTTTGTTTTCTCTTTGATCGTTTCTTTTCGTTTCACTATTTCATAGATTGTGTATGTCGTGGCGTAGCTTTGTGACCACAGAACTTGTATCTCTTCTAGGATTGAAGAATCGGCACGGATACAGGTTGTGCTGTATGTCGACGGGTAGAAAGAACGGTTTAATGTGAAGAACACACACACAGAGATACTACGTTGCCACGTGTGCAGTGTGCACTGCAGTGGGCAATGCAAAGCCATGTCATCATACTAGATACGACAGGCACGACATACGCAATTTATGAAATAGTGAAACGAAAAGAAACAATCAAAGATGAACAAAAACAAGGTAGACAAATCGAAAGAGAAAAAGAAGAAAAACGAAACCAAAATCTAAGAGAAACAATCTGTCGTGCCCCCCCCCCGCAGGCGAGGTGGCCAACACTTGAAAAAGAACGAGCTGGAGAAAAGAAGGAAAAAAAAATAAAATAGGAAAAAACACCACTGCTTGTGAACAGAGTAAGACAAAGAACCAAGGAGAAAGTAACAAGGATAAATAACAAAGGGGAAATAACAGGCAGACCAAAGCCCAAAGCACCTTCCAGGTGACGGCAGCAGCTTGTGGTACGAGTAGTATAGCCAGGTTCTCCTTGCTAATCCGCCTGGTACCTTGCTACCCAGACTGCCGTCTCCGCCCTGCGTTCGTCAACTATGCCCAGCCCCTTGGCGTCAGACAATACGAAACGAGCAGAGCAGGTTCGTCTTCCAACCACGCCACACGGCTCCTTCAGTGCGGCTTATCAATCAGAAAAGGAAGAGGAAGAGAAAAAATAATATGAAAATCACGGAGAGTCAGCGCAAGAAAGAAAAAAAACAAAACTAAAAGAGAAGACAAGGGAAGACCACGTTCGAGCCAGCTGCACCAGTTGGTAGCCCTAGTAGTATGGTCATGTTCTACTTTCTAGTCGACTTGGTGCCTTGCTACCCTGTCTGCCATCTCCTTCCTACTTTCGTCTACCGCCGTTTCCCTTCTACCCCTCCTGTTCCCCCCCCTCTCCGCATTCCCTCGGTCGGGCTTTCTGCCACTTCTCCTGTTGCCCCCTCCCCCCCCGTTCCCTTGGGCACCATCCACGGCGGATGCACGGCGCTGCCTACTCATCTCAGCCTCAGCCTCGTGCCACCTCACCATGAACCGTTCGGCTGCTTCAAGGACCCCCCGGTACCACTTCCCCGCCTTTTTGGCTGCAGTGGACCACAACGCGGTCTCAACTCCAAACACCAAGGGGGCAACTTCCGTTGACCCTTCGGTGGCTCGGAACTCCCTAAGGTCTTCGACTATGCATCTATGCCAAGTCTTACACTGTCCGCCTGGTCTCGGGTTCTCCCCACCAGCTATCGTCCCGAACATTACCCCACTGGGTAATCGCTCCTTGCTTTGCCGTGCCACGCCCCCCGCAAAGAAGAGCCGCCGTTTACGAATGGTCGTTTCGATGCTCTCGCAACGTGTCATCTTGAGGGCCTTCGCGTACGAGAGGGTGGCATGATCAGTATGAAGTCGGCGCTGGAAGCCAATGACTCGCAGCAGGACTTACTTGGTGGTGAGCCGTTCGAAGCTTGGCAAAGTGTTCCGCTCTGAGGGTCCACGTCACACACCCGTACAGCAGGGTCTCAATCACCTCGGCCTTCAGCATTCGGACTTTAAGGCTAAGGGGGGCGGTCATCCTATCATACAACTCCGGGCCGAACCGTTTGAGGCATGCTCGCATGAGGCGGATCCGTCGGTCGATTTCGAGCGAGAGCGCAGCGTTTTCGTGGATAACGCCGCCTAGGTATAAGAACTGGGTCGTCTGCTCATACCTCTGACCTGCCGCTTCGATGACGACCGGTGGTGCGAGGGTTGTCTGGTCTGGTGTTTGTAGGAGCATTGTCTCAGTCTTCTTTTCCGACACCGTGAGGCCTGCTGCTTCGAAGACAGTCACGATGACTGTCATCATTTTTGCGAGCCCTTCAGCCGACTTCGAGACAATTCCTACCTGCATCGTCGGCGTACAACATGCCCCATACAGACCTTCGCACGCACGCCAATGGCTCCTCCTTCCCTGTTCGAACTACTCCAGCTTCACAGAGTTGGACCACATCCCTTACAATGGCTTCGTCTTGGCTGAAGCGTACTAGTACGACGTGTAACGCAGCAGCGAAGAACACGTTGAACAGTAACGGTGATAGTACACAGCCTTGCCGCAGCCCCTGCGTGACATCAAACCATTCCGAGAGCTCGCCGTCATCAGTACGCACGCGAGCCCGCATGCCATCGTGGAAATTACGGATAATTCTCAGCATCTTGGTTGGTACGCCAAAGCGTGTGAGTACCTTCCATAACAACAGCTCTCGGTCGACAGCATGGAAGGGTGGAATGGTGGTAAGTTAAAAACAGACTATAGCCAGTATTTTACTGCTGTGTTTAGTTAAACATCAGATGGAGGACTCACTCACATCCGATGTGTGAGGGTTGGTGATTGCTGGGGATGGATAGGTTGACGACTAAAAAGTGACTAGGAATTAGATACATCACTTGGATTTATTAAGGAGTCTAAGTACTTGAATTTAGTCTATGTTTAAGTTGAAATTGTTGTACCACCCACCAAGTACATGTACTAGCAATCTCAGCCTCAGAGTAATTATTTCATTGAACACCTAAGATAGGGAGGTGACAATGAACTTAGGGGCGCAAGTGTGGTGAGATTGACTTCCTCTAGCAAATAGTATGGACAGTTTAGTTTCATTGAGAATCAGTATGTGAATAGGCCAAATCTTCTAAGACGAGCGAAGCGAGCCGTATGTCGGACTGGGAAATCGAGCGTAGCGAGGTATTAAGACGGCCGCAGGCCGAAAAAAATTCGGCTAAGTCGCGCGAATTTCAATCGTCTTAATCCATATTTTGCGTCTTAGCGCGTCTTGGACTCGTCTTAGCGCGTCTTAGCGCGTCTTAGACTCGTCTTAGCGCGCCTTAGACACGTCTTGGCACGTCTTAGATTCGTCTTGGCACGTCTTAGGTTCGTCTTGGCACGTCTTAGGTTCGTATATAGGCACGTCTACGCTCTTGGCAGTACTAAAGCAAGAATTATGTCGAAAACTAACAGTTAGCTACTTCAACGAGGCACGGGTACAGCAATACAGCAACCACACAACAACGTAGAGCGCCAGGAAATACGGCAATAATCCAAGTACCATCAAGCTACCGGTACCTCATAAGTGCGATTATTACGTACCAGGTACAATGATGGACGAACAGTATTACGTACCAGGTACCTGGTACTCCTACGTAGTATAGTTCCTTGTTTGTTGGCATTTGACGTCACGCACAGCAGTACATAATTGAATACCAGGTATATATATATGTGTATTTGTTATACATTCATTCGTACATACGTGCCCATATTCGAAGTGATAGCTCCGAAATCGCGATCTCGCCGGACAAGCGGAGATACTGGAGCGGGTTTTATTGCGTCGTTTGTTTTCTACGAGGACGAATATCATACCGTCAGCAGCCGTGGATACCAACAAACTCAGATCTAATTTTTCACGTATTAGTAGTGTTAATAGTAGTATTATTAATAATATTAATAGCAACCGAAGCCACCAACGGAAAGCAGAAAGTCTTGAGAGATAACAGCAGTATTGTTTGTCCTAAAAGATGTCGTTCAAAGAACGACACGTTGCTATACGCACAGTGCTACCGGTGGTATAGTGATGCATCCGCGGTGTAAGCATACCAACGGATTTTGCGCAAACCACACTACTAATATTATAACAATAATAACTGCCCTGCCCACCGAACACAAAAAGAGAGCAGTAAGTTGTTGTCCTATTATGTCGGGCGTCCCAAATAAGGCATCATGTCACCTATATAGTATTATACTGATGTACCACGGTATATTATAGCAATAATCGCAAAAAAACAGAGAAAACGAACAAACAGCAGGAGAGTAGTCGCCCTAAAGTATACCATCAGGATGCAATTCTCTTTTTGCAATACCAAGTACCAGTATATATTACGATGTTAACAACCAACACAACTTGAAACAAAAAACAGAGGTATACTGGTAGGTAGCAGTATTCCTCAGGAAGTATGTCGAAATAAATTGGAGTGGACCTTCCCCCAACCCACCTCAAAGTGGGGAGAGAGGATACTACAGATCATGTATGTTTTGTTTTTCATTTAAAAAAAAATAAGAATGCCATCCTCGAAAAAACGGAGAACCGGGTTCGATGTCCCCGGTGCCAGGGAAGAGCGCATGGAGGCCCGAAAAAAGAAGGTTCGAAAGAAGCAAGTTGAAGCAGTCGATTCATCTGCCGTCCTCGTTGTGTTTCCACCTATTTCCACAGCTCGCTGTGGTCGTGTCGACCCCCTAAGACGCCTCGACCGGCGCCTGGTGCATTCTAAGACGAATCTAAGACGTGCTAAGACGAATCTAAACGTGCCAAGACGAATGTAAGACATGCCAAAACGCGATATAGGTAAGACGGGCCTCTCTCTGAGAAACATTTTAAGACACGTCTTAGAAGATTGGGCCTACACATTATGTGAAGGAGGGTTTCAGTAGAAATCATTAGGATGTTCACATAGGGGATTTATATTTTAGGCTGATATGAGAGCTTTCCGAATTGCCTCTTGAGAGCTTCAACTAGGTACTCTAAACGGCTTATATACAGGAAGAGTATTATTGAGTAGGTGAGAGCATAGGAGATCTAGGGAAAGGAGACTGTTACAGCAGTAAACCAATCAACAGCAGTGAATTGGATGAGACTTACGTTGAGTAAGATGAGAAATCAGGACGAGTTATTGGGCAAAATGATAGGTAAAGTAGTGAGAACGTACCAAAGAAAGACTAGAGAGAGTAGCTGGGTTCTTCCAAGAAACAGCAGTAACTTGGAAGGAGCGTTGGAACAACTGCTACCCAGAGCAGCCGGTCGCCCCGGTGGTTCAAGTGGTTAACCTCGAATTCTACTTGTTTGAGTCCTGGGTTCGAGCCCCAGGAGGGTCGGACTTTGACTTTATTTGCAAAAATAAAAAAAAGGGATTCAATTGTTGAGAGCGCCTTGCAGCGTGGGTAGGCACAATTCGATGCGAGTCGACGAGGGAAGAAAAGGCTGAAATCTTCTCGCGATAAAAAAAAATGAAGGCACGTACCGTAGCGGGAAGGGGGGAGAAGAGCCTGCTATGTGACCCCGGATCTGAGTTACGAGTTGGAAGGAGAGAGAGAAGAAGATGTGCGAAGATAATGAATGGGATGGAAAAAAAAAAAAAAAAAAAAAAAAAAAAAAGAGCGGACAAGCTGTTGTAGGGTCCCAGAGAGGTAGCAGTGGAGAGGAGGACAGAGAAGCAAGGAGGATCACACGCCACATCGGCTCAGTCCACATCTTCCCTCTCTCTCAGCCAGCAGACGAGACAGTTCATAAAAGACATCAAAAGGATTCCTTGACTTGAGCTACTGCATCTACACATCGAACCAGCAATCAGTTCAGTGGCAACCATCTTCAAGAGTACCACAACATATATGTTATCTCAATCCCTATCACACAAATATCAGGTTTCCATTCATTCGGGTTGGCACTTGCGTTTGGGGGCTCGGGAAACAGAACTGGACGCAAAAACAACTTGCGGGCATTGTACATGCTGGACAGGTCGTAGGCCAGACGTCAAGCAAGCAGCATCCACTGCATGCGGTGAGCACCAGTGCCTTAGTGCCAAGTCGTTTATTTGAAGTTTCATTCGTATAGACGTTCCGTTCTTGCACACAGCGCAAGATATAACTATTGGTGCTCTACCCGAGGCTTGTCTGTTAATTCCAAGATGACCCAGCCGTTGGATCGTTGCGTGCAGTCAGCAGTAATGCTCGCGACGTGCCTTCGTTGCTCTTGGTGCCATCCTCTTTGGACCGGTCTCTCTCGCTGCAATGCAATCAACGCGCGAGCAGAGGCAGCGAACGACATGTTCCACACTCGTAATTGGCTCACACTAAAAGGTTGACTCTTGAAGTCGAGCACATTTCCCGGCGGCTCTGAGGGAATGACTGGCCAAGAAGAGACGAATCAAATACCCGACTGGCATGCAGGTTGGCCGCTGTTGCTGCGTCGCTATGAGCTCCAGGTGCAAGCTAGTCAGCCCGAGCTCGCGCGGGCCAAGAACTGGATCGGGGCAACGGAGCGGACGCCAGCAGCACCCATATGCGTCCCAGGTGAGGCAGCTCACGGACGGCCCAAACGAGAGTTGTGGGCGTCGCTCACATCCTTTCAAAATAGCGCACATATATATGTATATGTGTAAAGTCCGCGTCCCTACCATGTAAGGGTCGACGAGTGTTTTCAGTTTTTTTCGGTATTTCTCGAAATTTCGGTATTTTCCTGATTTTTTATCGGGAAAAGCCGAAAAACTTCACCCCCCCCAAAAGTCGCCCCGAAGTTTTTAGTGTTTTTCAGGAAATTTAGGTACAAGGCCGTAGAGGATCGGGCAACCCCACCGCTCGAGCTGTGCCACCACTCGCGAGCGCACAGAGCTGACAGGGGTCGCTCCTAAGGTCATTCGCAACTCATGGCCGAACGCAGCAGGCGCAATAGCTTTCTGGGCTATCGTGGCCGAGTTCAGAAGGTGACCGCACCGAGGTGGCCGACCGACTGAGCTCGGTGACGGCAATAGTTGTCGCTTCGGGCAAGCGTTGGGCGATGTTGCGTGACGAGTTGGAGATGGATTTCACTCCCCAAGGCACCGACACCAGCCTACGAGTCAGGTCGATGACTGTGGGGCCACCGCACGCATGGGTTCCGCGAGCGCAGCTGCTGTAGGGACGGTTCTGTGCCGGGTGGACGATTATTTCCCGAGCCAAGTGAGGCACTTACTTGATAAGATTCAACCCTCGCTGAATTTGGGGAAATGCCCAAATTTCAGGAAAAAACGAAATACAGCACTCGACCCTACAATAAGATGAAATTCGCGGGTTTAAGTCTCACCGAGTGGATATAAGGACTTTTTCTTGCGTAAAAATAAAATACTAGCGGAAAGCGCGAATGCGTGAGTTAGTAACATTCGATGAAAATCGACGAGAAGTGGGAATGCTGAACTCTACGATGCGCGATAAGAATGAAGACACGTATATACCGGGGGGGGGAAGGGACGATACCTACCTGTGTTGACGGCTTGTCCAGAAGAAGATCGCTGAGGGTAAAACCTCCTGCGGGTTAAGCTGGAAAGTGGAAGTGATGACTACAAAAAGAAAAATGCGAGAAGAATGATTATGTCATCGCAGTTCAACCAGAGGCACCAGAGGTGGTACGAGTGAGGCGACGTAGAGGGTCTACCGGAACCCTGCTCCTGGAAACGGGCTGGTGCTACCCTTGCAAGGCCTACTGGATACGCAAGGACGCACTGCATCGATCGCAACCAGCGTCATCCGCATCTTATCACGCATGTAGTCATTCCTGTACCACGGTATATATACATACATATATCTGGGATGTACTGCGCAAAGAAATGCGCCGTGCGTCACCTGTTTTACAGTAGTAGTAGAAGAACGTGTTGGAACATCGTCGCAACGAACGGCTCTGCTGCTGATATATATGGCTGACAACGCAGAGGAATTCTAACGCGGAGGCTCAAGAGCAGAACGGGAGGCTACGGGTACTCAACGCGACCCTACGGAACCAAAACATGGAGCTCGCAAGGGAACTGGCGAGTGCTCTCTCAATTTTCTACGCACCATCTTCTACCGTTTATAAATGTACTTGAAGTACTTGTACATGACGCGCCGTACCATGGTATATATTATTACATCAGACTTGATTATAGCACCTTAGGGTCAATATTGACGACCAACGGTTTTGGGGTTCCCGGATGTACTCGTCGTTGTATCGTATCGTGCACAACCATCTGCGTTCATGCCAGTACCTTAGGGCCAACATTGACGACCAACGGTTTTAGGGTTTACGGATTTACTCGTTGTTGTATCGCATCACACGTGTAATAAGATGACAGACTCCTTCGGACGATCTTCAGAAGAGCCGTTTTTCTCCCAAAACAACGGGGAGAGCGCCACGTCTATCTATGGAAAGCAATCTCGACGAGAGATCTCTTCCCAGCGCCGTCACTGTCGGTTGGGTGCGCCCTCCTGGTTTTGGCGGAAATCTGCCTTGAAATTCGTCCGTCCCAGGGTGTGTGGTATCTTACCACCCTACCTACAATAGTGTGATCGAGGTAAACCCCAACATTAGCCGATACATTTATTTACGAGTATTGCGTGGGGACATTGTTTACAACAAGATCGGCTGCCATTGTGTGCTATCGTGTTCCCTGCATTGTCGCCTCTCACTTCGCGGCGAGAATGTGTTCCGCAGGCGATGCCCCTGCAGCCGCTGTTGGCTCAAACACTCAGGTACCCCAAGTATTAAGCAATACGAGCTTATACATACGTGTTTAGCCCATACCAACCATGTACCAGGCATGTGATGGCTTGACTTAACCAACCGGCAATCGGCTGTCCGTACTATTACTACATGATGGGCAACGCCTGTGCGGCGTAGAACGAAGCCAAGTCTATGCTACGGCTCTCCCGACAGAAGGAGCGTGAAACGGAAAGGAGACTTCTTCAGCAGGAAGCGTCGGCTCGAGGCCGTCGGGCGTCAATCACGCGCTCCTTTTCCACGGATGATGCGCGTCCGAGACGCGCAGCAGAGCAGGCTCCGCTCAGAGAACGGCGAGTATTCAGACTCTAATTGTGCACGAGGGTTGCCTTACGGCTACATATGTACGAATAAGATCCTGGCTTTTATCGTGCTCACTAGATGGAGGGCAACAGAGAGATCCACTCACACCGAGCACCGGCTTAAACGTTTGGCGCGGGGAGTTGCTTGGAGGGCCATGCAGATGTGTTACCGCAAGTTAGAGGTGCTCCCTCTAGCGGATTGCCTCGCCGGGTTTGCGCGTTTGCGTTGTCATCGTGTTAAATACAACAGTAGTAGTAGTAGTAGTAGTAGTAGTAGTAGTAGTAGTAGTAGTAGTAGTAGTAGTAGTAGTAGTAGTAGTAGTAGTAGTAGTAGTAGTAGTAGTAGTAGTAGTAGTAGTAGTAGTAGTAGTAGTAGTAGTAGTAGTAGTAGTAGTAGTAGTAGTAGTAGTAGTAGTAGTAGTAGTAGTAGTAGTAGTAGTAGTAGTAGTAGTAGTAGTAGTAGTAGTAGTAGTAGTAGTAGTAGTAGTATTAATAGTAGTAGTAGTAGTAGTAGTAGTAGTAGTGGTGGTGGTGATAGTGCCGGCATCGCTGTCACGAGCTACATTGTTGGAACTTGGGCTACTGCTGCACCATCTGTAGATGTGGACGTAGGTTGGCGTGATTGGTCCTCGTTTTTTCCTCCCTCTTCCACCCGTACCGTGCTACACGAGTGGCGAAGCTTCTTCCACCGGGAACCTGGACTTGAGCCTTTAAGGGCAAACTGCTGTCCCGTTTTGGGGAAAAAATACCTTGAATTTGAGGGTATACCACCCCAAAACGGGACTGACTGCAGTTTTCTCTAAAAGGGTCAACCCCCTCAGAACTGCACTCCCGTTGTGGGTCCAAAACGCTTGGAATTAGAGTCAGAAGTTGGTACTGTGTATATGCACCACACCATCCACCGCCTCTAGGGATATAACTCCCTGTGCAGCAGCAGTCAGGGATCGCGGCACACCAGGAGAAAGTACGCCCCCCATTGCAAAAGCCAGGACATCTGCCTTTTTTCAGACGTGGGCTTTGAATGTTTCCCCCGAAAACATTGTATGTTACCCCCACACTTAGAACAACTCCAAAGTAAGTCCCTGCACGTCAAGAATGGATACCCCCGGTCCGATAGTGTCGGTAGTAGAGTCTCGATTTTGCTTGTGGTAGAGTCTCGCCTGCCACAACACTGCTGTGTCGATAAAATAATAACCCCTGGGGCCTCACGGCGAGCGCCTGATAGTTCAGGCTTGGTTCCTCATGATGCACGTTGAAGTTGCGCTACTAATAGCGTGCGTCTACAGAGTAGTACTGTAAATACAGGTGGTTGTTCATGCCACTATCGATGCACCAACAGAAATAAATGTCGAAATGAGAAGCTTATGCGACTGCCGCAAGTGAGTCCGTTTGCCCATGTGAGTTCAACGCGCAAGCGTGCTTCGGAATATCGTGTTGGTAACGCACAGGGACGAAACACAAGGGGGGGGTGCTTCTCGTGCGGGTGTCAGCAAAGAACATCGTCGGCCCGAGGTCAGCCAGGGCCGTCAAAGCCGGGGCGTCAGCAGCTCTTGCCACGGCGCTGACAGTCGAGATATCGTTATCGAAAACGAAGAGCACCCTCCATTGGGTAGGTGACGGTGCAAGCGTAGGCGTCGCGGGCCAAGAGGCTGAAAAGGTAGTCAACTACCGTACGTCCTTGCTACGGCAGGCCGATCAAGACACCCGCTCACGAAGGCGTATCCGTAGTACTACAACTACTACTCTTCGCTATTCAATACTGCAACGACTACAACCACTACTGCTAATATACTACTACGACAGTAGTGCTACTCCCACTGCTACTAATACTGTAGTTCTACTGCCACTACTACTACTACAATATATTACTTCTACTACTTGTACTATTGCCATTCCTTCTGTAAAACCTACCTGATATCGTATGTTGTTCATCTTGGTTCTTCAAACAATCCATCCCACCAAGCTGCCGACAGTTTTGGCTTGGAAAATCCGCGTCAAGAGCTGTGACTCTAACTCGGCCACGCAATGGCGATGTCCACTTCGCACATATATAACATACTTACGCGTTTCACGTGAGGTGCGACGCTTGCCGATCAA
The DNA here is from genome assembly GCA_031213475.1 of Nereocystis luetkeana. NCBI lineage: Eukaryota > Phaeophyceae > Laminariales > Laminariaceae > Nereocystis > Nereocystis luetkeana. The sequence continues at coordinate 14,443,961 of JARUPZ010000003.1, forward strand.
GGCCGTTCAACCCATCCTCAACCAGGAACACCCCAAGATTGGCTTGGAAGCATACCGCGCGCCCGTCCTGCTGCTGTTTCCCCTGTCTCCCCGCCCCCGGGCTCGCCGGACGCAAAAGAGGTCCTTCGGGAGGCGCCTCCTGTGAAGAAAGGGGGGAGGTCAGTCTGTTGAAAACATAGGTACCTGTATGCAGTGCTTTATCCACCGCCCCTGGATCGAGGGGGGGACGGGGTAAGATGATGACCACCCTGGGCTGGGTAACTGGTCAACCTTTTACCAACCCCGAGTACAGCAGATACAGTAGTAGCTCAGTGGGCTACGTATCCCATTGTATCGATGCTCTGCAGCGGGCTTCACACTCAACTACGGTGTGACTTCATACTTTTGTGATGCTATGGCCAAATTGTTCCGACTGGAGGTGGGGGGGGGGGGGCTCAACAGAGGAATCACACTGTAGTGTTGGAACTCCATTTTATGTTGTACTATTCTAGAGGCGTGATACGATAGGGGACAAGGGTAACACATTTTGGCCAATCGTTTCTGACTGGTGGAGGGGCGGGGGGTCAACGGAGGAATTACCCTGTGTTGTGGTGGAACTCCGTTTACGTTGTACTATGTTGTAGAGGTAACACTTTGTGTTGGCCAAACATCTTCTGACTGATTGGGGATCTCGACTCAAGGAACTACCCAAAATCGCTCATTTTTACTATATTTTTCGTTACGGAACCTACAATCGGGATGTGGGGTCGCTCACCAGTTAAGCTTTTTAGTACTGCACTGTCCAGAAACATGTGTCTAACTCTGTTTCCACGTAATTTGTCCCCAACTGTCCCCAAAACGGAACTGCAGTCCTAATGGGGTTACGTGAACAATTTGTCTTAACAGACAGTTTTTGAGTGAGAATAGACCTCCTCAAATGAGGACCCCAGAAAAATCCCAGAACGTTGTACAGGTGATGTGCCCCTGCCGTAGCAAGCTCCATCAGTTCGGTCTTACACTACAGTAGCGCCGGTCCATGTATGGTGCCGGCATGTATGCGCCAGCCAACAATACCGGCAATATATCGGCAACCGGCATTGCCCTGCACACTACCACAATGGTAAATCCCATCTGTGCCAAGCGATTCTACAGGCACTACGGCGGGCAGCCGGCACTACCTGTACTCGACCGGCACTACAAAGGGTCCACTAGGTTATTACGCTATTGTTCGACACGCGGTAGGGGTGGCATCTGTTTTTTCTGAGACTCAATAACATCAACCCTACATGAAGAGGTCCATGCCTTTCCCAAAAAACTGATTTGGAGGGGAAAAAAACGGACCGCTTAACCCTTTGAGGGCAAACCGCAGTCCCATTTTGGGGACGAAACTACTTGAAAATTGAGTGGTTTGTCCCCAAAACGGGGCATTCAGTTTGCCCTAATGTTACGGGGGGGCATAGTAAATATGACCAGATATTGTGAGTAAAAATAGTTTTTTTTTTATGTGTACCATAGGTTCTATTTACTATGGTCCTCTGTAATAGGGTTATAACCTCGGTCTATCAGCGTAGGCTATCGTTCCGGATACATCGAAAAACAAAAATGATATTCCCAGTGACATTGGGGAAGCCCTGTTAATCGGAAATAGTTTGGCCGAAAAATGCCGCCACCTTTGTCGTAAGCGCGCGTCCAATGCACCTACTGCGTAGTAGTGTTAGCCATGTGGCATTGCTCTTGGGGCTGAACTTTCTATTTTCTCAAGGACGGGGATTCTTACTTGCCAGTAGCGCTGAGCCCCTCGCTTGGGGATCCTTAGAAATTATTTGATGCGCATCCCTATTTTGAAGGATGCCTCTATCAACACCATTTTCCCTCCATTGTCAAAAGCAATTTCTCCTCACTACGAAGCTTAAGTCACTAAATTAATTAATTTCGTCCACCCATGCTCCTACAACAAACAGCAGAGAGCGTGCCCATGACGGTTCGGTACAGCAGTCGTCGTCCCCCTGTGTGGGGTCGTACAGAACCCTGGCAGCCGCAAGTACCGCCCGACATGACCTGCGTCCTTCCATCCATTCGAACGCACACGCGCGCCAAAAACGTGCGTCACACGAAAAACAGATAGAGGTATCCGCCACATACCCCAGGCCATGACACTGCTGTTTTATAGCCATTTAGCGAGCAAAGTCGAAGAATACGGTCTGCTTCTTAGGCGGAGGTACAAAGCCCCCCAAGCGAGCAAAGGAGTCTCACTATACTTCGATTCACCTCAGGCTGTTTGTGCGAGAAAATGTTCGATCGCCTTTCGCGTGTCCCGCGTCTCTACTCGCCCGTGCCGCCAGGAGACTTACCATCGTGCCAAACGCCACCGTCGTCGGCCTCCGCTCGAGCCAACAATGCGCAGCATCGCCGTTGGCCGAACCGGCCGCCGAGCGACTCTCGGCGGCCCCGGTCCAGCATACCCCCGAGCGTGGGTCTTCGCGATTGCTGGGCGACACGATGGCCCTGCTAGACGACACGACGGCTACGAACAGGGATGCTGTCGATGGGGCGAGCGCGAGGGGGTTCCCTGAGCATGCGGTGCTTCCACCGGACCCCGATGAGGGGGAACCCGATACCGAGGTATATCCGCCGACGTTTTACGGGTGTGCGCGTTTCGTCAGTGGCTTGGAAGTATAGAGGGGCTCGACATTGCTGTTGGCCCACGGGTAGGCCACACGCCGGCCAGGCTCCCGTATGACACGCAAGGTGACGCAGCCCCCTCGGATGAGCTTACTGGCTGGTGTTCTAAGCGGGGGGGAGGGTGCAGACGCCGACCGATGCGCTTACGGAAACACAGCGACGGGTGCTTCCGCAGCCGCCCCCATTCTTATCGTGCGTGGGCTCCCTTGGGTTAGGAAAAACCGGCTCGGTGGTTCAAGATCAGGGGGGTGTGTTGCCTTGCGTGATGTAGGGTACGCTTCGGTCAGCCTACGCTCCTCCAGCCACACAAGCCCTAAGTCCACATAGAGTAATATGGGACGTATTCGAGAGTGCTCCAGTTGCCATTGATTGAACTGTCTCCGGTGAACTCATGGCAACTGACTACTGCAATATTTTCCCCCGCTCCTCTGGCTTGTGTGATGTGTTCCTTCCCTCCGTACGTTCTTCTGCTATATAACATGTTTCCTGTTTCCTTTCAGCTTGTAATGGATTCCCCATTCGGCATTCTCCCTCAGGTCGTGTGTCGTGCATATTGCCACTCTGCGTCCTCCTCTGACTCATGCGATGCTCCCGTGACCTTGTTTCCCCCGGACACCTTGTTTCCCCCGGACACACAAGATGTCCACCCACACTGGCAATGTATAATATCGCCACCCATGGCAAGGGGTCCTCTCTTAAGACGACTGGTACAGTGGCTCCAGACAAAAAAAGAAGCAAACAAGAAAACAAAACATAACTTATGTATGTATTATGTAAGATAATATACCCCTGGGGGGAGGGGAGGGGGGGGGGGGGGGGCATGCCGCCCCAAGCATCACCATGAAGCGTGTAACCGTACTCGCCATTCGATACTACAGTCAAAGGCAAGTTCGTGCAACATTGTGGCTTGAAATACGTGTATTCACCCCGCCTTCCTCTGGCTTGTATGTATCGCCCCTCCCCTTTTTCATGCTCCGTCGCTAAAGGGATGCACGGGCAATGGTCAAATGGCCTAGGCAAGCAACAAATGAGTACCCCCCCCCCCCCCGCGCCTCTCTTCTTCTTCGGCTTTACATCATACCCGCTCTAAATGTCACTCCCTTTACCTTGAACTCCCCGCTCAAAGCATTGCCTTCCTCGTTCAATTTTTCCTCCATGCCAATCGATTCAACCTTAAGGCTGAGGCCGAAAGCTCACGGACGACACCAACCATAGTAGAATATGAATGCTGCGGGCAAGACACCCTCACCACAGGCCTCCGGCACATCGCAGCAGACAGCTCGCCTTCTTCTTACTACAGCCGCCCTCCCGGTCAGCTGATCTCAGCAAGCGCCCATTCGCAATCGGCACCGGCGACTGGAGGAGCAGCCGGCCACGCGGGGAGAGGGGGGACAGGGATTGCTCAGGCTGCATATTTCGGAGCTGCCCCCGTCGAAACCACGCGAAGCGACCGAGGGATGCAGAAGTGTGTCCCGTGGGTACCCCGGGTGTCAACGAGCCAATCCTCGTCTCAAGAGGCGACGGTCCAGCAAGCGACCAACTCGAGGCCTCGCCGGGGCGTGGCAAGGCCACTTTCCTACCTGGAGCCGTCTCTCAACATCAAGATGCGCAAGTAAGGCCACATGTCGCAGTTCAGTAAACGCGTGCTACGATCCAGCAGTTACAATGGAGTGTCTCTTTTAACCCTTTGAGGACTGTAGTCCCATTTTGGGGACAAAACTTAGTAGAATCTGAGCGGTTTGTCTCCCAAAAGGGACTGCAGTCCTAACACCCCGTGACTAGCCCAAGAAAACGTGGTCTTACATCTGGAAGGGTCTCATGTGTTTCCCGCTGAAAAATGGTCCCGCACTAGTTCCGAGTATTTTTTTCTTTTTCTTCCCATGACAAGCCGATTTACCCGGTATTATCTTGACTATGGCCAAAACATAACAGATGGTCTGAAAAATGGTATATATGTACCACAGTAGGGATCGCACGTTTTTCGCCGAAACTCTTCTGACTGGCGGAACGCCTCCTCTGATGAACTACTCGTGCGGTACCTGCCCGGTATCCCATTATTGTTGCCCAATATTGTTCGTTGGCCACGCACTGTACATAGGCCATGGGTGTACCCATCGGGTTAACCCTACGTTTTTCCTAAAAGAGAAGGTGTGGGTGAGGGGTGGACCTCCTCAAGTGAGGAGGCTCAGAAGGCAAACAATTGGTGCTACTATCGATATCGGAGGACGCGCCCATACCAAGAAACAGACCGCTAAGAAAGGCAAAGCGGAAATTCGCAGTAAACTGACGAGTTTGAGAGTTTTTTTTTGTTGTTGGTACCCCTTAAGTTAGTGTACACAACGCGTCCCTTTGGATTTCGTGTACAACGCACCCCTTTTCCACGAAGAAGATTTCACCCCAGACCCGTTCTACGATAGAGGTAGCACATTTCCGCTATTTTTCTTCTGAAAGACGGGGTTCATTGACCCCAATCTTGACTTCGAAAAAATACGTTCCGTAGACTTGGGCCATGGGATTATTCGCCGCGATGTATTTTGGTTTTTGCTGAAGTCAGTTTTCGAGCGAGGTATGGAGCCCCTTACGTGGAGAGCCTCAGAAAGTTTAGGGTGAACCTCTATCGTAGAACGCCTCCCCAGGCTGGGTTCTTGCTCTTGTTCTATGCCCGGTGTCCTCTTGTCCTATCGTAGTCTCTCGCCGCACTCATATCTGAGCACAGAGCAGTCGGTGGGTCGACGTCTAGTGGGTGGTTCGCTACTCCTGTGTACAGCTTTTCATTTTGCGGGGGAATAACTTGCATCCCGCCGTCCAGCCCATTGGCGCCTTGTTGGAATTTCACCCCCGCGTTTCAGCGACCGAGTGTTTAAGCATCACCGTAACTACCATCCGACAATGTTTATGTAGCATGAGCTTCAACGTTAATCAATCAAAAGAGTTCCCCGAAATAATAAAATACTCGAAAAAAGAGTGGCCTCATATTTTCAGTAGCACAGATGTAAGGGGCTCATGGGAGGCCCCATGGTTCTTACTACTTACGGCCGACACTACTAGAACGCGAGGCCCTGCCCCCCCCCCCCGCCCGTGCCCTACGCCGAACACATTCCGCTCGATGCTTCCATGACTGAGGCATTATGTGCAACGAACATCGTTGGTCTCCGCAAAAGCGCAGCGTTGAAGTCAAGCAGTATTCCCGGGCAACACATGCTGCCACGTTACCTACGAACAACACTGTTGGTCAGCGGACTTCAACGTTGATTTCGAACGACGCCTATATTTATCCCGCACAACTGCGGGATAAAGCCGTGTAACAAAGCCGCCCCCGTCCTGCCTTGTTCTCAAGTCACAGGGGCCACGTAATGTTCCCGACGGCTAAAGGACGTGCGGCGAGACCCAAGAGCCCCACGAAGGCGGCTGGACAAACTGAGAAGGAAAACGGAAAAGGCGGAAGCGGCAATGGCGGAGGTAGACGAAAACCATAGCGAAGGTGCACGAGGGAGGTAGAGAATGAAAGCCATGACGTACTCGTAGTAGGTGGTTTACGAGAAGAGTGCACCAGCAAAACCGCCATGAGCAGGTATAGAAGGGGGGGGGGGGGGGGGGAAGACATATAGCAGGTGTACGAGCAGGGTAGGGAGAAAATATATATGGCAGGTGTATGAGGGAATAGAAAAGAGACATAGCAGGTGTGTGAGTGGGGGGGGTAGAAAAAAACCATGACCGGGTAGAACAAAGAAATAGCAGGTGCACCAGGGGGATACAGAAAAAGCAGAGCAAGGTGCCCAAAACTGCGTGCACAAGATCAGGGTATCTCTCCTTGCCATCAAAGACTCTATGAGAGCATGGGACACAGTTTTTTTTTTGTCACGTCTCAAAGCTTCTTTTGGCCTTATAGCGCCAGTTTTAGTGTAGGGAGTGGCCAGCCAAGGGGTGAAAAAACGCGATATCCTAGATGATGATAAGCGTATTAGCCTTTTGTGGCAAGTCCTGAGGTGCATCATAGCGGGCCATTCATGCGCACGCGCTGCTCTTCAGATCTATTCGCATCTCGGAAAGTTCGAAGGGTTTAACGTCGGGCATCCGGTTGATTCTCCGTGATAACGCTGCCATGGAGGGGGCGTTACTCCTGGAAAAGGCAGAATAGGGATCGTGCGTGAAAAAAAATGAGGCACTACATCGATATACAACAGTGATCTGAACAAACACGGCCAGGAAGAGCAGGCCCGTGAATGCCTGTGTGCAGAGATTTTCTGTACGTGTACAGGGCGCACCAAGAAGGTGCAATAGTAGAACTGTAGTATATATGGTAGCAGTCCTAGAAAAATGGTCGTATAGTAGGGTGTCCCGAAAAAACACTGTGTGTGTATGTACATCTATGAGCTCGGTTTAGTAGCACTACCTTCCAGTGCCTTACTGCCCCAGTAAGGGGGGGTCCCTCACGACAACAGGATAGTAAGGCACTAAGCGCGAGTACTGGCAAAGAGTCGGCTGGATGACCCCTCCCCCACTGTCTCATTGAAGCTGTCACCCCATGTGCAAGTTCGCCTTAAAAGCGGTTGTTAGTAGGACGCAGCTCACCCTTCATCGCCGGACACCTCACGTTTCGCTTCGCGCTTGGTGCTAGCAATCAGTGCCTACCTGGCCGGTGAAAACCCGGCGTGCCTCGTCCCAGCATTGTAGGGATGCGAGGGTGGGGATCTATGGCCATACGACTGCGGCTATGCATGTCATCGACGACACCTCACCCCCCGCCTTCTGCACGAGATGAATTGGAAGACACCGCCAGGGTTCATTCGTGCCTTTCAATCAACCAGCGCGCAGAAAAAAAGGTACACATTAATGCGGTTCCTGCAATTATTGTGTCAGCGGAACCAGCCTGTGTTTACTTTACCCATTGCAGCGCGCATTTATTTACGAAAGATGTCCAACTCGCCTCGTCCGGTATAGAAGGAGGTCCATAGCAGAAGTGGCGAAGGACGACTAATTTCGCCAAACCGTGTTCCCGGGAGCGGCGGGGCACGGAGGGTGGCGGCACGCGGAGGGGGTGTACTCATGTCATACATGGCCGTAGTCGTATAACTATAGACCCTCGGGGGGGGGTGAGGGGGGGGGGGGGGGGGGGGGCATGGATACGGTATTACGGGGCTGGTCTATAATACTCAGTCAATGTTGAACCAAACAATATATACCACTGCAAAAACAGCATTGAGTCGTGACGGCGTAACACCGAAGAAAATGAACCAAGATTCAAAGGCGGCGAGAGCGATGGTCCACTGCGAAAATGGCCCCCAACCTTCAAGGAATGGTTACGAGCAGGTGGTGCCGATTTTAGTAACTGCTTCTCTGCGCGATTCGTCCGACTTGAGCTCCCCGGTTGGCGGTATTGTGTCGACGTCCGATATCCGCACAACAAGTGTCAAGAAATGTATATTCTTGAAAAAACAAAAAATACGAAAAACACGGAGAGGACGGTTGGCAACGATTGTTCTTGTCGCATATATGATGTGTTAGAAAATGGGTCACACGTCGAACAGAGCATCGATCTCTTCCTCCTGGGCATGATCTAAAGTAGATATTTCATGGCAGATAAAGGTATCTTCTGTGTGATATGCTGTACTTACTTGGCGTTGCTGGGTGGGAGTCCTATAACCTGCAAGATCTCGGGCACGTCTTGACTCACTCATCTACCGGTAGGGGTTGCACTTTTTTTGCCTTCCGAGGCAATAATATCTCACCGGTTGAGCTTCTCAAGTAAGTGCGCAACTACTACCGGTTTGTATGACGAGTTAACTGGTATTAATATTACGGGGGACCATAGTTAATAGGACCTGTGGTATACAATAAAACCTATATATTTCACCATTTCTACTAACAATATTTGGTCCTATTAACTATGGTCCCCCGTAATAGGTAGATTTCAGATGGAGGACTCTAGCGCATAGAAAGGTCGGTCAGGTTGCGCGAGCCAACTTCTTCAAACGCCGTGTTTCGGATGAACCATCGAGCTCGTGTGAAGAACTCAGAAGATAAGGCGCGCCACCGCTCCCGTTGTATCTTGCTATTATTGTCTGGGTTGGGCATGTACCACAGCCAGTACACAGATCTCGCGCACAACGGATCATCATGGCTGCAGGTTAGGTTTATTACGGGGGATCATAGTTAATAGGACCTATGGTATACATTAAAACCTATATATTTATCCATTTTTACTAACAATATTTGGTCCTATTAACTATGGTCCCCCGTAATAGGATGATCTACTAAAAGACCGCGATATAGGCCCGACGGTCCTGTGAACAAGACAGGGCATTCACAATGAAGGCATTGTCAAATTGAAGGTATACTGTGCTGTCAAAATGAAGGTACTGTCCCAATGAAGGTACTGTCCCAATGAAGGTACTGTCCCAATGAAGGTACTGTCCCAATGAAGGTACCACTGTATAACTAAGGTCGACGTATATGTTCACTTGCTACTCGAATAGAGAACAAATCGAAGGCAACGAACCTGTGCGGTAGCCCCCAACAGTAGCACCAGCCTACGGTATGATATCTACCGTGAGAGACGTGCTCACAATAGAGGGATACCTAGCACTTTTTGGCAAAAAAAAATGTGACTCGGACCGGGCTCCTCAGCTAAATACTCGTTGGAATACCGATAGTCTCTCGTAACGAGGTGTTTTTTTCGTGATTGACATGCATACTACTATTTATTAGGCTCGTTCTCATCGGAGAGCGTTTTTTCCAGAATTCCCAAATTTTGGAAATAGTTGGAGATGTATACCAAGATACGCAGACGTTCTGTCACTATTATTAGTGAAATTCCCCAGAAGAATCAGATAAGTTAAGTTTCACATACTTGGGGGGGGGGAAATCAGGGAAATCTCGAAGATTAATTTTTTTGCGCGAAAAGAATATGGAAACTACCAGTATGGGAAAAAGCTCTCCGATAAGAATGACCCTTATTAATAGGCTCTCTCTGAGATTGTCCTAGGGCTAAACCTTTGGCGCTGTCCCAAAATTAGTATGGAGTTCTTCGAGTGGGGAGGCGACTCATACCACGGTGGTAGGAGTTTGCAATTTTTTGTTCAATATTTTCTGACAGGTTGAGCTCCCCAAGTGAGAAACTAGAACGGCTTTTCGTACTACTATGATACTTTCACTATTAATACTCTGTTTCAAGTCTCCTGCTGCGCGTGGCGCAGCAACACGTTGGCCGGGTTGCGCGAACGCAACGCCTTCGAAGACCTGTTTCGGGTGAGATATTGAGCTCCTCATGCAAGGAGCTCAGGAAATAAGGCGTGACCCCTAAAGGGGCATTGGTCAGCCTCAGAAGATTTAGGCGAGCACTACTACCCCTACCCAACCGTAGCGAACGTCTTTTACGTACCAGAAACATGGGTACAGGAGCACCAAGCTCGTGACGTAGCATGTATGTTGGAGGGGGGTTGCGGGAAAACATCTATTTGATCCTCGTAGATAGGTTCAGCGGCACCAACAGGCTGGGGACGTACACCGAGCGTTTTTTTTTTTACTGGTGCAACGGTAGAGAGGGTACTCTGATTTTCACTGACACCTGCGTATAGGCAACTCGGGCGAGTGGCTCTGAACATCACTCAAAATTGGGCTTTCGATACATGTTTTGGTTGGCGCATCGTATTAAAGCAGCTCCGTGGCGGGGCATACCGCGAAACCAAAATGCGCGACAAAAAATGTGCAAAGCACTGAGGAGTACGTAGAGTAGTCGCTTGTCCGAGTGGCCTTCATAGGAGGGGCTGAAAACAAATGGCCCACAAGTGGCCCTGTTAGTAGTACCCTAGCACAGTCCTCGTTCTACGATAGAGGTAGCACATTTCCGCTAAAATATTTTCTGAGTGACGGGGTTCCTGAACCCAAAATCGTCGGAGCGCCAATCTTGTTTCGAACAATGACGTGTTTGTATACTTGGGCCATGGGATTGTTTATCGGGAAGCGATTTGATTTTTCCCTGAAGTCAGTTTTCGGGTGAGGTATGGAGCTCCTTAAGCAAGGAGCCTCAGAAAAATTAGGGTTGACCTCTATATATCGTAGAACGCTAGCTTGAGCGTTTAATGCACGCATCGCAACACAAACTGTCTTGCACTACGAGCATGGTGTCTGCGTTTGGCTGCTCAAGCCTCGAAGGAGTGACGGAAGAAAAACCGGAACGTCTTCGATCTCGCAATTAATTGGCATTTAGGGTGTGGGGGTATACCCCCAAGACTGCTGTGCTGATGAAGCAGACACCAGCAGACACCTACCGTAGACCACACCTGTCGTCTCGACAAGTAAAGGGGGCCGTTACTACCCAACAGCCGATGGCAGCATGGTCCTCTGGGGTAATGAAATGACGAACAGGAGACTCCCCGAATAACGAACGAACCCTGACGATGGATACAAGAAAAAGAAAAACCTACGTGTGGTCTTCCGGTCGGCAACCACTGACTGCTGTGCAGTAGCTGAACAGCAGTGTGTCATCGATCAAGGCTGTTGTCCCTTTTGGGGCAACCTGCAGTCCCGTTTTGCGGACAAACCACTCGATTTTTTAAGAAGTTTGTCCCTCAAAACGGGACTGCAGTACTAAAAGGTTTCAATTGCCCTGGACGGTCTGCAAAAGCCCAGCACTATTACGGGGGGCCATAGATAATAGAACCTATGGCTATGGTATACATAAAAACCTATATATTTAACCAGTTTTACCAATAATATTTAGTCCTATTAACTATGGCCCCCCGTAATAGGAGTACGGCACTAAAAAAAGGCGTCTATACGTGTAATATATGGGAGGACCAATCTTATGCAGGGGGACATGGTAGGGTCCAAGGCGAGGCACATCCCTCCCCAAATGTTTTAGCAGCCTGTTGTACCCCCCCCTCCAAACCTACTCTACACTGCTGCCCGTACCTTCCGCTGCCCGCCCCGCCACCGCCAACCTCGGATCGCTGTACTTCCAAAACGACTCTATCAGCACGAACGGAAACACCGTACTCTCCGTTACGTAGGCCCCCATGTCGAAAAACCGCCCCGACTTGTCCAGCAAGGGCGGCCCGGGGGGAGGCAATTCCGATATTTTCGGCTCGCCTTTCTTCCCCCCTGCCCCTGCCTCCACCGCCTCATCCCTCTCCCCCATGCAGGTCCACTCCTGCTGTACAACATTTCGGATTTTGTTTCTTACGGCGTTGTCGTTCGCCTGCCACGACGTAAACCACCGGGGTAGAGAGGATCGCTCAACGCCCCACAGCCCCAACCATTCTAAACCGTCGCCGCCACTCGGTGTCGTCCCTGGATAAATAGAACCGTTGAGCTCGGCGTCAGAACCTTTGAACTCTGTGTGAGAGCTGTTGAGCTCAGTGTCAGAGCCGTTGAGCTCGGCGTCAGAACCGTTGGGACCTGCATCTCCTGCAGATACTGTTTTTTGCGCTTCTGCGTTGAGCTCCTCCCAAGTTCGGCTGGCCACCTGCGAAGCCCGATGATCATGATTGGTCCATGACAGTGCCGTGTGAGAAAAGCGGGGTAATGCATACATATAGCACGTCGCAGAGGAGGCGTTTTTCACCCTTCAGGGCTACCATATCTCAAGGAGGGTGGTAAGATAACATACCCCCTGGAATGAAATTCAGAGCCGATTTTCTCCGAAAACCAGGGCGGGGGCGGCGCAAGCAAAGAAAATGCTGGCCTGGGCAAGATCACGCCGAGATATTTCCGTATAAGCATCGTTCGGCGTTTGTGTGCACCCTCCCCGTTGGAATAGGTTTAGCAATCTGGGAGAAGGGATCTTTAGGGGTGTTTTTGACTTGAAAATTGCGTAGCGCGGTCTGCACTTCGAAATCGTCGTCCGCAATTGAGAAATTTCCTGGTTCGATGCAAACGCGGCGCAGCCGCGTTTATGGGCAGTTTTGGCACGATTTGGTTGCGGTTTGGGGTCAGGGTTAGGGTTAGGGTTAGGGTTAGAGTCAGGGGTTGGGTTGGGTCTTCGCCCGTACCTTGATCCCAACAGGAACCAAAACATCCGAACAGCCTACCAACCTAAAGATCCTTTCTCCCACATTGTAATGGGACCTCCCCCGTTGAGGAGAAAATAGTCAGCTTTGAGATCCGTCCGAAGGGGTGTGTTATGTTTTTACCCGTGTGATACGGTAAGTGTGTTATCTTATCACCCGTGTGATACGGTAAGTGTGTTATCTTATCACCCGTGTGATACGGTAAGTGTGTTATCTTATCACCCGTGTGATACGGTAAGTGTGTTATCTTATCACCCGTGTGATACGGTAAGTGTGTTATCTTATCACCCGTGTGATACGGTAAGTGTGTTATCCTATCACCCGTGTGGTATGGTAAGTGTGTTATCTTATCACCCGTGTGATACGGTAAGTATGTTATCTTATCACCAGTGTGATACGGTATACTCGCAACAGCCAACCGCTCGTTGTCGTCAAGATGCGCGCGCGCTTGCGGCGAGCGAAGCATCAGAGCGTTTCGCGATAACCTTACCTGAGAAACCAACGTCCTACCTGGGTACGTATCTCTACCTGGCATCCAGAACGACGACTCTGATCATGCGTGCCCCTTGCGAATACTGAAAATGTCAGAGTGATACACAGCGATGGCCTTGTCGGAGAAGCGAAGGTTACACCCCTCGGACAGATCATGATCTATCTGATCTGATCTGATCTGATCTATCTGATCTGTCGACTGATCCTCCGGTAGGGGTTGCACTTTTTCGGCTTAATGATTTTTGACCGGTTGAGCTCCTCAAAACGAAGTGGGTATCTACTACCCGTTAGTATAGCACTTTTATCGGCAGTACATTTGTTTTAGGATTAGCGCATACTGGAAGAAATTTTGGTCGCTTGCGAAAAGCGAATACGTCAAGAGTGTTTAGCGAAGGTCTCGTCGGACGGAGTCGAAGGTTACACATATCTGTCCAGATCATGATCTATCTGATCTGTCGACTCATCCCGCGGTAGGTGTTGCTTCTTAAAGATTTCTGACCAAGATTTCTGACCGGTGGAGCTCAGCAAAGCAATGTGAGCAATTAGTACCAGTGAGTATGGCACTTTCATCGATACTACACTTTGGTTTAGGACTATTACGGCGGACAATATTAAATAGGACCTACGCTACACACAAAAACCCGTACCAGGTATATTGCGCTATCGTTACAAACAATACTTGGTCCTATTTACTATGTTTTCCCGTAATAGCGCATACAAATCTTACCCGGGTGCGCGAACAAACTTATTCGAAGTTGCAGGCAGTACGTTTCGGATGTATACGTTGAGCTCATGTGAGGAGTTCAGAAAATAAGGCACCACCCCCAAAGGGGCATAGGGGCATTGCTCATAAGCCGCCACCCCTACAAGGCAACCCCGTTCACCGTGGCATTGCTCATCATGTTTGCGCCGGCGAAAACAAAAACTGTCGGTACACCAGGGGTGTGTGGGGTGCGGGTGTGCGATAGCCTCTCACCTGAGAAGCGAAGGTTCCCACAAGGACCACCACAAAAAACGTGCCGGCAAGGGCCAGGTCGCCGCCGCTTGAAGAGTCTCCGTCAACCATTTGCTTCCCGAACACACCGAGGTCTGGTGCGACAAGGAAAAGGCCCAGCCAATGTGACGAAAAAAAATGGCGATCGAGCAGCACGTTTAGGGCCATGGGGGGTTGGGAGAGGGTGGGGGTTTTGAACGGTACACACAACCTCGGCCAGATCATCTACAGAACATTCTCACATCGTGGTCTAGACTATTCAGGGCAGATCTGTTTATTACACGTGCGATCTAGTTCAAATTGCCGCGTGGGAGCCACATAATCCGCATGGTCTTGTAGGACATATTCCCTGGTTTGGATCTGTACTATGCAGATCCTGCACAAAATGTGATGTCATATAACGGCAGGTTAGAATCTACTGTAGATGGTCTATCTGTAGATGATCTATCTGTAGATGGATAGATCGTGATCTGTTCGACGCGTGGAACTATCTCGTATGAACGTGGTGGCCTTCATACTCTGCTTTAATTTCGCCTTGCCAGTGTTTTGATTACCTAACAAGCACAATACTAACACACCAGGTTCATTTCCCCCCCCCCATGCTTTGCTCTTCTTTGTTGTGCTTGCAATATACGGATGGCGTGACATCTGGTGTCCTGAGGGGGGGGGTCTCCCTACCGTGCTTTGTTTCGGGAGTATTCGCGCATTTTGAGATTACTCAAGGCTACATCCTTGTCCGCGCCAGTTGAGGACCCAGCTCATGAGGATACGAGTGGCAGGAGCCGAGAGCCAAGCGGTTCAACCCAAGGATAGGGAACGGAGGAAAGCTGGGGATCAAACGCTTCGACCTAAGACTCCGTGAAGGAGAAAGTGGCTCATGGTGCAGCACCTCGCCGAGGTTGTCGGCGCAATCGGCCGTCCGCCGCAGATGCATCCTTCAACTGCAATGCCATGCCCAGTGCTGCCCATCTTGCATACCAGGTGTGATACAAACCACCGGCGAAGGGACTTAAGGCGCTTACGACAAAAAACAAAAACGGTACAGAAAAAGAAAACGATACAGAAGAGTTTCCCCGCACACAAAACCCGCGCGGCCAATGTACGCCACCAGCTTCAGCCGCTAGCGGAAGGGGAATAAAAAGAAGGCGTCACAGAAAAAAACAACAAAAACTGCAAGACAATATCGTTCTCGAAAAGATACCCCGGATAAAAAACAGGGCCACCCGACGCCGCCAGTTTCCTCGCGCGCCTCGTGACTAGCCCTGTATTCCGGCCGCAATCAACCGTGTGCCACGTTTTTCCTTGTGTGCATCGCCGGAGAAAAACGGCCCTGGACAAAATATCCATCACGGAACTCAAGCAGCAAAAACAAAAAAAACACACACACACATGGAAACAACTCACAGCTGTCGAGGAGGTAGGGCTTTAGGGAACCGACGAACATGCCGGACAGGAACACGGGAAGCCGCAGAGAAGTTGCCCCGTAAACTGCCGCGTTCGACCGGGAGGATAGCGGTGGGGGTAGCGGCGGCGGTGGCGGGGCGACGGTCGTGGTAGTGGTGGTGGTGGTGGTGGAGGTGGTGGTGATGGAGGTAGTGGTGGTGGTGGAGTTGGCGGTGGTGACACATGCAAGCGAAAACACAAAAAAAGCAAGAGCGTTCGAAGGTTACACGAAAGGGCACGTGCAGTCAGTAAGCCGGGTAGCTTGTGGAAACGCCGTTGCGGGGGGAGGGGAGAGTGAGCGTAGTAGCGCCTTCTTCATTTTCCACCTGACTACACGAGCAGTGAGACACCAAGACCGCAAATAAAATTTCAGGAAATTTCTAGCGGTTGGGGCACACCGATCTCGCCGGCCTTTGTCTCCGTCGAGGTACAACGCCTCCGAGCGCTTGAAACCTTGTGGCGCTGACACTACCCACCCCTTGTCGTCATGTAAAACAAGGAGTGTACAGAACAATAAATTTTTCGGCGGGATACTAGTGTGTTTGACGATCTGCTTGCGCCTGATAATCAACGCGTGCCTAAGGTGGAAAAAATGAAATGCCAAATGGCCAATAAAAAAATGCGCACAAAGGCAAAAACCAAACAGCAATGGGGTTTTCTCATTCGAGCATAGAAGCCCCCCATGCCACAGGCATCACACCTCTTCGACTAAACAAGAAGAGGATATAAGTACCAGGTATATAGATAGCAGCGAAGGGGGCAGCAGGTGACTCAGCCAGTTCCCCAAATCCTCACACCGCTGCCGCCGCCGTATGATACTACATGTACCCCCGAACTCACGGCTGACCGCGGCTCGCGCTACTCCTTATCGAACAGCTAACGCCGCTGTACCCGGCCAAACGGCAAACACCAGCATAACTAATGGTGCGCCAAACGCAAACCCCCGTGAAAACGTCATAGAAAATGCCACGAACGGCGCCGACACACCGAACCTCCTTCACCCTGTTACTACCGCAAAAAAACTGCCCCACACTAATTCCGAGTAGTTTGTCCCAAGAAAAATGTTTACGGTTCTTGAAAGGGTGGCACCCCAAAATAAATTGAGCAAGCCAAAACCTCGCCCCGTCAAAAGACCACACAAGACAAACTTGCGCCGACAAGAAAAAAAAATCCCGAGTAAAGCACCGCAACAAACTTTCGCGAGACTGCTGTAAACAGATCCCCCCCCAAGCAATGCCTGCCTGGTCGGTGAAAACCCGACATGCTCCATCCCAGCATTGTAGGGAAGTGAGGGTCTATGGCCATACGACTACGGCCATGCGTGAGATCGAGTACATATCTCCTATCGAGTACACCCCCCCAACGCCCACGGCGCCGTCCTCTGAACACGCGAACAGACAAGCGAACGAAGGGCCCCCGATGTTGCTCTGCGAATAAGCGAAGAGATGAGCAAAAGAGGGGACCCCCGGTGTTCCTATGCGAAGAGGCGGACAAACGAAGGGCCCACGATACTATCATGCGAAAAAAACGAACAAACGAACAAACGAAAAGACAAACAAACGGAGGGAGGGAGAGAGGGAGGGAGGAAGGAAGGAAGGAAGGAAGGAAGGAAGGAAGGAAGGAAGGAAGGAAGGAAGGAAGGAAGGAAGGAAGGAAGGAAGGAAGGAAGGAAGGAAGGAAGGAAGGGAAGGAAGGAAGGAAGGAAGGAAGGAAGGAAGGAAGGAACGAAGGAACGAACCGTAATTGTAGGCGCCCAGCGGGATAGGCAGCACCGGCGCCAGCCTTAGAGTGACGACGGTCTTGAACCCTTCCTCCGACACGACCTTCTCCAAAGCTCGCAGCGCCGGCCGCTTCTCGAGCTGCGCCATTGGCCCGTCCAGCGACACAGAGCGCACGGCAGTGCCGCGCCAAAGTTAAGGGGTCAGAAGAGGGGGGAGAGGAGACAGGGTGGGGCAGAGAGCGAAGAGGGAGGGGGGGGGAAGGGAGAGAGGTGGGGAGGGGCTCAGAGAGGGTAAGACAAAATCCAATTTTTCGGCTTTGGTTTTCGTGCTCATGAAGCTTTGTTTTTACAACAGAACGCCTCCGTATCTTGACACAAATTTGATACAAAGTTCCTAAAAGAGGAAAAGCAGGGGGTGAGGAGGGGGGCGCTTTGGCTCATAGGGAAGAAATAACCCGAGCGGCGGCAATATAATCAATACTTTACTCAGCTATAGAGACGGAGACAAGCACGAAGCCTCTCTCTCCTTACCTGCAGCTTCAAGCCCTCCGGTTGGAACCCAAGGCCGAACGCAGGATATTGGCACAGCAGCACCCAGAACCGATAGTATTGGATGCTATACCTCCGACGAAACAGGTCTATCAGAATCACGCGAAACACACACGAGCAAACAAAACCAACAACACCCCTTCCTCTCGTCCGTTGAGAGAGAGAGTGTGTCAGAGAGACAGGAAGCCTCCATCCGCTCCTCAACCTGCAACCCAAACGCCTCAAGACCGCCCGCTGGAACCCCAAGACAGGGCGCAAAACGTCGGAACGGCAGTCCGCAGAACCGGGACGCTCCCAGAAGGCCCAAACGATCCTTGTAGTTACGGGTGCAACCAACTATTCTCTCTCCGTTGCGTTCGTTCACATGTTGGCCAGGTCACGATCTACCTATCTACAGATAGATCATCTAGATCCTAACCTGCTGTTATAATATATCACATACTGCGCAGGATATACTGGTATCACATACTGCGCAGGATCTGCATAGCACAAATCCAACTTAGGAAATATGTGCCAATGTAGATAATGCGGTATATATACATATATATACGGGTCCCACCCGGCAACACGAGCTAGATCATACAGATCATACAGATCATACAGATCATACAGATCAAGGATCTATCTTCCCTGAAAGATCTATAGATCATCTACAGTAGATCATAACCTGCCGTCATAAGATATCACATGTTGTGCAGGATCTGTATAGCACAGATCCAACTTGGGGAATGCGTGCCAATGTAGATCATGCGGACTACCATATATATTAGATGGCTCCCACCCGGCAACATCAGCTAGATCATACAGATCGTGCAGATCATGACTATATCTGCGCCGATCTATCTAGACCATGAACTGAGGATATTTCGACGATTTATCGGACGCGCGTGAAAGTTTTTGACCTTACCTGCTCCTCAACCTGCGACTGAAGCGTCGTGCGCGCCAGCTGGAAGCCAAGGCCGGACGCGATCGTCGCGCACACGGTAGAAACCAGCGCCCCCTGCAACACGCCTCCGAATACCACTCCAGACCCGAGCGCCAAGACGATGGACAGAAAGTCCAAGCAAAACGTCTTCGCGACGATCCTGCGAAGGCACAGGCACGCGCGCGGGTGGGGGGGGGGCAGGGATACGAAACGCACACAGCACAGCACAACGAACGGTGGTTTGGTTCATGATGTATCAGGTATACACTAAAAGAAAAAGTGTCTGGTGCGGTAGAAAACGGGGATTCAAACACAACGAAAAACGGTTCGGATGCAGTGAAATCAGGTTTCGGGTTGGGCAAAAAAACGGCCTCGGATACGGTAGAGCGGGAGGACGCGGGGACGGAGGGCGGGAAGGGGGAGACGTGTCCTGACTTCACCGCTGCTTTTCCTCCGCGATCTTACAACGGCCGTTTGGGAGGCACGGTAGACGGGGGGAGGGAGGGAGGGAGGGGGGGGGGTGCATCCCCCGATGTAACGGCACACTTTCCTCCATATCTTCTGGTGTGCAATCGATACCATCCGGAAATCCACTCCACGACTGCTGTATATATACAGAGAATTGCGACCATTATTGCGAGAAACCACCTCCCCAATCGACAGCAAAGCAGCTCAACCATTGGTGCAAGAAACAGTCCCCCCGGTAACCTCAAACTATACTCAGGGCAGCTCGGCTACAGCAGCGGCGGTGTTGCACTAAATCGCTCTGCAGCCGCATATTACATGGTTGTAGTGTGGGCCCACCCACAAGAAACGCCTCTTCGTCTGAGCAAAACCATTACAACTTTATGTGACACCATCATTGCATTCGCTGTTACATACCTGGTAGGATTTAGTGTACGTAGCGCTCGCCGCCTGAGCACGGCTTCGTATTCAAATTTTCTGAACGCCTCCGAAAAAAAAGCGAGCCTTCTGTTCTTACCGTAGTGGTCCCTCTATACTGCTGGTTGAGTACAGTTAGTGCCCATCTCCCGCTATAGTAGTGCCTGCGAAGTCGCTAGGCACAGACGGGACTAACCACTGTGACAGTGTGCGGAGTATATAGTGCCGGTTGCCTCTATAGTGCCACTATTGTTGTTGGCTGGCGGGTACCGGCACCATAGAGGGACCAAAACAAGTACTGCTGTATTTACTAATTTAATTATTACGGGGGACCTTAGTTAATAGGACCAAATATTGTCAGTAAAAATGTTTAAATATATACCTGGTACCTGGTACCGGTAGGTTTTTATGTATACCATAGGTCCTATTAACCCCTTTAGAACCGCAGTCCCGTTTTGGGGACAAACCACTCACATTCTAAGTAATTTGTACCCAAAACGGGGCTGCGGTCCTAAAAGGGTTAAGCATGCCCCCCCGTAATAGTAATTTATTAGTCGTGGGCCTCTATGTTGTACCAGGTATGCTCCGGTTCAACTCTCACCAGCCCCCGAGGAAGTAACCGTAGCGTATCGGCCCAAGACCGTCGAAAAAGGAGAGAAACGAATCCAGGTTGTCTTTGACGCCCAAGTCTTCGGCGAAGTCCAGACCGAGTGCCTTGTCCGCGAGAAGGAGAGTGAATGAGATGTGTAGGTAGCACAGGCGGCCGTCGTGTCAAGGTCTGATGTTGGTGTTGATGTTGGTAAAAATAGCACACACCTACTCGTATGTACGTACCTGGTACGTACTTTGACGTGGGTACTGTGTAACACGTAAAACTCTGTTCCTTGGTTTGGGCACACGCCGTGGGCCTGTGTCGCTTTAAATATTGCGCAAACTTATGACGCAAGCCAAGGGGAAATATATTGATACGCAGCAAGACGGCGGACAGCAGACAGCACAGAAAGCAGCAGGCAACGCCGCACCGATGCTCCTCATTCCTCATGACACCCCTGCGGGGAAGACACACAAGAAATACCACCACTTGCTGCGCAATCGCGAGTTGATTCAAAAAGCTCAGCCGACGACAGCAGCCCACCATCCTATACAGCCAGCAGCGGACGAGCAACGTCTGACAAAATACCCCTGGTAACCTCTATCCTCTATGCCTCACCGATACCAACGCTGCTCTTCCACCAACACGCAGAGTAGCTGCTGCCACCGCCAACCCAACAGCGGAGACAACCAGCGCTCCCTTTCCATCTGCTGCCAGGTTATCCTCCCTGGACGCGCCGGGAGGGCCCGCCAGCGACCCCCGCGCGCCTTGCAGAGCTTTGGCGGCGGACAGCGTGGCTCGGGCCATCCCTCGACGGCTCTGCCAGACCTCCTCGTGAGCCTTGAGGTTTGCTAGTCGGAGAACCTCGGGCACCTCATCGTTGTTGCTGTTCAGGTTCATGATATTGGTTTGAGATCGGCACCTTGCTCGTACTGGTAGTATTGAAGATGTTGGTCCTGCCGCGCTCGAGGGACTCTGCTGTCGGTAGTCAGTGGCGGCCCTGGTGAAAGAGGATCGCACGCCGAAGGCATCGCAAGTTGATGCTAGCAGAAGCCCGGGAACAACCTTGAGGAGACGCATATCTGCGCTAGTCCTTGGAACCTCTCTGTGTGCCACGTGCCAAGGTGTAACCTAACCCGTAGTCTGCAACAGAACGAAGACATCATGTCATACAATCATGTTGCAGGCTGTAAGAACCTGAACGCCTCATAAAATCTATGGAACTCCTCAGGGCAGCGCAGCCACAGACCACAAACCACAAAGGGCCACTCATCCCCACGTAGCCTACATATCCAATACGCTGCAATGCACAGCCCAGGGTAAACGTTGGCAACTGCGAGTCTATCGGCCGGGAGGCGATAGCGGGCTTGCTTGCTCGCCGCTGGAGCTGTGCACGAAAAAAAAACGAACTTTTAAATAACTGCAAATCGCCACTCCATGATACTGGTGTTGACGCCAACGCGAGTGCGCAGAATGGCAGGGAAGAGGGGGGGGGCGAAAGGGGGACGAGGGGGGATGGGGGGGGGAGGGGGGGGAGGCGGTCTGCCCAACAGACTGAAGCCTGGTTATGGCCATCATCGTCATGATGCACTCCCTTCTTTGGGACCCAAGTAACTAGCATGGTGCCACCTGGGCAACTTTGCGTGTCTGTATGCTCCAGTGCCTGCCTTTCGTATTTTCTTTCCCCCCCGCCCGTGATTATCGCTTTTTTGTCCCTTCTTTTTTTCTTTTTTTCATCTTTCTTTCATTCCCGTTTTACCTCTTTGTGTCTCTGTTAGTATGGTCCGTTTTGCCTTTTTTGCGTTTTGCTACTCGTATCTGCTTCTGTTTTTTTTTTTTTTTTTGCTGCGCTTCATCTTCTTTTTTAGGTTTTTGTCTGCTATTAATAGTCTCCTTTTTGCTTCCCTGGTGTCCGCAGCGGTGGAGTGCGTATGCTTGTTTTTTGTTTTTGCCTCTGTTTTACTACCGAGGTATTTCTTCCACTCCAGAGTTATTGGAGCCTGTCCTGCGACCACGGACTGCATTGTATTGTGAGTTAATGTGAGAACAACAACTGGTACCTGGTATCTGTTAGGGCAGATAGCTTCCTGGTCTGTGTCATCTACAACAGCAGTCGCTCATCTTGCTGGGTAATAGCCGGAAAACCTACCTGGTGCATATCTTAGAACATGATTCCTGGGTCGGATCTGTACTGTACTGCGCACACGGACCCTGCTCAATACATCATAACGGGAGGTTGTTTTAATAGAATCTACCTGGGATAAAAAAATATTCGAAAGGGAGACGGACTTGAATTACAGCCGCAGTATAGACTCAAAATAATCAAGAAGGCAGTAATGGTCGTATGTTACATACAGGGTGGTGCTTGTGTTGAGTTCGAGCCTATCTATGTTTCCATCTTTGGCATCGTGTGCAAGACGAGCTTCGGAATCCGGCCCTCGTGATCGTGTTGCCTGGTAATAGCTGTAGAACGTCCGAAATGGAACTAAGAGCTGTACTTCGAAGTATAGTAGGAGCAAAGTGCGCCACTCGCCAGTCCGACTGCAGAAAACACGGAAGTCACCTCCTTCCTCTGCTGTGGGTCACCCGCTGCAACTTTGCAGTGTTCAACTTTGCAGGTGTGTGAGGGCCACTCCTGACGACCACGGTATCACGATTCATGAGGTGTTTTACGTGAACCGTGAGTTTTTTTTTTGTCGTCAAATCCTGGCAAAAAAAAAAAAACGCGATTCATGACGCCATTGTTTTTTAGCTTTTCCCTAAAAAAAAAAAAAATCACGATTCGTGACTTTTTGTCGTGTATCGAAATCCGCCAGATCGACGCACTAAGCAACTCGCGCACACCAATCAATGGTATCCGAAGGCCGGTATGGGAGCATGGTAGACTCTGCTTCGTATATCACTTGTGGACAAAACGCGCGGCTACCTAAAAGACACCGCTGGGGGCGGGCTAACGAGCACGTTGTGGCCTCGAAATTTCGAGGAGGAGAAAAGCCACAGCTTATAGACAAAAACGAAAACGATCTGAGAATGCCATAGGCCAGGCCGGGCAGACGGCCTGTGAGATGGAATCTCGCCGACCGGGCTTGGCCGGCCGTCGCGGAGATTTGGAATCTCGCAGGATGCGTCAGGCTTCGGCACGTGAATCGAATATATCACGGGCCGAGCCACAGGCGCGGTCGGCCCGGCCCGGCCCAACCTGACCGTACCCCACTCGCGAGAGTTCGCTCCGCCCGCCAAAACCGTACGTCGCAGGATGGAAAGATACGAAGTTTTACAAGTTGAAAATATCACGACACGTTCCGTTTTTCAGCGTTTTTGTTAGAACTGAAATGTGATGGGTTGTGATCTTTCGTCATGCCGAGAAGTCATCAATCGTGATGTTTTTTTTTGGTTCGGTAGGGCCAGTCCCAACGAAGAAAAAAAAAATGAGAGTGATCCATGTTGAAGATCATGCTGCACATTGTCGGATGGCACGAGAAATGATAATAAAAACAAAGAATTAAACGACCAGACTTTCGCTTTTTCGTACAAAACAGCAGGTTGAGTCCTAACGAGAAAAAAAAAACGAAAAACTAAAATGAGAAATAAACAAGAACAGGTTGAGTCCTAACGAGAAAAAAAAAACGAAAAACTAAAATGAGAAATAAACAAGAAGCCGAGTCGAATTTTGACGCGGTGGAATTTTCCAGAATGACTCAACCGCCACAGTACGTGATTCCCGGCGATAGCGCTCGATAACGAGGGTGGATAGGCACAACTTGTGCACACTCGAGGCACCCTCCACAGCAAGACGGTTCTCGTGGTCCAACCCGCTTCTTCCGGAGTGCTCTAGAAGTTGCGTATCGGCCAATCGCTATTCGATAGCAGACCTTTGAATGTGGAAGGGCACTCATATAGAAAAAAAATACCACCACAGCTACTTTCTGATCCTCCGGTTTCTTGCGAGGGCACCCCTTGGTCATACCCTACCCATATATGCTCTCGCCGTTAGCAGACAGGTCGCGTGGGAGCCACGTGCACTACCTCGGCTATCGTAAAAACTCTACCGGAACTTCATCCCAACGCTTGGAGCTCCTCCCTTGTTCCTCTCCCGCCCCTGGGTATCTCATAGTTCATTTATTTGACACTCATTTCGTGAAACAAAAAATCAAGTATTCTGGAACTTAAAAAAAACGAACTGTAAAAACGGAGGTATCGGGATCTCTTCAAAAACAAAATGACCAAATATAAAACTCACTTGCTCTTTAACTCTGCTCTTGGTTTTGTTTTTTATTTCGTTTTCGTTTTTTTCCCTCACGTTAGGACCGACCATGTGGAACGGGCCTGGACAGGCAAATTTTACACGTCACGAAACAGCTTTGGTGGACTTTAAGTGCGCGCCGCGCAGTGTGTATGAAGCCCCTGTTCCGGCAGGCTCTTGAGAATGGAGATAATTTTCATGAGAACCTTGTATTTATGAGGTTCCTCAGCAGACATCGATCGGCAAAACCAACGACCTCGTCATGAAATCTGAACGGACCGCGCTGGTTGGGGTCTCCGATCCACTCTAGTGTCACAGTTTCTCATACCTCGGTCGGTGAATATGTGGCATGGGCCGGCCAGGTGCCTGATAAAAAAGCATTCCGCAGCTGGTACGTACAAAACAGACGACAAAAACTCTCGATCCCTGTCCGATGGCAAAATAAAAAAAAAAGTTTGGACGAAGAGCGTAGGACGCCGCGGCTGCGGCCAACTTGTCGCTCCCTAGACCACGGATTTCAGTTATACCTTCGAGCCCAGCATGTACACTCATTGGCCATACCCGGTACGAAGCGGGTTGACCGTGGGTTGATTATATGCCGAGATCGAAGGTCAATCATTGCGTGACTGTCTTCTACCTGTATTGTTGTGTGCGGCGTAATTTCGCGTTTCGCGTAAATACAGCGATTTGATTGGTATTGGATTGCTGGCGTGGGCTCGCGTTATTGCAGCGATTTGATTGGTAGATAGCCGGCGTCGACAGCCCCGCGTTATTTTAGAGTTGGGCGTCAACTGCCCCCCCGACAGTGCCTGTGGAATCGCTTGGCACAGATGGGGTTAACCATTGTGACAGTCGCGGCGTGCGAAAGAGTGCCGGCTGCCGCCATAATGCCGGTTTTGTTGGTCAGCGCATACATACCAGCACTACATGCTAGATGGACCGCCGTTACTATATACCTGGTATATGCTTCGAAGTATGTTATCATCACTTTATTTTCCAGCTCAACCAGTTTACTACTGCATTCCCGTTTTTGGGACAAACTACTTAGAATTTGAGTGGTTCGTCCCCAAAACGGGACTACAGAAGTAAGCGGGTTAACTCGTAGGAGATTTTACACTCAACGACCTTCTGGACAAGCCGTGGTCACAGAAGATGTCGTCCCTTCTTCCCTCAGGCGTGCCTTGCCTTCATTTTTGTCGAGAGTAGGGTTCCGCATTCCCACTTCTCGGCGATTTTCATCTAGTGTTCCTAGCTCACGCTCTCGTGACCCCCGCTGATCATTTTTTATGTAAGAAAAAGTGCAAACGAATATGCACTCGGTGAGACTCGAACCCATGAAATTGATCTCATTGGGCACGCGGTCCGCCCTACCAAGCCACCGGGGACGCCAGTTTAGGCCACTGAATTGTTCATCGGGATTAGGTGTGTTTTGCTTCTCCTGTAACCCTATTTTGGGTGGCATTCTAATGGCTTACTAATAGTACAGAGCGCCTCAAACAAGAAGCACAGCCTCACCAAAATTGCAGGTGTATTATACTACCCCTCTGCAGTGCTTGAGCCGTTTTGCAGCAGCTCACATGTATATATAATGAGTAGTGATGCCACGGTGTGTTGCAGTTCAAGCCCCCCCGTATAGACTATTACTACATGTAGTACAGTGTCACATGAAGTCCGTTCGTTTCGCCAGCAGCAGCAAACAGACAAAACGGAAAAATGGGAACGAAACAAAAAATGGGAACGGACGGTTTTTTTTAGAAAGCAAACCAATTGTGTACAACTCCAAGAAAAAAAGTTGACAGTCCTGTGGGGCTGTACAGCAGCCTTCGAATGAGCTGTCGCTCAGGCTGGAAGTCCTCGGCATCGCCGCGGTAGCCAGCATCTAGAGAAATCACAATAGAGCCAGCGTATATCGCTTTTTGCGCCCACCCGAAGGCACGAGATGGAGCATGACCGTTCTGACGAGCTCCTCTCACAGGGCTGGCCAAGGGGTTTCGCAGGATCATTTTGGTTCTCTGATACACCACATGGTTCTGGAGATACGGCTTGGTTCTCATTTTAGGCTTCGTTCCCATTTTTCCGATTTGTCTGTTAGCAGCAGCAGCAGCAGGTGACTGGGAGCAAAAGTGGCCTCGGGGTGTCTGCGAGTGCGTGGTGCGCGGTTCATACGCCACACCCGACTCGCATCTCCCCGCTATATTTCGATCCTCCGACCGCAAATTTGTCATTGGATCATGACGCGTTCTACGATAGAGGAAATGCATTGCCGATAAACGTTTGTGAATGACGGGGTTCCTTAACCCAAAATCGTCGGAATGCCAATCTTGTTTTGAAAAAATGACGTTCTTGTTTACTTGGGCCATGGGATTATTCATCGGGATGCAATTTGATTTTTTAGCTGAAGTCAGTTTTCGGGTGAGGCATGGAGCTCCTTAAGTGAGGGGCCTCAGAAATTTTACCGTGAACCCCTATCGTAGAACGCCTCCCATGTTAATATAGTCTACAGCATAAATATACCAGGTCATGTGTGGGCCCATGGACATGACAGAAACCTATATGAACTTAAGGCTCACTTTTTGGGGGACGCTAAGAACTGCTTTTTGAGAAATCGTACTCGGCGGCGAGCGCGACACTAACTCTTACTGGTATACGATAGCCTATTCTCGAGGTTGCTCAAGGATAGTCTAAGCCTTGCTCACATTAGATGTTTGTTGCTGGCGGACCCATACTGTGTATTGGTTTTCTATTGGCCCGTAATGTACTTAGTATCTAGTGTTGAGACATGGGCACAACTAATAGAAGCCGCCAACCCCGCCGCCTGCCCCGCCGTCTGCCCCGCACCATCGATAGTCTGAGAACTCGTGAACTATAACTCAGCCGCCGAAAACCAATGTTTCCCCCGCGAACATTTTGTTTGAGAGTGCCGAGTGCCTCGTACGCATTTATTTGTTGTTCTTCCGGTCCGTGGGGGATTGGTTAACCTTTTGTCAGTAGCCCAGCGGACTAAGGCCTTCACATCTGGGATTGGCAAGCCGTTGCGGCGTGCAACCTGCGACGCGCCGCACTCCTCCTTACCTTGTAGATTGCGACGATCCCTCCGAAAAATGAAAGTGTGAATTATCACATGTATGCGGACTATTTATTGTTGCCCGCACGCCGGGCCCTCGATTTCCACACATAAAACCGTGGCCTTATTTCGTTCAACTACTGCCGAATAAACTCCTTGCTCTTGTGCATATTAATGTGAAAGATACATATCGACAGCCGCCGACGCATTTATCGGGTGAATTTACTGCAGGTTTTTCAGCCGATCGCCGGCAACAAAGCAAATCACTGGATGTAGTAGATCCTAGGTGGTACTGTATTTTTACCTAGCCAAAAATGATGAGAAGGGAGGGGGCAAGAAGGGCAATTGAAGCAGAGGAGAGATATGCAGGAAGTAGGTACAGAAGGGAGTGTATACTAACTATTTCATGCGTAGGTTTCCTTTTTTTGCCGCTTCCCCTTGTTTTTTTTTGCCTTTCGGGGAATGTTCATGAGTGGTCAACGTTTCATATACTGTTGTCCGATAGTCTAATGTAGTCCAGTATGTTTCATTTTGTTCGGGTTTCTCTTGGTCTACTAGAATAGTCCAATAGGATACTGTAGTCCAATAGTCTACTGTAATTCAGTAGATTTTTTTTTTTGTATTGGTTTCCTTGGTTTTCTTATTTCTTTCGGGGGATGTTTACGAGTGACCAACGCCAAAGCTACTGTACTCCACTAGGCTTCTTCAGCCCAATAGGCTGCTTGATTGAGTCCAATAGACTACTGTAGTCCAGTAGGCAGCATTTTTTATTTGGTTTTCTTCTTCACGAAACCGCTCTTAATGCAGGAAGTTTGTACTGCTGTGGTTGTTGTATGCGTGGTGCTGGAGCCCGAAGAAGCTCCGAAAACCCATTACAAAAAACAAAATTCGGCTGAGAAAGCACGACGCTTCCCACCTAAAAATACACGAGATGAAGAAGGTGCGCATGAGAAACGAAATCAATGTGCAAGCTCAACTACTACGCTGCCTGGAGTGCTTGCTTCCTGCACCGTACGAAACGCACGGTAGTCGTGAACACAGAGAGGAACACGCCTGCTGTCTGGGGTGCTGTCAAGAGCGACAACTCTCGCGGACATTAAGTGAAGAAAGAACAATCGAAGCAAATAAACCAACCATACAAAATATCGACGATCGCCATGTCTTCCCGGACTGTCTGACAAAAGGTGCAGCACAGCTATTATAGCTTTTAATGCCACGTCCCTGATGATTGCGGGGGTCGTTCCCCGTCAAGGGTACGTGTACACAACTCGCCAGCACTACGTGCGAAGACCAGTGACATAAATAACAGGTATACATACGTGCCGGCGTCCCCGGTGGCTTGGTAGGTAGTCCGCGTGCCTGTCAAGATCAATTTCGTGGGTTCAAGTCTCACCGAGTGCATGCTCGTGGTTTTTTCTCGCAAAAAAGAAATTGATTAGCGGAAAGCGTGAGAGCGTGAGTTAGCTACATTCGAGGAAAATCGACGAGCAGTGGGAATGCTGAACCCTATGCGCGACAAAAAAAAAATAAAGGCACGTACCGGGGGGGAAAAGGGTAGACACCTGTGACCACGGCTGGTCCAGAAGGTCGTTGAGGGTAAAGCCTCCCACGAGTAAGGCGGGAAAGTAAAAGTGATGTTGAAAAAAAAAAATATATATATACGAAGTTCTATTGCCTTGTATAAAAAATCAGGAAAAAACGATGACTGCTGCTCTCGTGATGGTGTGCGTGCCGGTCGTGGATCTCCGTTTGCCGTCCTCCTGCTATTCTCTATGACCGCCTCATTACCTTGGCCCAATCGGCCCGCTCCTTCGCACGTGCTCTCGTTGTCACTCCCTTCCAGTCGGTTTCTCTTCTCCCCCGTCCCAAAACAAAATACTCCGCACACTTGCGGTTCTGATCTGAAAAATCAAAATTCTCGCGCTTGGTGAGCTCAATCCGTCTCTTCTCCGCTCGTCGGCGCTCTGTCTCCCTCCTCCTTCGTCGTCGAATCGAGCCTCCTGCCGGCGCGGTAAACCTGCGCCGTAGTTTGGCCTGTGGTGGCGCCTGCCTCCGCGCGCTGCGGACATCCCGACTGAGCAATGCTGCTCTGCCGTTGCTGCCTAAAACAGACGTGCGAATCGTAGGTGTCCGTGCCTGACGCACCACGTACGACCCAACTCTACGGCCACGACTGAGCCTCGCGGCCACACGCGGCAGCAAGAAGGTATCACTCCTTAAGGGCGCGTCCGGCCTTACACCCGCCAGAAAGACCTACCCCACTCGCTACAAGCCTGATAGGGCCTGCCTCGCAGCATGCCTTGCCAAGGCAGCGAGTGTATGAGTGATCGACGTCAAACCTACTGTAGTCCAATAGGCTATACTGTAGCCCAATACCATACTGTAGTCCAGTAGGAAGCCTTCTTCATTTAATTCGTTCGGTTTTCTTCTCTGATCAGGGAAAGTACACATGTCTGAGTGATCAACCCCGAAGCTCGTTCATGCCGCATGCACATTTGTAGAGGATGGCAAGCGCAAAAATAAACTGCGATAATAACAATAGTCTTGCTTTTCCCGGTCCAACTTGGAACTGCCGAGAGCACTTGAGCTTTTTTTCCCCATTTTAGGTTCCGGGCCCCGTTGTAAAGCCGCTGCGGGATAAAAAATGTCATTATCACGACCATGACCATGATGATGATGATGATGATGATGATGATGGTGCTATCCTATTTTTTTATGTTCCGGGCCCCGTGGTAAAGCCGCTGCGGGATACAAAATGCCATTATCACGACCATGACCATGACCATGATGATGATGATGATGATGATGATGATGATGGTGCTATCCCATTCGCTACGAGTGTCCCTTTCGCGTTCCGACAATGTGTAGGTTCAGCTGCAGGTGTAGTAGGGCAATTGTTCATCCAGAATGAACAAACTGACATACTTCGTCGAAATACCCCATTCATTGTAACCTCACATCTCCCTAAAAAAATGTGAACCTTTTTTCGACCGCACCCCCCGCTTTTGAGAACACTTGGAAAACATTTACTCGGAATTAGAGCGATTTTCATGTCTCGTGTACAGCGCAGTACTATTTACGGGGGACCACAGCGAACAGGACCAGATATTGTTATCACGGGGGACCATGGTGGATAGTACCAAGTATTGCTAGTGAAAAGGGGGAAATACATACCAGGTAGGTTTTTGTGTATGCCGTAGGTCCTACTTACTATGGTCCCCCGTAGTATTTAATAGTAAAAATAAGGAAATACCTGGTATGTAGTTTCTTGTGTGTGTGTCGTAGGTCCTATTTAATACGGTCCCCCGAAGTGAAAGGGTTTGAAGAAGTAACCCCGTGGGCACAAAAACAAATACCCGGGAGGGGGAAAAAGTATGAAAATGTGTCCGCCTTCGAGGCTACCTTTGCTGCCTTCGACAACCCCCGCCGACGGGTGCGACTGATAACACAGATGATGTGATATGACAAGAGATCGGGCCGGTCTTTTTGGGGCGCGTCTAGGTCTCTTTTGACCTTAACATACCTGTTTTAGTATAGGGTCGGTCAATAGACCGGTCTTTTTGGGGCGCGTCAAGGTCTCGTTTGACCTTAATATACTAGTTTTATTGTAGGGGTGGTCAATAGACCGGTCTTTTTGGAGCGCGTCTAGGTCTCCTTTGACCTTAACGTACCTGGTACTAGTTTTAGTGTAGGGGCGGTCAATAGACCGGTCTTTTTCAGGCGCGTCAAGGTCTCGTTTGACCCTAATATAGTAGTTTTATTGTAGGGGCGGTCAATAGACCGGTCTTTTTCGGGCGCGTCAAGATCTCCTTTGACCCTAATATACTAGTTTTAGTGTAGGGGCGGTCAATATACCGGTCTTTTTGAGGCGTCAAGGTCTCTTTTGACCTTAACATACTAGTTTTAGTGCAGAGGCGGTCAATATACCCGTCTTTTTTGGGCGCGCCAAGGTCTGGTTTGACCTTAACATACTAGTTTTAGTGGAGGGGCGGTCAATAGACCGGTATTTTTGGGGCGCGTCAAGGTTTTAGTGTAGAGGCGGTCAATATACCCGTTTTTTGGGGCGCGTCAAGGTCTCGTTTGACCCTATATACTAGTTTTAGTGTAGGGGTGGTCAATAGACAGGTCTCATTGGGGTGCGTCAAAGTCTCTTTGGACCTTGACATACTAGTTTTAGTGTAAGGGCGGTCAATAGACCGGTCTTTTTTCGGCCGCGTCAAGATCTCGTTTTACCTTAATATACTAGTTTTAGTGTAGGGGTGGTCTATAGACCGGTCTTTTTCGGGCGCGTCAAGGTCTCTTTCGCCCTAAACATACTGGTTTTGGTGTGGGGCGGTCAACAAACCGGTCTTTTTGGGCGCGTCAAGTTCTCTTTCGGGCTTAAGATATTGCTTTTAGTGTAGGTGGGCGGTCCGTCAAGCGGGCAAACCGCGGTCTCCTAACGCATTTTCTACTTTGTGTAGGTGGGGGGTCCATCAAGCGGTCAAACCGCGGTTTTCTAGCTCATTAGCTACTTACTCTAGGTAGGCGGTCCGTCAAAAACGGTCAAACCGCAGTCTCCTATTAATAGCACATTCGCCGCCTGGTCTAGGTGGGAGGTCCTCCCGTCATGCGGTCAATAAACTAGCACATTCGATAACTATAGTGCAGGTGGGGCGTCCGTCAAGCGGTCAAGCTATAGTGACACCTTTGCTGCCACAGTACCTCGTATAAAATGACAGGGATACGCGGGCCACTCCGCAAAACACTTTCCGCGCCTGTGTCTTTAGAGTTGAATTTGGAGCTAGCGATATGCGTATGTACACCTGGTATGTTGCGCATATATATGTAGCGCGCAAGATAACACACCCCCTTGAAGGACGATTTTTTTCCCCTCCGACTTTATCAACAGTAATGTAGAGAGCGTCGACGTCGAGCGGTGTATCTATCTATATGGCAAAGTCTCGGCAAGCCCTTCCCAAAAAAAAACACAATTTTTTCGATCTGTGTGCCCCTCCCCCCGTTGTTTAGGAGGAAATAGTCTTCTTGCGTGTTATCTTGATTGCAGTATACGGTACTCCGTTGAGGTTAGGCTCGTTGTAGGGTTAAAGCTAAGTAATAACGCCAGTTTTACAGGTGGGAAATCCCAAACATCATCAGACAATGGGGCGGAAACCCTAAATACTTTGGTACCAGGCGGAGGGGGCACGGGTGTGTACCCATGCCATACATGGGCCGCAGTCGTAGTCGTGGTCGTATGACCAGAGATCCGTGCATCCCTATATAATGATGATGATGATGATGATGATGATGATGATGTTCTCACATTAGCTAACTTCCCTGAGGTCCTGCCTGACATTCAATGCCGGGACGGCGCAAGTCGGGTTTCCACCGACCAGGGAGGAGGGAGGGGGGCTCTCAATGGCACAACCTTGGCAGGGCCCTTAAGGAAGATAACGCCGTGTTACCCGTCGTGGCTGGTTTTTTTTTTTTTCCAAGAAAAGGATTCGTTTTCTGCGTCCCTCCTTTTTCTCTGAACTGGCGGGAGCAACCAGGGGCAAGTTAAACGTGAAGCAGGTGGAGCTGTCTGTGTGTACTGCCTGCCTGCTTGTCCGTCCGCCTGCGTTGTTTTGGGTTTTGGCGGTATGTTCATGCGTTCAAGCCAGCGGCAACTTCCATTGCTTTTAGGTCTTGCCGGTCCATGGTTGTTACCCATGCATCCAATTCATCCTGCGTTCCCCCCTCCGACACTTTGTTATCTCCTTCCATCAATCCATCCATCCATCCATCCATCTATCCAGCTATCCGTCCATCCATCTACCCATCCACCCATTAATCCAGCTATCCGTCCATCCATCTACCCATCCACCCATTAATCCATGCACCCAGCCAGCCGTGTCTCCGCACTTCCCCTCCGAAGAGCAAAACAACAAAAGGCGCCACACCAAGTCAGGCCAGACGAACCACTACCTCACGTGCGAGGGCACGACTGAATGCGGCCAACTCCACACGGTGCCGATCGAAACGGGAGCACCGCGTGTCACCTGTAGTGAAAACGGTAACACTTCAGAACACGAGTGGATAGATACAACCACAATGTCTTCCCTACGCTTCCACCCATATCTCCTACATCTGTTTTTATTTTTGACTGCCGTGGCAGACAGGCGACAGCATAACAACCACGCCTTTCTACCCTGTTGAGGTTCATTTGTTTTGAGCCGGATCGAGCATCCCTTGCTGATTCCAAGCAGTTTTTTTGTCCAAAACCGTGGGTGTGTAAATTCATTCCGAATGGGGTTAACCCTTTTAGAACTTTGGGGACAATAGAGGACAAATTATTTGGAATTTGACTGCCATGTCCCCAAAACGGGACTGGAATTCTAGAGGGGTTAAGGCCATTTTTTACCCAACAAAACAAGTGGAATTGTTTTTTCTGAAAAAAAGTTTTTCAAGCCTCCTCGAACGCGGTCCGGAGCAACACCTCGCTACACACTCCCACCCTCTCCTGCAGCTCAAGAAGAAGAACCAGGCTCGACACCCCACCCTCCTCCTCCCCGACCAGAACGCCTCCTCCGTCTCCGCCCCGTCTCCTAGCCTCCCGCAAGTATCCCCCGAAAAAGCCTCCTTCCGGGACTGCCACCTCCTCCACCCCTCCCTCACTCTCCAGCCACTCCACAACCTTACCCTCCGCGACTCCCACCGTCTCCCCTGCCCTGATGGTGATCGGTCCGAGTTCAGCCCTGTCCTCCTCCTTCTCCTCCTCCTCCTCCTCCTCCTCCTCCTCCTTCTTCCGCAAGCCGACAAGCTCAGCCGGGACGAAGAAGTTGATCGGCCGTTCTAGTGCGGCGATACGATCGGCCTCCCGTCGGGCTTCCGCCGCCGCCGCCGCCTCCGTCTCCGCCGCCTCCCGTTGCCTTGTTTCTGTTCGACGGACCGTCGCCAGTTCCACCGCTTCGTCGACCGAGACGAGCAACCCTTCCAGGGTGTCGCGCACGCAGGAGCGACGGTCGACATCTGTGGCGACCCGGTCGAAGAGCCACGGCAAGAAGTCGTTTTTTATCTGCCCGGGGGGGGGGCGCGATAGAACGCGGGGGGTGTACTCATTATCATGTATGGCCGTAACGAGGGGGGTGTACTCGATAGGGGATATGCACTCGATTTCATGCATGGCCGTAGTCGTATGACCATAGCAGGGGGGGGGGGGGGGGGGGTAGGGGGGGGGGGGGGGGGGGGGTATACTCGATATCGTGAATGGCCGCAGCCGTAGGGGGGAGGGGGTTGTGTCGAGGGGTACTCGATATCATGCATGGCCGTAACGCGGGGGGGGGGGGGGGGGGGGTCACGGAAAAAGGAGGGGGGGGGGGAGGGGGGTGGTTTCATTTATTGCTTGCCTTAGTCATTTGATTGGAGGGGGTGTACTCGATAATATGAACGGCCGAAGTCGTAGGGGGGATGGGAGGGGGGGGGAAGGTGTACACGATGTCATGCATGGCCGTAGTGGGAGAGGGGGGGGGGAGGGGGAGTTGTCGTTTTGTAAGTGTGGAGGCGTTCGCCGTCACGATTTACTTCTACTGTATACACCGGTTGGCAGGGCAGCAAGCAGTGCTTCCTACCGAAAGATAGCACAAGCAAGATAGATAGCATAAGTGCTTCCTACCGAAAGATAGCACAAGCAAGATAGATAGCATAAGATACCGACTAGAGGATTGGAGAATTGCTACGTACTTCTACAGCATAAGATACCGACTGAAGGATTGGAGTATTGCTAATTACTTCTACAGCTGCTGTTGCCTTGGCTATATACGAAGCTTGCAGTAGTTCCATCGTCGACCAACGTTACAGATACCGCATGTTCCTACGCTGTTAACGTCAGAGAGCTCGTTCAACCTGGCACACCATGTGCTGCGTTTTCCTGTAGTGCGCTGCTGCTGTACATGATGTCAAACCATTTCCTTGATTTTCGCAGACACATGCAGAGCATGTTGTTGTTGTTGTGCGCTTTTTTATTATGAGCGCATCGTTTTGCTGAGCGAGCCGCGCAAGCGTGTTACGGACCAGTCGCACACAACCGGCCAACACTGTGTCAAGACCGCAGAAAAAAGTAGCTGCGGCGTGATCCAATGGATGATGGGCGCCCCTACGAAACCGCCAGCTGTCTATAACGCTAACCTCTTCGGGCCTTAAGGGCTGCTCTCCCACTGGGTTCACTAAACACTTGTAATTCTAATTGTACTCAGGTTGACGGTGGATCTCCCACTTTGAGGCCACCCACAATAAGCATTTTTCGGAAGATAAGAACAGGCAAACCGTCTCGCCAAATGAGAGGTAAAACTACTTGGAACTAGTATGGGCAGTAGTGAAAGATAATACCATATTGAAGATGAGACTAATTGCATTGTCTTGCCACGGGGTGGTCTTTAACCCTTTTAGAACCGCAGTCCCGGTTTGGGGACAAACCAGTCAAATTATGAGTAATTTGTCCCCAAAACGGGACTGCGGTTCTAAAGGGGTTTAAAAGGATACCCCACTTATGTGTGAACAGGTTAAGGCGCGCGGCACGAAAGGCCAATTAACTGCCAAGGCCAAATAACTGCTGTCGAGTCTACATAGAGTCGACGCCAGTAACCCGACACCAGAAGCAGCGCCGTGAGGCCTACTATGAGACATACCGAGCATTGGCAAGCCTATAGAGAGCTCGAACATTCAAGTGCGACGCCTCCCGAATACATACCACTATGTCTCAAAATCTAAAGTCCACTTAACTTTTAATGTGTAAGCCCAACGGTCCTTATCAATCGGGATTTAATACCAACGGTCCTTATAAGTCGACCTCTAATCCCAACGATCCATATCAATCGGGATTCAATCTCAACGGTCCTTATCAATCGGGCTTCAATCCCAACGGTCCTTATAGAACGGCCTTTAATCCCAAGGGTCCTAATAAGTCGGGATCTAGTCCCAACGGTCCTTATAAATCGATTTTTAATCCCAACGGTCCTTATAGATCGGGATTCAATCCCAACGGTCATTATAATCGGGATACAATGGATTTCAAAGTGCTCGGTTTCTTATCTTTGGGAAGGGGTGGGTGTGTTTCTCGCCAGCTTCAAGATAATCGCGTCGGAATTTCTAGGTTTCCCGCAAAAAATAGCAATGGCTTCCAAATGTTCGGTTTCTTATCTAGGAAGGGCTGGGTATGTTTTACACCGACTTCAAGATAACCGAGTAGGATTTTCCAATTTTCCTGAAATCTTACGTATGTATGTGGGGAGAGAGTGCGCTCTACGCTGATCTCAGGCTATATCACGTCCGGTTTTCTTATCTCCCAGTGAAAACTTAGCCTGGGTTTCTTAGTGTTCGCTCGTGTTCTTATGCTCTACGCCGATCTCAAGACAACCGCGTCGGGATTTCTTATTTGGTCGTTGAGTTCAGCCCGAGGTTTCTCAGATGCTCGCTCGCTTTTTTTTTCTCGCTTGGCGAGAGAGTGTGTTCTACACTAATTACGGGGGACCATAGTTAATAGGACCAAATATTGTTGGTAAAAATAGGGAAATATATAGTTTTTTGTGTATACCGTAGGTTCTATTAACTATGGTTCCTCGTAATAATTACTTGGTTACAGTGGGGGCTCGCCGACAACGAATACCTAGTGTGACCCTTCTTATCGTGACGAAAACTACTTAAAAGATTATAATGGTTTGTCCCCAAAAAGAGACTGCCGTCCTAAATCCTACTATTTGTGATATTAATAAATAGCATTTACCACGGGGGACCATAGTAAAAAGGACCTACGTTACACACAAAAACCTGCACATTTCTCTATTTTTACGAACAATATTTGGTCCCATTTAATATGCCCCCCCGAAAGAGTGTAGCCGCTCGCAGCTGAGCACCACTTTTTTTTGTATAATCCATTTTTTTTTTTCGTAGCTTTTCTCCCAAAAAAAAGTGAGCCTTGTGTTATTATCAGGTCATTTCCATAAACGTGGGCCTTATACTGTACACCAAAATACACCAAACGAAAAAAGTGCCTACCGAAAAGGGGGCTATGCGTGGCATTTGTCCCGCACTGCCTACCGTATACCGCTCTGGGCGTAAATATAAGAACCGCTTGGTCTTCATATCAATGAACATATTGTCCTTATATTCCCAACCAGAATGCTATCACCCGGGTGATAAGATAGCACGCCCCCTGGGACTAAATTGGGAACCGATGTTGCTCAAAGCAGGGGGGGGGAGGGGCAGGCAAACGCAACGAAAATGTTTCCAAGGTGTCGCTGTTTTAGGCAGATCTCATCAAGACCTTTCCTTATATCGTATAGGTGCACCGCTCGGCGTTTGCAGCTCTCTCTCCCTCTCTCTCTCTCGGATATGCTGTCGAGAAAATCACACCGAAAAAAATATCGGAGGGGGGGGGGGGGGGGGGGGCTATCCCGGCGCGTTGCCAGTCTGATCACAAATATAAGGTACATTTCGGCATTTTTTTACCTTTTAAACGTGCCCTATCTTCAAGATCACACTGGTGTACTTCATGTACGGTATGCTGAGTGAAGAACCCTTCTTCTCGCACGATAAAAACGCCTTCCAAGGCAGAGGCTCCGTAGAAGGGAGGGGGGGTAAGAGCCTACTCTAAGTGACCCCGAATGATCTGAGATACGACTGGGAGGACGGCTGGAGGAAGACGGGGCGAAGATAATAAATGGGATGGAGAAACAAAAAATCGAAAAAAGGCCTACGTATGTGCATCACCTGCTGCACGCTCTGTGTCGTCCACGACTTGAGGCTCAACTCCTCGCAAGCCCCCTCCAGCGCAAGGGGGAAAATCTGACGCACGAGCTGCAAACACGCCACTTTCTCTTTGGCAACCCGCCGCTCTTTGGCCTCCTTTATCCGGCGCTGGCGCAGCTCCGCCTTCTCGCGCTCCGCCAGCACTGCCGCCTCCGCGAGCTCTAAGTTCCTCGTAGCCTCGGCCGCTCGTTCGTGTTTCAGCGCGTCGGCTGCTTGCTGGATGCTGTCCAGCTCGTGCTCTCGCTCCACCTCTACTCGCGCTTGCTCTAGGGTCTGAACATAGGGAGGCCATTGAAGAGAGGGGGGGGGGGGGGCGTGTACTCATGTCATTCATGGATGGCCGTAGTCGTATGATCATAGACCCTCGCATCCCTACAATGCCGGGACGGAGCATGTCGGGTTTTCATCGACCAGGCAGACATTGCTTGCGCCAAGCGCGAAGCGCCGTGAGGTGGGGGGCGAGTCGCATGACGGGTGAGCCGCATCCCACTAAGAACCGCCTGTGAGGCGGACTTGCACATGGATGACAGCTCCAATGAGTTCATTTCATTTCCGGTATAGCCACTTCCAGAGACAGCAATGGGAGTACTATATAACTGCCTCTTGGGTGCCTTACCTTGAACACTACGTGATACGATCAATTCCCTGGTGCGGAGTAAAGGGTCTTTACCTCGCACAAATGATCTAACTCGACGACCAGCTGTGGGCGACCGCAAGTAAAAAAATAAAAAACGGTATCCTGGTTGTCTGGCTCTCGCGTAGTGAGCGGCATGTTTTACAGCGTCGTTGCCAACCGACGCCAACCCAACCTATATATAATGGGAGGGGGGGAGGGGGGGCACTTGATATCATGCATGACCGTAGTCGTATGGCCATAGTGGGGGGGAGAGGGGGGGCTGCAGTTGCGAACGGAGGGCAATGAGTGGTCAGTCTTCTTGATGAAGGAGTCCATATTGGTATAACTAGGGTAGGGGTGGGGGGGGGGGGAGGGGGGCTTCCATTGGCGGACAGAAGATAAAGAGTGCTTGGTCTTCTACTTGACGAAGGAGTATTGGTGCGTACGAAGTAGTCAGCAGCTGGTAGATGGTAAATAGTTGCGCACCCCGGACAGATCATCTGACAGATCATCTGACAGATCATCTACAGAAAATGTACTCCCACAAATCATTTTCTAGATATTTCAGGGCAGATATATAGACGGACTCCTGGTCTGTACGATCTGCATGATCTAGCTCATGTCTCTGCTTCGGAGCCGTATAATCTGCATGACCCGTGGGGCATGCTTCCTGAGTTGTTTCTGCACGATACTCAGATCCTTTCTCCCATGTGATATGTTGTAACGACAGGTTCGGATCTGGATGACATATCTGTTGATGACCTATCTGTATATGATCTATCTGCAGATGATGTATCTGTAGATGATCTATCTGTAGAAAATCTTTTAGTACAAGGTGCGAACGATTGGTACGCTCGAGAAGCGGTCGGCAAAAACCAATGTCGCCGGCATTTATTTGGTGAAGAAACGTGCTTACGATGCCTCGTAAATTCCCTTTCCTAATACCAGGCATACGTCTCTTAGGACCACTTTTTTTTTCGTCCCGGCGCCTCCGGTAGAATTATTTCGGACGCTTCGACGGACCAGAAATTTTACCCCATCGGGCCGACCAGATAGATCAGCTAGATCAGATAGATC
This sequence comes from Nereocystis luetkeana, assembly GCA_031213475.1. NCBI lineage: Eukaryota > Phaeophyceae > Laminariales > Laminariaceae > Nereocystis > Nereocystis luetkeana. The sequence goes on from JARUPZ010000003.1 coordinate 14,483,996, forward strand.
AGATAGATCAGATAGATCGTAGATGGGTTGTGCAGGATCTTCGTACTAAATATTAATGGTATAGATCTAACCCAAGAAACATGTGCTATTTATAGGTCATGCAGACTACACGACTTCCACCCGGCCACATGAGCTTGATCATACAGTCGGCGAGTCGGGGGTGGTCATCAGCTGGTCCCGCCAGCCCGACTTACCGACTTAATAATAAAATTAGTTACTTAGCTGACGGTACCTACCGATTAGTTATTAGCCGTGACATCTTGCCCACTCACAGCTCTTCTACCATTTTTCTTTGTGACTGGAATTGACGGGGGCTCCTCTCCCGAGCAACTACTCAAGTTTAAGGCATGCCTTATACATTGGAATATATAATAAGGTACCGGTATGACTTACTTTGGTATGTGCATGCCCTTTCGTTGGAATATACAACAAGGCACGCATTAGCGTTGAAGTATACAATAAGGCATGCCATATCGTTGAAACATGCAATACGGCATGCATTATCGTTGGAAAAACTACAATAAGTCACGCCTTATCGTGTGGAAGGTACAGTAAGGCATGACGTATCGTTGGAATGTACAATAAGCCATGCCTTATCGTTGAAATGTACTAAGGCATGCCTTATCGTTTGGACTTTACAGCGAGGCATCCCGAGTCGTTGGAATATACAATGAGACTTGCTTTATCGCTGGAATATACGATAGGACATACCTCTCTTTCGGTGTGTACCTCGGCCATGTGGGATCGATCGGTCATCGAAATGTCTTTTCGGTATCTCTCTAAAAACAGGTTTCGGATAAAGTACCGCACATACGTGAGATACCACCTTTCTCCCGCATACCACCCCGCCGCAGTAAACCACCCCGGTGATAAAAAAGGCAAAACACTATTTTTTTATCACCCTGGGTGGTATGCGGCAGAGAGCTCCTCGAATGAGTCAAGTGAGAAGCACTCAGACAGAAACAGGTTCAGCCCTCCCTACACATAGAGGCACGCCTCCTTCCGATGTGTGAAACCCTTTACCTTCCCGACCAAGACGTCCAACAGCGGCTCGATTTCGGCGTGTATGTCGAACAGCGCGTCGGACGCCTCTATCTGCGTGGAAACGTCCACTCCCGTCTTCTGCGGCACGAACCCAGGGGTTTCCGGCCTGTCGGCGAAGGCGTCGGTCTGCGTGTCCACCTCTTGCTCGGTCCGGGCGGTGGTCTCCTCGGGCTCGACCAGATATCTGTGCACGTAGCGTTGTCGCAGAGCAAGCGGACGTGATTTGTGTTTCGTCGCGTGCCAAGGGGGGGGGGGACACTAAGGTATGCACACTGCACTAGCTCAATATTTCAAGTAGTCAAAACCCACCCATTTACTATTAAAACACCATGCCCACTGAGCTATATTTGCGGTCAGCGTGTATGTGCCCGAGTAGTGAAAGAACCAGGCTCTGCGCGCAGAAGGGCTCGGTCAACTCCCCTGAGCAGAGTGTTACCGGTGGAAGGTCGAAATAGCCCCCAAGTGTCCTTGTTTACGTCCATTCGTAATCAATAAACCACTGAGCTGCTCAGTCGAAGAGCCGACCGGATAGCTCAACGATTTATGCTATTATTGGCGAGTGATTGGCTACAAGCGAATCTCAACCTTCCTTTAAGTGGTCGCTTTCGTAGTAAACATTCCCCGTACTCTATAAACGATACGCTGCCGAGCCGTTCTACGATGATAGACGTTCACCCTACATTTTCTGAGGCTCCTCACTTGAGGAGCTCATACCTCACCCCAAAACTGACTCCAGCAAAAATCAAATTGCCTTCCGGTGAACATCCCCATGGCCAAAGTACACTAACACGTCATTTTTCGAAACAACAAGATTGACTTTCCGATGGTTTTGGGTTAAGAAGCCCCGTCACTCAGAATAAAAATAGCGCAAATGTGCTACCTCTATCGTAGAGCGCGTGTCCCATATACCAAGCGCCAAACACTAGCTCGGGAGGGGGGAGGGGTGCCCGCTGCGTGGTCCTGGATCTAAGTTACAGCCCCTGGCCTTCTTCCTACTCGTGCTGTTACTATACATATTACCGCTACACCGCTATATGCCCGTATGCCCGCACTCCAATAAATAAGACCGACGGATAACATGCCACGGCCGTCTATAGATAGGCAAAGTGGCCCACTATTACGGGGGACCATAGTAACTAGGACCAAATATTGTTAGTAAAGATGGTCAAATATATAGTTTTTTATGTATACCATAGGTCCTATATAGGGCCCCCCGTAATACCTTTCTCGAGACATCGAGTTCCTGTCACTTGCCCCTTTACCTGGTACATACCTACAGTAGTTTCCATGACTCAGCGCGAGAGGTCTACTGCAGTTCTTAAACCTACCTCGGGAGGTCTCGTACTGGCTTGCAGTTCCCACTAGCCGCCTCGCTATATGTCTACTAATACAACATCAGTACTTTTGGTTCCTAAACCTACCTCGAGAGATCTACTTCCTCCTGCACAAACGACTGGACGGCGTCCCTGCCCAAGGACGACGAAGGCGGCCCTCGCGAACGGCCTCTCCCGGCGAGACTCCTCTTCGCTTTTGACGCGGCCGCCTTGGGCCCTGTAGTGGTTGTTGTCGGTGTCATGTCAAGGGCGGTTACGGTTACGGTTACGGTTACGGTTATGGATAGAAGCCGCAAAAGGGGGGCACGCCAGGCGTTTTACGCCAGGCGTTTTAAATGAACTGGGCGTAAATTTAAGGAACTTTTTGTATTATTATTAATTTATAAAAGTTCCTTATATTTACGCGCAGAGTAACACTTTTCACGTGTGTTGGCTGCTTAGATATATAAGAAAAGCAGCTACTTACTGCAGCCGTATTCCACTGCTGTCCGGTCACGAAAGACAGACTAAACCAAAAGGGGCTCGAAAACATCTTCGTCCTGAAACCCAGTTTTCCCGTTCCTAGACATGCCTCGCAAGTACTACTATAAAAAACACGTTCCCAATACATAAAGTCAGGTAGTTACCGGTGGTTCCGAGGTATTTTTTCAAGGAAATGCTATAACAATAGGTCCTCCTACAAGGAAGGCCTACGTACGAGTAATTTGAGCGAAGCTTCGAATCTTAGTTATTTTTTTTATCTGTCATCACTTTTATTTCCAGCTTCTGGACAAGCCGTGGTCACAGGTGACGTCCCTTCTCCCCCCCCGGTACGCGCTTTATCGCGCTTGGAGTTTGTTCATTCGGCACTCCCACTGCTCGTCGATTTCCATCGAGTGTTGCTGACTCACGCTTTCGCGCTTTCCGCGATTGATATTGCGGGGGACCATAGTTAATAGGACTAAATATTGCTAGCAAAAATGGTTAAATATATAGGTTTTTATGTATACCATAGGTCCTATTAACTGGTGTCCCCCGTAATAGTCAATTTATATGCAAGAAAGAAATGCCTACGAGCATGTGCTCTCGGTGACAATGGAACCCACCCAATCGGTTTAGGTAGGCACGTGGGCAACCCGCCGAGCCACCGGGGACGCCTGTTCCGTGGCACCTACACACGTTGAGCAACCTTCTCGTGTCGAGGATCCTTGAGAGGGGATACCTAATGTACTATTAATAGTCACCGTTTGGGGGGCTTGAAAATAGGTTGAGAAATCGCGCGAGGCGGTGAGCGCTACAATAAGTAAACCCTACCACACTGTATATAACCCCTATTATGCTTAAGGTTTCTCGAGGGCGATATCGCAATACGTATGAGTTTAACCCTTTTGGGACTAACCCGTAGCCCCGTTTTGGGGACAAATTCGAAGTCGTTTGTCCCCAAAACGGGACTGCGGTCCTAAAAACTCAGATTATGGGCGTGCGTACAGGTGCTTTTCATTGGCAGGTCCATACTTTTGGTGGTATTACGGGGGACCATATTAAATAGGACCTACGGTATACACAAAAACCCATATGTTTCGCTATTTTTACCAACATTATTTGGTCCTATTTACTATGGTCCCCCGTAATAGTAGATACGTACGACACTTCAAGTTCACCTAATATTAATATTGATAGTAGTAGCGGTGCCTGAAGAGCGTGTTCACCTCGATGTTTCTTAACTGCCGCTGTGCGTCTTGATCAGTCTTCGGCAAGCGAGCTCAACTTATAGCGCACGCATCAGCCACGAGCTGATACAGACGCCAGCACACCCCACAAAAAATCCCCAATAAATGAAATAAACACCCTCCACAGACACGACACTTCGAACGTATTTTTTTCCACTTACTTCTCGGACAGATCATGATCTATCTATCGACGGTATATATCAATATATCATTATACTCCTACTTCACGATGTAGATCTTCCAGGGCAAATATATTCCTGATACTCGTACGTATGATCTGTATGATCAGTATGATCTAGCTCATGTTGCCGGGCTGGCAACGTATGATCTGAATGTTCTACAACCAGTAGGACATGTTCCCTGCCTTGCGTATGTACTCTGTACTACAGCAGTATGCAGCTCCTGCACAACACCTCGAAAATGGCCGGCTAGAATCTAGATGATCTGCCGTACAACATGGAGGGCGCACACAGCGAAAATGGTGGCTATGGGAAAGATTTCGTCGAGAAGGTTTGCATGCATAGACGCATCGCTCGTCGTATTCAGTACGCCCTCCCCTTTGTCGAGAAACCCGGCCTTCAAAATCGTCCGAGGGGGGTGTGTTATCTTAACCCCTTTATTTAGAACCGCAGCCCCGTTTTTGGGAACAAACCAGTCAAATTTCAAGTAGTTTGTCCCCAAAACGGGACTGCTATTCTAAAGGGGTTATTATGTGCTACACCGCACCAGGTACATCATGATCTACTACATACAGCAGTAGATCATGATCTATCTGATCTGTCCGACGTGTAGCTCCCCCACCTACAGTTCATACATATGGAGACGAGTGAGAGGCAGCCGTGGCACCGCAACTAAGCCACCAAACTGCTGTCTGTGCTGCGGTACGTACACCGCATCTCCTCGGTCGTTGCCTGTGTTTTCGCGACGAGAGGCCCTACCTTCCGAGCATCAGTACATACCAGATACCAGGACAGGACACCTATGAACACACATTACTACGGGGACCATAGTTAATAGGGCCTATGGTATACATAAAAACCTATATATTTAACCATTTTTACTAACAATATTTGGTCCTTTTAACTATGGTCGCCCGAAATATGAGTAATCTTAATATTGACGCCATAAACGAGAACAAAGAAACCCAGGCTGAGATTGGCAAGGGCAAAGAAAAAAAATCGGGGGTCGCTACGTACACTCGTACCGTACTGAAGTTAGTGTATGCCCAACAGAACGCGCCCCTTGCTCAGCCTGGCCCAGCTTTCCTACGGTGTGTTACTTACGGCCCTCCTGTACTTCTGCATAAATACGACATGCAGTCCCGCTTTGGACGGAACTGTTGTGTGGACCGTCGAAGTATTATTAACATTCTTTTCAACAGTTCGGTCCTTCTATTTGCGTCGATAGTGGTATCCTGTATCGATATACTCCGGAGTATGTATGTGCCGAGGCAAAAACACCACCCCCAACTTCGCTCACCAGCAGTAGTCACAGAGGCGGCCGGCGGGGTTGCACCCCGTCTGTCCCCGGCGAACGTATTTCCCCTCGCCACCCGGGGATCGTGGTGGATGTTGACCGGCAAGAACTCGTCTTGCCCCCCTCCAGGCGGGTCCCCGCCTGCTCCATGCCTCATCGCTTCGGGTGTCATCCCTCGATAACCGCCCCCGCCCCCGCCCCCGCCGCCGCGGAGATCTTCCTGGCGGAGTTTAGACTTGACCTTCACCGGTCTTGGCTTCGAGGAGAACTCGTACGTTCCTGTACCCCCGCCACCGCCGCCGTGGACGGTCATGGCTGCCGCAGACCGAGCACCACAACCACACCTCTACTGCCGTACTCTCAAAAGTTTAACAGTAGACCGTGTGCCGTAGTAACAAGACAGCTCTTCTCACTCTCGGGGGCACTCTGTGATACCAGTACGTATAATATGCTACTGCTCGCTGCTGTTGGTAAACCGCGCTGTATCCGCCTTCGTACGGGAAATACCGACCCTGGTACCTGGTATGGTACGCGCGTGTGTATGATCGTGATACGTATTCGCCGCGCGCCGCACCCGGTGCTCACTGCTCCCTACTGTGCTCACAACAGCAAGCTGAGGAGCAACATCAAGATCAGCGTCTGCGAGTACTGTTGCTATATACGAGGTATGACAGTTACTGTTTGTGGTATCATAGCTGTGCTAGCCCGGACGGCAGTGAGGAAAATCGGCAGTGGGGAGTGGGGAATGGGAAGAAGCGTCGAAGCGTCCGGGACAACTATTAGAAATGCGGCGGAATTCATCGCGAAGACGAGAACAGCAGCACCTGACAGAAGCAGCAGTGGTACGAATATTTCAAGGTTGTGTTATAAGTATCTGGTAAGGTATACCAGTACACAGCAGTGGTCAGCGCAGGATTGCAAAGTGTACATCAGTACGTACGGAGTCGTTGTCAAGTGTCGGTGTCGGTGGCGATGCTCAACCTGGTCGTGTGTGTGGTGTACGAGCAGTCTATGACGGATTGGAAATAATGAAACCGTATTTTTTTTTTTTAAATCTTCCTTGGAGATCTGGGTAAAAAAAGCTTACGCCCTACGAGTACGTACTCACTTTCTTATTTGACTGTCGAGGAGGGGCGCGATCATGCATCCAAACTCCCAACGTGTCTGAACAGGTGCACGTATATACGTATAGTATGGTATGGTGTGTTGTATCTGCATAACATATATCTGCATCAGGCTGTATCTGCGTCCCTGTCTGTATGTATCTACATACCAGGTACAGCAGTTACTGTATCTGCATATGTTTGTATCGTGCAGCCTTGCCCCAGGCGAACCGTTCTCGTGATCCTCGTATATATCCTCGTCCGCCGTCGTTGTCGGTCGTTGCAGCACTCTCCAATAGGTTGGGTGATTGATTGGGTGGTGGTGGGGAGTGGGGTAGACGTGCAGGGGGTTTAAAATCACCGAATAAAATCTGGCGCTGCTGAAAAATACCGGTGGTCTATCTTTCAGTTTTTATATCACATGAATATTGTGTATCAGGCGTACCACTTTGTCCGATAATTTAAGTACTGTTCAAACATTCACATGAATAATAAAATAGGACTTACATTTTCGGACATAGGGTGTGCGAAAACAAGTTCTTCGTACGAGTACGAAAGAAACATTTTTTTAGATGGATCGCACGGCAGGTAGGAAAAAATGAAAAAAAAAAAGCGGGGAAAACGCGGGCGAAAAAAAAAATCCAACACAAAACTTTGAATCGGTAGGCAACTAGACTAAAACCGAGTGAAAAACCGGCGAGGCGCGGAGGCGGCTAAAATGGAGCCGAAAATGTTATCTGCCCCGCGCCAAACCACCGCACGTTTTTTTAGTTTTCGTCCTCGAAAGCAGCAACTGGCCCACATTTCGTCACACGCAACCCAACACTGGCACTGCTACTGCTGTTGTTCAACAAGAAGACACCAGACACGCCCCGAGCGCAGGCACCGCAATAGCGAGAAGGCAAGCGCCGACCGAGGTGAGCACCTCGGCCCTGATGTGTGCCGCCGATCCTGGCCGTACCGCTGTCCCGTGTGAGGCAGGTTTGTGTGCTTGTGCTATGGTGGTCTCTTATCTTTTTTGCATCTCTCTGATTTTTTTAATGCCAGAGAGAGGGAAGGGGCTGCGGATTGGGCTACTACAACTGCTGCCGCTGCTGCTGCTGCTGCTGCTGCTGCTTCTGCTGCTGCTGCTGCTGCTGCTGCTGCTGCTGCTGCTGCTGCTGCTGCTGCTGCTGCTGCTGCTTCTGCTGCTGCTGCTGCTGCTGCTGCTGCTTCTGCTGCTGCTGCCGCTGCTGCTGCTGCTGCTGCTGCTGCTGCTGCTGCTGCTGCTGCTGCTGCTGCTGCTGCTGCTGCTGCTGCTTCTGCTGCTGCTGCTGCTGTGTCAGTGTTGAGCAGGCGTGTCTTCGATGAACAGCATCCCATGTGGCGTTCAACTCCGAGCTTTGCCAAGCCACGATCCGTGTTCACCGCTGGGTTGGAAGTTGGCCAGGGGTGGGGGAAAGGGTCCAGCGGGCGTTGCCCTATCATCAGCAACAGCAGTCAGGTCAAAGTTCCACCACGCAACCTACAACCAGGCTGATTTTATTGAACTGCAACATGCTCAGTGTCAGCAGATCTGAGATACTCGTAGCTATAGCGTGTGCTCGCGAACTACTAGCACCACGTTTGTTTGGGGTCTGGCTCCGATCGTTGCCTGCGATCCATGCGATCGGTGTCCTCGGCTCTCTGCCGTGCCCAGTGTTGGCGAGGGCTGGCTGTCTATAGCCGGCATCTCCGCGTGCCGATCAAGATCAATTTCGTGGGTTAACATGCTCCCAGGGACTTTTTCTTGCAATGAAGAAATTGATTAGCGGAGAGCGCGAGAGCCTGACTTAGCTATACGAGTATTCGATGAAAATCGACGAGCAGTGGGAATGCTGAACCCTATATGCGCGACAAAAAATAAAGGCACGTACCGGGGGGGAGAAGGGACGACACAGGGGACGACACCTGTGACCACGGCTTGTCCAGAAGATCGCCGAGGGTAATTGTAAAACCTCCTACGAGCTAGGCTGGAAAGTAAAAGTGATGTAAAACAAAAAAAAACAACAACAAAAAAAAAACAAATTTTATTGAACTGCAAAGTACTCGTATCTGCCACTGCTTGTATCATGCTCGTACTGCTGTTATTTTTTTCTGCTCTGTGTATCAGATACCAGGTTGTGCTCGCGAACGCCGGCAGTAGCATCACGTTTGTGTGGGGTCTGGCTCCGATCGTTGCCTGCGATCCGTGCGATCTGTGTCCTCGGCTCTCTGCCGTGTCCAGTGTTGGCGAGGGCTGGCTGTAGGCTGAAGTATGATGTACTACTGCTGTAGTTGCTGCGCCTATTGGTTCTGCTCGTGCTTGAGGGCAGAATTCCGGCTTTTATCGGAGAAAATGGTTGATACACAGCAGTACGTACCCTTATCCGGTACCTGGTACACAAATACTCGTACAGAAAGTGCGTTGGGCTTAAAGCTTTTTTTACCCAGATCTCCAAGGAAGATTTAAAATAAATAAATAAAAATACCCTGGTAGAATATACCCAGGTACGCCCTACATACAGCTGCTGAGAGTAACGCGTATCGTATTGGTACGATCGTCATACAGCATAGTAGGGGTGTGTTCCTGCTGGACGTCGGATCGTACCCCTACGTTATACCAGTAGGAGGCAACCGCTGTCAGTTGGGATACAGATCTACAGCATCGCAGCATCCCAGCCTCCCAAGCGATAGATTATTGTTGGTGTTTTGTACTATTTACAGGGGACCATAGTTAACAAGACCTAGGTCCTATGGTATACATGAAAACCTACTAGTATATATTTCGTGTGCCCGAAGACAGAAAATAAATAAGTACCTCTATTTCCAGTACGAAATAATTAAATTGAAACCGACGTCAAACCATTTTTACTAACAACATTTGGTCCTATTAACTATGGTCCCCCGTAATATCAATACATACCTGGTACTCTACGAGTGTAATACTCGTATTTGTTACTAGTAATTGGTGGTAATGAGGCGCGACCTCGGTAATACCTGCAGTAGTCTTATCTGCGATGCATCATGCTGGGCGCATACGGATTATTTTTGTACCAGGTATTATTGTGCTGAACGAACGAACTCTGGTCTTATGCAAAAAATTTTGAGTGATTGAAAAAGGCAGGAAGTCGGATTTTCCACCGGCAAAAGGCACACCAGATCGGTGCGCCATGTGCCGTCTTATCGTGATTTTGGTTTTATTTCATGGGAGAACTAAAAAAACAGAACACAACCGACATTTTGAACTCCACGTGGACCACGACACGAACGAGAGTCGATCACGCCGGGTTGGGCGATCAACCTTCACCACCAGCTCCTCGAAGGAAGCAGCGGAATGTGGAACCCCCTGGGGAGCTGCGTAGTAAGGGGTTTGCTAGTCGCTGGACCAGCAAGGAGCTCTCGCCTTCGCGGAGCATGAGCTGCTTGCGGCGGTCGCGGTCAGAAAAATACCGTTTGATTGTTTTGATACTGCTGCTGTAGTCTAGTCCTATTCTTCCAAAGTTGTTTTGCCTAGAGCAGCTGCAGTTGGGCAGCCGCAAGGGACACGATGGTGGCCAAGGTACTGATGCCCTCCCTCTCCGTGGTGGCCGATGCACAAGTGTTGGAGCCCAGCTGTGTACAAGCGTAACCAAGCATGTAGCGTCGTGACCCGTCATGAACCCAGTCTATAACCTAGACAAAATTGTATAATGCCACCGAGGTCTAGTGCAAAGCCAAATTTTATCACTCTTTCAGAGTTGATCAGAAAAGGCTGCCAAAAAAAATCATTTCATGGATTTTCAGGAGTGATAAAATCTCGGAGGAACATTTTTTCCACCAAACAGGCCCCATAAGACGTGATTTTGATAAAATCTGATCAGATATGGGACCAGATACCCCGAAGCCTCCGTAAACAGTCATATAATCACCTCAAAAAAAATTGCATAAGATCCGGCCTCAAAGGAATATCTACGACGGACGTACTGCTTTGTACTACCGGCTACTGTACGCCGTCGTGGGTGCATCTCAATTATTTTCATATATGTTCTTGGCCTCTCCTGGCTCTTGATATGAAAAGTACTGGACTTGGTCGTGTATCCTGGTTTCCACCTCGATATCCGGCATAATAGTTTGAATACGAAATCTGAGTAGGTTTAGCAGTCTGGGAGAAGGGATCTTTAGGGATGTTTTTTACTTGCAAAATGTGTAGCGTGGTCTGCACTTCGGAATCGTCGTCCGCATCTGAGAAATTTCCTGGTTCGATGCAAACTCGGCGTAGCCTCGTTTATGGCGAGTTTTGGCCCGTTTCGGCTGCGGTTTGGGGTCAGGGTTGGGGTTAGGGTTAGGGTTTCCTCAAATCTGCACTGCTGTGACCACAGAACTTTTATCTCTCAGGAATTGAGGAATCGGCACGGACACTGCTGTGGTGCTGGATGTCGACGGGTAGAAAGAGTCAAGAACACACAACACGCGACATGTGTCCAGCAGAGTGTTTTCTGGTTGAAGTTCAGCACAATAAAAATCTGCATCTCACATGGTTTGTCCGACAGAAAGAGCTTATTTTTCGTAACAGGTGCCATCACAACCTTACTTGGACTGATGTACGACATCTACAGCAGCAGTGCGCCTCCCGCACCATAACAGCAGCAGCAGTAGCAGTAGGACACACGAGGCCAGGGTCAGCGTCGCCGTACGCTCGGCTTGTCGGTCTAACCCTTGCACCCTTTGTACGCGTACATATACACATCCGTACTGTAGTACGTACCCTGCACTCGTTTTTTTATATGTTTCCTGCTTCCCACCTCGAAAGTCGGCATTATATTTTCCAGGGCTTTTCGCGGGTCATGACCCGACCCGCCGGTCGGGTCACTTGATGTTCAAAATGTCACGGGTCGGGTCGGGTCGGGTCAGGAAGTGTTCAAAATCTCACGGGTCGGGTCGGGTCGGGTCGGGTCAAGAATTTTTCAAAGCTCGCGGGTCGGGTCAGGTCGGGTCAAGAGTTTTTCAAATCTCACGGGTCGGGTCAGGTCATGACCCGGGAGATGCGGGTCACTCGCGGGTCGGGCCAGCATGACCCGCGAGTTGTTTTTTGCTGACCCGCGGGTCGGACCCGCGCATTCGGCTCGCGGACCCGACACTTGAATAACTTCCCGCTCTCTTACCCAAAGGCTTATCTCGTACCAATACTCCATAACACCCCGTTGGTATCATATTCAGACATTAAAACACCGCCAAATTCATATACGCATGCCCGCATCCATTCATACCCACTGCAGAACATATGTGTGTGGCATTGTATTGACGAATACGATAGAGGCAAGTACAAATGGATCATGTTGATACTGCAAGCATAACGTCGAGGCAGCTGGCGAAAGCACGCCTCATAGACACGCAGACTTGCGTAGACGGAGAAGATCTGAGTGAGGCAGATCTTGAGTTCGGCAGCGAGACGCGGTGGGTGGGTTGGTGTTGTGCTGAGTGAGATCAAGGTCGTATTTTGTCCTACCGACGACGCCACTTGTTGTGATCGTGGCAGGGACACTTTGTATCCCTGGACAGGTTTGTCTACGATTAAGTCCGTAATCGTTCGTTCTCACGGGTGTCGTTTTGCTTAGAGATGCAGGAAGAGCAGCTTTTTTCCTTTCGTGCACGCGGAGACAGAGAGCCAAGCTCGTGCCTCGCTGGGCGGTTCCCAGCAATACTACAAATACGATCCATAATACCTGAACCCAGGTAATTACCGGGCTTTCAGCCTTATTCAAAGCAGTACCACAACAGCAGTAGTAGTAGTAGTTGCCCGCAGCCGAGGTCGCACTACTTCGGCTGCTGCTCCGAGCCAGAAAGTAAGTATGAACTTTCCCTTTGCCTTTTATGCACTCTGCGGGATACTGCCTGCCAGTGCTCGGGGTATTTCGAGATTCTGTGCTGGGTATACAGCAGAGTTTTTCGTCCGCTGGTACTGCCGGTATGTACTCGGAATACCCAGCACTCTCAATGATAGCTATTAATAGCTGCGTTCTCGGAGTAAGACGGGTACTTCGATCGTCTGAAGTGCACCGTTTCGATAGCTTCTTCCCCGTTTTATTACAGCAAACATGTTCACGGATGGCCCCACAGGTGGGAATTGGAGCAAATTACTTTCGGCGGGGGCAGCTGGACCACTTACAGCAGTAGAGTTCTGGCAGTATTTCGGGAGTATCTACTGCGAGTTCTTTTATTACGGGGGACCCTAGTTAACAGGACCTATGGTGTACATAAAAACCTAGATATTTAACCATTTTTACTAACAACATTTGGTCCTGTTAACTATGGCCCCCCGTAATAGTAGCAAGTATTTACGGGTTCGATACTCCGGATCCTCTGAGTACTCCCAAGTAAGTCGGATGTTTATTCTGCGGACAGTACATACGAGTAGAGCTTCCCACTTTTTCTAGATTTGGTCTAATCGGCGCAGGGTCAGGGTTAGGGATGCTCTCATTGGCTAGGGCTCTCATTGGGTTAGGGTTGAGGTTAGCGTTAGCTCTCTTCGTCTCGGACACAGTGTGTGTCAACCATTTTCTCGAATACCTGGTCAGTGGTCGGCAACCCTCGCGGGGGGTGCATTTTTGGCACTCACGGTTCTGTACACTGCTCATACTCCCGGTACTCGCAGTGTTTTAGCCGTGGGTATTCTTCATGCTCCCAGTACTCCCTGCACGTAGGCCGCCAGCACTGCATTACTCTCGAGACTCGGAGTACGATATGTATACTGGGAGCATCTGCGTAGATATGCACGTGTTACTACAACATGTCTAGCGACTGAGTTATTTCTTCAACGTTTCCTAGAGGCCAGGCCAGGCGTACCTGGTACCTGGTGATAACAACGCAGTAACCCAGTACGTACGTTTACGATACAGTAGCTTGAACAAAATCAGCATTCCAAGTTCAAGTCGAAAGAAGGCATGCTGTCGACAGTCGACTGCTCTGGGTGCTCTGTGCTGTGCACACATTGACGCTGTCGACGGTCGACTGCTCTGGGTGCTCTGTGCTGTGCATACATCCACCGACAACAATCCATCACCCACCCACCCGACCCACCTACCCCCACCCCACCCCACCCCACACCTCGTTCATTTGCTGTGTTCTTGCGGCACAAACATGAAGTTTTTTATGTATACGATGGGTCCTGAGTACTGTGGTTCCCCCTTCTAGGTCCTGGCCGCGCCCCACGGCTTTTCAAAACAACCAGCTCGAATTTTCACGGTCTCGACGACGTCGAGGTTTTCAAGTTTCCCACATTTTGTCCAGCTACAGGTTCCAAGAGGTACAGTAGTATATCCCAGGGTGTATCTAAACCACAGGAGCAGCGTCTTCTGCAAACGTCGGGAGACGGCGTTGTAGAACTGTGACGGACAGCAGTAGTGCTAGTTTTCGCGTGGGAGCTCCTAAAGTTGTAGATGTGACTGACGATCCCCCCCCCCCCCCATATTGGTTTCTCCTCTTGACACCTTACGATTGTCTTCCAGCAGCTGACAGGTTCAATACCAACAGCCAGCCGCATCAGCAGCAGAAACAAGCAGCGCCACAGCATGCAAGACCCAACAGCAGATGAGGCAAAGGCAGGCGTGATGGAATCCGGCGGTGCGCCTTCCTCGAGCACGATGCAAGAGATTCCCGTGGACGGCTCCACACCCCCGTTGGGCGAGTCCTCGTCCTCTTCGGGCTTGGCCCAGTCGACCTCGTTCAAGAAATCCGCGGCCGTTGGCCCGAGCATGGCTTCAAAGGTGGGTGGGTGGGTTGGTGGGTGTAAGCTTCGATAATTTGCATCTGGTAGAGGGCCTAGGGCGCCCTAAATTCTGCCCTTATTTTTTTCCCATTGACGGCGCCCTAAGAGCTGCAGTCCCATCTTGGAAACGAAACACTCGAAATAATACTCATAGTCTATACCTGGTATATATTACGGGGGGCCATAGTTAATAGGACCTACGGTACACACAAAAAACCACTCATGTACCTATTCTTACTGACAACATTTGGTTCTATTTACTACTGTATGGTTCCCCGTAGTAGTACCCTGGTAGTTCATGTGCACTGCAGTACTAAAAGGGTTGATGGCGCGTTTAAGAGGGCTGTACCCGCTTTTTTAGGGGGGGGCAAAGCTCGGTACTTGAAAACAGTGTGGGATCGTTTTTGCAGCCCTTCAGAAAAAGCCCTTGCACAGCGGTGCAAACCCTCTGTATGTTTCCCAACTTGAAAAAAAAAAAAAACACAGCTGGGGAATCGAGGATTCCGTCGAAACTCATTTTTTGCAAGCTGTGTGTGATACTTCGATCGCGGGTACCTCTGGTTTTGTCATATGGACTCATGCAGGAAGTGAAGCCCGTATACAAGGAAGACTTTATCTCAAGCTGCAGTGCTCAAGGACTGTTTGTGTCTAACTTTGGGGATAACGGAAGTATTCTCCGCGGTTGCACGTGGCGTGCCAAGTTGCCACTAGTGGGGAGTTTTTCCCGCCTGCATATCTTTACATATAGCAAACCCGTCAAAATGTCCCCGCGTTGAAGTTTGGTCACGCATCCTTGTGTATGTGAGAAAGATGCATATCTCAGGTTTGTGTATGATACTGGTATTTGTATACCACGTATAGCTGTACCTCGGTTCTGATATAAATAGCGTCCGGGTCCAGATATTCTGTACACAGCAGCAGTAGCAGCAGCAGTAGCACAGAGGTGAGTTTGAGATAGAAAGTAAAGTGTTTCTACGGGTCACGCCGCAAAGCTACGTACGGCGTACGGAGGGTGTTTTCGGGGAGATGTACACAGTATTTTGATTGGAAGGCAATCACGGTGAGTTCCTGGGTCTATGGGCGCTGGTGCCTATGGGGGGTACGGGTACCCTAGTCTCTTGCATTTTCGGATGCCGGTCTTTTAGCCTTTCAGCAACTTTGGCCACTGGTGAAGTCAAAAGAGTTCAGCCATCCTTTTTTTATTTTTTGGAGCGGAGTGCGCCAATTTCGCCGCTATTTACGTGCAAGGGAAAATGTTATATCGGACTTGCTGGGTGTATTTTCGTTTTGTCTAGAGTGTTAGACTGTATGTTAGCCTCGGGTGGGTGCTGTGAGTGTGCGCAAATAACCTTCCGACGCAAAGTGCAATATTAAGTGCACGGAACCCTAAGTCTGACCCTCTCTATCCCTTGAACTCTACTGTAAACATTAGCCAATACTGTATCCATGTCAATGTATTCCCGATAAGTTGGTCAAGTCGTGTACCACTATTATTGCGGGAGGCCACAGTTAATAGGACCAAATAATGTTAGTAAAAATGGTCAAGTATATAGTTTTTTATGTATACCATAGGTCCTATTAACTATGGTCCCCCGCAATAGGGCGAGCGCCAACCCGAAAATGACTTGTGTTTTTTTTGTTTGGCTCTGTGAATACGATAGCTGATGGGTTTCCATACCTTGCTAGGCCTGCTAAATATATTACTGTAGCAGGCGACAATGCTTCGTGTTGACTGATTTTCCGAAAAGTGAGCAAGAGCATGAACGCTTATATACCTCGTATGTGTACAACTGCAGCGTATAGTTCCTATTTTCCGTTCAGCTTGCTGTCAGGCTTGCGCGGTTCGATTTTGAGCTTCAACAAATATTTCTTTCGATCCCAAAAATGAAAGCATCTGCTTGTACAGTCCGAATATGCAAAATCCGACCGTTTGTTTTTCGATTTGAGAATCTCTTGGGTCAAGTCGTCAGATTTTGGCCCAAAATCCGACGAATTGGGCCATTAGATTTTCAAATCGAAAAAGGGCATGCTCTCTAAATTCAAGGTGTTATCCACGACAGCAAGCAGCAGCGAAACTTCAGTTGGATGGTGACACAGCTGTATAGCGACGTTGCTTCGCACTCGACGCGCAGTCGGCGGACGGCGCGTCTCTCCGTGGCGAGACTGCTTAACCCTGCGCCTAGCCTCGATGAACCTTTAACCCCAACCTACCCTAACCCCGATGAACTCTAACCCCATCCTACCCTGATCCCGGTAAACTCTAACCCCAACCTACCCCTGACCCCGATAGACTCAAACCCCAAGCTACTCTGACTTCGATGGACTCTAACCCCAGCTTACCCCAACACCGACGAACTCTAATCCAAACCTACCCCTCACCCCGACATACTCCATCCCGAACCTACCCCTCCCCCCGACAAACTCCATCCCCAACCTACCCTACCCCCGATGAACTTTAGCCCCATCGTACCCCTAACCCCGATGAGCTCTAACCCAACGCTACCCCTAACACCGATGAACTCCATCCCGAACCTGCCCTCACCCCGATGAACGCTCGCCTCAACCTACCCTAACCCCGATGGACTCTAACCCCAACCTACCCCTAACCCCGATGAAGTCTAACCCCAACCTACTCTGACCCCGATGGACTCTAACCCCCATCTACCCTAGCTTCAATGAACCCTAACCCTGATGTACTCTAACGCGAACCTACCCCTATCCCCGATAAAGTCCAACCCCAACCTGCTCTGACCCCGATCAAGTCTAACCCTAACCTACCCCTAATTCCGATGGACTCTCACCTCAATTTACCTTTTCTCCGATGAACTTTAACCCCAACCTACCCTACCCTCGATTATCTCTAGCCTACCCTATAACCTGTAGACCTTTGCCCCGATTATTATGGGCAAGAGTAGTGCAGTTCAGACTTCGAACTTTGAAACCCTAACCCGACAGCTTGGGAAAAATCTCGGAATATGGTGTGGCGATGAGATTTTTGGGGGGTGTAGATTCTCAACCATTTTGTCGATGTCGGGCCAAGTCGTTTTTACGTGCTGTTCTTGAATCCTTCGTTATTTTCTATTTCTTCCTCTGTTCCTGCTTTTTTTTCTTTAGATTCCTTCCTTTGTTCCTCTGCCTCCAAACGAGAACAATTGCACACGACAGCAGCAAAGTATTACCCCGCCGGCCTCAGAATTTTCTCCGAACGTGATGTAAGGAGGAGTTACGTGTGGACTAACTGGAGCACTGACTACTCCCCATCTGGGCGAAGCTGAGCGATTTCGTGTAAACCGACTGCTGTTGCTTTCTGTCCCTCCTTCCTTCCTTCCTGGCTTGCTTGCTTCCTTCCTTCCTTCCTTCCTCCCGTCCTTGCTGTGTTATTCCCTTCGTTCGAAGAACAAAAAAAAACCCGTTGAAACCAGCTTTGAAAGCCGTTAGAGAGTCTTGGTTCAAGCTTTTTGTTATTCCTTTCGTATTTCCTGCCTTCAACGCTTCCTTCGTTTCTTCCTCCCTGCGCTTGTTCTGTTCATCCGTGCAACGGTTGATGGTACGAACCGAAACGCAGATTATTGTTTTGGACTTCCCGCGTGTTTATGTATGTATCATACGACGCTCCTAATAAGGGCAAGGCTGCCTGACGGATGCTGTAGACCGTGTGCGATCGAAGGCGTGCATTTGGCGAGGGAGTCACAGGAAGCTCGCGCTTTGTTCGTCGCTCCGCGCGATCATAACCGTGTAACTCTGATTTTTTTCGTTTTTTTGTTGCTTGCCTTCGTTGTTTGCTTCGCTGGATTGCGTATTTCGCTTTTCTTTCTTCTTTTCTTTTTTCACGTCTCAGGTTGGGATTGGCGGAAACCACACCCTGTCGGCTATGGACCTGTCGTACACTATACAAATCGCTGGAAAGAACTCCAAGGTGAAAAAAAACACGTATGAAACGCCTGAAACGGCCGCTGTTTTATACCAGAGGGCGTAACAGTTATATGTTGCCAGGTACCGGTCTGGGCAGTAATTTAAGCAACGTTTCATCTTGATGTTGGAGTCCACACGGGGATTATTTCCCCGGCCCAGACTGGAACGAAAAGGGGTTGCTCGTGCGAGTAGACCAGTAAAGATAGCTTGGTATGTGTTGTTGGTTCTGCTGCGTGTGTTCTCCTGCTGTAAGCTAAGAGGGTGCCATGGTTGATGGCACTCTCGCCCCTTGACGGACAGCCATCAAGGACAGACGTCAAGGACAGACGTCAAGTAAATCCCCGCCCTAAACTAAAACTAGTACATTGTGTCTGAAACCGTCTCGACGGGCTAAAGCTACTGTAGGCCTCCAATCGACGTCTTTGACCGCAAGAGTAGTCGCATGCGTATATCCTCCCTCCCTCTTTTAACACCCGCTCTTCCTTGGTCGGGCCTGTTGGTGTTTCTGCACTGTGTTGGTCGGCGGTTGTCTTCTCGTCTACCTGTCTTTCTTTCTTTTTTCCTCACCCCTCCCTGTCTCCCTCCCTCTCCGCCGTCCCTCCCTCTCTACCTCTGTCCCTCCCTCCCCACGTGTTTCTGTCCGTCAGGAGAAAGAGTCTAAGACGCTGATCCACCCCCTGACGTTCGCGATCAAGCCGACGGAGATGGTGGCCATCATGGGGGCCTCGGGAGCGGGAAAGAGCACGCTGCTGGACGTGCTCGCTCAGCGCATTCCCTTCAGCCAGGCAAGCCAGACCGCACACACACATGCGCCGCTGCCGTTGGTTTTGCTTATGTTATTGCCGTTGGCGATAGCCGCCCGTGGATGATGTTTGTGTTTAGCCGTTCGCGATGTTTTAGTCGCTTCCGTCTCGGTTGCTTGTGTTTGTTTTAGATCACCCTACTCGTAGTTCAGATCAAGGGCTCTCCTCCCCCCGCCCCACTGCGGCTCTTGCCTCGGAAGGCGTTTTTATCGCGACAAGACTTCAGCCCTTCCTTCCGTCGTCGACTTGCGTCTTATTGCGCCTAACCACGCTCTATATAATAGGCGATCTCAGTACTTCATTATTTTTTTATTTGTGCAATTTTTTTCACAATCTCACCGCAGTGGGATTCGAACTCACGAAACGACAGCTAGTATTACGGGGGGCCATAGTTAATAGGACCAAATATTGTTAGTAAGAATGGTTAAACACATAGGTTTTTATGTATACCTTAGGTCCTATTAACTATGATCCCCCGTAATACCTTTCGAGGGTACCCCTGGCCCACCGGGTCGACTGGTAATGTATTGTATGAATGTAAACTGTTAATAACAATGTCTTCACATGTAATATGCTTTTTTGTTCGGGGGGGGGGGGTTGTCCTCTCGCGGAACAGGTGGACGGCAGCTACCTGCTCGACGGGCAGGCCATTCAGCCCAAGGAGTTCAAGCGCATGTCGGGCTACGTCATGCAGGTCTGCTCGCTCGTTTTCTATTGGCCTACCGTTTGGATAGTAACATTAAGTAAAAACAGTCCTTGTATTTATTCACAGAGTGGTAGTGATTTGAAACTATTGTTGTACGTAACGGACTATTGTCACGGAATGACGGTTTGTTGGGTATCGGTGCACCGGTATTGTGTGTATATCGTATCGGGTGTACCGGTATTTTGTACATATCCTATCGGGAGTACCGGTGTTTTTGTACATAGCGTATCGGGTGTACCGGTATTTTGTGCACATATACCATCGGGTGTACCGGTATTGTGTACATAGCGTGTCGGGTGTTCCGGTATTGTGTACATGGTTATTGGTGTTGTGTGACTGCGAATTTGCTGTTGGCGTTGTGTTGTTGTTTCGTGCCGGACTTGGCAGCGGTTGCGGTACGGTTTACCCGTTGACAGTGTGTGCAACGGCCTGCTGCTTTGTGACGGATGCTTCTCCTCTACCTGGTACCTGGTATGTGACAGTCCCTTTGTGAAACGGTCATGTTGTTGTAGGACGGCCTAGGGGCGTGTCTTAGCTCCCACCAAAGAGCATGGGAACGAGCGGAACGGAAGGAGGCTGCTCGTGGTCATTCGTTCCGTTCCTATCTAAAAAAACGTGTTTGGGTCCATGCAGAATCCTGGGCCTCGCCAGCCGAATCGGCACGAACGGAGCTGTTTTGCACATACCACATGCCACGGCAAATTGGTGTCCACATCCATCTTCAATTGGTGTCCATCTACATCAAATAATCTGATATTTGTTCTCCCGTTCGGTCCTCCCAAACAAGAAAAAGGGGTACTTCTTCTTCCTCTCCCTAGATATACTGTGTTTCCCATAACCAATAAACACCAATTCATGCGGCAAATATTATTTCGTTCGGTTCGTTTCAATGCTCTGTGGGGGGGGGGTTAAGACACACCCTAATTGTGTAAACGGGTAACGACCCATTGTGTAACGACCTGCAAAATGTCTTGTTGTGGCTCTTTTGTGTACCGACGTGTAAAATGTTCCGTATCGACCAATTTGTGCAACGACTTGTAAAATGTAATGTAAGGACCCGCAGTGTACCGGCCCAGATTGCACCATCCTAAACTATCCATTTGCTTATACGAGTACGTATCCGTTAACTTTGTGGTATCTTTCCCGTTGTCTATTTATTTTGTATCTTGCCAGTCGTCCCTTGCCCCTTACGGCAAGCAGTATGTTCGTGCAACGGCCTGATTGTGTAGCGGGTGCCGGACCATTGTGTAACGGCCTACACAATTTTATGTAACGGTTCATTATGTAACGGCCCAAGGTGCAACAGCCTAACAAACTATTCGTTGGCATCCCTTTACTCCTTTTTTGTATCTCGTCCCGTTGTCCCCCTTGCCCTTCCCTCATCGCCCGTCATCCTTTTGCCGGGATTCTGTCGATCTGTTTGTTTTTGTTTTGTTTTCTGTTTCCAGGACGACGCCCTCTACCCACTCTTATCAGTGCGCGAGACCTTGCAGTTCGCGGCCGAGCTCCGCATCCCCAACATGCACAAGGTGCTGCAAACCCGCCCTGGGAGGGGGATAGAGTGGATAACGCATAGGGGATAGGGGATGATCGATATACGAGTAGGACGGGGGGGGCGGGGGGTGAAGCCCAGCCTGGTTGAGCAAATGGTAAGTGGCGTTTTGGCGGGCGTGACAAAATATTTGGGACTTTACTAGGGGAAAAATATACGGAGAAAACGACGTTTTTTTTTTTTTAACCGTATCGAGCACACCTTGCAACCAGGAAACCGGCGTCGGAAGCAGACTGCTAGGAGTTGTACAGCATACTGGGAGGGAGGGGAGAAGGGGGGGGGGGAGGGAGGGAGGGAGAGAAGGAAACAAGAGAGAGGGGGGGGGGGGAGTGAGCGAAGACGAGGAAGGGAAGAAGGAGGGGGGGGCGGGGGTGGAAGAAGGACGGGAGGGGGGGGGGGGGGATAATGGGGGGGGGTGTTTGTTAGTGGGCGCCTCCACAAGCAGCACCCCGCTCACCTCACGATGACAAGACAGATCAAGCGGCTGTTTTTACTTAGCAGTCGCCCCCGGTGTCTTGGTAGCTGCTCCGCGTGCCTATCAAGATCAATTTCGTGGGTTCAAGCCTCACCGGTTGCATGCTCGTAGGGACTTTTTCTTGCATAAAAAAAAAATGAATAGCGAAAAGGCGCGAGAGCGTGAGTTAGCTACATCCGATAATAATAGACGAGCAGTGGGGATGCTGAACCCTATGCGCGACAAAAAAGAAAGGCACGTACCGGGGTGGAGAAGGGTAGACACCTGTGACCACGGCTTGTCCAGAAGCTCGTTGAGGGTAAAACCTCCTACGTGCTAGGCTGGAAAGTAAAAGTGATGATTTAAAAAAAAAAAAAAAGTGGCTCGGCACTCGGCACTTCGCGGGTTCTGCTGAGGTCGTTGACCCCCCTTTCCCCTCCCGATGCACGCCCACTTACCGCTCTGGTGTGAAAAGGGCGAGAAGTAGAAGCTGGTGGCGGAGACCATCGTTGACCCCCCTCCCCCCCCACCCCATGCATGCCAATTCTTCTGGTGCGCACAGGGCGAGAAGTACAAGCTGGTGGAGGAGACGATCAAGCAGCTCAAGCTCACCAACTGTGCGGACACGAAAATCGGAAACGACATCCACCGTGGGATTTCCGGAGGTGATCATTAAAATGGCATGCTTGCAAAAAGATGATATTCGCGAAAACGTTCTGCAAAAATGCACAAACATGCTTGAAAAATGTGTACATAATGCCTCTGTGTATGACAAAAAGTAGGACGCTTGAAAACTTACGTACCAGTCTGCCGATTAAGTCTGCCGATGAAGGAGGTTACATGCTTCATGCAACGCCTCATTTTCTCTTACAACAGACCGCGGATTTTTCTCGGAAGTTTCCCTATCTCTAATAATCGTCTCCTTTGAAACGTTGAAGAATCTTGAAACACACCTGCGTACGTAGTGCAAAAATATACTGGTATGCCTGGTAGACCTGTGCCAGCATTATGCATGTAAGGCGGTATTTGTGTTCTAAGAAAATAAAACAAGCCGACGTTGCGAGATCGAAAAAATCCGCTAAGCTCGTCTGTGCAAGCTTGCCACCGGGTCTGTAGGTGCTCGTGTGGTCTCGCACAAATTCAGACAAAACTTGTACCCAACTAAGGGTCATTCTTATCGGAGAGCTTTTTTCCCAATTTTTCGACATTTTTTTCGCGCAATTTTTCAATCTTCCTTATTTTCCTGGTTTTTTTTTTCCAAATATTGGAATGTTAACGAACTTGATATTTTTGCTTCTGGAGAATTTCACGAATAGTGACAGAACGCCTCCGTCTATTGATACATATCTCCAATTATTTTCAAACTTTGGAAATTTTGAAAAAAACGCTCTCCGATAAGAATGAGCCTATTTCGCTCCCTATTTTATTCCTCACACGAGGGGACTGATAACTGTATGCTGCTGTACTGCTGTTTCCTCCTCCTTTTTTGTGGTCATCCGTTGTGATGTTACGTGAATCGAGCAGGTGAGAAGCGGCGCGTCTCGATCGGAGTGGACACGGTGCAACAACCCTCGATCATCTTCCTCGACGAGCCTACCTCTGGTCTCGGTGAGTCCTATTCATTTATGCTCTTTGTTTTTACAGTAGTTTTTTTTTTTTTTTTTTCACGATTCCCACTGCTCTTCGATTTTTCATCGATTTATGCCGACTAACGCTGACGAGAAAAATTGGCACATAAAGTACTTTTTTGGTATGTGTGACCGTCATGGTCGTTGGGGGCGGTGTTGCAGTCGTCGCTGCTGTCATGCTGACTCTTGTAATCGCCGTAACAAACCTGTTCGGAAGTCCATGCTCCTCTTTTTTTTCTTTAAAAAGTTGTTAAACCATTTGAGGAGTGCAGTCCCCGAAATGGGACTGCAGTTTTGCCCTGAAAGGGTCATGCCAGGTACTTGGTATGTGGATGTGCTTCGCGATGTGTGTATAATATTATATACCTTGTACCTCTCAAAACGAAGAAGTCAAGGGCGATAGGGTAGGCTATACCGGTGCGTGTCAACCGTACGGGAGAGGGGCTGGTATACATCCTTCATGAGGCCATACAAACCCTTTTATTGGAGTACGCACGATCGAAGTATCGCACGCAGCTTTCGCAAAATATGGGTTTCCGACCAAATCATCGATCTCACAGCTCATGTTTTATATTATATATTATTTTTTTCAAAACGACCGAGAAAATTGTCTGTTTCTGCGGTAGGTAACCTTACCCCCCCCCCCCCCCCCGCCCCCCCGCCCCCTCCCTGTGCACGGCCGCAGATTCTACTACCGCCTTGACGATCGCGGAAACCCTTTCCTCCGTGTGCAAGCGTAGCCGCACGGTTGCCATGACCATCCACCAGCCTTCCACGCGAGTGTTGGACGTGTTCGACAAGGTCATGTTCCTTAGCCGCGGGAGGATGGTGAGCCTTTTTTCTTCTTTTTTTTTGCGCGCACAGCCGACCGTTTCTAGTGCCCGCGGATATCACGTAGGCACGAGTGCGTGGAGTAGTACAGTACCTGGTACACATTGGTCATTACATTTTAAGTGCTGAGTGAGTGGCGCTGGCTTCCCGGTGTATGTATGTATATAGTGCGTGTGGAAATATCTAGGCACACCAGATGGCATTCGCGGGGTAGTATATACCGGGAAAATATCGTGGGCTCTTTCTTACACCTTCCTGCTGCAGGGGCGCACGCACGCACGCGCTCCTAAAAACGTTAGAAGAAATAAAGGAAAGAAAAAAAAAAACCGGGCGGGGTTTCTGAACGGAGTTACGAAAATCATTTTTTTTTCAACTTGGTTTTAGCATACCCCTCCCTGTCTGAGTGTCGAAAATGGGTAGAGGTTTGACCTTTTCTTTTACACCTACCGTTGTGCCTGGAAAATGTAGGAAGGACCAGTTGATAGTCATCTCAAAATCTTCCACCATGGTGCGTATAATGTCAAATTCTGTCTTTCGCTGCCTGAGTGTGCTCAGTTCATGGGCATAGCCTCCCTGCGGGTGAAGCTATATATTTGTGTGCATCTGGTACGTGGTGGAACACTGGACCCAACAGACAAACATGTACCAGTATCGCTTTGCAAGTCGCCATACCTGAGCCCCAACACCTGAAGTAGACCGCGCTTGCCGGTTTGTAGGCGCCATGCCTGGGTCTCAACACCTGGAGCAGGCTTGTTTTTTGCTCGTGTGGTTGAAAAACCCGCATACTGGTAACGTTTATGTTTTGCGTGGGTGTGTTGAAATCCGCGTAGACTCGTATGACCCACCTATTCTTATCCCATTCCCGCCTCTTTCCATCACCAAACCCCTCTTCCGTCAACAATGCCTCCTCGGCTGTTCCCACTGACAGATCCTGGAAATTACTCGTCCCCTCGCTCCCCCCCCCCCCCCCCCTTCAACGGTGTGTCGTAAACGCCTTCTCTAGGTTTTCTTCGGCAAACCGTCGGATTTGCCATCGTACTGCACAGGGCTAAGCAAAACGCCTCCGGCTTACTCTAACATCGGGGAGTTTTTCCTTGAGATCGTGGACGCGTACGAAGCCGCCGACAACGTCAAGGTACCGCTTTGTTTTTTTTTGTTTTTTTTTGTACAGCTGAGTGTGTTGTGTGTTGTAGGTATTATCAGGTTTTGTGCTACTGTACTTATTCTTGTTTTTTCGCTTATTTTTTGTGTTTTCGTGTTTTTGTTTGTACTTTGTGCTTGTAGTTCTGCTTTTTTATTTTGTGTTTCGTGCTTGCCTTTTTTTTTTTTCAATGTTTTTTCCTGTTTTTTTTTTTTGTATTTCTTGTATTTTTTGCAGCAAATGACCTCATACATGTGTTTCATCTCACCGCTCCCGCCCCCTCCCCTCGCCCGCCCACCGCCACCTTGCACGCCGTTTTGCTTGTCACAGGCGCTGTCTGACCACCACACCCAGGCTTTACGCATGAGGGCTCCGTCTGCGGTAAGTCTGAACAGCGCAATGCCGCCCGGCCCCCGGCCCCAACTCCCGTCTTCGTTCGTCCCCGCTCTTCCAGTCTTCCTCCACCCCCACGTCAGAGAATAAAACTACTATCATCCTTTCGCAAGAAAGTCATTTCAGTAGGATGCAGCTCTCCCTTCGTGCGGCTCCCCCCACACCTCACGTTTCGCTTCGCAAAGCTTGGTGCAAGCGATGTCTTCCTGGTCGGTGAAAACCCGACATGCTCCATCCGGGCATTGTAGGGATGCGAGGGTCTATGGTCGTACGACTACGGCCATGCATGATATCGAGTACTCCCGCCCCCGGTGCTCCGTCTCGAAAGGGATGCGTGGTCAATGGTCCAATGACTAAGGCAAGCAACAAATGAGTACGCGCCCCCCCCCCCTTCATACGACTACGGCCATGCATGATATTGATTGAGTACACCCCCCCCCCCCCTCACTGCCGCCCGGTCTCTTGGTCGGCGCGAAGACGTTCGAGAGTTTTCGCTAAATACATAGCGTATGTGCGTGCATGACGCATGGGCGCACACACAAAATGGAAACCTTGTCGCTGGAAACTGCTGGTTTGTTGATGAAAAACTGCTCTGATCGCATTTATCGGCTTACCTGGTACAAGTTGACGAGGACTCTCTGAGATGATGCATACCTGGTACAAAAGTATTTTCGGTTTCCCTCTATAGTTCCGGTTGAGTATATACAATAGTGTCGGCTGCCCCGCCACTGCCTGTGAAATCGCTTTGGGCACAGATAGGAGTAACTACTTGTAGTGTAGTAGTGTGAGTATACAGTGCCGATTGCCAATATAGTACGGGTATTGCTGGCTGGCGCATACATGCCGGCGCTATAGACGGACCGACAATACCGTGTACCTGATGTGAAAACGTGAGGGATACGTACGTACAGAGGGACCGACAATACCGTATACCTTGGTACCTGATATCAATAATACATGAGGGATACGTATGTGTCACACCCTCTGCTTGAATCGATGAGTTTCGATGAAATCATCGATCGCTCATAGCTAATTTATATTTTGCCTGTGATCTAATACATGCTTGGTCTGGCTCTGCTGACGATGACGCTGGTAATGCTTTTGTCATTTTTTAGTGTCTCACGTGATGTTGATGCGGGTGCTGTTTTGTGTGTGTTTAGTTCAAGAAAGAACCACTCCCATAGCGTTGCGTCTCGTGCTTTTACTGGCTGTTTCTCGGCTCTGCAAAAGCCGCGTTTGTTTTGATGTTTTGTTGCGATTTTTTTTTAGTTTTTCGCTCTTTGTTCGTGTTTGGTCTGTCTCGTGCGTGCTTTTGTGCTGAAAGGCCCAAGAGGGGTCTACTGGGAGGTACATCGCTTCGCATGACTTTGCCAACTCCATGGCCAAAGAGATTGGCATCCTCCTCCGCCGGCAGGTGCGTTTATACGAGCGGCACAATGTTGATTGCCATTAATCTGATTGGTCTATTCTTGTTGCCTCAATAGGATTGGCGCAATCTTGGCCGCTATATGATTGACGCAGTCTGAGTGGGTGCTCATTTATTCAGCCCCCCGATGGTTGAAGAGGTCGACATCCCCCTCCGCCTACAGGTTAAGCTTTGTGCTAGCGGCGCACGATGTAGCTGGCGCATTCTGATTGGCTAATCTGATAGCCCAGATTTGATCGGGTCAGTCTCTTTTAGCATATTCTGATTGGCACGGTCTTGGTTGTCGTGATATGATTGGCGCAATCTACATGGCTCCTCATTCATCCAGCAGGTCTGTAGCAACCAACCTCCTCCGCCGACAGGTGAGTTTTAGACGAGCGGCACAACGTGATTGGCGTAGCTTAATCTGATTGGCGTAATCTGTTATCGGTGCCTCCCCCCCCCCCCCGCACTCCCTCCTCCATTCTGCAGTGGCTGAATGTGGTCCGGACCCCGGAGCTGGCCGTGATTCGCCTCTCGATGTGCTCCGTCGTCGCCCTAGTGCTGGGCTCCCTGTTCTGGCAGTCGGGAGTAGATGAAGAGGGCTTGGGCAAGCGCTCGGCGTACTTCGCCTTCGGTGAGCTTGCGCTGGAGAATGCATGAGGGAGGGGGAGGGGGGGGGGGGGGAGAGGGGGTTGTACTTATTCGTCCATTCTTGTTGATTTTTTTCTTGTCGCTCCCATTCATTATTCTCTCTCTTTTTGTTTTGTCTCTGTGTCCTATTATACCAATGGTTGTAAACTTACATGATCCGGGGTCACTATTAATGGATAGGCTCTGCTTCCCCCCTTCCCCTCTGCGGTACGTACCCTGCATGTTTTTCACGAGAAGAGCTTAGCACTCTCTTCCCCGGTCGACTCTCGTCTATGTACGGGGGACCATAGTTAATAGGACCAACTATTGTTAGTAAAAATGGTTAAATATGGTAGGTTTTAATGTATGCCATGGGTCCTATCAACTATGGTCCCCCGTAATAATGCATGCCCGCAGCATTGTACGACCATAGATCCTCGCACTCCTGTGTGCCCAATGCCGGGACGGAGCGCGCCGGGTTTTCGCCGACCAGGCATGCATTTCTTGCACTAATCTTTTCGAAGCGAAGCGTCGGCATGTTTTGGCGACTCGCGAGAAGGTCGGGCTGCATCCCACTTGCAACCGCTTGTGAGGCGGACGCCGGCATCTTGTACGTTTTTGCTCGCATGGATGACGGCGCCGAGTGAATTGAGGGGGGGGGGGGGGAGAAGAGGCGGCGTCGTTTCACTCTCGTATTTTTTTTTTTCACGGTTTGTTTTTGTGTGCACGGAGGAGTGGGGAAGGGGGGGGGGTACTCGATATGAGGTGGGAGGGGGGGGGGGGGGGGGGTACTCGATTGGAGATATGTACTCGATCCCGTCCATGGCCGTAGTCGTATGCCCATAGACCGTCGCATCCCTACAATGCCGGGACGGAGCATGTCGGGGAGGGGGTGGGGGGTCATTTCAATGCTATTTCTTCCACTTTTTCCTGTGTGTGTTTTCTGTTGCTGTGTATTTTGTGTCACGATTTCGCTCTTGTTTTTTTTTTGCCGTCGTCTCTTGAGCGTGCCTAACGAAGCGCTGTAGACCCCCGCCATTGTGTATTCTTAGATCCCGCCGGTGCCCCCCCCCCCCCCCCCCCCCCCCCCCTATGGTCGTGCGACTACGGCCAAGCACGATAATGAGTACCCCCCCCCCCCCCGCCCCAAATCCCTGGGGTACCTCTCGCTCTCCCCATCCTCCTGTCGGTGGCCCTTTCTCTCTTCCCCTCTCTCCAACTTTAGCGTCTCTGCAACAATCTCCTCTATGTTTATTGTTCCATCTGATTTTGCCTCCTACCTCCACTACAGTAGTACTCGCTCCCAACCGGCAACGATGCGTCTCGGGTGTTACGTATTGTGCTCGTAAGTATCGCAGTTGAAGAGGACGTAACAGGTAGGGTCACAATTGGCAAAAGCAAATCGGGTCAGGGTGCAGGATCAAAACGATCCGATGCACGCGTTCTTCACGAGAAAAAAAAAATGCCTCTTTTTGCTAACCCCCCCCCCCCCCCTAGCTCACCCTTCATGCGACTCGCCAGACACCTCACGGCGCTTGGCGCTTGGTGCAAGCAATGTCTGCCTGGTCGGGGAAAACCCGACATGCTCCGTCCCGGCATTGTAGGGATGCGAGGGTCTATGGTCATACGACTACGGCCATGCATGAGATCGAGTACATCTCTCCTATCGAGTACACCCCCCCCCCCCCCTCTTGGCGAGGGGTGTCAGGCAGGCACCTGAGTCGAAACGATCGGATGCCTGGCTCATGACGAAAAGCAAATGCCTCTTTACTCGACGTGAAGTCCTCTTATCATACCTACCTCTGCCGTCATTTCTACCTTGGGCCGAATTTCTGAAAAAAATCTCTTCAGGTCTTGCGCTGTTCCTCTTCACCTCCCTGGAGGCCCTGCCCATCTTCCTCGAGGAGAGGTCCATCTACACCCGGGAGCACAGCAGGGGTGCCTACCGAGTGGCCTCCTACTCCCTCTGCAACTTCCTCATCTACATCCCCGTGTGCCTGGCGATGTCGGTGATGTTCACGGCCATCTCGTACTTCATGATCGACCTGCCCCCCAGCGGCTTCGCGTTTCAGATTATGGCCATATTCTTCGTCCTGCTGGAGGGAAACGCCTTCGCAACCATGGTGTCTGGTATCGCGCCGGACCCGCTCACGGTGAGGCTACGATAGGCGGTCTGACCTGTGCACGCTTCGAACAGATACGTAGGTCGCATACTGTAGACCATCATCTAGATCGTAGTTCATCTGCTGTAGATCGTAGATAGTTATCTACTGTGGATTGTAGATCATCGTGGATCGTTATCTACTGTAGATCGTAGATCATCTAGATCGCATCATCTGTTGTAGATGGTAGATCATCTGGATTGTAGATCATGTACTGTAGATCGCAGATCATCTGCTGTAGATCCTACTCTACTGATTTATAGTAGATCATCTGCTGTAGATGGTAGATCATCTACTGTAGATCCCAGAACATCTACTGTAGATCGTAGATTGTCTAGATTGTAGATCATCTAGCTTGTTATTTCCTAGATCGTAGGTCATCATCTAGATCGTACATCATCTATGATGACCGGGGAACATAGTGTAGTATTCAGGACTAAATATGCTTCGTAAAAATACTGTAATATGTAGTTTTTTGTGTACATGATGGGTCCTGAACACTCTGCCCCCCCGCAACAGATCGCAGATCATCTAGATCGTAGATCATGTAGATGGTAGATCATCTACTGTTGGTAGATCATATAGATCATAGCCTGCCGTTATGCCAAGCTTGGTGCAAACAGATCCAATCCAGGAAACATTTCCCAAATAATGCGGTGTGCGGATCCTACCCGGCTAGATCGAGTAGTTCGTACAGATCATACAGATCATGTATCTATCTGTCCGCCCTGAAAGATCTAGATCGTGAACTGTGGGAAACGATGATCTGTTAGATGATCTGGCTTGACCTTAGCTTTCATTGCCTTCGGTCGTGGGTTTGGTTTGCCTCGGCGAAGGGTTTGGCTTGCCTAGGCTAAGGCTTTGGTTGTGCCTGGGCTGCGCGTTTGGTTGAGTTGGCCAGGCTCGGCCTGCCTTTGTTAGAGTGGTTTTTGTTGAGTCGGTTGGTTCAGTTTCGGCTTGACATCGCTTGGTTGTGTGTGTGGTTAGCCTCGGTGGGTTCGATTAAGTTGGCGTGGCTTGGTTCGGTTTGGTTTGGTTTGGCTTGACATCGCTCGGCTGTGGGTTGTTGGTTTAGCCCCGGTTTTGGGTTTGGTTAGCTTGCGCTTCCGGTGTGGTTAAGTTGGCTTGGCTTGAGCTAGGTATGCGCTTGGCAGGAGCTTGGGTTAAGCTGTGCTAGAGTTTTGCTTAAGGTTAGCTTCAGCTTGGCATGAGCTTGGCTTGAGCTTAGCTTGAGTTTGGCGTGATGTTGGCTTGAGCTTGGCATGAGCTTGGCGTGAGCATGGCATGAGGTTGACTTGAGCTTGGCTTGCGCTCTCCTTGCCCCTGGTATTTTATTTCTATAGGCAGAACCAGCTTATGTGTGCTTCGACCCCACTACTACTACTAGTGCCGCTACTGATACTAAACAAAACAGCAATATCACTACTGCCATGTACTACTTTCGCCACTGCGCTCGCAAATCAGGGCAACGGCGCGGGCACGGCTCTGCTGGCGTTCATGTTCCTCTTCAGCGGCTTCTTCATCAGCTACAGCTCCATCCCTAAGGGGTGGAGATGGTTCACAGCTCTGTCCATGTTCAAGTACCCCTTCGAAGGCATGATCAGAAATATGCTGGACGAGGAGGAGGACCGGAGTGGGAGCTCGGGGGTAAGAACTAACGATTTGAGTAATGTACCTTTTTTTGGCGTGCTACGATAGGGGTACTATTAATTTACCTTTTTCCAAACTGTACACTGTACCTTTTTTTGGCAATATATTGTACCTTTTTTTGTAAACCGTGTGTGACAGTACCTTTTTTAAACGAAATATTTTTGATTGTACGTTTTTGGATGAGCATTTCTGACTGGTGGGTCGGGGGTTAACTCTTTGAGGGCTAACTGCAGTGCCTTTTCGGGGACAGACCACTCAAATTCTAAGTGCTGTAGTTTGCCCCCAAAGCGGGACTGCTGACACTAAAAGGGTCAAGCGTAACCACTTTTTTTACAAGCCGTCTGTCTCCCTGGGTGATTCACTAGATAATCAACA
The DNA here is from genome assembly GCA_031213475.1 of Nereocystis luetkeana. Lineage (NCBI taxonomy): Eukaryota > Phaeophyceae > Laminariales > Laminariaceae > Nereocystis > Nereocystis luetkeana. Next base: position 14,516,051 of record JARUPZ010000003.1, read on the forward strand.
GTATGTATTCGTACGAGTATATACCTCAGGCATGGAGCTTGGTCGGACAGGAGAAAACATTCCTGCTGTACGTAGACGAGCCCTTGTCCCAGCTTTTGCGTGGACGGTGGGTACACACCCCGAGTTGGGAGAGATGTGGGGGTACAGGCCGAAAGCACCTCTCTCAGCTAAAGTAGCATCCTTTCTTGGTATAATTAGTGTATGTTAACGCTGGGAAGTGTTCCAGTCTGGGTGGGAATGTAAGGACCGCTTGATGTTGATGCTAGTGTGTAAATAGTCCTTATATTTTGGGTCAGAATGGTTTGTCTTTAGGGTAGGCGGGTCCAGCCGATTTCGGCCTCTCTTGACCCTTTTAGGACCGCAGTCCCGTTTTTGGGACAAACTACTTGGGATTTGAGTGGTTTGTCCCCAAAACGAGACTGCAGCACTGAAGGGTACTGTTATCTTAGGTAGAGTTGGGGTGCCGATTGTCTGTACCAGCGTAGTAGCTTTGTGACCACATAACTTGTATCTCTTCTAGGATTGAAGAATCGGCACGGACACTGGTTGTGCTGGATGTCGACGGGTAGAAAGAACGGTTCAATGTGAAGAACACACACACCTGTATAAACAAATCCAAAAATAAGAAGTTATATACCTATATGAATTGCTTTTTTTTTAATTTTTATCCTCCTTGGAGATCTGGATAAAGAAAGCTTACGCCTAATACACTTTCTTATTTGTGTACCGGTTCTAGTCCGTCTGTAGCACACAGATTTAACATGACACCCCACCAGTGTACATACAGGTCATGAACTTGCCGGGCCTCTTTAGTCGACCCATTTTAGGTTCTCGACCAAGGGGTTGGGATAGCCACCCAGGATTCGACAGCTCATTTTGCTCTGCCTTTTTTATATGAATTGCTTCTTTTTCGAAGGTGTCCCGGAAGGTACGACGTAAATAACATTTGGTCTATTAGCACTGCATAGTACGACATGGTTGTCTTCGTTTCTTTCTCGGGTAAGGGCGCGTCTGCGTGCTGACTGTAGTCAGTGTACGGGCCGTACTCTGCTGCTTGAGCTGAGCGGAGTTTTTTTTTTATCGACGGACATGAAAACATTGGTCGCGCGCGCTATATGTATATGATACAAGGCGCTTCGCTCCGCGGGTGGCCTACGCCTCCCGTTACGCTTTCAGGAAGGAAAAGTTCATGAAATTGCGCGAAGCGGACATAAGAGGTCGATGATTGAATACACACATTTTTGTGATTGTTGTAGTTGCGAATTGGCGACGTGATAGTGCCAAGAGTCACATGCCGTGCGTACGTACATACCCCAGATAGGGCACACTTTTTCTTATTTCGATATGATGTACGACGTACCTGGTATGTACAAACGAGAAAGCACAGCAAGGCACAACGGCAGCACCGCAAAAACAATGAACATGACACCGAAAAATTATTGAAGGAAAAAATGAAAAAAAAATCCCCGTCCCCTCTCGCGAAATAATTGTCTGCCCCTGGAACACCCTGCACCAGAGGGAAAAAGGAAAAAAATGAACAGCAGAGCTTCACTCTCAGCCTCGTACGCCGCCCGCCCCTCTCGCGACCACCTTGCCACCGATTCGGTCCGGCTATGTTTTTCCTCCCTCTGTATCACATTGAGCCCCGTCGCCCGCCCTTTGTGAAGCCGGTGCTCACCGTGACCCTCGTTCGCTAGCTAGACAATGTTCGTGCTCAGACGGCGAACGTCTCTGTGTATACTTCGGCTTGGTTCGCAAAAGTAAGCGCCGCTTGAATCTTAGCTTGCAATCCCAAACGACCCTTATCTATGGACTCGTACATACTCAGTCTAATTTTTCAGATGGAGGCCACGCAGAGCCCATCCATGCTCCCCTTGTGTCTCGAGGCACACACGACGCCTAGGCACGAAAACGGCGACCGTGCTCCCTGCAACCCCCCCTCTAACCGCCAGCATCGGCCGACACCCGCGGCGCCGGGCTCTCCCGCGTTGCCGTGATCCGACTACACACACGAACACGAAACGAAAGAAAAAAAAAAAAAAAGGAAAAATATCTGAAAGTGCACGAGAAATTTCAACCAACCCGTTGAAAAAAAGCGAAAGAGAGCCTGCCAAACCGCTGAAAAAAAAATCGCCTTTTTTTTTTCAGAGATTTTTCTCCATTGTTCCGGGATCGAAAGTGTGGCACGAGAAGCAAGCACGCAAAGAAAGCAAATATCGTAGAAGCGATAAAAAATCGTGGTAGGCTCGCTGAGCGTGAGGCAGGTGCTTATGATCAAGTGATTTTAAGAAAAGGATAAACGTAAGTATGTTTATGTATGTAGATATACTTCGTATGTATACTATTAGCATATGTTGTAAATATGCTTTGTATATCTACAGTTTATCTGAATGTGAAACGACAAAAAGACAGAGCTGTTTTCCACCAACTACTGCCGTGATACCCCTGTGATACATGCGTTCCTCTTACGTAGCGCTTCGTTTTCGTCCCATCTGCTCCCTCTTGGATGTACATTTCTGATATATGTACCAATAAACCTGACGTCAGGTGGTAGGCGGAGGTCTGTTTTGTTCCGAGAGGTCCGATTCGGTTTTCCCATATTTGATGGCATTGCACCCATCGTTTACAGGTAGTACCAACCCCGCCCAGTGTATGTTGATATGCTACTCCAATCAGCGCGGGGGGAAATACCAGACGAGACCTCCTGCCCTGCGCAGAAGGCCTCGTCCAATCCGATACTTTGGTTAAACTATTCGCAGTAGAGAGACATAATACAACAGTGCTTTTTGCCTGTTTCAGCTCGTGGAGCCCTTGATCTTTTGGACACCTCGGGCGGAACCCCGATTCCCACTTGACTTGATGATCTAACTGCTTCAGGCCAGAGAGATGTCGTGATGCCGGGTGGGACCCGCATAATCTGCATGACCTGGCACATGTTTCCTGGGTGGCATCTGTACTATGGAGATCCTACGCAGCACATCTTATTGGCAGGTTACGATCTAGATTATACATCTGTGGGTGATCTATCCGGGGGGGTTGCATTACTATTTCAATCCTCTTGTTTCGGCCCCTTTCAACCGTTGATGCTTTATCTGTAGATGATGATCTGCAGATTATCTGTTGGAGGTGTGCAGTACTACTTCAACCCTCTTATTTCGACCCCTTTCAACCGTTGATATTATATCTGTAGATGATCTATCTGGAGATGATCTGCGGGAGAGGTGCACTACTATTTCAACCCTCCTAACCTTTTGGACCCCTTTCAACCGTTGATGCTCTATCTGTAGATGATCTATCTGTGATGATCTGTTGGAGGTGTAAAACACTACTATTTTAACTCTCTCAAGTTTTTCGACTCCCCTCAGCGGTTGATACTCTATCTGCAGATGATCTAACTGTAGATATTCTGTGGGAAGTGTGCACTACTACTTCAACTCTCTCAACTTTATCGACCCCTCTCAACCGTAGATACTCTTATCTGTAGATGATCTATCTATGGATGATCTGTGGGAGGTGTGCACTACTATTTCAAACCTCTTATTTCGACCCCTCTTGCCCGTTGATATTCCATCTGTAGATGATCTATCTGCAGATGAGCTGTCGGAGATGTGCACTACTATTCCAACCGCCCCAACTTTTTTTTCCCCCTTTGAACCCTCGATACTCTGTCAGGCGCTGGATGACTTTGCCAAGAGCTCGAGCGTGGAGGACACGGACGTTTGGTCTGTCGTCTACGGCCCCCTCTGTTTCATCGTCGGGTTCCGGCTTCTCTTCTACATCGCCCTCATCACCAAGCACAGCGGAAGCCGCAAGTAAAAGGGGATGCTTCTACCGTGCCCCGTGCTCCCCCTGGGATGTTTTAGAAGGGGGTTGATGCCTACCTCCCCCTGTCGCCACTGAGATCGTAGGTGAAGGATTTGTGCCTATCGACCCCTTGCGAATAGAATGATGATGGGTAGGGGATTGATGTCTACGGTCCCCCCCCCTTCTGTCACGTACCTGGTAGCATCTTTCAACAGGGGGTTGATCTCTAGTAGTCCCTCTCCTGGAATCGACATTAGGGGATTGATTTCTGCCCTCCCCTTATTCCACTAGGATAGTCAAGTAGGGGCGTGGTGTCTAGCCATCCCCTCCTGAGATCGAAAATAGAAAAATAGGGGACCGATTAGTACCGACCGCTTATTTTCGCTTCTGTTTTGTTTCCAGGTGCTATAAGACGCGCATATGCTGTGTATGCCGCGGCATTGCCAAAAAAAAAAACATCAAACACCCATGCCCCAAAATAAACGTTGCAATTCTTGAGAGATTTATGGGCGTCACGATAAGTTGACATATTTCGGAATTTTCCTTTATAGTACCCGCCTTGCTGTTCGGTGTATTGTGTCCGGTAGTGCGTTGGGTTTACAGGGTGCGTCTCTTTTCGACGTGTGATTGGGGTGGGGTGTTGGCTTTCCTCGAACATTATCAGGCGTATTTGGGGGGGGGGGGGGGATGCATTTCAAACCCCTGAGAAATGGCGAAGACGCTTTTCGGGCACGAAGTGCTTCAAGTTAGAGAGGCGCCATTGCTGCAGAGGCGTTTTTGTGACGGGCTTTGGAACTGCAAAAACCAACTTTTTTTTTTCTTTTTTCGAAAGAGAAAACTGTGATGAGACGTGTACTCGGCATCAGCCTTGATTCGTTTCGGCAGAGCATGTATGATACGATATTATCCTCTAGGACGAAACCGTAGTTCCCCCTTGGTATGGTTTCGTCCCGGTTCGGCCGTAGTTGTATGGAATGTCGACAGTTATATACCCGCCATACTTGGCGGAAACGGAAGGACCGTTTAGGCATGAATCTGAATACCAGGCGGTCTTTCTATTTCCGCGCAGTGCGGCACTCCGTATTTTTAGATTCTTAAGAGTTTATGCAGGTGGCCGGTTTTTGGGGTTCTCTTCTTGTGGGTTGAAGGAAAGCGAAAGTCGGAGTGACAGCTGACGATGGAACGCTTGCTAGTTGCTGCTTGTCGAGCTCGTATACAGGTGCCCATTGTTTTTGTTCCTGTCGAGAGACAGACAGGGAAAGCGAGAGAGAGAGAGTGACAGTTGTCGATGGATTGCTTGCTAGCTGCCCCAGTTTGTGGTTCTTCTTCGAAAGGAGGAGAGCGAGAGGGAGGGAGGGAGAGAGGAGAGAGACGGTCAGAGCTGCTCACTGGGGCGCTGCGCTGTACTTCGCGGCTTTGGCTCTCTCGTTTCTGATTTGGCCTCCATCTCTACGGCCGTTCTTTTTCCCAGCAATAGAATGTACAAAAAACATTTTTTTGAAAACGTGGGACATCTATGAAGTCTTGAGCAATTGCTCTAATAGCTGTCTGCAGCAAGCCTCGGACAGGACGGGATTTTTTTTTTCATGCCTGTAGGCGGTGTGTGTGTTCGTTGCGTACGATTCGTGGGTGCGAAGTCTGCGTGTGTGGGGTTTCTATGGCAAGGACTTCACGAGGCGTGTCTGCGCGTAAATTAAAGCGTTGCGCGCCAAGTCGGCCCTGCGGCGCAATTGATTTTTTTTTTGCGCGCCACCCGATGCGCAGTTTGGTCGGAGTATTGGGGGGGAGAGGGAATAAGCTCATTCATGCTTCTTGTGGAACCGTGTTTTTAAGTTCTTTAAGTTCGACAGCCTGCCAGTGGGTTCCAGTGGATTTTGAGATGGCCAGAGACCGTTTTTTCACACACGGAGTGCGATGTTGCTTTTAAGAGTTCTTCCTTTTTTACATTGAAGTATATTATACATGAATCACGCGTTTTTGTTTTCGACTGTATTTTGAGGGAGGATGTACGTACGTAATTTTTTTTTTTTTTCCGTTTTTTTTTCCGAGCACTCAATTTGTTGCTTTCGATTTATTTTGCAGTTATTTTGCAGCATGTAGGCACGTGAGGCTGTAACATGCCTGGTACGTCGGCATGATACGCAGAGAGAAAGACATCCCGTGCCTGCAATTTATGTTTGTACCTAGATAGGCGTCGTCGAATTTTCCCCTGGTTTGTACCGGGGACTACTTTTTTCCTCAAGAAAGATTGCTATTTTTATAACTGCAGTCTCATTTTGGGGACAACCCACTCAAATTTCAAGTACTTTGTCCCTAAATCGGGACTGCGGTTCTAAAGGGGTTAACCTCCGTTCGGTGTTTATCTTTTTTTTTTGGTTTCGCACGCGGGGAGGAGCGAAACAGTGAAACAGCAGCAGTGGCAAAAGGAATGCTTCGATTAGATTTGGAACGAGTTTGATTCTGTGCTGGAAGCGCACACGCTGCTCTCTTGAAGGGTCGCAGTCTGAAATACAATACCTGGTACCAGGTATTGTGTACGACCACATTCGCTATCATCATCGTATGTACTACCTGGTGCGATAGTGATCATGGGTACCGGCGTGAGGTGTGCGCTATACTGAGAGGCGAGACGCCGCTGTTAATTATTTATCGTAGATCTAACGGAGGCGTGGCGGGAGGAGGGGGAGGCTAGCGTTGGCTAGAAGGGATAGTGAAGGGGTGTCAAAATGTACGCGCGGGTTTCGCATACCGTAGAACCATTTTTTTCATGTTTTTTCTGTCTATGTACGTGATTGTGGTCGCTGTTGTATTGTCTATAGTGGTGTTACTTGTAGCTAAACTCCGGTGGGTGGACCCAAGTCTAAATCAGCATTTTGTTACCTGACAAGTCACCCATCATTCATTGCCGAATTTGCCTGGACTTACCGCGCTTATCAGTCGTTAACAAAAATTGTTTCCGAACGCGTCAGTTATAGTAGCTGTTTTCGAGCGTGTCAGCCGAACATGAAAAAATACGCTGATATGTGATTCCAGGGGGGGAGTGTTATGTGTGAGGCTTAGATTGGGTAGGAGATTGGTTAACCTTTTTACCTTTAGCCCAACGGACTATTAATAAGACCGTTACAAATGGCGACGACGGCAGAACATGGGTCGTTGGTCGTGCGTTCGAAACTCACGTCCACCATGAAATCGCTTTTTAAAAAAAAGTGAGTTTCCTCATGTCGAAGAATCTAAAAAATGCTTTCTGGATCCCCAGAAATTGGAACCGCGTGTGGTGGCGCATCGACCCGTAAAATCCGGTCCGTTCCAGGGGGGGAGAGTGTTATGAGGCATAGATTGGGTAGGCGATTGGTTAACCTTTGGGGGGAGAGTGTTATGAGGCTTAGATTGGGTAGGCGATTGGTTAACCTTTTACCTTTAGCCCACGGACGAAGACCTTTACAGATACCGAACACGTCGGCCCCTGCCAACTCTTTTTACCGAGCATCCCAATTTTTACCGAAGGTGTCAGGCCTTATCAACATGTAGATGCCGTTCGTCACCGAATGTGCGAGCCGGTACCAAACTCAAATAGATGTCACCGAACATGTCTGTTATTACCGAATGCGCCAGCCGTTCGTACCAGCGCTACCGAATATGCGAGTCGTTACGGAGCACGCCAACCGATACCGAACACGTCATCAAACTGTTAACGGAACACACCGTAAAAAGTAATCCGTTGTTTACGGAAGAATCGTTACCGAATGTGCTAGCCGTTTAACCGAACATACCAGAGTTGTTACCGAATGTGCCAGCCGTTAGCAAACACGCCACCAGTTGTAACCAAACCTGTCAGCCCATACCGACATGCTCATTGCCCTTCCAAGGCACACATCACTCATTATGCGGGACCATACAAAAAAGGGGATGCGCGACTCACACGCACATAAAAACAAACCAAAAGAAAAGCGAGCAAACATGTTCTTATGAAAGCAGAAGCAAAACGATTAACCGTCGAATCGAGGAAGCCGAGTAACTGGGGGAGTATTTCCGGACCGACCGCGAAAAAAAGCACACCCCACGAGAAAGCTGCCCTGCATGCCATCTAACAGCAGCTTCAATAAATCACGATTGATACTTTCGGTGTAAGTATAACGAAGGTTTATACATTAATATGAAGACCAAGCGCCCCTTATATCTCCGTTCACGTAGCACTCTGACCCGAAACGTAACCACCGTTTTGATTAAATATTAGTATATCGACGGTGCGCGGGATTGGCCTCGCACGGTTTCCTAAGAGTTTTTTTTTTTTCAACGCGGCAAGGCGGGAAGGAGCCCCGCGGAAGGACTGCATACGTATAGATAGCATTGGTCGATGAAAGCTCACAGGAAAAACGGCATACAGAGAAAATATGACGTAAGCTACGCTCGTGAGCAGGTTAAACGTGAGCACCGGTGCTACTCCCAACGAGATGCATCAACTGCAGAAAGTTAAAATGGTGGATGAAAGTCAAAGAAGTAAATCCCTCTGGCTACGTTAGGAAACCCTCCGCTACCGCGGGCCATGGTCAGCAAGCGCCCTCCTTACGGTATCGGAAGGCTTCGGGGGGAAATAAGACACAAGCATCGTTTTTGGTCAAGTATTCTTAACAAAATACCCTTACATTCCGAGCGGTGTTACATTCGAGTACGTACATAGTGTTTCGCGAAGAGACGCAGGAGCCAGTGAACCAAATTTCGGCCGCGTTAAGGCGCACGCCCACGACACCACGACGGCGTATCGCACTTTTTACCTTTGGGAGAGCCGTTGGGAAAACCAGTAGTCTATACGTACGAGGATGGCCTCGCCCAGCAGCGACAAATCGTTGATAGTCCACACTAACTCATCATTACATCTTTCATTCATTCTCAGAAATTTCCGATAAATTTCCCGAGGCGGTCGGGGTTAGGGTTGGGGCTTGCGTTTGGTCAAGATCTACACAGTCCTCGGGAGGATCGCTGGGGGGACCGTTAGGGAAAGAGAGCGGTTGATTAAAAAAGCCGTTGGGGTAGGTTGGGGCGTGGCGTCTTTTTTTCCCCTCTTCGATTGCTGCCTTCAAACAACATGGACTTTTTTATTTTTCTCTTACATACTACGTAGGCTGCTCCATAAAAAATGCTGTGTGGCTGCTTACAAAAAAAAAAACTACTTTCCAAGCGCATGTTTCTCCGCCGACCCCCTCGCCACCAACGCCGCCTCGACAAATCAAGCAACCCCAACGGCGCCACTCCCCGTGTATTTCACTCCTCCTTGGCTCATGTCTCGAAAAAATCAAAAAGCCTTTTTTATGTTCTCCCTACGTAGCCTACAATACCCGATCTCTCAAAAACGTTATCGCTGCTTCTAATAAAAACACAACCTTTATACTAACATCAACAAGTATTTTTCGAGCGCATTCTCCTCCTCCGACCCCCCCTCATCAACGCCGCATCGGACGAAAAAATCAAGCGACCCCCACGACGCCACCCGTTGGCGGTGGCGCGGCCCCCAGATCCGCTTCCCCGCATCGCTCCGAGGCACGCGGCGACGGCAACGCCTGCAGGAACGACACAGCAAGACAGCATGAGGGGGGGGGGGGGGGTACGGGAAAAGGGGCGGCGAACGTTACGGGGGTTTTTTCATTCACTATTACGAGACTATTACGAGTATCTCGATGGGGGTACAGGAGTATCACAAAACGGACGAAAACAAAAAAGAGGCAAACAAAAGACACCATTAAGGTCCCAACGAGAAATAAACCCAATCAAGGTGGGGGGGGGGGGGTTCTATACCAGTATTTTTTTTTTCGAAAAAACACGAAGGCTCCCATCGTAGCACCACGTGTCCTGATACTCCAGATACAAGCACAGACATGGCAACCATGATAACACACATATATACCTGTGAGCCCCCAGGCCCGCCCTGGTCCCCGTTCCCCTTTAGCCTTGTCTGGACTACGAACTCCGTCAGAGATGCACCAGGCGATGCCAACGACGCGCGGGACGTCGGAATGGTGACACAAACGATGCGCCCGCCGATGGTTTCTTCGCCTTTTTTGGATTGGGGGGGATAGGGGATGGCGGGGTGGCGGAGACAGGGAGGGAAGGAGGGAGGGAGGGAGGGAGGGAGGGAGGGAGGGAGGGAGGGAGGGAGGGAGGGAGGGAGGGAGGGAGGGAGGGAGGGAGGGAGGGAGGGAGGGAGGGAGGGAGGGAGGGAGGGAGGGAGGGAGGGAGGGAGGGAGGGAGGGAGGGAGGGAGGGAGGGAGGGAGGGAGGGAGGGAGGGAGGGAGGGAGGGAGGGAGGGAGGGAGGGAGGGAGGGAAGGAGGGAGGGAGGGAGGGAGGGAGGGAGGGAGGGAGGGAGGGAGGGAGGGAGGGACGGAGGGAGGGAGGGAGGGAGTGGAGCAGAGAATGAGTTTTGCAAACCAGATGATGGGAAAGAGTACAGCGTTGCCGTATGGATGTTGTGCGGCGGGGGGGAGAGAGACTCGATATCGTACATCACCGTACTCGTTCGACCAGGAGGGCGGGCGGAGGGGTGTTGATCTTCAACTATTACGGGGGACCATAGTTAATAGGACCAAATATTGTTAGCAAAAATAGCGGAATATATAGGTGTTTGTGTGTACCGTAGGTTCTATTTAATATGGTCCCCCGGAACATTAATAGAAACGGTGAGGCAAAAAGAATAAGGAGTTCCCATGCGGACGTATGAGGGGAGATCGAAAATCGAACTGAAAACACGGTGCTCTCCTCGCGCCCTCGATGGGCTTTCGTTTCCTTCTGGTGGCCGCTCGCTAGCTGGCTCACTCTTACGGGGGCCCCTAGTAAGTAGGACCTACGATAAACACAAGAACCTAGACATTTCCCTATTTTTACCAGGAACATGCGGTCCTGTTTACTATGGCCCCCCGAAATAGCTCGGTCGATCGATCTGCGCGGTGTGGTCTGTCCATTCCCCGCGGCTCACAACAAACCCGGCAGCTTTTGCTTCGGGCGTGAGCGCAGAAAAAAAAAAATGCGCGTCATCACCGCCCGCCTAAACTATTCATCATGAGAGTATCGCCAGGAAGGAAGCGTGCTCCCAAGCCACTCTCTGCGAAAATTCCACGCGAAAAATCCACGAAAACGCACTCTCTGCGGCAACACGGAACTCACTCCCTACGAAATATCTACGAAAACTCATCGAAAAATCGACGAACGTTCTGCGATTTTTTCTCGAAAAATCTGCGAGCAGCCAGAGAAAACCCCACCAGAATGCTTACCAACGACGTAAGACTCTACAAAAAACTATTGATGAAGACTACTGGTACACCAGGTATGGTACTGTTTACGGGTAAGTATACATGTATACCTACAAAAACAGAAACTACGGTAAAATATTAACTGCACGAGGGATGGGGGGGGGGTGTACTCATCTCATGCATGGCCGTAGTCGTAAGACCATAGACCCTCGCATCCCTACAATGCCGGGACGGGGCGCGTCGGGCTTTCACCGACCAGGCAGACCTTGCTTGCACCAAGCGCGGAGCGCTGTGAGGTGTTCGGCGAGTCGCATGAAGGGTGAGCTGCATCCTACAAAGAACCGCTTGTGAGGCGGACTCGCACACGGATGACAGCTCCAATGATTAATATGTTAAGCCCGTGTGGTCACTTCGAGAAAGAGACGGGGGGGGGGGGGAGCAGATTCGCAGAGCGTTGTCCGCAGACTCACTTTTCGACCGTAGCATCTGGTACTGGCACAGCGCGTGTAGAAGGAGGCGATGGAAAGGGGAAGGGCCAAGGGGTACCAGAAGCGTCGCGCTAGCCGATTGCCCCTCCCCCACCCCCACCCCCATTTCCACTGTTGGCTTCGCTGCGAGCGCCGAGCACAGGGCGGGAGGCATGTCTGCAGGTGTTTGTCCACTCTGGGAAGGATGTAGAAGGGGGGGGCAGGGGGGGGGGGGGGGTGCTCAAGCAGGTCGTAGCTGATGAAGTGTGCTTATTTGTTTGCTGCAGGAACAAGCATGTTTCCAGAACAAAGGTGATCGTTTGTTTGCTACAAAGCAACGCTCCTGCGTCTGCCAAAAGCCGGGTTTGCCCAAACAAAAAAACACACACACACACAAACACACACACCACGTTCGTTCGTCGGGTTCCTGCAACCGGTCAAGCTTTTGCCCGGTTTGTTTACCGAGCAAGCTCGTTTTGTTTGCTTTGCTACTGGAACAGTTCTGTCAACTCCTTCTGAACTCTTTTGTAAGGGGGTGGTCTCGTCCCTTGGCTGCTCCAAGGGCTGGCTTGCCCATCGATCAGTGCGTCCACCCACTAGTGTTGCGCTTTTTCGCGTGAATAGAGCCAACACCAGGGCTTGAAAACACATCCCGCCTGAGCCGTAACCTCGCTTTACCTCGGCGAAACCTTCCAGCAACTTCTCCAGCCCCACCATGAAGTCCAGGAGGGCAGAGCTGCGCAGCGCACGCACCACAATGTCCCTAAGGCGTCGCTCGACCAAGAGGAACCTCTCTTCTGCAACTGCCGCCGCCGAAAACGTTGCAAACCGGGCGTCAACGGTCATACTATATTTAGTCAACGGTAACATGTTAGTCCGCGGAAATATAACCGTCAACGGTAACATACGGCCCCCTATGCAAGGCGTCGCCCAAACAGTTAACAATCTTCTCTCCCGCAACTGCCGCCGCCGTAATCGTTGTACACCGGGTGTCAACGGTAACATATGCTACCAGCGGTCAACGGCAATATATTCGTCAACGGTAAAATATTAAGTCAGCGGTAATATCGTAGTCCGCAGAAACATACGTGCGTCCCTAACGCGTCCCACCACCACGAGGCCCCTATCTCCCGAAGCTGTTGCGGTCGTAAATGTTGCAAACCCGGGCGCCACCGTAATATAGTATCCCATGGGATCAGTCAACGGTAATACGTTTGTCAACGGACATATCTTAGTCAGCGCTAATACATTTAGTCAGCGGTCGCGTAATGGTTATAACGGTGCATAGGATGCCCCTACGGCGTCGCTGCACCATGAGGAATCTCTTTTCCGTGACTGTCGCCACCCGCTAATGTCGTAAAACAGGGCGCCAACGACACTGTAACAGTCAACGGTGAAACATTAATGAACGGTAAACTAGTGGCCGGTGCCAAGGTGTCAGGGGCGAAAAAGTAACCCAACGGATATCTCATCTCAGTACCAACAGTGTCATCGCAGCCGAAGGCATGATGGCTCAGTCAACGGCAAAAATAGTGTATAACTATTAACAGTCAACGGCAACATAGTCAACGGTAACACAGTCAACGGTAACATAGTCAACGGTAACATAGTCAACGGTAACACAATCTGGCTACTACCCTAGGGTGCCGTCGCAGGCGAATAAGAGAAGAGACATTTTGGAGCGCGGCAAGCGACAAGGGACACCCATCTCCGAGGCAACGACTGCCTGCGTTTCTTTTGAGGCTCAAGAAAAACGACTGTCTGGCCTTGGCACCAAAAACCTTCGTTTAGCATCGCTTAGGTTATTCTTCACTCGCGTCGGTTGGTCTTCGCTTCACTTGCTTGCTTTGCTCGGCTTTGCTTGGCTTCGCTCCGCCTTTGCTTTGAGTTTATTCGTTTCGAGGCCTCGAGCGCCAAGGCCCGCTCGCACCTTTCACCCCTCAGCCCCCCCAGAGACAGACGAAACCATGCAAGGCTGAGCTAGGTTGCGTCACATTTGTCCTCCCCCTGTAGGCCTGCTGACTCCTAGCCTCTAGCGACCTACCCTCTTTTTGCTTCTTTTTTTTTACCATTTCCTCGCGGGACAACAACGCCTCTTGTATCGACAAACGGAAATCTCAACGGTACTCCCAACGGCACTCCCAACGGTACTCTTAACAAATCTCATACGGCGTTATCAACGGCAATCTCAACCCGGACAGCAAAAAAGACTGAAAATATGTAGATACAACGTGTCTATGATATTACGGGGGACCATATTAAATAGGACCTAGGGTACACACAAAAATCTATATATTTCGCCGTTTTTACTAACAATATTTGGTCCTATTTAATATAGTCCCCCGAAACAGTAGTATCGAACCGCTGGCAAACCGCCCTCACCTCAACGGCACAGTACAATCGAAAACAGGCTCTCTCTCAACAAAACACGACCGGCTGACCTTCCCATTTCCTCCCCACGAACCGCCTCGCTCCCGGCGTGGACGCCTCTTCCTTGGCGTGACGCGTCGGCTGCAGGCCCTTCCGGATGCTCTCCCGCACCTCTACCACGTTGGCCGACTTATTCTGGTCGGACACTAGCTGTGACAGGCTGGACCGCCGTGGGCGTGACACCTTTTGCAATCGTGCGACCGTAAGATCCGAAAAAGGGTAGGGTGGCGGTGCGGGGGGAGGGGGGATTACGCATCATCATGCATGGCCGTAGTCGTATGACCATAGACCCTCGCACCCCCATAATGCCCGAGGGGGGGGGCAGATGGTGCAACATGGATGATAGATCATGATCTACCGTAGATCATCTCATCTAGCTCCTGAACCGCCGCTGTGAGATGCTTTTGCAGTATCTGTATGCCATTAGTACAAATCGAATTCGGGAAGCACGTGCTAGATCTAGATCATCTATATAGAGGTGTGGAATGGTGCAAGATTGTTGACGACAGCGACAGCGGTGACAGCACCGACATCTACCACCATAGTGAAAGTACGGCATTGCCATCGCCATCACCATCATCGACATCACCACCATCACCAACATCACCACCACCACCAATAACACCAGTATCAACACCTGCAACAACCTCAACACCAACACCACCACCATCAACAGCAACAGCAACAGCAAAAGCAGCAGCAACAGCACCACCACCACCAACAGCAACAGCAACAACAACAACAACCACAGCGACAGCAACAACAGCCACAGCAACAACAATAACCACAACAACGACAACAACAACAGCCACACAACAACGACAACAACAACAGCCACAGCAACAACAACAACCACAACAACAGCAGCAACAGCCACAGCCACAACAACAACAGCCACAACAACAACAGCAACAACAACGACAACAACACCAGCAACAGCCACAACAACACCAACAACAACAACACCGACACCAACACCAACACCAACACCAACAACACAACAACACCAACACCAACACCAACAACACAACAACAACACCAACACCAACAACAGCAACAGCCACAACAACACCAACAACAACAGCACCAACACCAACACCAACAACACAACAACAACAACACCAACACCAACACCAACAACACAACAACAACACCAACACCAACACCAACACCAGCAGCAACAACACAACAACAACAACACAACCACAACAACAACACCAACAACACCAACACCAATACAAACACCACCACCAACACCACCAACAACAACACCAACAACACAACAACAACACCAACAACAACACCAACACCAACACCACCAACACCAGCAGCAACAACAACACAACAACAACAACATCACCAACACCAACACCAACACCAACACCAACACCAACACCAACACCAACACCAACACCAACACCAACACCAACACCAACAACAACAACAACACAGCAACAACAACAACAACAACAACAACAACAACAACAACAACAACAACAACAACAACAACAACAACAACAACAACAACAATAGATATGAATATTCGCTTGGCATACAACGACGGATCCGGGTGACCATTGCTGCTATTACGGGGGACCATAGTTAATAGGGCCAAATATTGCTGGTAAAAATGTTTAAATATATAGGTTTTTATGTGTACCATAGGTCCTATTAACTATGGTCCCCCGTAATACATCAGCCATCAGGGTCCCGCAGTACATTCACTAATAGTAGTCCACATCCAACAAATGCCTCTCGCCATTTAGCAACATGAAGTAGGGCGTTCAAGGAAAGCAAAGGGTGCTCACCCCTCATCACCCACCCCCCGCGATCACAACGGATAAAAATAAGGAAATACCGCATAATCGGAGCGTTTCCAAAAACGTTTCGAAGGCGTCTACCTCCAGTATACAGTATACGGCTTATGTACCCCAGCTTCGAAAAAATGATTCGTAGTCCGCACTACTGTAACTCTTCGTTACATCCTAGAAAATTCCGAGAAAGTTCACAGGCGGTCGGGGCTAATAGGGTTTGTGTCGGGGTGAATCTCACTTAGGACTGCAGTCCCGTTTGGGGGACAAAGCAGTCAAATACTAAGTAATGTGTGCCCAAGACGGGACCGCAGTCTTAACAGTCCAAACAGGGTGAAAAGGGGCTACCTACTGTACTGCAGTGTACACACACTGACGGTTCAGTCTAAATTCAAGTGGTTCGCCCCCCCCCAAAAAAGGGAGGGCGGCCCTAAAAGGGTTTAATACAGTCATCAATCCCAACCACTTTGTCGAAGGAGCTGGGCCGAGGCTTAGGTCTACACGACTCCTCTCTCTCTCTCTTTCTCTTCATCTCGGCGGTTAATGCGGTGCACCTGCCCCCGCCAAAAACAAAACAAACTGAAAAATGAAAATGGGACTGGAAAAAAAACACCGATTTTCTCCCGAAAAAAAAGGAAGGGTTGTATATACTAATATTCAATCTAAACGGTCCAAAAAAATCGGGACATGGTGGCAATATATACAGAGGTGTTAATTGACTCACCGTCAGGTGCTCGGCCTCCCCCTCCTCGTGGGCGTGTCGACCGCGAAGAAATTTCTCCACCCCCAGAAGGTTATCTGCGGCTCGGCAACCGGGGAGGGTCAAACCCGAAGCATCGGTTACACGGTTGTATGGCAAATGGGTACATGGCGCATGGCGCAGGGTGCATGGCACACGGCTGAAAAACCGACTTCGTTTTGATGTTCGTTCCTACTCACCATTTTCCCAGCGCCTTTGCTTTCTCCGACCGAGGGGCTGGCGCCGTGCTTCCCCCCCTCCCCTAAGAGCTGGCGCCTGCTGCACGGGTGCTGGTACTGTGTGGATGAGACCAGAAGGCCGACGCCTGCCATGTGTGTGGAAAACCAACATGGGCTAAACCATCAAAAATAATTAAGAAAGTAGCAATCAATTTTCAGGTCCTGTTTGTACGAGGAATATTCGGATTCGCACTTTGTGGTTAACGTATGGACGGTGAGTTCCATACCCGCGCCAGACAGGCATGCAGCCAGGACACGTAACAGGCACTAGGAACATTAATAAACCAAGGAACAAACGTGTAAAAGGAGAGGTGGGGCCGCCTACAATGATTCAGAGAATTTCCTCGTGCGTGAAAGGGTTTTCATTTGATTTTTCGAGGCGGTAAGCTACCGGGGTGTGCGTCGGCTGCGGTTTAAAATGACACGAAGTACATCACGTGCGAGAAACAAAGAGACACCAACAGGTTGCTTCGTTCGGTATAGCGGGTGTATACAGCGCATCGCAACACCAATAATATCAGATCATGACAGCTCGTTCTGACCATGATGCTGCACCGATAGCACTTCGAGTGCGAGGGGCTCTTGTGTGCCTCCCTCATAAGTACGAGTATCGGCCGCTCATTGTGCACAACTGCCATAAAAAAGCCTCCACAGCTATCGCACCAGCATGATACTTCGACGTATGTGCGATACCAGTTCGTGCACAAAATAACGGAGGCGACGAGAGCGTGTGTAGACTACTAAGAGAGGGATGAGAGACGAGAGAGCCGCGGGGCATTCTGGGTGTAAACACACAAAAATTGTGTATTTCGTCTCGTGCTCCACGGAACCAAACAAAGAACTTCCAAGCGCAGGAACTGACAACAATTTACTACGGTACCATAGCCCCCTATCTGGAAAAGTAAGGAACCACAGCAACACCCAAATATTGGGGTCCAGACACTATCGTACTGTCTGTCGTGTTCAAATATTGGGACCCAGATACTGCCCTAATAATAGTATCCAAATTTCGAGGCCTGCAGTACTGTAGATACTACCCTAGTATCCAAATCTTGGGGCCCAGATACTACCATAGTATCCAAATCTTGAGGCCCAGATACTACCCTAGTATCCAAATCTTGGGGGCCTAGACACTACCCTATTGATCGTATCCAAATCTTGAGGGCTAGATACTACCCTGTATGTAGGGGTCGCGGTGGATAAAACAAAACGAAAGAATGCCTTGAGCTGGTGTGGCTTCATTATTATGTTATTCCTGCCAAAACAGGGACACGAATGAATTGAGTGTTTTTTTCTTAGGAGATGGCATCGATCGAAACTATTCGAGGTGCGGTCAGTGTTATCATCCGTCTCCAGAGGTAGCGAGGGCCGCAGCTATATACAGTAGTAGTTAGTACCATGCGGCGTGCGTTCGGAGGTCTCCTTGCATTGTAGCTCTCGCATACATACTTTTTTTTTCTGTTTTCTGCCCCGGAGAGCGAGAGGAAACCCCTGTCCACACTTACTTCTCAAGTTTTCGTGTACCGGGTCGAACCCGGTTCGTTTCTTCCACCTTAGCCGGGCCTGTATACTCCTTACCTCAGCAGCCCACCCGGGCTGCGTCGCGTGTCCGATACCGCAATCGTCGCCTTTGCCTTTGCTTCTCAAAACCCTGTTAGGACCGCAGTCCCGTTTTGGGGACAAACTACCTCGAATTTGAGTGGTTTGTCCCCAAAACGGGACTGCAGTCCTAAAACGTTCAAGACACAAGTATCTGGCACGGCACATGACTTCTAGTCCCAAAGGGCTTAACATATCCGCCCGCACAGCGTGGTACGCGCTGGTAAATAAGGCATGCCCGATACAACAGTACAATATATGGTACCACTCTGTCCCTTTTAATATAAGAACCGGTTTTACACTATTACGGGGGACCATAGTTAATAGGACCAAATATCGTTGATAAAAATGGTTAAATATATAGGTTTTCATGTATACCATAGGTCCTATTAACTATGGCCCTCCGTAAGAATTGTTAAACCAAAAGGTTCTTATATTGCGGGACAGAGTGGTAGTGTATTATTAATATTAATAGTGCCCGGATGGATCTGCATATATGTGCCCGGAAACGTTACGTATAAACATAGGTGACCAGGTGACCACGGCTTGTGTAGGAAGCTGCCGAGCATTAAAATACACCAACAAGAACAACCGCAACAGCAAATCGAGAACAACAGCAGCTACTGTTGCTGAGACCTATGCAAATGGGACTCAAAGTTCCCATAAAAAGTTTGAATTCCAAAGATACCCGTCAGAGTTTTAAAGGAAAATCTTGCTATGGGCACGTTTCTTCAAACGGAAACTTCCAAACGTTTGGAAAACCCTGAAAAAAAACAATTCTGAGGGTCGATGTTGGGACAAGATCGGCTTCAGAAAAACTCACGCGGATGGTTGCCGCGAAGCGGCGAGATCCCGAGTCCTCGACAGACTTCGATCGACAAAACCAACGACTGCGTCATGAATTCTGAACGGAGTGCGCTCGTTAGGGGCTCCGGCCCACCCTAGGGTCACCGTGTTCGGACAATGGCCGGTGACATGTGGCGGGCGCTGGCCAGGCGTATGATAAAAAAACAATTGGCCGCTGGTGTGCACAAAACAGATGGCAACTTCTCGATCCGTCTCGAAAGGCAAAAATAAGCTTTTTTTCAGGCTTCGGAGGATACCGCAGGACGTCGCCGGCAAGCTCTCGCCTCCTAGACCATGGATCCACCTGATATCTTCGAGGCCGTCATCTACACTCATTGGCCTTGCCCATCACAGAGCGGGTTGGCCGTGGGCGGAGTCTATGTCAAGATCGAGCGTCGATCGTCGCACGAGCTGATTTTTATCAGCGTGTTGACAATTTGCAAGGAGGAAAAACAAATTGCGCCGCCTGCAGCCGTTAGAAGAAAAAAAAGACAAAACCAAGCAATTTTTCTCTCATTTTCCCCACAGCGTCGGTACGAGGATATTTTCGGCTGTTCTTTGATAGCAATTTTTTTGAAAGAAAACCTATTGACTTCGCAATGCCATCGGCATAGGTCTTACTGTTGCTATAGCACTGCTGCTGCCTGAAGTCTCGTCTAGACCCTCAGTGGCACGAGGTACCAGGCATTGGTACTGCTGCCACTTCGGCAGTACTACCGCTGCTACTGCTACTGCTACTGCTACTGCTACTGCTGACTGCCCTGCTGTGAATGAGGTGACGAAAAGAGTCCCACCCACGGGTACTTTACCTGGCATGCTACTGACGCTGCTGCTGCTGTTGAGGTACGTAATGGTATACTTCGAATGACGACAGCACTGGACGCTCTCTCCGTGACTGCTGCTACTGCCACTGCTACTGCTACTGCTCCTGCTCCTGCTACTGCTCCTGCTACTGCTATGGATATTGCGCTAGTATTGCTGTAACGCGTGGTGCCACCATATTGCTGCAACGTGTGCTGCTATTGCTCGTACTATAAAATACTGACGGTTTGCTGCTGTGCTATGCTTACCGGCACCTCGTTCGAATGATACTCGCTTGAGTACCAGTCCACTAGGGCCTTTGTCTGCCAACTCTCAATTCGCGGCCCTCTGGGTGGATCTACTAGCAATAGGATAATAGCAAAAGGATGATAGCAATAGGATAATAGCGCTTTCTCTCTAGAGCTACTTACAGTAGTGTAAGCCAGGTATCCTGCCGTTATATGCTGCTGAGAACGAGGATAGACGTGCCGACACGTGCACCGATACTGCCGACGGTACCACAGTACTGTTGACTACGTACGAGCGCAGTACCCACGTATACCCGTGGTTGTTGTTGTTCTCTCACTAACTCTCTGACGAAGGAGTCCGTGATCACACAAAGGTGGTATATACTGCTGGAGAAAGTCAAACTCGAGAGTCTAATACGTACGCGACAGCGAATCCCCCTTTAACTTTCAATCATTTCAAGGTTGCAGTTCCGTTTTGGGGAGAAAACAGTCAAATTCTATGTGGGTTGTGCCCCACACGGGACTGCGGTACTAAAAGCAAAGATGCCAGGAGTCAGGAGACATGTCAAGCAAGGCGAATCGTGCGCTGTGAAGGGTGTAGGGCCTCCGTAAGTGTTCCACACTAAAACCTACCTGGTACCAGGTACTAGTTTGGTGTCAGTCAAGGCCTGTCAAGGCGAAGTTGCTGTCTGCCGAGGGGGCTGATAATGCTACGTGTCTCCTGACATAGTTGCTTAAAAGGGTTAACGCCTCCAGGACTGCAGCCCCGTTGTGGGGGCAAACTACGAGGTATTCATACTTACCTGGTAGAATTTGAGACGTTTGTGCCGAAAACTGGACCTGTGCCCTGCCATTACAGTAGTAATAATACGTACGCGATCTCCAATTTCTGTCCACCATTTTAGCCTTTTTCAGCAGTAGTACAGGTTCCGACGGGACAAAACGGACCTTCCACACCGAACGCACTACTGCTGCTGCTGCTGTGTTACAGCAGTACAGCAGTAGGGGCTGCTCCTTCAAAAGGGCTGTCTTTGAAAGCGGATACGGTATACCAGGTACCTGGTACGGTACACCCGTAAGTATGATACCAGGTATGATACAGCAGCAGCAGCAGTGCGTACCTCTGCGGAGTGTTGGTGCGGTTAAGTCGCTGAGGCGTGTGCGCCCTGCCCGCCCCCGTGTCGGCAGAGAACACCATCGCAACGCTATCGTCCGCGTCCTCGTCCTCCCCAGCATGGGTCACGACCTCCTCGAAAACAGCATCACCCCTACCACTGCTGTTGTCGGCATCGTCGTGACGTGCAATGAGGTACGGGCCTTCGTCAAAAGCGACGCCATCTCTCGGCCGAGAACGATCAAACGCAGGCGCATACATGGCGACCCCTTGCACGAATATTTGAGGGCTTGGCCGTGCTGGGTGCGGTCAGTAGGTTCGGCACTATGGTGTGCTGGGCTGCTGGAGGCAAGAAGCAAACTCAGGAGAAACGAGAATTGAATATGCAGGTGCGACTCTTCTGCGTCCTGTGCTGTGTTGTCGCCGTGGGGGTTTGGTTCGATTTGAACCTGCGAAGAAGGGTTTCCAACATCTTAAAGGCATGTAAAATGTGGGTGTTGAGTACATTCACAAGTGCTCGAGCTCGAGCCCGACCCGGCCCCCAACCTGCCTGCACACGCCCACCGCCACCCAGCCAGTGCCTGGCGCCTCCTGCTAGCCGGTGAACCTGGAACATCTCACCCAGGCCTCACGAAAATGTTCGCACGACTTCTTCAATCGAATAGGATGCGGTGGCCTGTGCGCATAGAGAAAATGGCGGCGAGAGAAATCACGTGTGGAGGAGTGAAGAGCGTTGCGGTTCTCCAACCTCTCTTGTCGAGAAGGCTAGGGGGACTGCCGATACCAAATATTAATAGCAGGTCCCATAGCAGCTCCAACAACACTGCCGAGGAGGCGGACGGAGGTCAGCGACCTTCGACCGCGAGACTCGTCGTTACACACAGCAGGTGATACTGCTGCGCGCGAGCATCTCTGGTGGTTCCACGCCCGACAGAACCATCCCAACTCAAGAGGGATCATCAGAAAGAAGTGCAGCGGGCGCAGCTCGAAGAGAAGCAGCACAGCAGCGGCAGTTGTCTGCTTTTGTTACCTGCCTGGCTGCCTGGTACAGAGAGATGTTTGCTGCAGTGTGTTTTGATAGGTGTTCGGCACGGCCATTCAGGGCTCCGGCTCTTTCAACTCTGAAGCAGTTGAAGTGGGCAATATTTAGTCTCCGCCGACTTGACTTTCATCACAGCAATACCACCAGGTATAATATTACGGGGGACGGGGGACAGAGTAAATAGGATCAAATATTGTCAGTACAGATATCAAAATATATACCAGGTACCTGATACCTGGTAGGTTTTTGTGAACCTAACCAAGCCCAGCATCCAAGCACTGACCACTGACAGGGCTATAGGGTTAGGGTCGGAGGGTCGGCTTCAGGCGCAAAGCACAAAACCTCCGTGAACATAGACTATCAAGGTGTGGCCACGCCTCAGAAAAACTCCCTGTTGACGGTGGAACAGAATACAAAAAAGAGAGCACCGCGCACCAGGAGATACTCGTAGGGTATCGCGATATTTTTCACGCAACGAAAACACAACCTTGTGAAGAAAATCGGAGAGTCGAAACCGCCGCTGATCACTCGCTATGCCCCTGACCCCTGACCCCAACTTGCTGCCGCCTCCGTCGCCGCCGCCACCGCCGCTGCCAGTGCCGCTGCTACTGCTGCTGTCGGCGGCGGCGGCGGCGGCGTCGACGGCAGCGTCGTCGTCGTCGTCGAATGACGGGATTGGTTGTTTTTTTTCATGCTTTCGTCTGATTTTTTTACTCTCTCATGCGTGCCGCCCTCCCGCACCCACTCACGCAGCTACATGGACGGCCTGATCCCACTGTTAGACCGCTTTGTCACGGACCCGGACGCGGCTTGCAGCGTATCAACCGTGGTGCCCGGCCGAATGTATTCGTGCAACGGTGAGTTTGGGGCGTATTCATTTTCGTGCCGGCATACCGCCGTACCTGGCACGCACCTATAAATTGCCTGAGCCTGACTTTTTTCAGCGCTCTCCCTCTATGGCTGGTCTTCGCGTTACCGCGGAGAATAGTGTGCGGGGTGGAGAACCTTGACTCCGCACGAGGGAGGTGATCGTGTCATATACCAGGTAGAGTTGTGCGTGGCCAGGCACCCACGGAGCGGTTACGCCACGCAGGAGAAATAGTCCAGTCATTCGAAGATGTCATCTATGTATGTGCAAGAAAGTGCGCACAAGGTGCGGAAGTCCGCCTCACAATCGGTTCTTACTAGGATGCGGCTCGCCCTTTATGCGACTCACCGGACACCCCAAGGCGCTCCGCTCTCAAGGTGCAAGGCTATGCCTGCCTGGTCTGTGAAAACCCGATGTGCTCAGTTCCAGTGTTGTATATTAGTGTACAAGGTTATGTGGTCGTACGGCTACGGCCGTGCATGACAATGGATACACCCCTCTCCCACAATCAGATGCTGCTTCGAACACCAACAACAGCAGCAGCAGTAGCAGTGGCATCATATTGTACCGTACCGGTGGCAATTTTTTCTGCCTGTCCAATCTCTCAGGCGCCGGCGGGAGATAACCGCACCCACATTTTTTTTTGGGGGGGGGGGGTAAACTTACTTGGAATTAGTGCAGGATCGCTTTCTGCAGAGGTAAAAAGGGTGCACCACGTAACTGGCACCCGCTCCCCGCCCGATGCGCCCCTGCGCCACCCGGTAACTCCCCCGATGTGTCATCGCGTGCGTTGGCCAGGTCGGTCGGAACTGTTCAAGATGACGGTGAGGGCGACCAACAACGGGTTCAAGGCGCTGGCCAGAAAGGGCACCGCGGGGCAGGAGGTGTTCATCAGCACCACCAAGATGGAGTTAGAAGACATCAAGGCGAGCGAGCTCTCTCGGGGGGCCATGGGTATTCGAAACTCACGACGGGCCCAAGTACCGTGTATCCCACGACTATTACGGGGGACCATAGTAAACAGGACCTACGGTATTCCCAAAAACCTATATATTTCGCTATTTTCACTAACAATATTTGGTCCTATTTACTTCGGTCCCCCGTAGTAATATGTTCGCCTACCACCTTTTGGTCATCATTACTGTCACGTGCATGTCTCGCTGCAGCAGCAGTGAAATATCGCCTCCATGATGACACCACAACGAGCGCGCTTTGTATCGGCAGCGGTTGGTTGACACGGTAGGGAAAGACAGCAGGCGAAAAAGGTAGGGCAGGGCGGAGGCGATTCGGACCGGTCCCCTTGCTTGGAGTGCTGTCGGCCTGACGTCGGTGTGAACTCACCGCGCCGGCATGCCCCTACAGGCTAACGTATTTGGGCCGCCACCCGCTGGTGCTGTCCCAAAGCCTTGACCGGCTTCCCGACGGCTTCCATATTTGTACCAATATATCCCAATATATAAGCACCGTTTTGTTTAACAACCTGGTGTAAAACCGGTGTTTACATAATGGGACAGAGTGGTATGTAATAACAGGGATGATCCGAAGGAAACTTCGTACGTAGCGGCCTCTTTGGCGCGGCAGCGGAAGCAGCAGCAGGAGCAGCAGCAGAGTGTGCGGTACCTTTGGTTGAAAGACCCAACACGTCGACAACGCTTACCGCGGCTGTGTCGCGCCATGTATAATGTATAATATAATGTATTATATAATGTATGTATGTATGCATGAGGACACAACTCTGCTTCCGTTGAGCTTAAGTAGTAACCTTTTTTAGGACTTGAGCGGGAAGAACTCCCCCAAAAAAAATGCTCGTTACGTATAGTGATTACAGCGTCCGTCAGCGATACGACGGGGCGCAGCAGCCCCTATCGTTGGGGTAGGGGATGACAACTTTAGACACGCCAGAAAAACTATCGAACACCCACTCGATGATCTAAAACCGTCGGGGGAGTTCTACACCCGATCTGTATGGTTCACAGTAGGTCATACTGCCGGGTGGGAACCGTATAACTTGCATGATGTACTGCAGCACATGTTTCCTGGGTTGGATCTGTACTATACAGACCCTGTGCACAGCATCTCACAACGGCAGCTTAGGACCTACAGTAGATGATCTATCTGTAGATGATCTATCTGATCTGTAGATGATCTATCTGATCTGTAGATGATCTATCTGTTTCCACGTGTGTCACTTTTGGTGTCCGAACTACTACCCGCACATTGGAAGAAGGTGCACGATATATACTCGCGCAGCGTGATGATGCCGCCACTCGGTCCCCTACTGCGCGCTCGCACCAGGCGGGTGAGACGACTGACCACGCGAAAATGTTCGCCGTTCTTTCCGTGCTTACAGTATCTGAGTTACGCAAGAGCTACTCGTACATGCCGTAGCTTTCACGCAACCGACCACGAAGCGGGGGCCGGTTTATGTATTTTTCCATGTGACATCCACTCTCTCTGACCTGTTTCCCCCCCCCCCCCCCCCCTGTCTTCCGACACAGGCGGCGCTTAACCGGGCGGCGGGGTTCGACTTGGAAAAGGGAGGGTCTCGGCGGGAGCACAAGGCTGGGCGCAAACGGCGATAGCAGCGGTTGTGGTAGCGGTTGCCGAAGCGATCAGCAGTATGAGTAGGACCGTACGCCCACCGTTATCGTTCGGCATAATAGTATCGTGGAAGGTTGTTTTTTAGCGCAAGGGTAGCAACGACGTCAGGTTTTTTTACGCAAAAAAACAGTGACATTTTGTCACGAATCCTGTTCGCTAAGAGTTTGAAAACCCCCCGAGAATGGCATTCGTATATAATGTCACGATTGGTGACAAAAATAGTGGACATTGAATCGCGAGTAGCGGTTGTCGATCCGGTTGGCAGTATAGATAGTGTACCGTATGCCCACTGTTATCGGTAAGTACTGTTAAGACAAATAGTATACTAGTAGAAGGTCGGTTTTAGCGAATACAGCGAAAGACGTTACGGCATTGTGGCAAAAGACGAGACATTTTGTCACGAATCCCGCCAACGAAAGAGATTTGAAAACTCCCAAGAATGGCATTCGTATATAACATCGCGATTGGTGAAAAAAATACTGGACATCGAATCGCGAATCGCGCCGTGATGTAAGACCTATGCCAATGGTACAGCGAAGTTGCAATAAAAAGTTTGAATTTCAAAGATACCCGCTAAAAAAAATCAGAACACGCTTCCTATGGGCCACCTAAAAAAAAAAAGTTCCTAACTTTTGGAAAAGCCCAAAAAAAGAAAATCTGGGGCCGATGTTGGGCCAACATCGGCTTGAGAAAAATTCAGGCCGATCTTTGGTTCGAAGCGGCGACATTCCGAGTCCTCGACAGACATCGATCAACAAAACCAACGATTGCGTCGTGAATCCTGAACGGAGTGCGCTCGTTAGGGGCTCCGACCCACCCTAGGGTCACCGTCTTCACACCATGGCCGGTGTCATGTGGCGGGAGCTGACCAGGCGTGTGATAAAAAAACATTTGGCCGCTGGTTTGCATAAAACAGAAGACAAAACTTCTCCATCCGTCTCGAATAGCAAAAAATAGACTTTTTTTCAGGTTTGGGAGGATACCGTAGGACGCCGCCGGCAAGCTCTCGCCCCCTAGACCATGGATCCACCTGATATCTTCGAGGCCGTCATCTATACTCGTTGGCCTTGCCAGATACCGAGTGGGTTGGCCGTGGGCTGAGTCTATGTCGAGATCGAGCGTCGATCGTCGCACGAGCTGGTTTCTATCACCGTGTTGACAATTTGCGACCAGAAAAACACAACCTGCGCCGCCTGCAGCCGTTGGGGAAAAAAAAAAGAAAAAAACAAACATTTTTCTCTATTTTTCCCACAGCGGCGGTACGAGAAAAATTTCGGCTGTTTTTTGAAAGCGATATATTTGAAAAAAAAACTTTCGAACTTCGCGTTGTTTCCATTGGCATAGGTCTAAGTCCCCTATATATATTAATAACAGTACGAGGTGTACTCAAGTCAAGTGCCAGTTTCCGCGGCAGTTTGTCAGGAAACAACTTTTTTTTTTGGTTGGTTTGACATTCACCTGATAATGGCGTTACGAAAGAGGGGGAATTAACGCCTTTGGGTAGTGCTAAGCAGCAGCTAACGTTCGACGCCGATCGAGGGGATAAGGTTACTGGCATGGACTCGAACCGCAACCTCTTGGTTATAAATGGAGGCGTGCAGGCAACGCAACAGCTCCCTGACAGCTTCGGTCACCGCGCCGGCCGTTTAGTGATAGGTGACGCAGCACCCCGACACCCACTTGACCCTGTAGTGACTTTAATAGTAGTACACAGCAGGGGTACCTCTACTAGGTCGGTGTAATACTGCCGGTGCCCGATATATTGCCGGTGAAATCGCTTGTCACAGATGGGATTAACAGGTGTGGCGGTGTGCAGAATAGTGCCGGTTGCCGCTATAGTGCCGGTGTATTGTCCTGGCACATATGCACCGGCATCACGAGCACTTATGGACTGGAGCGACGTGGAAGAGGGACATGTACGGCCGAATTGACCTCCTTTTAACCCTTCTAAAACCGCAGTCCCGTTTTGGGGACATAACACTGGGGTTTTAGGGATTTGTCCCCAGAACAGGACTGCAGTCCTAAAATGGTTGAAAGGAAGAACGGGCGATAGTTCCACGTCTCGGATGGACAGATCGTGGATTCCAAGTTGAGGATCTAGTTTTTCAGGGCACAGATATATCTAGTCCTGATCTGTGTGATATGTATGATCTAGCTCATGTTGTTGCCAGGTGGGAGCCGGAAAATCTGCATGACCTACTACTGTAGCACATGTTTCTTGGGTTGGATCTGCCCTACAAGGCAGATACTGCCCAACATCTCATGGCGGCAGGTTAGGAACTATTAATAGGTTCTCTAGAGCATGATCTATCTGTAGATGATCTGTCTGATCTGTGAGTACTTCCAAGCGTCATCATGTTGTATTATCTGTATGTAGGACATGTTTCGTGGGTTGGATCCGTGCTGTACAGATCCCCCACATCTAATGGCGCGGCAGGTTAGGCTCTATCTGATCTATCTGCACATGACCTATCTGATATATCGGGTCCATCGGGTCTATCTGATCTATGGCATCCCTCCCAGGTGTGATTTTTTCAAGCGTTATCATGCAACGCGCTCGTCGTACGTAAATCTCCTTCCCTTGTACACTTCGGATAAAACCTTTGACATTTTCAGCTGCGGCCGCTGCCGAAGTTGTGTAAGTTGAGGCAACATTTTTCTCTTTTCTGCGCCGTCGTCGGTTGCCGCGCGTGAAATATTTCTATAATAGGCTGTTGGTGAGGTGAGGGGAAACCAAAGAGTAACCTCGTAGGAATGGGTGTGTCCTGCCACCGACTCCTCCCTCCTTCGAAGGGCGTTTCTGTTAACTCGCTCGTTTTATTTTTTGCGTACCTTCCATAAAACCTGACGAATCAATTAAAACCGGCCTAATCCACAGCAAACATAACTCAATTTTTTTGGGGCCGCTTTTCTAAGCCCGACCAATCCCTCAAAATTTCCATACCTCCGTCCAACCTTGTATTAAATGGTAACACCTAGGGAACAACAGGGCAACGCGTGCCCTGCTCTACAATATATTAAAACCGGCCTAGTCCACCGCAAACAGATCTCAACAACAACGAAAAAAACACTGCTGTCGCTACGACGGTCGCCAAGATCTCGACGCTGCAACCCCCCTCCCCATCTCTCGGCCCCACGCCCCTCCTCCACGGAAAGCGTGAGGTCACGAGCGTATCAAAACGGGAAAAAAACGTTGTAAGTCCCCCTCCACCTCCTCCCCCCCCTCCCCCCCCCTTTCCCTTTGCCTTTGCCACCCAACCGTTTGCCCCTTGGGCCCTAGAGTCTCCTGAAAACGATTCGCTCCACGGTAACAACCCCGCTTCCGAGCAGATCAACGGTCATAATCGCGCCCCCTCTATGCCCCCCATCCAATATAATGGAAACCCTTCAGCCGCTGTCCCTGCGGTCGTTTAACTACAGCAGTACAACTTTTCCTCGGACCTATTACGTAGCCTACTTCCCTTTCTGACTATTAATAGCACCCGTGGTCCCAGGACTGGTTGGGATCTTAAAATCTTAGGATCCCAGAATCTTGAGACTATACGATCTTGAGATCTTAGGATCTAGGGTCTCGTTGAGCCAGCGCTGTCGAGCAGCGAAGGCAAAGGGCAGAAGCTACAACAGAACACGAGCAAGCAAGAAGGCGACAGTAAGTGGGAGGCAGCAAGACAACACAGCACCATCACAAGAATAACGTTAAAAAACAACGAACACAAGTAAGGGGGTAATAGGCCTCTCAGCAGCAGCACCCGACAGCCCGGAATGGGCAACACGTAACGGCACAGCGTGCGTCCCCTGCGCAGCTCAGGCACCGCACGGATCAACGTTTGCGACACTCTGCATAACAAGTACGACAACAGCGAATGCCATTGCTCAACTACGGAACAGGGGGGAAAGCGGCAAAGGAAGGTCGTGCGCGCGAGTTTCACACGCCCCAACGGCAACGGACCAACGAACGGAAACTACTGCGACACGGCGGTGTTTAGCCTCTGGTGCACTTTACTGCAACTATTTCTGTGAGGAAACAACGCCAACTTAAACGTCAAAACCGTGCGCATCGCAGCGCAGTGAGACGCGAAGCTATTTTAGACGTACAACTCGTCCTAGTGTCACTTTTTCGAGGGATCGAACCAATGTACACGTCAAAACCGCCTACCTGGTACCAGGTACACATTAATGCAGTGAGGCATAACGCCCACCAAAAAATACCGCCAACGCAGGGGTATAAACCGTCCACACCTTATTGCTGTCAGGAAAAAACGCCCCTTTCGACGTCAAAACCGTCAATGCATCTCACTGCGGTGGGGGTATGGCGCCAACATAGCATGGTAGGAGAACGTTTCCCCCACCCCGCGCTGACCTCATCTTCCGGCCAAACCCGGCCGTAACTGCCCCACGGACCCTGACAAGATTTCTGAGACCCCGCAGTAAGACACGTAGGAAGATTGTCAAGCCCATCAGCTCCCATCCGCAGCGTGTCGCAAAAATTGACCCTCAAGAAAACTGCAGGCACGAACCGCCTTTCTCTCTGTACGAGTAGCTAGTCCCACCCCAGCTGGATCCGTCGCACTACGACCCCCCCCCCCCCCCCCGCGCGTGCGCAGTCAGCAGTCAGCCGACGTACTGCTAACCCGTCCCCGATTCTACCAACCTTGTCTCTAGTCCGAACCTTCACGGCCTATCGAAATTCAAGCTATAAGTACTCCCCCCCTCGGTCGAACCCGTCGATACCCCCCCCCCCCCCCCCCCCCCCCGCGCGCGCAGCAAGCCAACTCGAGCTTCCGCTCGGAACTTTCCTCGGACCTGTCCAAAGAAGGAACAGTCTCCACCGTATCTAGCTACGAATTTCCATTTCGATCGGTCCACAAGCACTGCTATACCCCCCCCCCTCCCACAGTCACCAAGCCAACTCGGGTTTTCGTCCGGAATTCCACGACCTGCTCAAACAGGGGAGGGCTCCTAATCTGTAGCGATATGACCCTGCATTACTCGGTCCAATCGCGCCGCTATAATACCGTAACCCCCCCTCCCCTCTCTCGTTGCGTTTCGTATGATACTGTCCCTACCTCTCTCCCTAGTCGCTATACCATACGATCAGGGATCGCGGAGGGTGTCCCCTATCAGGCATGGTGATCCTGAGGCTGCATTGCTCCGGGTGAGGTTGCTGGGTGTTTTTCCCAAAAACGCAAACATCGGGAGGCGACGCTCCCCTGCTGAAGCTCACTCCGTTAGCGTCCGTTTAAGTTGAAGAGCTTCAGAATCTTGGCGTTGATGTGGCCCCGTGCGAAGGTGCCTTTGGCCCGCGTTTACCTGAAAGTTCACCACGTACAGGCTACCCAGCCTACGCTTACCGTGTACCCTCTCCCACCGCACTATTGCTACACCGTATCTCTCTCCCTTCTCCCCTCCCTCCTCCCTCCCCCCCCGTTCGACCCCGCGCCCCTCTTATCGCGGTCATCGCACAGACCACTGCTGATCTGTTCTCCGAAAATGTACGCACCGTTCGGCCTTTAGATTAATACCCAAAACGACACCTGGCACTCATTGTTCCGAAGAGTATGTCGGTAATTCGGTTCCGGCTCCGCCATTGTCCGTAGCTGCGGCACCGAAGCGACACCAGGTAACGCCTCCAACCTGGCATCGTAATAGTAAAAAACAAGCAATAATGCATTGCGCCAACCCACTAAGACAGTGAGTCCAACACTAGCAAGCAAATATCCTCCCACCCCCCCCCCTCCCCGCCACCCCCCCCGCCCCACCCCTCCGGATCCGTCTACCGCGCCCCTTCCTTACGCAATGCAACTCGACGCAGAGGACCGAAACTCGGCGACGAATCGAAACACATCTCGCCGAACCGAAACAGGTCTCGCCGCAAACTTCTTCACCAGACCCCCGGCTCCCGTTCCAGCTTCCAGCCCTGAGCCTAGAAGCGGCCGCGCGATTCAGAGCGGTCTCGGTCCTTGTATCGAATGTCTCCCGCGCGTGTAGGTGCACTCACCGGGGCCGGAACGGGGGGGATTTTCCACACACCGAGCAGACCGCGACCTACATCATACATATCATACAGATCATATATATATATGTCTTGATCTAGATCATATATATATCACATATGTCACGATCTAGATCATCTAGATCATACAGATCACGACCTATATCATACAGATCTACTAGAACACGACCTATTAATAGATCATACAGATCCTGTGCTAGCCGTATAGATGTCTCCGAACCATCTAGATCCTGTACTATTGATACCCGTTGTGAGATGTTACAAGTGCAAAAGCCGTGTCACACAGGGAGCTCGATCTGGATTTGATCTATCACGATCTAGACCACACAGATCCTGTACCACCGAGAGCCGTTGTGGTACATGTGAAAGAGCCGTATCATACAGCTAGTTCTCACCCGCCAAAAAAAAAATGTCCTCAAGAAGAGCTGTGCTGTACGTACAGGCATCCCACCCGGCACACATGATGATCCATGCGGTAGATCGTTCAGATCACCATGGGATGTGCAAAACCGGGGACTTATCCGTGACCCGAAAGATCTACGCAGATCGTGAAGAACTGGAGATCTGATCTGATCTGATCTGATCTGATCTGTGAAACATCGGCTCGGACCCGAGCGTGGTGGCGGTGGCACTTGCAGCGGAGCGGAAAGAACGCAAGAGACGGACCCGACCCGCGGTAGTGCGGCGATTTCAGAATCAGGATATGGCGCACGACGATTGCGCGGCGCCGGCCACCCTCTGGGTGTTGTAGGCACGGTTTAGCACGGGGTTGCTCGACCAGTGCCCCCGCTGGCACTCGCCTCCGACAACCCACTCCGTGAGGTGCAGCCAACAAAACTCGTACTGGCACATGCTGCACTGCATGTGGTTGCAGCCTCCTGTTCATAGGGTTTCCATGTATGATGGCGGCGGGGGCAGGGGCGGGGCGGGGGGATTCGAGTCAGATACTGACACGCACACACCGGAAGAAGAGCGCGCGGCGGGCGTAAGGCTTGTGGGGAGCGAACATATCCGGATAAAAAGTGAAACGGTCAGATACGCCGAACACACACACGATTCGTGCCGAAAAAAATCAGGGATCGTTGCGTTTGTACTCACATCTGGTACTTGTATGATACGAGGATAAATGTACGGGTCGTTTGTACATTAATATGAATATAGAGTGGTTCTTATATTTACGGCCTGAGCGATAGGTGTTTCGTCACGTAGTTTTTTTTTTTCATAATATAGATACCAGGTATACGTTTTGCGTCCCTCGCTTTGCAATTTTAGGTCCCCCCCCCCCCCCCCCACCTTTTGTAATATATTTGAGGTGATATCATAGAACACCCGTCTGTTTCCGTGGCTTGAACATGACGGTGCGCCGATCTGGCGAGGGTGTGGCACGGACATATTTTGTGTCGCTTTCTCTTTTGGACACGATTTTTTTTTTTTCCAACTCAATTTCATTGCCATGATACGTAACATGATTAACGGAAATGTCGCTACAGCAATCATTCGCGCCTTTTTGCTTTATTACGGGGGACCATAGTTAGTAGGACCAAATATTGTTGGTAAAAATTGTTAAATATATAGGATTTTATGTACACCATAGGTCCTATTAACTATGGTCCCCCGTAATAGTTCATGAGAAAATACCTCGAAAGGTAAAAAGATTGCCGTTCGCGCCGAAATCCTAGTGCCGGTTGGGGGGAGAGGGGTCGACCACCAACGAACAAAACAAGTAACAAACAAACCAAATGCAAAATATATATATTAGACCTATGCCAATGGGAAAGCGAAGTTTCAATAAAAATTCGAAAAAAACCCTCCAGAAGTTTTTAGAAAACGCTTCCTATGGGCGCGTTAAGATTTAAAAAAAAAATCCGAACTTTTTGACAAAAAAACGAAAAAAGAAAATCTGGGGCCGAGGTTGGGCGAAGATCGGCTAGAGAAAAACTCAGGCCGATCTTTGGTTCGAAGCGGCGATATTCCGAGTCCTTGACAGACATCGATCGACAAAACCAACGACTGCGTCACGAATTCTGAACAGAGTGCGCTCGTTAGGGGCTCCGACCCACCCTAGGGTCACCGTCTTCACACCATGGCCGGTGTCATATGGCGGGAGCTGACCAGGCGTATGACGAAAAAACAATTGGCCGATGGTGTGCACAAAGCAGAAGACAAATCTTCTCCCTCCGTCTCAAATGGCAAAAAATAGGCATTTTTTCAGGTTTGGGAGGATACCGTAGGACGCCGCCGGCAAACTCTCGCCCCCTAGACCATGGATCCACCTGATATCTTCGAGGCCGTCATCTATATTCGTTGGCCTTGTCAGATACAAAGCGGGTTGGCCGTGGGCTGAATCTATGTTGAGATCGAGCGTCGATCGTCGCTCGAGCTGGTTTCTATCACCGTGTTGACAATTTGCGACCAGAATAACACAAACTGCGCCGCCTGCAGCCGTTGGGGAAAGAGGAAGAAAAGAAAAAATCAAAACATTTTTTTTCTCTTCTTTTTTTCCCACAGCGGCGGTACGAGGAAAATTTTTGGCTGTTCTTTGAAAGCAGTATCTTTGAAAAACACTTTTGGACTTCGCGTTGTTTCCATTGGCATAGGTCTTACACCTGGTACGCTAAACCGGACGGCGACAAAGAGTCAGAGAACAAACATAACACAATGAATCGAACCCGTCGGCTATTAACAGCTGTTTTCTCTGCCGTGCGTGCGTGCAGTGACGTCGCCTGCGCAGCCATCGACGGGCAGTGGCTGCACGACGCTATGCTATGCACGTCCGCCACGCCCTCGATAGGCCTACTCCCGCAAGCAAAACCGACACCTCGTTTGACACGACGACCGCCACCACTCACCGTCCTTAAAGATGGGCACGTGGCACCGGGGGCACCTCTTCGTGCTCTCCGACGCTTGCTTCTGCGCCCCCCGTCCCAGCGATCGATCCAACAGCCTCCTCATCGCGCCCCCCCCTGCCCCCCCCCCACTCCCACCCCCATCCTCACCCCCCGCCCCCACCTCGGCAAGGCCATCAACCATAGCGCGCGCGTCGGCACAGCTCACCCCCGGCTCATGCAGAGACTTGCATGACAAGCACAGGGAAGCTTGACACCCGGGGCAGCCGATACAGCTGCTGGTCGGCCTCCCCGGGGTCTCCATCGCCGCCGCGCCGCCCTCCCCCCCCGCCCCCGCCCCCGCCCCCTGCCCCCCCTCCTCCGTTAAAGCTGTAGCGGTAGCCGTAGCAGTACCCACCGCTTCCTGCGGTGGCGGGCTTGTCCCACCCATCCCCGCCCACAGCCCCCGCCACAGGGAGTTGCTAAAGCGGGGGCGGGGCGGCAGCGGTGGGAGGGGGAGCTGGATTTCGGGAGAGGCGCTTTGTCTGGCCGTTATGGCGGCGGCGGCCGTGGCTGCAGAGGGGAGCACGCCGCAGTGGCATCCAGGGCACCAGATGATGCGCATGTGGGACGCGAAGTGGATGGCGGCGAAACGTCGGTACTTGATCATGAATGCCGCGCCGAGAACCTCCTGGGTAGGGTTGGGGAGCGGGGGGGGGGGGAGGGTGTACTCATTATCATGCATGACCGTAGTCGTATGACCATAGATCATGAACGCCGCGCCGAGAACCTCCAGGATTAAGTTGGGGAGGGGGAGGGGGGGGGGGTGTACTCGATAGGAGAGATGTACTCGATCTCATGCATGGCCGTAGTCGCATGACCATAGACCCTCGTATCCCGACACTGCCGGGACGGAGCATGTCGGGTTTTTACCGATCAGGCAGGCATTGCTTGCGCCAAGCTCGAAGCGCCGTGAGGTGTCCGGCGAGTCGCATGAAGGGTGAGCTGCATCCCACTACTATAGGAACCGCCTGTGAGGCGGACTTGCATATGGATAACAGCTTCAATGAGTCAATTTAATTTCCTGTGTAGGCATTTCCAGAGACAGCCATGGGAGCACAAGGTAACTGCCTCTTGGATGCCTTTACCTTGAAGACTACGTGATGCGATCAATTCCCTTGTGCGGAGTGAAGGTTCTTTACCTCGCACAAAACGATCTAACTCGATGATCAGCTGTGGGCGACCACCAAAAACAAAATAATAAAAAAAAACGGTACCCTGGTTGTCCAGCTCACGTAGTGAGCGGCATGTTTAGACAGTGTCGTTGCCAACCGACGCCAACCCAACCTATAAACAATAGGAGGGGGGGGGGGGGGGGGGGGGGGGGAGGGGGGCGTATTCATTTTTTGCTTGCGTTGTGCGTCGGTCATTTACACAAGTTGACCACGTATCCCATTAGAGACGGAGCACCGTTCCTCCTCCTAACAAAGGCACACCAACATTTGGGTGCTCATTAAGTTGTTTCCGGTGGGAGGGAGGGGGGAGGGGGGGGAGGGGGAGGCACGTGTGCGTTGTGACTCGATGGTTAGAGCGAGGAGCAGAGTTGGTGGTCGATTGAGGGAGGTGTTAACGCACGTTTTTGGTTTTTAGGTTCAGCGTACAGGGTGGCGCATTTTCTCGCTCGGTACGGAATACCACCATGGTATATACAATAAAAAAAGGCACGAAAAATAAAAATACAAAAATACAAAACACTTTCATATACATAAAAAATATGAGGTGTATATATATATATATATATATATATCATACCTCGAAGCACGAAGGGTCTACAAAGCTGTCGGCGCAGCCCATCGGACAGCCCACCGTGTACCCGTCGAAATCACGCGATGTGACTAGCTTACGCTCGTTGACGCGACTCTCCACGTAGACTTTGAAGCAGTCCAGGCACATCACGTGGGATACCGACGTATCTAGCCCGCTCGCACTGACAGCGTGTAACATCGCGCGCGTAGCAAACAGGCGAATGCACACCCGAGGAGGGAGTTCAGGAGGCGTTATCAAGACGGGGTTAGGGTAGGGACCGGGTGTGCCGCACGGCGGGGAAATCGGCTTAGTTGCGGAGACCTATTCGTGGGGGGCCATAGTAAATAGGACCTACGGTAGACACAAAAACCTATATATTTCCATATTTTTACTGCATTAGAGGCGTTCTACGATAGTGGTTCACCCTATATTTTCTGAAGCTCCTCACTTGACCTTAAGGAGCTCCGTAGTTCACCCGGAAACTGACTTCAGCAAAAACCAAAGCGTATCCCGGTGAACATCCCCATGGCCCCACGTGTGCGAGAACGTCCTTTTTCGAAGCAAGATTAGCATTCCGATGACTTTGGGCTAAGAAACCCAGCCATTCCGAAATATTTTAGCAGAAATGTGCTACCTCTATCGTAGAACGCGTCATTATTTGGTCCTGTTTACTATGGCCCCCCGTAACAGTCGAGGGCGTTAGGTACACATGTGGCCGGGATCCCCCCCCCCCCCCCCCCCCCGCCTCCTTCCCCTTGCACAATGCGGGGGCATTGAGCACTGCTGTAGCACACCAATTGGCATACCGGACTGAGAGGTGGTCGACATCTTGTGGGGTTCGTTACTTTGTTCAATGTCTCCTCATGATTTGTTTTGGCGCTTAAACTTTGTGCGGGGATGGGGCATGGGGGATGGGGCCCGTTGCGAGCAAAGCACACTTGGAATTAGTGTCATATTCGGGTACACACACACTGCAGCACTAAACGCGGTACGATTCACCCTACTATGACGGGGAACCATAGTTAATAGGACTAAATATTGTCAGTAGAAATGGTTAAATATACAGGTGTTTGTGTATACCACAGGTCCTATTAACTATGGTCCCCCGAAATAGGGCAAATCGCAGTCCCGTTCTAGGGGGACAGGCTACTTGGAATTTGAGCGGTCTGTCCTCACGAAAACGGCACTGCACTTTTTGCCCTAAAAGGGCCGCCCCTTTTTTAAGACTGCAGTCCCGTTTTGGAGACAAAATACTCAGAATTTGAGTGTTTGTTTCCCCTAAACGATACTGCAGTCTTAGAAGGGTTGAGAGTACTCTTGTTTTTTGTCAAAGTCAGTTTTTGGGGGTCAGGAGCCTCTGAACAGGATATACCGTGAACCCCTACCGCAGCACGCCTTTTAAGCCACGATCCTTTTAGGGAAAACTGCAGCCATGTCTTCGTGCGAAGAGACCATTCGAGTGTTAAAGCAGCTTGTCTCGAAAACTGATCTAAAGAGACTGACTGCACTGCTGAAAGAGTTAAAGGCTACATAGGAGGGAAAAAACGATTGTCGAAAAGTAAAATGACGATCGCAGCATCGGCCGAAGCGAAACAACACGGATCGTCGGGGTATATGTGTACCTGGTATACATAGAGGGGGTGTATCCTGCTGCTGTAGCTGCGCAACGTTAGGAAATACACGACACGCGCGCGGCATGCTGATACATGCGTGTACTGCCCGTCAGCTTTTCCTTGACAGTTGCCGAGGCCGTGCGGCGGCACTTATCGTTTTGTGGATGCATTCTATTCCTCGTAAGAGAAGCTTGAGAAACTCTCACTCGACGTTTCTTTTCGGTCGCTACACACGAGCCCTAAACGCTGGCCGCTATACGTCGGTGACAAAACATTGGTCGTATACATGCATGCGTCCCAAAAGGTTGGTCGCTACACATGGGGCCCCCTAAACGTTGGTCGCTATGCGATATGTGTCCCAAAAACGTTGGTCGCTACAGAATACATGGGCCCCGAAATGTTGGTCGCTATAAAAAGGCGCCAATAGGTTGCTCGCTATACATACGAAGTAGAATCAAACCCTTGGTCGCAATACATGAGTCCCAAAACGTTGGTCGGTACACTAGGGCCCCAAAACGTTGGTCGATATGTATGGGACTCCAATTGTTGGTCGTGGTACATGGGGCTCAAAATGTTGGTCGCGACATATGACCCCCCAAAACGTTGGTCGCTGTGCGTGGGTCCCATAAATTTGGTCACTATGCATGGGTCCCAAAACGTTGGTCGCTATACGTGGGTCCCGAACAACTGATCGCCGCACTGGGAGCCAAAACGTTGGTCGCTGTACATGGTCTAAAACATGTTGGTCGATACACATGGGCCCCAAAAAGTTGGTGGATACACATGGTTCCAAAGACGTTGGTCGCTATACATGGGTCTCAACACTTTGGTTGCTCTACGTGCATGCGCCCCAAAACATTGGTCGCTGTATATGGGCCCCAAAACGTTGATCGCTACAGTATACATGGACCCCAAAACGTTGGTCGATATCCATGAGTTCCAAAAAATTGGTCGCTATGCATAAGTCCCAAAGCGCTGGTCGCTAACCATGGGACTCCAAAAGTTGGTCGCTACACATGGGTCCCAAAACGTTGGTAGGTACACATGGGCCCCAAAACATTGGTCGCAATACATGCTTCCAAAATACGTTGGTACTATGCATGGGTCCCAAAACGTTGGTCGCTATGCATGGGTCCCAAACACGGTGGTCGATACACATCGGCCGTTGGTCGCTATGCATGGGTCCCAAAAAATTGGTCGCTATAAATGGGCCCCAAAACGTTGGTCGCTATGCATGGGTCCCAAAACTCGTTCGTCGACACACATGGGCCCCAAAACGATTCGTAAGCGCTCGTACGACAAGCATATACCGCCGAAAAATACCTTTCGAGGGCCAAGGCTTGTTGAGCAGCCCCGTCGAAAGATAAAATCATCTCGTCACGACCGCATCACAACACGAGGAAAGCCCATCCATTTGCAATTTTTTCTTACTGCTTCCCGCTGTCACCCCGCCTTCATTTCAGCTCGTGGATCAGCTCCATCTTTCAACTTACGATGCATATATGGGCTATATTGTTTGCATATATGGGTTATATTGTTATGATACTGCCTTGAATGAGGTTGAAAGCCCGGTAATTACCTGAGTTCAGGCACTGGGATCGTATTTGTAGTACTTGGAAGGCGCATCTTAGGTGGAAAACCAGGGGTTTCCCAGGGAGGTTCGAGCTTGGTCTCAGTCTCCACCGTGTACGAAAGGAGTACATTTTTTTTTTTTCTATCTCGAAGCAAACAACACACGTGAGTACCAACGAGTACCGACTTAATAGGCAGACCTGTCCGGGGATACAAGCTGTCCCGCCTGCTGATCTGGACAATATGAATAGACGGTTTGCTGAAGAAAAAAAGTAGCCTCCACCGCCATGTGCTCTTAAGCCTTCAACCATAAGCGTATGACACCACATTTAAAAAGAGAAAACACTATTACCGTGCCGATGTGCGCGATATTAGAGTTGGCATGCACAAAACGGACCTCCTTTGGCATGGTAAAAATCAGCATTCGAAGGCCACTCTTTCCGCAGACGCGAGTAGCATTGTGATCATTCATGTCAATACAGGCAGCACAGCAGACACGGCCCACCCCCTCCGACGATGTTCTTGGCTGATGTTGTGTCTGCGACGGGCAGAATGCGAACTAATGCCGGGCGACGCGTCCATGGAAATAATATCGACGATATGTTTCCCAAAGCCTCCATCTTTGTTGTGTGTGCTCCCCTGGTTTTGACCGTAGAGCTTACCACTTATTCGATATTTGGTCTGATCGGCCCAGGGTCAGGGTCAGGGTTGTTCTCGATGGCTGGCATGAGGCTTGGGTTAGGGTGGCGATCTTGACGAGGAGTGTTTTTCAGTGTTTTTTTCAGTATTTTCCCGAAAAATTCGGTATTTTCCTGTAGGAAAAAAACATGAAATAAATACCGAAATTTCGGGAAAATACCGAAACCCCCCCCCTGAAAAACAGCCCTCGTTAAGATCGACCCTTAGGGTTAGTTCTATTTGTCTCGTACGCAGTGCGCGTCAACCACTTTCTCGAGATATGATCTGATTGGCTCAGGGTCAGGGTTAGGGTTTGCTCTCACTGGCTTAGGGTTGAGGTTAGGGTTAGTTATGTTCGTCTCGTACACTGGGCGTGTCAACCGTTTTCTCGAGATATGATCTGATTGACTCAGGGTCAGGATTAGGGTTGCTCTCATTGGCTTAGGGTTGGGGTTAGGGTTTTAGTTATATTCGTATCGTACACAGTGTGCGTCAACCATTTTTTTGAATACCCGGTACCAGGTAAGTGGTAAGCAACCCTCGGTTTTCGAGACAACTCGGCTCTGACATTCACCGCAGGGGGTGTGGTATTGCATTACCACCCGTGTGATAATACGGTAGCTCCAGTATACGTTCCTCACATTTCCGGGCAGAGTGGTACCGCTGAGAGGGTTACATGCCTTATTCAATTATTTGCTGCACCCCTTCCAAACGAATGTCCCACGGCGGCCTATGGTTATTGCCGCTGTTGTCTCACACGGGCTCATCGCCAAGATCGATGTGTAGTCCGTGGCCATCAGATAGGTTTCAACAACTCTGGAGTGGAAGGATGCACCTCACAAAAGAAACGGATAGCTCAAGAGTCTATACGTATACACATTTAGAGACGCAAATCGTAAAGTTCTGACGCCTCCCCCCCAAATATGAGTGAAATCAGCGTATATGCACGTATCAGATACACACGCTATTACGGAGGACCATAGTAAATAGGACCTACGGTAGACACAAAAACCTATACATTTAAATATTTTTACTAACAATATTTGGTCCTATTTACTATGGTCCCCGGTAATAGTAATACTAAATAGTAAGATTCCAGCAGGCGCGTAAAAGTCACGCACTACTGTAGATACCCGCTGGAACGTTTGCCTTGTACTCACGATGCCACCGCGCCACCCGCGGACGCCTTGCTTTCCTGGGCAGACTCCCCTTCCCCTTCCCCCTCCACGGCTGCCGCTGCTGCTACTGCTGTTACTGCCGCCGCCGCTGCTGCTGCTGCTGCTTTTTTCGCCAGCTCTCGCTGTTCCTTCGCTCGACGCTCCTATCCCCGGAGCACACCGAAAAAAAAAAAAACAGATGCCAACACCAGCGGTGCGCGTGAAAAAACAAATCGGGCAACCCACTACCGGTTTTCGAGATACAGAGAGGAGGAGTACTCTGAAACCAACCAAAACGACCCCTCTTCAAAAAGAAAAAAACGTTTTTCGTCATTCTTGTCCAGAAATTCCCCCGCGCTGGATAGTGTTTCTTTTTGAAAAATTTCAGGAAGGTGGCGGTTTTTCTTTTGTTTTTTTCTCGTCGTGCACACCTGCCAACACCGTCAATTTATTCTGAAAAAAAAAAAACATGCATCGGAACCTCGTACAGATCACGATCTATCTATCTATCTAGTATACCATCTACATCCCAACCATGCGTTCGAATACATATTGTGCAGGGTCTGTATACAGTAGTGAATATCCAACCCAGGAAACTTCTGCTGCTACTACTGTAGATCACGCTGACAACACGGCAGCATAGAGGTAGATTCTGCAGATCAGGGATGTACCCTCTCTTCAAACATCAGGATCGTTGAGTGGTGATCTGATCTATCTGATATGTCCAATCTATCTGATCTATGTGACCTATATGATACATATGATTCATCTGATCTATGTGATCTATATGATCTATATGATTTATCTGATCTATCTGATGGGTGAAAAGGTGTCAACACAAGGCGGTACTATTTTGTTGCGGAGGGTCTAGATAGCCGTGCGAACTCAAAAA
Organism: Nereocystis luetkeana; assembly: GCA_031213475.1. Taxonomy (NCBI): domain Eukaryota; class Phaeophyceae; order Laminariales; family Laminariaceae; genus Nereocystis; species Nereocystis luetkeana. The sequence continues at coordinate 14,558,455 of JARUPZ010000003.1, forward strand.
TGCGAACAAAACGAAGGGACCTCGAGCGCATGCAACGGTATATACCAGGGATGTTCACCGGTCAAGATCCGACCCACGGGTCGGGTCAAGAGGTCTTCAAAAACTCACGGGTCGGATCGGATCGGGTCGGGTCGGGTCGGGTCGGGTCGGGTCGGGTCGGGTCGGGTCGGGTCGGGTCGGGTCGGGTCGGGTCGGGTCGGGTCGGGTCGGGTCGGGTCGGGTCGGGTCGGGTTGGGCTAGGTCGGGTCGGGTCGGGTTGGGTTAGGTCGGATCGGGTCGGATCAGGTCGGTTCAGGAGGTATTCGAAATCTAACGGATCGGGCCGAGTCGGGTCGGGTCGGGTTAGAAGGCCCCATCCGACCCAACCCGCGAGCATTGACCCGACCCGTGGACAGCCCTGGAATATACGAAAGGGAGTTGCCATTTGTTCAACCGAATACCTACACCCAAAAATCGACGAGTAGTACGGGGAGCTGAATGAACCTTAATTAACCTTTTGCGCGATAAAACAAAGGCATGTGTATACTGGGCGGGGGGGGGGGGGGGGGGCACGTTTGACCAGCCCACGGTATATCCAGGAGGTCGTCGGGTGTAAAAACGGGCCTGCCAATTGAGCCGAAAAGAAAGGCGACGATAAAAAGAAGAAGAAAAATCCCCCTGCTAATTAACCTTTGGGAGGAAGCCAAAAGCAGGTACACCTGTTCCATTCGAGCCGAAAACAGGAACATACTGAAACCACGTTGAAAAACACACGCCACGAGCGGTGATGTTTCGGCCATGAGTGTATTTCATTCGCGGTGCCCAGCAGTATGCTTCGCTGGCGTCTACAGCAGTAGGCCATGGGGTGTTTTCATCGGGTTACGCCTGACCGTTAGATTTTAGGCGAATCTCAGAAAATGTAGGTGTTACGCCAGTCGTAGCGCGCGTCTGTGCTGGAGTATAACAGATAGACTACCACACTGCTGGCGGTTGCCTTGGGCTTCGAATCTCTGCCGGTGTTCTCATCACACCAGACACATTTTTGTATCCGTTTTTTTTTTGTTTTTCCTCGGCTGATTGTGCGAGAGCAGCGTGAGTTGGCGAAATTAGACGAAACTCGACGAGTACGTACAGTAGTGGCGGGGGGGGAGGGGGCGGGAGAGGGATGCGGATGCGGGTGGGGATGGAGATGGAGGTGGAGAGGCTCCGAGCGCAGGGTGGGCACTCTACACGCGCGACAACAAAAATAAAAGGCAAGAATATACAGGGGGGAGAGAAAGGGGGACGGCATCGGTGACTGCAGCTTCGTCCATATTATTTTATACCACTGAGGGCAAAAAAAAATCCCTGAGCTTGAAGGGAAAACGCGCACTAAAAATCAAGATACTATAAGGCACAACCTCAAAAGCTCACTGCAGTAGTTACCTCACACCCAAAGTTGATCATGATGTTCTCGGCCTGATAGCAGCCGAGGCACTCCTTGCCGCGAGGGTTCAGGATGAACCCCGGGAACCTCAGCAAGGCGTCGCAGCCGACAATGTTACCGCGGCCTTCGTCGTCGGAGTTAGCGCAGTCGGAACCGTGGTCGGAGCCACCTTTTCCGACGCCATCTTCCGTTTCGCTGTTGCAGGAACGCTTGCCGTCTTTCTTTGCGGACCTTGTGCTGTGGGGGAGGGGTGTGTGCTCGGCAGGCGTTTCCTCAGCGTCGTCCGGCGCGGCTGATGCGGATCCGCCCTGGTCACCCTGCTTGCCGTGTTTTTACAAACTTTGTTAGTTCGGCGCGAAGCTCTTACCCTTAGTCATGGCATCGGGAACGATAGTCGAGTTCGAGTCCGTATCGATGAACTGTGGTTTAATCACACAGCCCAGGGGGTGCTCTCTCAAGATTAACGTTCCCTTCTCAACATTGCGGGTGAAGAAACCGAAATATTTTGAGTAAAATGGGAGGGGGGGCTTACGAATGGTAGTTTTGTCGGAAGGTTAGCAGAAGCAAGAGACTTCAACGCCAGCATCATGCTTTCGTAAAAAATATTGCTGTTCACCCAAAGCCAGAAGCGGCGCTGATGGGGCGGCAAGGCAGTCTACAAGGAAGGGCGTACGTACCTCGTGTTTATTTGGAGCTTCATCCTCGTATGTATTTGTATTACGAAAGAGTACTTACGTAGAGTATTTTTTCAATTTGTTCTGGCCGCTTGCTTTCGGCGGGAAGACGCATTATACCTGAAATTTTGAACGCACTAGTGCAGGGGGGAAGTGGGCCTAGGCTACACAGATATCTTAGCACGATTGACGTGGGGTATGTCGGGATGTGAGTAGCAACGACCCTGCAGCACACTACCCACCGACATCGGCACTCGACAGGCACTGCCCGACGAGACCGGCACTCGACAACGTTGTCGTACTCTCTTCCGAAGCACCCCTGGCAAAATCATAGGTACAAACACAAAACACGAGATTGGGCTTCCAAAAGCCGCGTGAGCAGATGGTGTACCAACCCGCTCAAGTCTATGTATACGTAGACAAAGCCTTTCGTGTAAAATACATGAACAACGACATTCGCTTTCCCTACGTGACTGGCTCGCACGCGCGGAGGCTTGAGATGTCTGCGATTGCCTGCACCGTTCTGCCCGGTGTCCACACACGTACACGCCTGGTAAATACACCCAATCATTCACCCCTACTGCTGTACGACGTGCGTACGAGTATGTCTATGCACGAACCGTAAACGCAGCTCGCGAACAAAAAGCAGTCCGCTCACTGCGTACGACATCTGTATCACTCGAACTAACCTTTCTTTGAGCGGATATCCCCCTTCTCTTGCCCTTCCCGGAAGCTACCCCCTGTCCACCAGAGCAGTGCCTCTTTGTCCCTCGCTTTGGCGAGTGATTGGGCGGAGCATCGCTCTCCTGTTCCTGGGGGAGCTGCTCAGGTTCCGCCGACGTGTTGGCAGCGATAGCGCTTGGCAAGGTGCTGGCACTCTTAGGAACCCGGCCGAGCCCTAAAATGGACCCAGACCTCCCCCTCGACACGGATTTCGCTCTGTCCCTGGTAATCATAGGCGAGTGGGAGCAGAAGCCAAGCTCTTTGTGGCAGGTGCGGCACAGGGGTAGCCCGGACGGTGTCCGCGTGACCCAGGTGTTCACCGCAGCCGCCGCAGCCGCATTCATCTTACTCGGTCGACGGGACATTTGATCAATCTACGAATCAAATGGCTATCACCTTGTGCCCGAGAGAGGCACAATTGTATTCCTCCGAAATACCGTAAAATGACACCTGCTGCTGTTTGTCGTCGAAATTCTCGGCGAGTCAGACGTGCAACGCCACACCCTCGCTACTCTCGAGCTCGGAACCACACGGTAAATGTTATCGTATAACGCGGGCTAGGGCGTGGCCCTATCTCCGTCACCGTAGCTCGCGGCTGCAAACAACTGACTATCGTGCAACGAGTGACGCTGCTGCCGGCAGCTCGGGTACTCGAGCTACGAGTGGCGGTGTAGCTTTGGGAGATTCCTGCCCGAGTTTTTTTATCCACAGAAGTAAGTGCAGAAATATGATGCACGGTGACGGACGGGGGTATGAGAAAATGCAGCCTGGTGGCTAGGAACACAGCTGTCAAGCAAAAGAGTGCACGATTTGAGCACCTCGGCGCCTGGCTAACTAGTCTTGGCTCCGAGCAGGGAAAAGGCGGTCCAATTTCCAATTTTCGGGCAATTTTCAGGCAAACGGTTACGGTTTCAAGGAGTTTGTTACGACTTTGGTTGGCTTTTCCATCCGGACCAAATACTCTTTGGGAAAAGGGATGTGGGAGGTCGTCGCCGCACTGCACTCGCTCTCGAGAAAGGTTTCGGCTACACCCGTGTCTATCCACGCTACCTCCAGTCTCCCTGCTGCGACTGAGTGAAGACACTCGCCAGAAGGTGAACTTGGGGTTTTATTGAACGAGCTGAAGTGCGCGTGGTCGTGCGATATGGGTGGACCTTCATGTATGCAATGTAGCCTTGACCGCCTCGTACGCCTTTGTGGATGATGACCCCTCTTCTAAAGCAGCACAACAGCAGTCGTCCGTGTATTTCTGTTTTCGAGACGCACAGAGAGTGTGGGGGGCGCTCCTTCAGCATTGGTTCTCTTTTCGAAGTTGATCATTGTTCGATGCTGGGTGGCATGGAATGCCCTTCGAGAACGAAGGGATTTTTTTTGTCGTTGTGCTTTGCTGTTGGTTTTCCTGATCACGCTGCAGGCTGCACCTACGAGTACGACTTTCCGTACTGTTGCGTGTACCACAGGTAGTCTACTCTACGTACTTACTCTTTATGTACCAGCAGCAGTAGTACCAGCACAGCAGTCAGTACTGAGAGCTTGATTTTGCCATCTGCGTTCGGGGTCTACAAAGTAGACGTCCTCAGGTTACAACCCCAGCAGTCTACTCGTACATAGAACGATGTTATAGCCATGGGCGAGCAACAATACGTACTGATGTAGCGTTGTTGCACACTCGACGCTCTATCTGCGAGCAGATGGTCAGTGGCCTCGTGCCACATCCCGCGGTACTGCGAGTTCGCCCCTCGCTTCCTCGCGAGCGTCACGTCGGGGTTTTCAGTCAACGCGGGAATGCGATGCAACCAATTTGTATCAGCATGGACGTAGCCACCGTAAAACAACCATGTTTTTGGCACGCGACGGCTCTGCGCTTCCGCTCAATCCTCGCACAATACCAGGTAGATAGTAATACCCACCTTCCCACCTTTACTATGACCCGGTTTCATATTATACGTATATACCTGTGGTGGGCAGCAGTCGTCAATCGTGTGCTAATCGAGCCACTCTGTCGGTACGAGCGTGTGCCAGCAGAGTACACACACCTGGCGACTCGTAAAATCGAAGACTACAGCAGCAGTAGCACGTAGTCTATTAATAGGAGACTCTGTACTACTGTGCACTTTGTACTATTAATACAGTCGTCATGGGGGACCATATTAAATACCAGGGAGGACCTATGGTACAGACAAACACCTACCAGGTACGAGTACCAGGTATATATTTCGCTATTTTTACCATTAATAATAATATCTGTATTTACTATGGCCCCCCGTAGATGTTAACATTTAATACCCTTTCGGTGTAGAGTTTGTACGATATATGGGTGACACGTAAACCGATTGCGTTGGACGTGGTTGTCACCTGTGCCCAATCGAATCGTTGTCGTATTGTCCAATCAAAACGCATGAAGAACGCTCCGAAGGTAATTCAAGATCCTTACTTTCTCGTCGGGCCTCGACGTTCGCTTCAAGAGTACAACCGTAAACACGCAACAGGTGCTACTACTATTACTATTAATACTACCACTACCACTACTACTACTACTATAAATACTACTATAAATACTACTACTACTACTACCACTACTACTACTACTACTACTACTACTACTACTACTACTACTACTACTACTACCACTACTACTACTACTACTACTACTACTACTACTACTACTACTACTAATGCTACTACTACTACTACTACTACTACTACTACTACTACTACTACTACTACTACTACTACTATTATACTACTACTTTTAATAGTACTGCTTGTGACAATATGTACGTGCCTACTCGAATATATTCATACTTGATACCAGTACATGCCTGGTACACGTATACCTTGTGGTACCAGGTACGTAGCAGCGCTAAATATGTCAGCGCGTTCGTTATCTGGCTCGTTCTTGACAGCGAGGGTACGGCTTCACGTGCGCACGGAGTTTGTTAGGCCTAATCTTCTAAGACGAGCGAAGCGAGCCGTAAGTCGGACTGGGAAATCGAGCGTAGCGAGGTACTAAGACGGCCGCAGGCCGAAAAAAATTCGTCTAAGTCGCGCGAATTTCAATCGTCTTAATCCATATTTTGCGTCTTAGCGCGTCTTGGACTCGTCTTAGCGCGTCTTAGCGCGTCTTAGACTCGTCTTAGCGCGCCTTAGACACGTCTTGGCACGTCTTAGATTCGCCTTGGCACGTCTTAGGTTCGTCTTGGCACGTCTTAGGTTCGTATATAGGCACGTCTAAGCTCTTGGCAGTACTAAAGCAAGAATTATGTCGAAAACTAACAGTTAGCTACTTGAACGAGGCACGGGTACAGCAATACAGCAACCACACAACAACGTAGAGCGCCAGGAAATACGGCAATAATCCAAGTATCATCAAGCTACCGGTACCTGATAAGTGCGATTATTACGTACAATGATGGACGAACAGTATTATTACGTACCAAGTACCTGGTGCTCCTACGTAGTACTAGTCCCTTGTTTGTTGGCATTTGACGTCACGCACAGCAGTACATATGATTGAATACCAGGAGGTATCTATATTGATGTGTATTTGTTTGTACATTCATTCGTACATACTATACGTGTGCCCATATTCGAAGTGAAAGCTCCGAAATCGCATTGCGAATAGAAGGCACCAGGTACGTACCTGGTTTTATTGCGTCGTTTGTTTTCTACGAGGACGAATATCATACCGTCAGCAGCCGTGGATACCAACAAACTCAGATATAATTTTTCACGTATTAATAGTGTTAATAGTAGTATTATTAATATTAATAGCAACCTACGAAGCCACCAACTTAAAACAGAAAGTCTTGAGAGAAAACACAGCAGTATTTGTCCTAAAAGATGTCGTTCAAAGAACGGCACGTTGCTATCGGTGGTAGTGATGCATCCGCGGTGTAAGCATACCAACGGATTTTGCGCAAACCACTACTAATATTATAACAATAATAACTGCCCTGCCCACCGAACACAGAAAGAGAGCAGTTGTTGTCCTATTATGTTGGGCGTCCTAGATAAGGCATTATGTCACCTATATAGTATTATACTGATGTACCACGGTATATAGCAATAATCGCAAAAATACAGAGAAAACGAACAACAACAGCAGGAGAGTAGTCGCCGTAAAGTATACAATTCTGTTTTTGCAATACCAAGTACCTGGTACCAGTATATATATATATATATATATTACGACGTTAACAACCAACACAACTTGAAACAAAAAACAGAGGTATAGGTAGCAGTACTCCTCAGGTAGTATGTCGAAATAAATTGGAGTGGACCTTCCCCCAACTGCCAAATAAGTAGGGAGAGAGGATACAGATCATGTTTTGTTTTTCATTTAAAAAAAATAAGAATGCCATCCTCGAAAATACGGAGAACCGGGTTCGATGTCCCCGGTGGCAGGGAAGAGCGCATGGAGGCCTGAAAAAAGAAGGTTCGAAAGAAGCAAGTTAGTTGAAGCAGTCGATTCATCTGCCGTCCTCGCTGTGTTTCCACCTATTTCCACAGCTCGCTGTGGTCGTGTCGACCCCCTAAGACGCCTCGACCGGCGCCTGGTGCATTCTAAGACGAATCTAAGACGTGCTAAGACGAATCTATAAACGTGCCAAAGACGAATGTAAGACGTGCCAAGACGCGATATAGCGATTAAGACGGGCCTCTCTCTGAGAAACGGATTAAGACGTATTTTAAGACACGTCTTAGAAGATTGGGCCTAGAGTTTGTTTAGGTTCAGGGCGTTCTAGAGATAACACACTCGTATCTCGTCGCTGGTAACTATTGGCCTGCTAAGAACTGCCCGTTTTTCCCGGTAACCTGCGAACTGGGTTTTAACCGGGCAGAAAACCCCCCGGTTGTCCAAGTTGGGAAGAACCGACTATACACTCACAGACGCCTCACGGGTTTCCAAGGACCGCCGGTGAACCGGTTTTTTACCTCAAACGGTGGCTACTTACAGTTACAGTTGCCACCGTCGATACCAGGTATGCTATCATAGGCCAGTTTCACCCGAGAAAAAAAACTTGGGGTTCTTTGTTGCGCTTTGAGGCTCATCAGCCCATGCCATCATATCTGGGAACCAGGAAGCAAGGTACCTTATGGATGTGTGCTACTATACCAGGTACAGCAGTTTTTACAGAGCAGTACCGGCATCTACACTCCTGCACACGAACCAAATCATTGCCAGGTGGTGCCCCTTTTTTGCTGTTGTTATCAATCATAAGGCTAAGAATTTGCTGACTATTTACATGTCGCCGAGGGGATATCATAGTTGACTACCAGGTATTACGGTATTATATACAGTAGTCATTTGGTACCAGGTACCTGGTAGTTATTAATATTACGGGGGACCAAAGTTAATAGGACCTATGGTATACCTAAAAACCTATATATTTAACCATATTTACTAACAATATTTGGTCCTATTAACCATGGCCCCCCGTAATAGTAACCGTATTTTTGTTGTTCCTGCCGACAACGCCAAATGTGGGACGGTAGTCTCGTATTACGGGGGATTATAGTTAATAGGACCAAATGCTGCTGGTAGAAATGGCTAAATATATACCTGGTAGGTTTTTATGAATACCACAGGTCCTATTAACTATGGCCCCCCGTAATAGCAGGTAATTTTCTTCTCAGATTTGGGTGTGGAGACACACCGAGGTGCCCACAGAGTACCCCCGAGAAGCCAGGAAGGCTTTGACGGATTGTAGTGGTAACGAGGCGGTACGGTCTAGGGGATAGGACCTGGTATCCACATTTTTGGTACCGGTACCAGGTATTCTTTTTCATCGCTGTTCATCGCTTTTGTTATCTTCGCCCTCGTACGAATATTCATTGTCGTATATATATGTAGCTCAGGTCCTAGGTCACATAGTGGCAGACTCAATGACTACGATTTGTGGGCTTTTTTTAGTCGCGAGAAGAGTTCAGCCCCTTTTTCCCTCTTCGACTGGCGTCTTATTGAAGTGCGCCTACCCACGCTACTATTTCCGGGGGGCATAGTTGTTGTTGTTGTTCTCACATTAACTCACAATACAATTCAGTCCGTGGTCACAGGACAGGCTCCAATAACTCTGGAGTGGAAGAAATACCTCAAGCAAAAACAGAGGCAAAAAACAAAAAACAAGCATACCGCACTCCACCACTGCGGACACCAGGGAAGCAAAAAGGATAATAGCAGACAAAAACCTAAAAAAGATGAAGCGAAGCAAAAAAAACAAAACAAAATAAAAACAGAAGCAGATAGCAAAACGTAAAAAAAGGCAAAACGGACCATACTAACAAAGACACAAAGAGGTACAAACGGGAAGGGACAAAAAAAGCGATAAACACGGCCATAGTAAATAGGACCAAGTATTATTAGTAGTAAAGATAGGGAAATATAGATGTTTTTGTGCGTACCGTAGGTCCTACATTATTAGTAAAAATAGGGAAATATAGATGTTTTTGTTCGTACCGTAGGTCCTATTTAGTGTGGTCCCCCCTAATATTAACAGGCGCTCTCAGCAGCAGCGGGGCCGCTTTGGAAGCGACAAAAAACAATGGTTGCTAACTTTGGTGCAATCAACCATCTACGAAGAGCAGCGTGAGCACCCCACCAGTGTTGTTATACGGGTGCGGGGATCACGTTGCCCCCGTGCCGCACGCATATGATATACGCCTTCTTGCGTTGCAAAAAACTCGGACATCGATTTGTATCATCTCTCCCAAATAGCGCAGTGCCTGTTGCTGTTATGGTCTTTTTTTTCTCGTCGCCAATTCTCTCCTCTGACGTCCGAAGATGGTCATTTTACCCATTTAACACTGCACTCCCATTGTGTGTTTGAAATACTTGAAGTTAGAGTCAAATTTAGGTACGTGTACACTGCAGTACTATTCATAGAAGAGTTTAATATGAATACCAAACGGTCCTTATATTTCCGATCGGAGTAGCCGGCGCGTCCAGTGCGCAACTCATACTGCTGCTGTAGCTCTAGTGAAGGTAAGTATTAATATTAATATCAGTTCGTTGTTGTGCCGCCCGGGGCAGGTTTTCGCGTTTCCCTTGCCGTTGACGGCTGTATTGGTTATCGTTGCCGACTCGCCGCTACTGACTGCTGTTTGTTGGGTAAATTTAGTCAACCTCTTTCTGCAACCCATAAGCTGTGCTTGAAACCATTGGGGGTATCACAGTAGATTAACTCAGCCTTTCTGCAACGCAAAAAGCTGTTCTCAAAAGCTGTATTGCGTTAATTTAACTGAAAAATTGTGCAACCATCGCGTGTGCGTGTGTCTGTTGTACGTTTGTACGCCGCCGTTCCTTGGCCTCCCGCCGTACGTGCACAGGGTTGGCTTGCGCGCTATTTCATAGATAGACAAGGCAGGCGGAGACACTGACGCTGGGCGCTCGGAGGAGAGGGAGTGTTGTCGAATATAGTCGGATCCACCCGTAGAGATATGGCGGAGGAAACGGCAAAAATGGCGGAAGAGGCGTTCGAGGCGGGGGTGGGCGGGGGTGAGGGCGGAGAGGGCACGTCGTTCGAAAGCGTTTTCGAAAGCGTCAAGACCAGCCTGCCCGGTCTCGGTGAGTGATAGTGACCCCCACTACTTCTACTGCTACTACTACTCCTGCTAATACTACTACTTGTACTACTACTGCTGCTACTGCTACTGCTAATACTACTACTACTACTACTACTACTACTACTACTACTACTACTACTACTACTACTACTGCTAATACTACTGCTTGTACTACTACTGCTGCTACTGCTACTGCTAATACTACTACTTGTACTACTACTACTGCTACTACTACTACTACTACTACTGGTACACACATGTTCTAGAATTCCGCCGAGTGCTAAACATCTAAATATCGCCTACTGCCTCTGCTATGCGATACCTGGTGTACGACTACAGCAAAACTAAAGCAGCACGAACAAAGTATATACTATTAATAGGTGTGCTGTTTTCGCCGACTATCGCTGATTTTTAACACCGGTAGCATGTATCCGAGTACTAAAACTTCCGTTATTACCCCCAATTCTACGATTTCGACACCTTCTACTCTCCCGCTTCCTAAAATTCCGCCGCATACCACTATTACGCCGAATAAAAAGGGTATATCTGTATAACTGTGTGAGTTGATTGTTGTATTTGCTGTTACCCCGACATGCTGTAAGGATCATTTTTCCCCTTGTGCCCGCGTTATGTGCCTGCGTATACACTATGTATAGCTATATAGCTCTGGAGTGTACATGCTCTACTGCTCTACATTCCTTTAACCCTTTTAGGACCCCTGTCCCGTTCTGGGGACAAACTACTTATAATTTGCCCACTTTGTCCCCACATATGGGGCTGCGGCGCTAACAGGGTCAAGACATATTTTAGCCCCTTTCTGACACCCTGTAACGATGTTTCGACTCTGAAAGCAAGCAGTTTGCTCCGAAGAGAGTGTGGGTTCGTACTACTATTAGTATATAGTCCGGTGCGTTGTCTCTGGGCGGCGGGGGGGGGGGGGGTATCGCGGCAAAAACTATTGGTTTTACAAAAACAGTTACTGGTAGGGTTTTTTGTAGAACTGCTGTGAGTCTGCACAACTTGATCCTTAGGACTGCAGACCCGTTTTGGGGACAAACTACTCGGAATTTGAGGGGTGTATCCCCAAAAGGAGACTGCAGTTGCCCTGTAAGGGTCAAAGTCACGAACTAGTGAGTGGTCGGACTGGTTGATTAGTCGCTGCCCGGAGGTGCCGACTTTCTTGCCTATTGGGTTTCCACACTTAAGAAGGAAGGATTGCGGAATGCGGGAAACGTTTTTCTGTTTTCCGGCGAGGGGCCCTCTCGGCCGGGAGAGTGCTGTCTTGGCTCGCTTCGCTCGCCTGAATTAAGACAGAAAGTCGGCTGCCCATCAGCTGGCTTCGACAGCCGACTTGCCGACTAAAGTCGGCTAGGCCACTGGCACCCACCGATTTGTTGTTTGTCGTGAAATCTGGCCGACTCCTATTCATAGGTGTACTGATAACGAGGTGCGGTCTTAGAGGTCTTGCAACAATGTGTCGTAAGTTTGCAGTACCCACAGGGGTGGGTTGTAAATTTGTTATTTCGCAAAAAGAGGGAGACGATGAGTGTTGCAGGAAAAATAGCTCTGTCGAAGTGATTATTTTGTGAGCAACGGGTTGTTGTCCGATGCTTGTGTGGAAGCGCGTAGGGGTGGGGGTGTATGTACTCATTGTCATGCATGGCCGTAGTCATATCTGGCCGTAGACCCTCGCATCCCTACAATGCCGGGACGGAGCACGCCGGGTTTCCACCGTCCAGACAGACATTGCTTGCACCAAGCTTTGCAAAGCGCCGTGGGGTGTTGGGCGAGTCGCATGAAGGGTCGAGCTGCATCCTCTTAAATACTTGGAACCGCTTTCGTGGCGATTTTTTCTTGCATACGGATGACAGCGTCGCATGAACTGATTTAAGTGCGTGCGGGGGAGACTTGAACCTCGCGGAGTAAGGGGGGCGAGTGGTGGGTTTTTTCCAGTGGTTTGTCCCCGAAATGGACTACAGTCCTAAAAGGATTAAGCTGTAGATTTACCAATCCGATGGAAGACCAAAAAAAGGAAGAACGGTCGTACCAGGTACGAACTGGTGTCATGTGTAGATCTCGCCCGGCAGATACGTGCGTAAGAGCTGTGTCATACAGATTACACTTGGCAAAAGCTTGAATGAACTACGGCAGTATGTCGTGCAGATCGCATGTATAGATATCAGGAATCAGGATGTTTCCCCGAAAGTTGTGCAGAGCGGTGTCAAGCGCTAAGTCTTGATATTAATGCCTATTACGGGGGACCATAGTAAATAGGACCAAATATTGTTGGTAAAAATAGAGAAATATATACCTGGTAGGTTTTAGTGATTACCGTAGGTCCTATTTACTATGGTCCCCCGTGATAGTCGGTCCTGATATTTTCATATTTTCGTCCAGAGTGGTGTACGATGCCGATAAACAAAAACCCCTCGTACTCGATACGATTTCGATATTTGATGCATCGTATTATAGCTCGCGTTCAGTACCTGCCATGGGGTGGAGGGCAAAACACGTCCGATACAATATATATCCGATATATGAAGAGTTCGATATGTTCGATATTTCGAAAATTAAATCCCGATACAATATTCGACACTGATCGTTACATCACGTTGCAGCACATTACAGCACGTCGTACCGAATAACATCTGATGTCATCACATGGCCGAAACACCGCATCACGTAACTCCAACTCCCACACCTCATTCGACCACACCACACACCGCACCACACCACACCACATAATCCCGATCATACTATATAAATGGTAGACCATACCATACTGCACAACACCTCCCCGCCCCCCCCCCACGTTTAGCGAGATATGCACTTCTGAAAAACACGCCGAACACCGAAAATGTGGTGTTTTGAAAGAAAAACACCTCAGTTATAAAATTGAAAATATTCTGAAAAATGTCGTCTCTATGCATGAAGCTTTGGTGTGATATTTCGATCGTGAACGACAGGTCCTCGAGTCCCACAAATCATCATCTAAATATTTCAAGTCAGATCCATTGCCGACCGTGATGACCTAGCTCCGGTTGCTGGATGGGACCCGTATGATCCGCATGATCTGCTGCAGCATATGTTTCCTGGGTTAGATCTGTACTGTACAGATCCTGCACAATCTCTCACAACTGCAAGCGAGGAGTTAGGTCATCTACAGATAGATAGATAGATAGATAGATCATGATCTTGTCTGATCTGTCGAGTGATCTCGCTTGGATGTTTCTACGTCGCGCGGAAAGACAGCTACTGTACACACCACCGACACCCACTAATCCTACAATGTCTTACCCTTCCCCCCCCCCTCCCCTCCCCTCTCTGATGCGGCGCAATTTTGGTTGTATGATTTGTATGCGCAGACATGTTCGACCCGAGCGTGTTTGACATCCGCATGGTGATGGGGGTGTTGGTTTGCGTGGCTTTGATGGCGTTCGCCATCTTTAAGCTGTTCGTACGCAAGTGAGTGGGACCACCCGCCCCCCCGCAGCCAATACTTCCGCCATCTCAGAAAAAAAAGCACGGGGGTTTCCATAAAATATAGAGGCGTCTGTGTGTGTCGATGCTTTGCGGGCGAAGAAAGGCTGGCGGTGATTGGCTCCGGGGGGGATAGGGATGCCCTAGATGGACGGAATAACTGTTGATGTTGTTGGTGTTGGTGTTTTTTTATTTTTTTTATTCTGTGGTTGTTGCTGGTGTCAATGTTGTTGTTGATCTTTATTTCGACGTTGATGTTGTAGTGTTGCTGCTGCTGTTGATGGTGTTGTTGGTTGTTGATGTTAATGTTGATGTCGATGTCGATGCTAACGCTGCAGGCGGTCGCTGTTCTTGATCTTGTCTATGTTTTCGTTGATGCCTATTGTACTTTTTTTGTTACTTGTTTCTTCTTCGTTTTGCTTCGTTCAGGGTGGTCGGGGAGGACGATTTCTTCGCGGACCTGGGCATTAGCTACAAAGACTTCGACATGCCGGACGAGGTGGACGATTTCTACGAGTCCAAGGAAAACCCGGAGATCGCAAAAGACACGTGAGGAAGGAATAGGCTAGGAGACCCCGCTCTGACCCCCCTTGACTGACCACCCCCTACTCTAAAACTAGTGTGTATGACGTCAAGGCTGACACAGGCGTTGACGTGGCAAATATGCTGGGCATCCCCGCTCTGACTCTCCCCTCGACTGACCGCCCCCTACACTAAAACTATTATGTATGTCAAGGCTGACACAGGCGTTGACGTGGCAAATATGACGGGCGACCGCGGTTTGGCCCCCCTTGACTAACCTCCCCCTCCACTTGAACTATGTAGTATGTATGTCAAGGCCGACAGAGGTGTTGGTGTGGCAAATATGCTGGGCGACCGCGGTTTGACCCCCCTGCCGCACCGCCTCCTACACTAAAACTAGCGTATCAAGGCCTACAGAGGCCTATCAAGGCCTGCAAGGGCCTTGGCGCGACAACTATGCTGGGCGACAAGGCTTTACCCGTTGACTGACCGCCGTTACACTACAACCATTACGGGGGACCATAGTAAAAAGGACCTGTGGTAGACATGAAAACCTATATATTTCCCTTTTTTTTACCAACAATATTTGGTCCTATTTACTATGGTCCCCCGTAATAGTATATGGAAGCTAGTAATTCGCTTGGAGACCGCGGCTTGGTCCCTTGGATGACCGCTCCCTACACTACAACTACTATGTAAGTCTGACAGAGGCCGTGACGTGCCAGAAATGCTGGGGGCCCGTGGCGTGGCCCCTGACGGCCCTCTACACCAAAATAAGTACGAGTATATTAAGGCTTGACAGAGGCCTTAACGTGCCAAATATAGGGGGAGACCGCTGCTTGACCCCGCGACTGCTCTCCTACACTGAAACCTTTTCCTCTTTTCTTTTTCAATCCTCCGACGGATCGGTAAAAATAAAGCTTAAGTCACCACACTTCCACGTTCCAATTTTCGTGTCGTGTGTCAATTTAACCTATACCTCCCGTTGCAGCATCAACATTGGCTGCTGTTGCTACTGGCCTGACTGACCCCCGAGAGGGGCAGGCGCGGTGGAGATAGCCACCCGGGAGAGTCATCTCTCCCGGGCAGTGTGGGACTTGCGCGAGCTCACCCACTAACGAAAACCGAGGCTATGAGGCCTTCCCGCCGGACTTGGTCCAGTTACGGTCAACCCTAACTACTACTGTAGCACGAAAAGTTTTTTTACCGACTTTCCCCTACGCTAGATATGGTATGTCAGGTTTGACTGATTGCCTACCTACACTATTAATAGGGCTACTTGGTCGTACTTCGACTGACGGTCCACCCACGCTCAAACTATTACGGGGGACCATAGTTAATATTCGTAGGACCAAATACTGTTGGTAAGAATGGTTAAATATATACCAGGTAGGTTTTTATGTATGCCACAGGTTCCATTAACTATGGTCCCCCGTAATACTATGTTATCGCTACGAATTAAAAGTGATGCCGGAAAGATGTCCATGGTATCATTGATACATGCATGTTTAACCCCAGAAAAAAGGGAGGAGAAAAAAAAAACTGGGGGTGTCTCGTCTCTGTACTAATACTATTACTATTTCGGGGGACCATAGTAAATAGGACCTACGGTACACACCAAAACCTATATATTTCGAGGAGAAAAAAAACTGTTTTATGTAGTGTGTCTTTCACTCGGGGTGTCTCGTCTCTGTAGTAATTATATTACGGGGGACCATAGTAAATAGGACTTACGGTACACACCAAAACCTATATATTTCCCCTTTTTTTACTGCCAGGTACCTGGTATGTAACAACATTTTGTCCTATTTACTATGGTCCCCCGTAGTGATACATGGGGGTCGTGGGTCTTGGTGGTTTCTTGTTTCGTTCTTCTCTGTCTTAAGTCTCTTTATTCCCCCCCCGTTGCTCCGTCTCGAAAAGGGATGCGTGGTCAATAGTCAAATGACTAAGGCAGGCAACAAATGAGTACGCCCCCCCCCCCCCCCCCCCCCCCGTATCCCGTATGACGTATGCCGTCTGTTCACAGGGGTAAGATGCGGAACGCCCTTCTCAAGCGGGCGATAGCGGACATCCCGATCATTTTGCGCATGCAGAACGAGGGTCCGGGCATCTACAACATGTACCAGCAGGCCATGATCGGAGAGAAGGAGTGGCACGCCTTCCAAGAGTGAGCGAACAATTGAAAAGCAGTGCATACAGTAAATCGCCTGTCTTACGTGTGGAAAACCCCCGAACGACTTGGGCGTTTTCCGACTCTGGTTCGACGTATTTTTTGTATTGATATTACGGGGGACCTTAGTAAATAGGACCAAATATTGTGAGTAACAACAGGTAAATAGGTACCTGGTAGGTTTTTGGGTAGACCATAGGTCCTAGTAACTATGGTCCACCCTGATAGTTGTAGTACTGCCTTAACTCGTTGCGGGCTGCACTCCGGTTTGGGGGGGACAAAACTCTGGAATTTGACCAATCTTTCGTTTTTCGTACAGTGCAGTAGTGAAAGGGTTATAACCCTTTTAGTACTGCTGTCCCGTTTGGGGGACAAACTACTTTGAATTTGACTGGTTTATCCCCAAAACGAGACTGCAGTCCTAAAAGGGTTAAGGGCGAGTGAGTATACGAAAACTGTCGGAATTTGAAGGCCCCTCTAAAGTCTCTCTATATATCTACCATATATGTGTATATAAACCTACACCCCTGTGTACATATATTACGGGGGACCAGAGTAAATAGGGGACCAAATATTGTTGGTAAAAATAGCGAAATATTTAGGTTTTTGTACCGTACCAGGTAGGTCCTATTTAATATGGCCCCCGTAATATTAATAGCACGCTTTATACACCAAGCTTGCACAGATGAGTTTTGAGGAAAATAATGATCTCACAGCTTTTTTTTGTTCTTTATATTCGACTACTGACAGTAGTGACGCCTTTCTTATTTGGGGAAACACCCCGACTTTATAGTTGCTGCAGTAGTTTTCCGACTCTGATTCGAAGCAGGTCTGGAGAGTGAGTGGACGCGGATAGGCATACAGTAACGCATGTGTTCTTGGTGGAAACCCTGGCTTGACTTTTGTTTTGTCCTACAAGAGGCGTCCGACTCTGATTCCCATGTGTTGGGTCTATATACTCTCGAACAATACTCGAAGCCCAGCCTTTTTTTTACCGATGTCGGTGTCATTTTCCGACCACATTTTGATAGAGCTGGTTGCATCACTAACAGTCTCCAGGTGGGTAAAAGTTGGCTATGTAATATACAGTAGTTTGTCACAGCGTTGCAAAATATCCACGTCGGACAGACCAGACATATCATGGTCTATCTATCTACAGTACGTCATCTAGTTCATCACCTACCGTTGTGAGAGGTTGTGCAGGATCTATCTGTGCAGTACAGATCCAACCCAGGAAACATGTGCTGGTAGATCATGCAGATTTTTGTACGCATCCCACCCGGCAACATGAGCTAGATCATACAGATCATCCAGATCAGGAATATATTATCTGTCTGCCTTGAAAGATCTAGATCCTGAATTCTGGCAATCGATTATCTGCCCGATGCGTGCAACTGTCCGTCTAATGGATTTCCATGTTTATGGAAGTTTTTTTTTGCTACGGGGACTTCGCCAGCCAACTCACAGCCCTATGTTTTTTTTGTTTTGTTTTTTTAAATTGAAATTGTACGCAGGGCGGAAACGATGATTTCGGAGGAGATCGAGTCTGTGCAGACGGAGGCCGATGACATCGAGCCAGGGTGGAGTCAGTCCATCTGGCCTCTCGCCATGCAGCTCAGGTACGAGCAGTGAAGCCTCGGCTCCTACGAGTACGGGGGGCCGTAGTTAATAGCACCATATATTGTTAGTAAAAACGGTTGAATATAAAGGTTTTCATGCATACCACAGGTTCCATTAACTATGGTCCCCCGTAATATTAATAACGCCACGCGGCGAGTTTCCGACCCGCCTGTCATGGTGGACAAGAGTACCCGCCGTTTCTCTGTCAAAAGGGTGCTCTTATTCCGGAAAGATTGCCTGCTGAGATTTTCGGGGGGGGGGGGGGGGTATTTTTCACGAGGTATGTCACGTTTGATTTTTTGCCGCTTCCTTCCGGTTTTTCGTCAAAAGCCGAACGGTAGCGCTCATACCTGATTTTTCTTTTTCGTGGTTTTGTTGAGGTTTTCCTTCGAACGGTCGGTGTGCCTTGATGCCGTGGGAATATTTTACTATTCATATTACTATTTACCAGGTACGTCTTTTAGATTTCTTGCTGTTTTTGTATTCTTTTTTTATTTTGTTGATGTTGTCGTTTTCTGTTTTTTCAGATCGGTGCGTTGATGCTGTCAGAAAGAACCTGCTGACGTCTGAATGTGTCTTGTTTTTGCCTGTTTTGTTTTTTTTGCTCATTTTCTTGCGGCGGTTTCGTCAGAACGGTGCGCTGATGCACCGAAGGGGGGAGGCGGCAGCCTTTGCTTTTTTTCTATTTGATGTTTGGTCGTTTTCGCGCAGTCACACGGGTACAGAACCGTACCTTGATGCATACCACCTGGTATCTGGTATAACTTTTTTTCTGACGTCTTGAGATTTTCTTGTTGTTTTTCTGTTTCGTTTTTTTTTTCCTTTTGTCTTTCGTTTGTTTGTTTTCTTGCGGCTGTTTACTGACGTCTTGGGAGTTTTTCTTTTCTTTTCTTTTAATTTTTTTGGATTTGTTTTTGTCGTCTTTTGTTTTCCCCTTGCGGTGGTTTCGTTTCGTTTCTGTCACAGAACGGTGCTGATGCAGCGAAGGGAGCAGGCCGAGGCGTTGGCGGAAAAAAAGGCCGAGGCCGAACAGGCAAAGGCGAAGCCGGCGATCGTAGCGGCGGCGGCGGGGTCGTCAAAAGCGCCAGTAGCAGGAGCACCGCCAGCAGCGACAACATCAGCGGCGGCCGGCAAACCCCGGACGGGGGCGGAGAACGAGGACGAGAGCGTCCCGGGAGGAGATGCTGACCTTTAATAATCGGCTTAGCTAGTCGGCTTACCTGGTCGGCTTACCCTTCCCCCCCCCCCCCCCCCCCCCCTTCCCTCCTTGGCTTTGATATTGGACTTTTTGTTTTTTGTTTTTTGCTGGAGGGGAGGGGGGGGGGTCGGGGTGATGATTTTTGGGGGGGGGATTGGGGATGCAGAAGGGGAGTCAGGATGGGAATGACGTTGGGAAGGGGGAAGGCCAGTGTGGAAAGGCGGGACGGGAGGGGTGGAAGAGAGCAGAGGCGAGGAAGGGGAGGGTGGGGGGGGGAGGGTACTCATTTGTTGGTTGCCTTCGTCAGTTGACCACGCATTCCTCTCGAGACGGAGCACGGAGGGTGGGGGGGGGGCTTGGGGGCAAATTGTTCTCCGGTGGAGGGAGGGGCACGACTTGGCCTTTTTTTTAGGCTCGTGACAGTTGCGGTTCGCGCGTTACGTCGGAAACCCCTACCAGGTACCTCGTACTGAATTTCGGAAGACCTTAATGAGTTTGGGAAGCCCTTCCCTTCCTGTTTATGGAAAATGCTTCATTGTTAGACTATATGGGAAAACCTTCCTGGTTTTGGGAAACCCTCTCCTGAGATTGCACCGTTGTTTGCTGTTGGTAATGGGGTGGTGGTGGTGGTGGTGGTGGTGGTGGTCGTTCTGGGGTTGTTCATTTTGGTTTTTTTTTCGGGTTGATGGTTTCGCGAATAATGAGAGTATTCTGGGGAGACAAGGTTGGCTTGGATTGTGGGGTGTTTGTTCCGTCAAGGTTGTTCACCCTTTTTGACCTCAATCCCGATACCGAAACCAAAACAACGAAAAATAATGTTTTCGGCCCTCTACGAGCAGCGGCAGCGGCCACAGCGGTACGGGCGAAGGATGATTTGCTGCGCCCCAACCATGCGACTCCCTGCATTCAACCATTGCAGCTCGGATACCAACTTGTACTGTGTCTTGTGTTCTCCACATGAAGCCGTTTTTTTTTCGTACTCGTCGACATCCAGCACAACAACCAACCAGTGTCCGTGGCGGTTCTCGAATCCTGTCAGTATAAGACGTACAAGCTCCATGGTCACGAAACTACGACGAAACAGCATAGGTGCGACATTGCCTCGCAGCTGTTTGTTTCGTTCACATATCACGTGGTGGCCTGAGCTGTAACCGCCACGTCGTGGCCGAGAAGCTCATCCCCTCTGAAGCCTTACACCCCCTTCCAGCTACACACTCTATTTTGGGGACATCCAATCTGGTAACTATTAATACATTAATACATACCTGATGCTGTGCTGGGAACCAAATGAGACTTGTATGATCTTTGCAGCTGTACCATTGGTATTTCTAGTGGACGGGTTCAAACCTGAAACAGATAGTGGGGCAGAGCATGATCTACCTGCAGGTCATGATCTAGCTGAGCAGAGGATCTACGAATAGTGCAGATCCCGACCCAGGAAACGTGCGCTACTAAGTAGATCATGCGGACGATGTTTACGGCTCCGTCCCACCTGGCAACTTGTGCCAGGTCGTACAGACCAGGAATCTATCTATCTTCCCTGCAGAATCTAGATCACCAGTGATAATCGATCGTATTTCCGGGATGTTACAGGGTAAAGACAGCCGGCGTCCCCGATGGCTTGGTAGTAGGTGGTCCGCGTGCCTATCAAGATTAGTTCCGTGGGTTCAAGTCTCACCGAGCGCATGCTCGTAGGGGGTTTTTCTTGCGTAAAAAAATGATAGCGGAAAGCGCGAGAACGTGAGTTAGCTACATTCGACGAGAATTGACGAGCAGTGGGAATGCTGAACCCTGTGCACGACAATAAATAAAGGCACGTGCTGGGGGGGAGAAGGTACGACACCTGTGGCCACGGCTTGCCCAGAAGATCGCTGAGGGTAAAACCTCCTACGAGGTAGGCTGGAAAGTAGAAGTGATGATTTGAAAAAAAAAAAATAGGAATAATATACGAGTATATATGTCCTGAAAAGATTTATTGACTTGATGGATCACCAGGCGCGAATCGATTACGTATGTTCCCAGGTTTTTTTAAGATCATACATCAGATGAGGACTATCCGTCCTGAAAGATCTAGATACTTGGATGGGAATCGATGATCTGTAGATGATCTGTGTGAAAGGGTTAAATGCTCCCTTTGAGGGACTCCTTGAGGCACCCCTTTTTAGGGACCTTGACGGAAAAGGCGCTTATAGTAGACGACGAACAATCATCAATCGAAACGGGATCGCGGCCACGAAGTGCAAGCAACCTGGGCTGGCTGCCTGCTGCAGCTGGCCACCTCAACGGTCACCCAACGGTCATCGCTCTTCCGCGGCGGGAGCGTCGAGAAATTCACCAGACACAACCGTATATACGATACTCAAGATATCACCCCCCCCCTCGAACGAATTTCGAAGCAGCTGAGCAGCAGCTATGCTGCTTTTTTCTCTCCGCGATGCGCAAAGCGCATACTGGTGCTATATATAAGGCGAACGATGTGGCTGTATGAGAGACCTCGACGCGATCTTCAACACCAGATATTCGTCGTGTGTGCCCCCCTCTCCCTTGTTCTGGAGGAAAACGCCCTCTGAATCTCATCCCAGGGGGTGTGGTATATTGATATCGATTACGGCATGTAAATATCTTATAAAACGTGTTATCTCGCGTGTTGCGAAATCTGTCCCGAAATTAAATATAAGGATCATTTGAAGGATATAAATAAGAAAGAAAGGTCATTATATATTTAGGGACAGAGTGGTACACGGTAGAGGTGAACAGTTTTGCGGCCTAAATCCTCTGCAGCAGTCTTTCATCACACACCCTTGCGCGGCCGAGAATCTCAACGGATACCAGCAAGCCTTCCGCGGCCGAGATCCCCAACCGTCATCAACAGCAATCCTGTCGGGGGCCGAAACGGCCAAAAGACAAAAAACAAGCAATCAATGGATTGGATACGAGTACAATAATCATTTATTTTCTTGGCCCGAAATCCTCATCATCGGTCACATGAATCGTGCTTGCTTGCGCGCCCGAAAATCTCGACATACATATTCATACACCATACCTACATAAACGGCATCCTACCGTATCACACGGGTGATAAGATAACACACTTACCGTACCACACGGGTGATAAGATAGCACACTTATCGTATCACACGGGTGATAAGATAGCACACTTAGCGTATCACACGGGTGATAAGATAACACACTTAGCGTATCACACGGGTGATAAGACAACACACTAACCGGATCACACGGGTGATAAGATAACACACTTACCGTATCACACGGGTGATAAGATAACACACTTACCGTATCACACGGGTGATAAGATAACACACCTACCTTATCACACGGGTGATAAGATAACACACTTACCGCATCACACGGGTGATAAGATAACACACTTACCGTATCACACGGGTGATAAGATAACACACCCCCTCGGACGGATTTCAAAGCTGACTATTTCTCCACAATATGGGGGGGCAAGCACAAGACGAAAACGGTGGCTTCGGAAAGATCCTCGTCGAAATATTGCACACCTCGGATATCTGATCTATCTATCTGCAGATAGATCATCCAGTTTCCACATGCAGTTGTGAGAGGTTGTGCAGGACGTGCATAGCATAGATCCAACCCAGGAAGCATTTGCTAGACCATGTAGATTATGCGGACCCAACCCGAAAATATTAGCTACTACAGTGGTTTTAGAGTAGGGGGCGGTCAATAGCCCGATCGTTTGGGCACGTCAAGGCCTCTCTTGACCGGAACATACTAGTGTTAGTGAAGAGGGCGGTCATTAGCCCCGTCTTTTCATGGGCGTTGACATTAATATACTGATTTTAGTGTCAAGGGGCATAAAGTCACGGAGTCAAACCGCATTCTTCCAACACATCATATTTTGGTCATGAACTATTCTTCTAGGGCCGAGCGGCTTTTCAATCTCAACGGTCGATATTCATCCATGGCCGAACACCCCAACGGTCATCAATCAACATCGTACGAGTCACCATCCATCCGCGGCCGAAATCTCCGACGGTCACCAATCACATCGCAATAGTCACCATCCGTCCACGGCCGAAGTATCCAACGGTCACCAATCACATCGCAATAGTCACCATCCGTCCACGGCCGAAGTGTCCAACGGTCATCAACCATTCTATTAATAGTACGTCCAAAACGAATACAGATCGACCATCAATTATCCTTCCACCACCGAAATCTCCAACGTTCATCACCTATCCTTCCGAGGCCGAAAAAATGAACAGCTACATACCTGGTAGCACGCTGCCATGGCCAATTTTTTCAACGGATAACATCCTTTCACCGTCTGAAAACCTCAACGGGCATCACCATCATCGTTTCAAGGCCGAAACTCTCAACGGATATCACACACACACCCTTTCCGTGGGCGAAAAAATCAACGGTCACAACCGACCGACAGAAGAAGAGCACTCACTCACTCACTCACTCACTCACTCACCACGCGCATGCACACCGACGAAAAAAATAATCCGAAAATCCGAAGATATAAAAAAAAACGACCCCGAGGAACCAAAAAAAAAAAAAAAAAACGACCGCATCTTCAACCATCTAAAGCAAGATCCTCAACGATTGTGGCACCAGGAAATTGGCACGCGTTAGCCTTCAGTCGCGGACAGAAGCGCTATCTGGGATGTCACAAGGACCACCCGTAGCGGGACGTATCGTTTGGCGGCCTGTTCCGCCGCAACACGCGGTGCGGCGGGCGACGAGACGCCTGGGGGGGGCGGAGAGGGGGGGGGGGAAGCCTGGGGGGAGTGGGGGGAAAAAATCCGAAACGTTTCTGAAACCGCTCTCGTAGTGACAGAAAATTATCACGGGACCACGGGATATAATCCCGAATCGCGCACAAGCGCGCGGGAAAATCCCGTGGAAGGCCCTGGAAAATTCCACCACGTGCTCCTCCTCCTTGGGCATCGTATTTTCCCCCTAGACATCCCCTATCCCTTGCCCCTCTGAATGCATACTGTAGCATACCAGTAATACTGACTGTAGTACATCGAACCACTAATTTTATTAATAATTCGTTGTAGCATGTGTGTGTGGGGGGGGGGGGGGGAGCGATATCAAGAACCCCCCTCTGTAGGCCTCAGCAGGGTGTCGAAGTCGATGTAGGGCTCGTAGTGGGAGACGGCTAGTCGCACTCGAACCTCGTCCTCTTTGTGGAGCTTGGGCGTGTAACTGACAAACGAACGGTTTCGGAAACGAAAAGCTCGGACACATCAGCAACCAGGAACAACAACACAAGAACCGTGCTCGTATCCACTGTTATTTCGAATGGCTAGACCGCATGCAACTGTCGAATGGTTTCAAGCAAAATATATATATATGGATCGGGAGCAAAGAACGACATCATTTCAAAAGTTAGGACGCATGTATCTGCCGAACGAGCGGTTTCATAAACGAAAACCTTGCTGGCGTGAATCGGAAACACGACCGAAAGCAGTTTGGAAGGTTAGACCGCACGTAACTGCCGAACAGGTTTATGCGGAAAATTCCTTGGATCGGGAACATGCACGACATCACTCGAAAGGTTAGACCGCATGTAACTGCCGAACGAACGGTTTCAGAAACGAGAACGATGCAGGCGTGAATCGGAAACACGAACGACCGCACTTGAACGGTTAGACCGCACGTAACTGCCGAACGATGTCAGATCAAAACCTTACATGCTGCAGGCTGCAGGCATCGGGCACCGGGCATACGAACGATCGCGTTCGAAGGTTAAACCGCACGTAACCGTCGACAATTTTCCCAACCAAGCACCTGAACCTCTCCACTCACACGTATGAATATTGTCATCACAGGTATGCTTGTACGCTGCGTAGAAGAGCGGAAACCTTGCGCGTGCAGCCTCTGGATACATTGCTGTAGCCATGTACCAGAATGTACCCGGTATGCTGTTGGTTCTTACACTGTTGCGCCTCCGACTAGTACACCCTCAACAACAGCTCCTACAACATGCCGAAAACTAACAGCTACCGCCGCAAAACACGTTGTTTTACGTGCCAGCAAAAAACTCTTAAATGTGTGTTGTGCTGTCTTCATATTGAGTACCACTCCCTGGGCGGAAATACAAGGACCTTTGACACATCAACATGAATACCAAGCGTTCCTTATATTTACGGCCAGAGCGATACATAGCTCCACACTCCACACTGCGGACAGATCATCTGCAGATCATCAACTCCCACAGTTCATGATCTAGCTCTTTCAAGACAAATCTGTTCCCGATCCTGGTATGATTTAGCTCAAGCCGCAAAGTGGGACCCGTAAAATCCGCGTGATCTAGCGCATGATCTATCTAGCGCATGTTTCCTGGATTGGAGCTGTACTATGCACAGACCCTGCACAACCTCCCACAACGACGGGTGAGGAACTAGATTATCTACAGTAGATAGATAGATAGATCATGATCTACCCAGCTGTGGATAGTTTTACCCAGCGGCACGAGGGCACATTGACCCAGCAGAGCTTACCATCAAGGCTATCAATAGGTGCACCATTTCCCTGAGAAATCGGCGCAGCTCACGACAGAAAAAAAACAGATGTACGGCTTGCCGCACACCAGTTCTCACGCCCCCCGCACCTCTTTTAGCCGCAGGCCCTCCAGGGGCCGTCCGAGGGCCTCCGAGGGGCCTCCGGGGGGCCTCCGGGGACCCCTGCGGGGGGGGACACGCGCTGGAGCCCTAATCATAACCAACCCTGGTCACCACATACTGGTATTACAGGGGACCATAGATAATAGGACCTGTCGTATACATAAAAACCTATATATTTACCCATTTCTACTAACAATATTTGGTCCTATTAACTATGGTCCCCCGTAATAGCGCATGCTATGCTATTTTATAGAGGCGCACCATTTTTTTCTGATGCTCCTCATATGAAGGTTTCCTTACTATTGGCAAGTCATTACTATTACGGGGGGCCATATTAAATAGGACCTACGGCACAGACAAAAACCAATACATTTTGTATTTTTACTAACAATATTCGGTCCTATTTACTATAGTCCCCCGTAATAAGTCATAAAAAAAAACTACCTTTAAATAAAAAAAGGAAGCTACAACCCACGGTAAAAAAAAAACAAAAAAACATTTTCGTGAAACAAGAATTTCATTCCTACGGTTTTGGAGTATGACCACTTTCAGCACCAGGACTTGAGCGCTTTGTCCCCCAAAAGGGTTGGGCGGCCGCGAACAATTACACAAGCGTTAGGCGGCCTTGCTACGTACTTCAAACTGGCTCAGGTGGCCGTACAAAAATAAAACAAAAAGAAGGTTTTAGGCGCCCGTGCGTATTCAACTCGGTTATGAGAGGCTCGTAAAAAAAAACAAAACAGAAGTTTCAGGTGCCCGTGCGTGTTCAACTTGGTTAAGGCGGGTCGCACAAAAAAAACAAAACATAATTTTAGGTGCCCGTGAAAAAAGCAAAAAACGCAACTTTTAGGCGGCCGTGAAAATCGTTTGTTTTCACGCGGCCAACTAAAGTTAGCACTAGTTTTAGGCAGGCGTGCTACGTAATTCAAATGCTTTTATGCGGCCGTACAAATTCAATTGCTTTTAGGCAGTCGTGGAAAAAATCAGCACACGTTTTAGACGACCGCGCTATCAGTAATTCAAATGGTTTTAAGCGGTCGTGCAAAACTCAAATGTTTTCGGGCAGCCATGATATTTTGTCTAGCAAAACTCGCTTGAAGACAAAAAAACAAACCTTCGTATCCGATCCATGGTGTCGAAAGTAGAGGCGTTGCTAACGATAACCGGTATGTCGTGCATCTTCAAAAGATTTTCCACGTACGTCATCGGGCGAAGGTCCTGTCCCGTTAGCACCAAAGCTCCCCCGAACTCCCCCTCACGCTGTCAAGCAGGCCACGAAAGAGGTTGCGGAGGAGGCGGCGTGGGGGGGGGGGGGGGGAGTGGGGGCGGGGTGTACTCGATATCATGCATGGTTGTAGTCGCATGGCGCTAGACCTTCGCATCCCTACTATGCCGGGACGGAGCATGTCGGGTTTTCACCGACCAGACAGGCATTGCTTGCACCAAGCACAAAGCGCCGTGAGGTGTTCGGCGAGTCGCATGAAGGGTGAGATACATCCTACTAAGAACCGCT
Source organism: Nereocystis luetkeana (assembly GCA_031213475.1). Taxonomy (NCBI): domain Eukaryota; class Phaeophyceae; order Laminariales; family Laminariaceae; genus Nereocystis; species Nereocystis luetkeana. The sequence continues at coordinate 14,585,958 of JARUPZ010000003.1, forward strand.
TGTGAGGCGGACTTGTATATGGATGACGGCTTCAATGACTTAATTTAATTTCCGGTGTGGCCACGTCCGGAGACAACAATGGGGGTACCATGTACCTGCCTCTTGGGTGTACCTCAAACACTACGTGGTACGATCAGTCCCCTTGCGCGGAGTAAAGGTTCTCCATCCCGCACCCATGATCTAACGCGACCACCGGCTGTGACCGACCGTCAAAAAAAAAACAAAAACGGTACCCTGGTTGTCTACAGTCGCCTCAAGTAGTGAGTGGCATGTTTTACAGTGTCGTCGCCGACCGACGCTAACCCAACCTATATAAAATATATACGTAGGGAGGTTGAGGGGGCAGGGGGTACTCATTTGTTGCTCGCGTCAGTTATTTGACCATTGACCATGCATCCCTTTCGAGACACTTCCACATCGTTCCTACTCCTAATAGAGCCACTTCCATAAGTAGGGCGTCCATGACGTTACTCCCATATATTACATACCAATGAAAAAAATTAGGGGAGAGGGGGGGGGGCGTACTATTAACAGAGGTGTTGCTTGCCTTGGTCATTCGACTATTGACCACGCATCCCGTTCGACAGAGGAGGGGAGAGGGGACGGGGAGGCTTACTCAATATTTGTTGGTGGCCTTACGAGGTCATTTTGACCATTGACCACAAGCACCCCTCTCCAGGCCGGTAGCACCGTTCCTGTTCATAACAGAGACACCTGGAGCATTTGGGCGCTCATTAGGGAGGGGGGTTGGGGGGGGGGGGGGGTGTACTCGTCTCCCTCCAAAAGGCTATTACCGCAGAGCATTCGACAACAAAACAGCAGTGGCCCCTCTACAGGGCCGGCTATCCGCCTACAGTGATCGTGAAATCGCTTTCGGCACGGATGGAATCACCCAGTGTGAACCAGTGTACGGAGTTGTTGTTGTTGTTGTTGTTGTTGTTGTTCTTGTACTCACGTTAACTCTCTGACGAAGGAGTCCGCGTTCACACAAAGGTGCTGGAGCCCTAGGAAGACCCGAATATAGTCCCGGTTGCCGCTAATTAGTGCCGGTACTGTTGGCTGGCGCATACGTATCGGCACTATATATAAAGGTACCCACCTGGACAACACTCCCGATTCAGGGGCCAAATTACTTGGAACTAGAGTCGGATGCACCGCTCTATCCGTAAATATAAGGAACATGTAGACATTAATATGAATACCAACCGGTTCTTATATTTACGCCCAGAGCGGGGTAAGTGTTTTTCGTGCAAGAGCAATACAAAAACGGGTCAAGAACATCATTCAAAAGTACGAGAAAGGAATTCTTACCTCCTTGACCTTCTTAGCGTGCGCCAAAAAGCCGAGCACGATGTCGTTCCTTGTGCTGTGGGTCACCACCAAAGGGTTCGACGGCGCGCACTCGAGTTTCTCTAGGAACACCCGCAGGCCTGCCAAGAAACCACGAAGACCGGCAAAAGCAGGGAGGATACAGAGAGGGAAGGTGGGCCCGCCCACGAGGGAGGGAAGCAATACTTAAACAACAAAAATAATATTAGAGACGTCTGGTGCTGAGGTGGGGGTGGCTTACCCCGAGATTCGCTGGCCGCCGCGTTTAGGCCGCACTCGGGGAGACTGGCTCTGAACCTCAACAAACAAGGACGCTGTTTCTCACTCCGGACAGATAGATCAGATAGATCATTCCCACTTGATGATCTAGATCTAACATATCAAAGTTCCTGAGCATGTATGATCTAGCTCATGCTGCCCGTAAATTCTGCATGATCTATCTAGCACGCGTATCCTGGTTTGGATATGTACCGTACAGATCCTGCACAGCCTCTCACAACGGCAGGTAGGTCAGGAGCTGCAGACGATCTAGATTATGATCTATCTGTATTCGAGGTGCGCACTGTTTCCTTTGTTGGCCCAGTGCAATAAGCAACACCATGTCAGTGCGCACTACGTACTGTATCGCGAAATCACGAAAAAATGCGTAAAAACTCAAGATTACAAAAATACATGGCAAGGGTGACCCGACCCGACCCTCCTGACCGACCCGACCCCTAAGAGTTAAAAAACCTCCTGACCGACCTGACCCGACCCGACCCGATCCGTGGGATTTCAAAAACTTCCTGAACCGATCCGCGGGCCGGATCATGCCCCGCCAAGAGCGCCAATTTCGCAAACAATCTACCATTTTACTACGCACCGCTAAATGGACGAAAATAACTTTCCAGGAAGTTTCCCTCCAAGAACATGAGTGCAGTTATTGAATGGTTGACGTCGACAGGCTCGTATTTATGTACTTATACTGTGAGACGTGCTGGAGCGGGGGGGGGGGGGGGGGGGGGCAGCACAATGACACCTTTGTGACACAAACAAGCAAGAAAAAAGCCTTCCATGGCATCGGCCTCAGCACTGAAAGGAAAGGCAATGGAATTGCACCCCACCCCCTTCGGAAAATTACCACTACAGGGGAACGTACGTAGCAACCATAACCAAAAGGTGGTGTGTGAACGTGGGACAGGGGAGCGTACGTAGTAATCAGAACCAAAAGGTGGAGTGTAAACGTGGGGGGAATGCATGGTTTTTGGGACCCGGATTACGGGGGATCATAGTTAATAGGACCTATGGTATACCAGGTACATAAAAACCTATATATTTAACCATTTTTACTGACAATATTTGGTCCTATTAACTATGGCCCCCCGTAATAGTGGGTTCTAATTCTTATGACATATGCCCCCCCCATGATTGGCAGATCAAGCCGACCTCTTGGCGGACAATCAAAACCGACGAAAATCCGGCACCAGCACCGACACGTAATATCAATCCCACAACCACCACCGGCACCAACACCGCCAACACCACCATCAACAAATGGCAACAGCAACATCGACAACAACGCTCAATGCCAACCCCAGCACCACCACCAACACCAACACCAACGCCACGATCATCACCACCACCACCACCAATGACATCACTATCGCCACCACCAACAACAACAACAACAACCGCCGCCACATCATCATCACCACCATCCCCACCCCCATGCCACCCATCACTGCCACTGGCGCCATCCATGTGGTTGACTCACCCGTAGCAGCCATGAGCGTGTGCTTGATGCTGTAGTGCGGTTGTCGTCGGTGGCCGAAGCCCGCCAAGAGCTTGGTCTTGAATATCTTCTCGAGGTCGATCAACGCAGGCCTTGCCAGGTAGGGCTCGTCAGGCACCACCGCTAGCAGCGGCACGTCCCAACTACATCGAACGGGAAACACACGACACAAGGTGAAATGCCGAGGGATAAGTCCAAGACAACCAACGCAAGGCATTCGCGAGGTACAAGGTGAGGCAAGGCAAGGCAAGGCGAAACAAGACGAAACAAGGCAAGACAAGACAAACAGACAAGACAAGACAAGACAAGACAAGACAAGAAAAGACACTGGACGTACACTACACTACAAGACAAGACAAGACAAGACAAGACAACAAGCATGCCGAAAATCTCTACGTACCCTCAGACGGGAAATCAACCATCTCGTAGGCCGGGTACAACCAACACACATTTTTCGACCCGCCCGTCTCATATATCATATGCTTCGTATACCTCTTGAGAAGCTTCCCGAAGTACTCTTTCACCATGTCCAGCTTTTGAGGCACCACCTGCGCAGCATATATATATAAACAGCAGCACACAAACAGAAGCAGCAAGCAAGCATCGGCAGCAGCAGAGCAGGACAGAATGTGGGGGGAACGTGGGAGGGGAGAATTAGGAGGTGGGGGGGAAGAGAGGGCGACGATTGACGGCTCAAGCACAAAAATACTGACGGGGGGAGAGGGGGAGGGATACTCTCTAGTGAAGCCCGTAGGCAGGCACTCGGGATTGCCTCAGCCGCAGCCGCAACACCACCACCACCAGCAGCAGCAGCAGCAGCAGCAGCAGCCTCATGAACAGCAGCACGCGGCGAAACGAAAAAACAGCAACAAGTAACAGACATTCAGCAACACATCGCTCGCCAAAAGGGTGGGCACGTTGGCAACGCAGAGCTTCGACCAATTCGGTCGGACCCACAGCGGGGTCTAGCTTGGGTATCTATCTACTCCAACCATTTTTATTTACTATTAATACTGTAAAGCGTTCTTTCCGCGCGATTTTTCAACGTCTTAGTCACTTTTCCCCGACAAGTCTGCGCAGTTAATCAGAAAGGGGCTACCGTAAAAGACCGTTGATCTCGCACAAGAGTGCGATCGTTTTTCAACGATCTTTTTTGCTCGACGTCAACGGCAATAAGGGTGATACTAAAGTCGAACGCGTTTTTTCTTTTCGGAAGGCTCCGTGCCAGATCTCTCCCGAAAACGCCTTGGATGTTCCGCATTTTGGCAGAGAACCTTCCCGTATGGTATATAGGGGGGAAAAAAAAACAGCGCTGAAAAAAAAAACGATCGAAAACCCCTGTGTGCTCTCTCAACGCTCGGTGCGGTAAACGAACGAACGCCGCACCTCCTCCCTTCGCGGCGGAGGCTATCTCCGCCGCACCTGATCCTCTCGGGGGCAGGCGCGGGTCAACACACTCACGCGCACGCGCCCTAGGTACAGCAGCGATATCAGATCGTTGCGCTGTTGCGACGGGAGCGACTGGCTGCACTGACAGACGGGCACGCATCCTACCTGTGCTAAAAGCGTGCTGAGCTTCAAGCTATATATTTACCAAACAGGATCCCAACCCAGGAAAGATGCGCTGCTGCTGTACATCACGCGGAACATACGGGCCGCACCCGGGGCAACACGAGCTGAATCACACAAGGATCGGGAATACATGATCCATGTGTCTTGAAAGATCTAGATCATGAAGTGGGAATGATCTGTAGATGATCTGCAGCTGATATATCTGTCCGATGTGTGAATCCTATTACAACAAAAAAATGCACAAAACACACACACAAACCCTTGTGCAAAATGTGAACAAACACGCCACCCTACATACCTTATTGAGGACGACCCCCCTGACGTTGATCCCGTACTTCTCGCAGATCCCTCGGTTTAGCTCCAGCTCGTCGTAAGCCGAACCCAGACCCCCGTTGGCTACCAAGATCATGTCTGCGTTCAAAGCCTTCGCAACCTGTTCAACAGCGATAGCCGACAGTGCGACAAGAAAGTACAGCCGTGGGGACGGGGTAGGGGGGGGGGGGGTCATTTGTTGCTCGCCTTCGGTCATTCGACCATTGATTACGCATCCCGTTTGAGACGGAACACCGTTCCTACTCCTAGTAGAGACACCTCCACCATTTGGGCGCTCACAATGTTTCTGGGGGGAGAGTGTGCAAGCGCGAGTGGGGAAGTGGGAGCGGGGAGGTATGAGGAGGGAAGGGGGAAGGGGGAAGCGGGAAGCCGGGGGGGGGGGGGGGGGGGTGTACTTGATAGGAGAGATGTACTCGATCTCATGCATGGCCGTAGTCGTATGACCATAGACCCTCGCATCCCTACAATATGCCGGGGGGGGGGGGGGGATAAGCGGGGAGGGGGGATGGGAGAGGAGGGGGGCGTACTCATGTACTGCCTGCCTTGGTCATTTGATCACAGCCCACGCATCCCTTTCGAGACGGAGCACGGGGGGAGGGTGTAATCGATAGGAGAGATGTGCTCGATCTCATGCACGGCCGTAATCGTGCAACCATAGGGGGGTTTACTCGATATCATACGTGGCCGCATTCATATGACCATGGACTCTCGCATCCCTACAATGCCGGGACGCGGGAGGTGGAGATGAGAAAGAAGGCATGTGGTATGGTAATAATTCTGAACGATTGCTTCGTTTTCTTTTGGGATTTGTTCTTCTTGTTGCCTACCAGGTACCAGGTATCTGGTACTGTACGATACCATATGCCGAGGGGATCGAGAGTTGAGCTGGATATTGGCGGAGGGCAAATAATAATAATGGACTACCGCTTTGGACGGACACATGAGGGAACAACAACCGTTTAAGCACTATGCATGAGAACCAAACGTTTAGAACCGCAGTCCCGTGGTCGGGGCAAACTACTTGGAATTTGACGGGTTTGTCCCCACATATGGGAGTGCAGTGCTAAGAGGGTTATAACCCCTTTTAGAACCGCAGTCCCGTTTTGGGGACAAACTACTTGAAATTTGGGTGGTTTGTCCCCAGAACGGGACTGCTGTTCTAAAAGGGTTAAGCGCTATCGATAGTATGGGTACCAAACGGTCCTTACATTTTAGGGGAGAGTGGTATATACGCCAGGTACTCCTTCTCTTGCTCTCATGCCGCAGTACACACAGCAATACAGGTTACAACGCACTTGAAAAGTGCTACAGCAGCACAGCAGAAAGTGTCGTAGCCCATGTAGTACAGCAGGCAGTGAACATCGTAGCCTTTTTATAATACAGCAGTAAATGTCGTAGCCTAGCACAGCAGTAGCAATAGAGGTGCAACAGAGAGGTATTCATAGTCTGCAGCGGAAGAATACGATTGCTGTAGGGGGGGGCATAGCGGTCCTGTAATGTACTGTTAATATTAATAAGTACTACAACAGTTACTGCTGCTGCTGTAGTATGCGTTCTTACTGCTCTGTGCAGTGGTAGTCTACTGTCTGTTGACATGCTGACAGCCTCGCAAATCCTCCGAGTACTGACCAAGGATGGCAGACACAAAAAAACGAAATTGACAACAATTGAAAAAAAAGGGGAAAAAAGGGAACACGAGCAAACAATGACTTACGAGTACGGTATGTACGAGCAGTGCAAAATGGAAACAAAAAAAAGATCGTACGTAAACGAAAAAAACACGAGACGACAAAATAAGAGAAAAAGCGAAAAAAAAAAAAAAGAGGAAACAAAAAGCAAAAGTTATGGCATGCCAGGTTTCGATCCTGGGACCTCGAGGTTATGAGCCTCGCACGCTACCTCTGCGCCACATGCCCTATCAGCGTCTCAATTTTAGGGCTTATGTAAAAAGAAGCACCAACTACATGGTACTATTATAAAGTATCGAAGGTATCATTCATGATGTCTGGTACCAGATACCAGGTATCTGGTATGATGTGTGTGTGTTCTTTCTACCCGTCGACATCCAGCACAACCAGTGTCCGTGCCGATTCTTTAATCCTATTAAATAGAACAGAGAAGAGATACAAGTTCTGTGGTTACAAAGCTACGCCACAGAGATATTACGTTGCCACGTACCAGGGTATGCAGTAAGCACAGCAGTGGGCAATGCAATGCCATATGTCATCATACTATTAATATTAATAGATATGACAGGCACGACATACACAATCTATGAAATAGAGAAACGAAAGGAAGCGATGAAACAATCAAAGGGAAAACGAAACCAGGCTCGTATGTACGATGAGCACGCGCGAACGTGCTGCGTGAAATACCAGGTACCTGGTATGATGTACCAGGGATGATGTACCAGGTACGTATAAATGGACGTCGTTACTACAGCTGTTATACACACGGCTGCTGCTACTGATACCAGGTGCGTATGTAAACATATCTACGTAGACTTTGGAGGCGCGAGTCTTGAACTAATTATGATCTATGATGAGACGTTCAGAACGAAATCCTCGAGGACCTTTAACAATCTGGGAGAAGGGATCTTCAGGTTGGTAGGCTGTTCGGATGTTTTGGTTCCTGTTGGGATCAAGGTACGGGCGAAGACCCAACCAAAACCCCCTTACTCTAACCCTAACCCTAACCCTAACCCTAACCCCAAACCGCAGCCGAAACGGGCCGAAACTCGCCATAAACGAGGCTACGCCGAGTTTGCATCGAACCAGGAAATTTCTCAGATGCCGACGACGATTCCGCAGTGCAGACCACGCTACAATTTTTCAAGTAAAAAACATCCCTTAAGATCCCTTCTCCCAGACTGCTAAACCTACTCAAAACCGATGCGTGCAGCAGCACCGCCAGGCTCGCCCGAAAAAAAACAAAAACAGGGGATTCCTCGGGATTTTTCCCGCGGGATTTTTCCCGCGGGATCTATCCCGCGGTTTTGGGCAGCATTCGGGATTATTCTGTGGCCCCGTAGTAAACGTGAAATCCCGTTCCCGCACAAACGAATCTCGCGCAAGGTCCTATATCCCGTTCCCGCGCCCACGGAAAAGTGTAAACCTCGTTCCCGCACAAACAAGTCCCGCGCAAATATGCATATCCCGTTCCCGTACGAACACGTCCCGCATAATTCAGGATATATCCCGAACGCCATGAATAGAGTAACGTGAATTATCGGTGGCGCGTGAATGCTAATCACCCCCTCGCAGATGGTGGGACAATGGCAGGGTACGTACCAGCGTCAGGTTCCGACTTCAAACCTGTTGTGTCTCTGTTTTTTTGTGTTTCCTATTAAGCTTTTGCAACCAAAAAAATGTGCTACACAAAGAAGTACTGCTGTATTCCTGGTATGAAACGTTAAAAATCCCGGTGACGTAAGGAATATTTTCAGGGCATTCCATGCGGTTCTCTCCGCGGGTATAGTCCCGTCGTGGCTGGATCCCGTCCCGAGGAGTACCGCGGTGGCCGGATCCCGCACAAATAATCCCGTCGAATCCTGTCGTAGCCAGATTTCGTACAAAATATCCCGTTGAATCCCGTGGTTGTTGAATCCCGTCGCGGGGAGTCCCGCGGTGGCCAGATTCCACGCAAATAGTACCGTGAAATCCAGGAGTAACTGATACCCGCGGAATTTGGTCCCGGAGTCCCGGAGTCGAAAAGGCATCCTGACGAATGCCCTCAGAAGAATGATGTACGCTCGCATGATGTTATGCGTGCAGAAAGTATCATACACTCGAGGGATGCACGTACATAAAAAAACGACACCGCACTTGTGCCTACTGCTGTACCCATTTTTTGCTTGATGTATTGATGTGATCGAAACTATTAATAGCACGGTACACGACACGCAGAAAGCACACGCAACTCGTGTGTATACAAGGGTTCTGCGCTGACGCGCATCGCTTGACAATGAAAGCGATCCCAGGACCCTCGGACAATGAAGAGGTTTACCGAATGCGTTCGCTTCCGCAGACAACATGCATTGCAAACTTTTGTCTAGGTGAACCTACTGTGGTGGCAATATAGCAGTAGTAGTAAACAGGCGATCATTAATAGTACAGCAGTAGTAATAGTTTTAGTGCAATATTAGCACTATAACACACACCGAGAGGGCGTCCCCGTCGAGAACCGTTACAATACACTACGTACAGCAGTAGTCCTACCGTTACTTGTATGCAATAGTGCATCAGTACGAGGTGTACATCAGTAGTCCTACTGCATTCTTACGGTGGTGATATCAGCCGGACTGTCTTACAGCAGTACACCTGTTTTATAGCAGTCCTACTGTCTCGCAGCAGAAGAACCGTCCTGCAGTAGTCCTACTGCCTTGCAGGACTCCTATGAATACCTTTTTACAGCAGTAGCAGTCCGGCCGTCTTTGCAGGCAGCCCCACTGTCTTTACACCCGCCATGCCGCCTCACGACAGTAGTCCTACCGTATCCTAGAGCAGTATGTCTACTGCCCTACCATCCTGCAGCAGACATGCCTTCTTGCAGTCAGTAGTCGCCCTACTCGTACTGCCATACAGTAGACATACAGCAGTAACATGAAATATACAGCAATGATGTACAGCAGCAGGCACTAAGCATTCATTACTATATATTATTAATAGTAGTACCTGAGCGTTGTTGAGGTCGACGACGCTTCCCACTGCGGTGTGTCCAGTCCCCTCCAGCACAACGACATCGCTCGCGTCCAAAACGTGCTGCATGTTGTATCCAAGGCGAAATCAAGACAAAAACAAACAACTATTAATAGGTCACATTGCCTGTACTCCCGTAACTTCATACAAAATCACTGTACGTGGAAGTATACCAGTACACACACAACCATTTTATCTCGACCGTGTTGTTTTTGTTGTTGTTATTTGCTGTTTTCTCTCGCCAACACATCGCAACAATACCAGGGTATGCCATGCAGAGTCAGTGCCCGCAGGTATGGCTCGAACCTCCCCGAAGGAATAATACCTGCTGCCTTCAAATGCCAGCGATAGCCGCTGCAGTGCAAGTAATAGCTACCGCCTTGCTATTGGGAGTATAACACAATAGCTGCTGCACTGCAATCGCCAAAGATAGCGTTACGTTCTTGCTCCGCGCCGAAGCGACGCGTTCTTCCACGGTGGTAGCGCGCTTCTTCAAGAAAAAATGTGCTATTCATTCTATGTCTTACAAAGAAACAAACGCTTTGACAACACCAACGATCTTCAGCTGAGAAGCCCATCAGTCAGAAATGTTAAAACTGGGCCCAAATGTGCTATCTGGTGTATACTCTAATACGAGGGACCACAGTAAATAGGACCAAATGTTGTTACTAGAAATGGGTAAATATATAGGTTTTTGTGTATACCGTAGGTCCTATTTAATATGCCCCCCCGTAATAGTACTACTGTCGTAGGGAATATCCAAAGCATTTCAAAGATTCTATATATCGAAATATCGAACCTTCGATATATCGTATTGAACGGCGTTTCGCCCTCCATCCCCTGTGGCATCCTCGTGTTTTTACGCAGATATACAGTGAACCGAATCTTCGATGTTATCAAACATCGAAATCGTATGGAATACCAAGTTTTTTGTTTATCGTCGTCGTAGCGACCTCCATTCCGATATCGATATCCGATATCCAGCACAAACAGAATACACGCTTGCAATTTCCCAACATAACTTCAGTTCGCCAGCAGTAAATAAACACTGTCATGTACCTGGCACCTGGTATGGATTAAAAATGACGCGCAACGCTGCGTTACTGTGTCTCCGTCTGAACAATCATCTGGCGTTTTCTTCTTTTTATTTTGACGTCGCTCTCTCTATCCCTTGCCTGGAAGGAGGAGCGGACGTCCTTGAGCTGCTCTCCCGCCGCTATCTTGCCGTCGATGTAGTCCCTCGTGTACCCCGCGGGGATCAGGACGGGGCTCATGTCCTCGTAGCGGCACTTCAGCCCAAAGAACTCCTTCATCAAGCTTACATCCTGATTGGAGGGGGGTGTTTCAACGCTTTTTGTGTGTGTTTGCATCCAACTAACAAGTGTTAGTGTTCCAATTAGTATTATTACGCGGGGCTATAGTAAATAGGACCTAAAGTACATACAAAAACCTACATATTTAACATATTTTACTAACAATGTCTGGCCCTATTTACTATGGCCCCCCGTAATAGTAGCCTTCTTGGGGTTTCAGAGGGGAAAATTGAAAATTGATGATGAAAACACGATAAACAGTAGTAAGGGTTACAGCAACCATTGTGACCCACTGCGTGACTGGGGGATGATACAGCTCGTGTACGAATTGCTCCGCCCGAAACTTCGTCAAGCTCCCATCCCGCTTGCAGGTGCGATGTTTTTACGTTTTCAGGTTTTCGAGGTTCTCCCGTTTTCGTATTTTCACCCTCAAATCACCTTAATCCTTTCAGAACCGCAGTCCCGTTCTGGGGACAAACCAGTCAAATTTCAAGTAGTTTTGTCCCCAAACGGGACTGCGGTTCTAAAGGGGTTAAGTGTCACTACGGATTGATTATGTTTGAGTTTTGTTTCCTCCCCCCAGGATAGCCAGCGTCCGAGACAAAAACAGTTGCACCGGTACAATTCAATACCTGGTCTAATACGAACAGAATTACTGCAAGTCAGCATCGACCCTCCTAGGGCTTCAATGAGAAAACGTGACCAAGCCGACTAAACAGCATCTCGGGGCGCACACACAAAGCGGCTTGGGCTGCATCCAGGGTTTCGTCAAGTACCTTCAACAAAAAAGGGAAGGAGTTGGACGACACCCGCGAAACAACATCCTACTCGTTTTTTCTTCGCGTTCCCACTACACGGGTTGACAGTAAGACCACACTTCTCAATGCTGTCGTCGCTATATAACCGGGCATATAAATACGACGTTTTTTTTTGCCATAGAAGGCAAAATAAGGAGGCGTCCTTATAATCAAGCCAACAGCGTCAATTCACCCCATTTTTAAAGCTGCACCCGTGTGTTCGGGCACATACCTTTTTCATTTTTTTTTCATCCTCCGGCGAATTGGTAAAAATAAAGCTTAAACTCACCACTCACTGCTTGGAATTAGTGTAAAATAATGCTTGCAGCCTAACAGAGTTGAACACTAGATACCCACACAGCAGTTGATGGCATGCCTTGTGACGAATACCCACCGGCGCGGGTGTTCCTAGCGAGAGAGTAAGACATGTTTTTATCTCCTTATCGTAGCAATAAAAACGGTCAATCGTGAAAACAGCAGTATCAGGAAGGTCACTAACCTTGTCGACGCGGATTCCGCCCTCCGTAAGCTCGTGCTGCTGCCCCACAGGCTTGATGAAGCCGACGTTTTTGAAGCGCTTTTTCAGCCCGGAGATTATGCCAAGGCTGACCGTCGTTTTGCCGACGTGCTGCCTGCCCAGGGAGGGGGGGGCAGGGAGGGAGGGAGGGAGGGAGCGAGGGAGGGAGGGGGGAAGGGAGGAAGGGAGGAAGGGAGGGAGGGCGGGCGGGCGGGAGGGAGGGAGGGAGGTAGGGAGGGAGGGAGGGGGGGAGGGATGGAGGCAGGGAGGGAGGGAGGGAGGGAGTGAGGTAGGGAGGGAGGGAGTGGAGCAGAGAATGAAGGTTGCGGAGATATCTTTTTATTTTGTGCCAGTGAACAATATTCCACGGCACCCCCAACCTTCAAGCATGGTGGGTATTCTTGCGTCGTGTGTTCCTTGCTCCTGCCCCTGCTCTGTTTATGCGTTGTATGCAGTTGCATCTGTATGGCCCGTTACCATCGCAGACTGCCCCTCCTCCTTCGGCGGGGGGGAAACTGCAGGCACGAAACGCCTTTCTCTGCTCCGCCATGCTCTCCCGTACCAGGTGTTTACCGGTACTGCTTCTATTCCGCGGTCCCACGAGACATGACTGGGAGTAAAGACAAAGTATTTTCGAGAGAAACTGCTGCAGGTTATTCGTGCTCTCCCAGTATTTCGGGATTATGAACATCGTATACTGCGAGTACTCGCAATATTCAATATTCCAAGGTTCAGTACTGCGGTTATAGCGGTATTGAACGTAGCATTTATCAAGGGTATTCACAGGAGACAATGGGACGGGAATTACCATTGTGGATGGGATGGGATGGGATGGGATGGGATGGGATGGGACGGGATGGGATGGGGTGGGATGGGATGGGAATCAGACGGGAAACCCATCGTGGATTTGGAGCATCGTGGGTTTGGAGCTTCCCATTCCCATCCTGCCCATCCCACGATATATTCAATAACCACTTGCTCCCCAAAAGGCCGATCTAGATTCCTCTAGTCCCACTTGCTTCTCGTTCCCGTCGCGGGCATGGCTTCTCCCATTCCCGTTCCCATTGTGGGCACGGCTTCTCTCGTTCTCATTCCCACCTTCTTCCACTACCCTCCCAGTGGCACGCCCACACACTGCTATGTACCATACCATATACCTCAATTGATACAACCGGCTTTCTGAATCTTGGATTGGATGACGGGAAGATATTTTTGATTTTTGCCGAATAGTTGAGTCGTATGATAGGCATCAACCACGGCTAGCTGTACTACTGCTGTAGTGCATCCGATCTCTCTCGAGAAATTCCAACCGATGTATTGTATGCATGCCTCGGCTTCTGATTTGGGGGCATGTGCACCTGCCGTGTTCCGTTGAGCACGTCCCACACATTCCCATTGTCATTGCCCGTTGTGCTTCCATAGTCTTCCCGACATTTCTCCACTATGTCCCCTCTCCTCTACAGGGACACAGGGACACGCCAAACTGGTAGTCCCGTAGTCCCGTCCAACCCCTTTGGCGTCACGTTCGATTCCCATCCCGTCCCACCAATGGGACGTACCCCAGCTTCCCGTCCCATTCCCATCCCAAGTAAGAAGCAAATGGGCAATTCCCATTCCCATCACAACGGGGGGCAATATTGACGAAGCGAGTCCCATTTCCATGACAATGGGGGGCGAAAAAAAAAACGCCTGTGGCGAGCGAAACCCGGCCGTCCCGTCCCACACGGGCCTCGTCTCCCGCGAATACCCGGGTATTTCGGGGTTCGATACTCTTAGGCTCCCCGTACTGGAAGTATTTCAGGGTGCTGTACTGCGGGTACCGCAAATACTGGCAGTATTTCGTCCGATCGTACCGCTCGTACTCGAAACACCAAAACACTCTCAATATGCGCAGGCAGTACAATCGCAGTACGAAGCATGGTTCGATCATCTGGTGAGCATCGTTTCCATAATTATGTCCCTATTTTATCGCAGAAAAGATCCACAGATTGTTCCACGAGTTCGAGTTGCAGAGTACCACAGGTACTACTTTCGGGGGGGGGGGCAGCTGAAGTACTCAAGTACAGCACTCACAGTTTTTCGGCCCTCACGCACGACATGAGCGTATGTTAGTTCAGGAGGAGCCGCATGGAGACACACCACAACACCGCGTGCCGACTATTACGGGAGACCATAGTTAACAGGACCTATGATACACATAAAAACCTAAATGTTCAACCATTTTTACTAACAATATTTGGTCCTGTTAACTATGGCCCCCCCCAATACCAGGTAAACGCGTTTCGGGTGCCTCACACCGCAATCGCATACCCCAGCGCCATATCACAGTCGGAGGGGTATGGAAAATCGTACACGGCGTTCCCACGGGACAACCAACGGTAGCAGCACCCCTAATCAACTAGGCTACAAGTTTGGGGACAGTAAGGAATAGAAGGAACCCGCAAAAAGGATACGCATCGAACGAGCGACGACATCGAGATAACAGAAGGGTCAACCAACAAGTAAGTATGGGTGTGACCTCATGCCGCAGCAGAGAGAGACTTCATTGATCCCACACGTACACCAATTACCCACGACGCGATGTTAAACCAGCAATCTTGTACAGAAAAGAGGGGACGCCAGCAGGGTGGATCCCTTTTCGGGAAAGCCTCATTGTTGTATGGGGAGACAGTGATTGAGTATCCCTCCGATACGTAGCGATATCGCAGCGTAGCAAGAGGCTACGTACCAATACGAAAAAACGAAAAAACACACTCCCGTCCGCCCATGGTTGGTAGCGAGGCGTACCGTCGACAACGGCATCTAGTTTTGTTATTGTCTATTATACCGGGGTACCTACTCTCTGCGACGAGGTGCCGCGTTGATTGCCAGGCAAACAACGCGGGGGTGGTACGGAGGGCCATAGTTAATAGGACCTACGGTACAGACAAAAACCTATATATTTCGCTATTTTTACCAACAGTATTTGGTCCTATTTACTATGGTCCCCCGTAATAGTAACCCTGGGTGAGAGTCTCCGGCTGGTCGCAGCAGGAGGACTCGTGGACCCCAAACTGTATACGAATTAACCTACGACGCAACGTTGCAACAGCAGTATTTCTGGAGTATGCTCGTATAGTGCGAGTACTCGGAGTATTTCCGGGCCCAGTGCTCTGGATACTCTCTGTATTCCAAGTATTTGGGGTGTTTGTACTGCAGATACTGCTTGTGTTCCGGGATGATTGTACCTCCAATACTTGCAGTATTCGCATACTGAGTCAGTACTATTAATACTGCTGTTCATACTCGCAGCATTAACATTTAGGACGCCAGTACCTACTGCAATACTCTCAGTACTCAAAGTCCGAAATATACATATACATACTCCGAGTGTACTCGAAGTAGGAAGTATGTACTGGGAGCATACCCGCTCTCCGAGTATGCCCGGAGTATGAAGCATACTCGGAGCATCTGCGCAACTGCGCAACCGCTGCTATTAGTACGTATACGCAAGGGCCCTTTGTACTTCGTACGAACTGAAATAACCTTTGCTTCCAAGAACTTGCAAGACTCGCATCTATGCAAGTACCACGGGTATGATATATATTTGTTGCTACTACTCGTACGCGAGGGCAAATTCAAGAGGATATCAGGACTGCTGCGCTCATCGGTTCATGTCGAGATGTTGGTGATGGATTGTGAGCAGCCCGTGTACATGATACGGTACGCTATGGGGAGTAGGTACGAGTAGACACATCGGCGCACGAAGGGAAGTGCTACTTACTGCTATGCTGCTGAACCGGTATATGGTCGGAGAAAGACATTTCGTGCCCGCAGGAATCTACTGCGCAGAAACGTAAAGAGTGAAAAGCGCCGAGTATTGGCACCAAGCCACATCTAAACGTTCTCACCTGGTGGCTGCAATGAAGATAACTTTCTTCCCAGCATTGTTTAGCGCCATGTCCTCAGATTCGCCTAGGATCTCCCTTCTCCCGGCTACTTCCTTCCTAAGCGTTGCTGGGGTGCGTTGCTGAGGAAATTGAAGGAACACAATATTCCGACTTCGTTCCGCCTTCTTATATGGAAACCCCTTGTCCGTTGACCATTTTCCATTTTCCCCTTCGTTTGTTCGTGAACCAAAGTCCCTCAGAACTTGCGGTACGTAGCCTCGAGGACGAGGCCACAGCAACTATCCGCATAGAAGGATTGTGAGAAGTTGAGGTATCGTTCACAGGAGCTTACGGGCGAGGGGTGCAACAATCTTGATGGGCTCTCTCGGCGATGAGACGGCGGCTGCTCTTGCCGGGATTGTGGGCTTGTGCAGGACGACACAGGAGGATGTGGATGCCTTGCAGAGGCACGACGAAGCAGCCCTAGCTTTGCTGGACATCAACGACGACGATGCCATGAAGGTGATGGGTGTTTACCCCCCTCGCCCCCTTCACGGCGGTTGGCGCGAATCACGTGCTGGAAGCTGAGGACAGTGCGAAACAGCAACACCGCAGACCTATCCCAACCGCCTGATAAATTTTTAAATTGCGTCAAAATCAAACCGTCGCGTTTTTTGCCGGTTGCCTCCACTGCTGGAGTGACACAGAAAGAAGCCTGCCTGTCCGAGCTGATTTAGACTAGATGAACCACCTGTGCCTCACGAAGGCTGTCAAGGCCTAGGGACTCAAAACCCTAGTCATGTCGCTGCTGCGGTGTGTGCGTAGTGTGTGCACACGCGGTTCTTGTTTATTGTCGGCAGAAGCAAGCTACAGCAGTAGATAAAATTGTCGCGTTTTTTTTTCGATTTGCGGGCGTGTGAGCTGGACTGCTGCAGGGTTGTTTGGGCTGGCTTTACTCGTGCGTAGCTTTGTCGCCAACCCGAGACCTACTGCTGCACGAGGGTAATCACTAACCACCTCGCTGCTGAGGTGCGTGTGTCATGGTTTCTCGTCGGCATACCGAAACTCAAGCTTTGGCATTGCCAATAGAGTACTCTAGTACAAAAGAGTGTACAGCAGTAAATGCCGCCGTGTACCAGGTATACCTGGTAGTGTTTAGTAACTTCGAACGAAGCGCTCTGTTTCCTCAAATCTCTTGGGCATACCTGGTACCTGGCAGGTACCAAGCACTACTCTGTCACGCCGCTTATGTACGACTTGCCTCCGGGGTGGCAGATCACTAGTTCCGGTGTCGTCACGGTGGCAGCATGATGCCAATGTGATACCTCGTACTCGTGCAATAGCAGTGTATTGGAGTCGCGTTTGGCTTCGACTCTTTACGTATCGAGTGGCCGGGCTACAATAATACGTACCTGGTACCTGGTACCAGTATCAGACGCGATGGCTGTCTTGAACCCGGAGACAAATGTCAGCTACACAACGCAGCCACACAACGCAATGTACATACAAACCAAACGCCACACAACGCAGCCATAACGCCAATGTACAATGTGTATGTTCCAAAAACTGATGCCAGAATATGATCGATGCCTGGAATATGCTACCTGGTACCAGGTATTATATACCAGGTACCAGGTACCTCTTAGATCGTCCTGAGAATCTGCTGCTGTACCTAGACTGCTACTGTAAAAAAAACGTAAAAGCTACCCGGTGCATAGCTTGCCGTCCCGCTGAGCCCCCTATTTTATTACCTGGTACCTGGTATATGACAGGTGATACTAAAAAGTGTAGAGGGACGTCCGTTTCCGTCTTAGGACCGTTTCGCCACCGCGTATGGAGGGATTATGACTCGTTCGAACACCAGCAGACTGCACAGCAGTCCCGCTATATGCCGCAGCAATACCAAACAAATTGTACTCGTGCTGCTGCTGCTTCTGCTGCTACTGCTGCTGCTGAGCTGCTTCGTTGTTTCCCTATATATACTCGTATCATACTCCAGTGCTCATAATAGCAGGTCATGTCGTGTGGCGCGATATCAGAATCGGTGACAAACAACATGCCTTGTCGTGCTTATGCCATGGCCGTGTCCCGCCCGTTTTACACACCACCAGGCGCTAACGCCATGGATCCGCTGCCTGAAAGCGTGGGCCGGACCTCAGGGAAGCCAACAATCCGACGGGCCTTGGCCGACCATGACCCAGCTGTCCACCGCCATCCTCCCGTCATCAACTCCCACTGAAAACCCTATCGCCGCCCACAAGGCGCTGACGGTGATCCTTTTCCGAGTCATGCTGATGGGATCCGAGGTCCAGGGGTCTCCACACCGTGCTCCGGCGGCGGCGGCATGGGCGGCCTGCCGAGCCTATCTTCTCATGCTCTCGCTCCCTGGAGCTGCGGCGTATGGCATCCTCCAGCCTGCCGTGCTGGGTCTGGTGCTGACAAATTTGCGTGCTTGGTGCCGAAGCTCTGCCGTGTACGCCTCGGGTGTGGCGACGACGGCGGTGGTAGTCGAAGGGGTGGGGGAGGCGGTAGGTGGGGCGGGGGCGGGGGGGAAGAAGCAGGGTCAGCAGAAGCGCAGGCGCGGGGGAGAGGCGGGTGCTGGAAGCGACTCCGAGAGTGATGGAGGAGGAGGAGGGGAGGGGACGAGGGGAGGAGGGAGGGGGAAGAGGCGAACGGTGGCTGTGCGTGGTGGTGGCGGTGGTGAGAGGGGAGGGTCTTGTGGCGACGTGGAGGCGTGTCTGCGGCTGCTGAAGGCGTGCTTGGCTTGTGTGCCGTTGGCTTCTCACCAGGTGAGTTTTTGTAGTTGATGTTTTCGCTGCGGGTGTTTTTCTTGCTGATGCGGTTGCTACTGTTGTTGTCGTCATTGAGAAAGCTTAACTATTACGGGGGACCATAGTTAATAGGACCAAATATTGTTAATAAAAATGGTTAAATGTATAGGTTTTTATGTATACCATAGGTCCTATTAACTATGGTCCCCCGTAATATTTCAGCACTGCACTACTTGTACAGAAACCTGAATGTGCCTTTACTTGCAAGAGTTTTGTCCCCACACCCGCTGTGCAGTCCTAAAGCATACCAGTAGACCATCTGGATTTCGGAGCTTCCTGACTGCGGATGGTGTCGTGCCGTCTTTTTCGTTCGTTGTTCTTGTTCTTATCGATGCCATAGCTGTTGTTGCTGCGAGAGCTACAGTAGTAATAAATCGTCTGGGTAGGTAGCGAGTCTGCCCAATGATATATGGTGTTGTCTGGTCTTGCTTGTCTTGGCTTCGCTGACCCGAATGCAATCGGAGCGGCACCGTGCGCTCGATGGTTTTGCGGGGTGCATCTGGATCAATTTGCGGACCAGAGCGCTTGTCGCTGCATGGTTCTGTGAGTGGTGCTCCGCCAATGAGCGATTGCCGCGGCTACCGTCGCTCAAGCTTACTCCTCAAGAACTGCACCCATGTCTTTGGGGACAAAATTACTTGGATTTAGTATGGGACATATTTTGCAGCGGTTAAAAAGGAAACATACCGTAGCGCCAGCGGTCGACAAAGAGTCTAATTCAACTGCCAGGCACCGTTTAAGATTTTCATCGACTGGGCCGGCGCGGTATCGGCTGTCTGAGACTATACCTGATGGACCCGCCCGCTGTCCGGGTAACCGCCAACAGTTTGCCATTGCCCCCGGCGGCGCATCACACGCCCTATTACCACAACCACTGACATTGATTGTCGTGCGTTTTTTTTTTGCGTTTCATTTTTATTTCCCAGGACTTGACGGTTAAGCTGAGCGAGGTGCTCGTCGCCATAGCGGTTGTGGCGACAGTTGAGGGCTCCCCCTCGCTGGCCGACCTCGCCTCTTTGACCATGGTTGACCTGGTGACCGGCCCGTCCGGGTACAATGAGACTACGCATGGCGCAGCGCTGCAGGCACTAATGCCGGTCCTGCTCATGTCCTCCGGAAAAGCAGACGTGCCTCCGAGGTCAGTCGCACGGTCGGTATCTCCCGGGGGGGGGGGGTAGTCGGTAGGCTGATTAGTTGGCTGGCGTCGGCTGATTGGTCGACGAAGCGCGGGCGATTCGTCGGTAATGTTACGTTATCGGTGTCAAGCTATCTATATCTCTGTTGTTGCTGTTTCCTATTTTTCGTATATAATCGATTTTCGCTCGTCATTTTCCGTCTCTGTTTTTCACCCGTCGCTCGTTTTGATTTGCTTTTTTTTTTCGGCGATCTGCTTTTTTTATTCCGTCCCTTCCCCCCCCTCCTTCGACAGGAACAAGGACTGCCTGAAAGCACACGACGTCGCCTTCGAGATCGCCAAAATGATCGCTATCGCCCTCAGGAACGCCTCCCAAGAACGCCGTGAAAATCAGGGATCCACCCCGAGCATCCCCAGAACTGCAAACAACGAACAAAATGTTGGGTCCACTCCCCCCCCTGCCACCAGCTCGGCTTCCGCGGGAGGGGATGATGCTAATCGAGCCCCTGCCTCGGAGAACGGATCGGCTGGCCTGGACAGCGGCACGAGGGCGCCTGCGGAGGTGACCGACCAAGCGCAGGACAAGCCTAGTCCTGTGTTGACCATGCTGCAACACCTTTGTGTGTCGGCCCCGGAGCGTGCAGAGGGGAGGGCCAAGGTGGCGGGGGGTTTGAAGGGGCTGCTGCCGGAGCTGGAGGAGGCGGACCGCGCACGGTTTGTCGTTTTCCTGGTGAAGGTGCGTGATTCTGCTGAGTGTACAGCGCTTTACAAAGGTCATCAGAGTACCGGTACCAATCCTCGGGACGCTTGTCAATGACTCGCCAGTGCCAGTCTTTTTGGAAGGACCCAGTCTCGTGGGTACCTGCGGGATTGAAACGGCTGAGTCCCGCCAGTTCCCGTGGTACGACAAGACAGATGGCTGGTACTCGGAGGTCTGGTACCGGGTCGAACCTTACAGCACTCCCCGCTAGGTTTTGATACAACGTAGTCACGTGGTACCGCGGAGTCTACGTATCAAGCAGGTAGTGGTACACAGCCAACGAAATACTGATAGGATCACATTTGCTTTGGGGTTCGAGTATTGCCTCGCTGGCCTGGATCGCCGGTATGCGCCCCTCACGACGTGCGAAGTACAACACCACGTTGGTCGGGATTCAAAAATGTTCGAGCCTTGTCGCCCCGGGGACGGGGGGGGTTGCCAGTGGGAATCAAACCCCTGCGTTTCATGCTCAGAGGCGGACGATCTGTCTCAAGCCTTTTAGGACAAAAACTGCAGTCCCGTTTCGGGGACAAACCAGTCAAATTCTAATTTGCCCCTTCAACGGGACAACTGTAGTCCTCAAAAGGGATATCACCCTCTTGGAGACTTCAGAGGAAGCATTGAAACGACACAACTTGTCAATTACAGCAGATGGCCGCATGATCCTACCCGTACAGCAGTATTGCTGGGTGTTTAGGCTAGTCGTAGATGGTCGATATCACCCAAGGTTCCAACCATTGCTTTTGGTCGCTATGTGGGCGTGCCGAAGGGGTTAAGGGCACGCGCAGTCTCGTGCTCGCGCATGGGTTTTTACGTGGGTTTTGCTTGTTTTGCTTGTTTTCCCCTTTCTGGGTGGTGTGTTAGCGGCGCTGGTTGGTTTTCGATTTGTCCGAGCGTTTTGCCGTGGTGTACTCGTACTGTTAATATGTTGTTGGCACGATGCTCTTCTCCGTTGTATTCACTTGTTGGGTGTCGGCTTGTGTGCCGTGAAGAAGAAAAGGTATACGTCTAAAATCGGTTCCGCTGTGGTTCACAGATCAAACCCCTTTGCCCGTCGCAATTGCTTCCACGTCTGTATAGGATTGAGAGTGGCGTTCTTCGCTGAGCACGAAAGCTTGACTGCAAATTGTTACATTTTAGAAGGTCTCAGCCTGAAATTCCTAACTTCCAAATTCTCAACTCCTGTCGCGTGCTGCAGTTCAAGTCCGATGGACCCATTATTGACCCTTTTAGGGATGCATCAACTCAATCCACCTGGGTTAGCACTACGTAGTCTAAGCATTTCTATCCCTGGGTAGAGTTGATGCGTTCCTAAAAGGAGCAATCAGCCAGTCGGAGTTGTACTACTATTAATAATACAGTGCGCGATAAGTGTTGGAGAAATTGGGGGTTGACAATTTCAAGCTAACATTTTCTAGTTTTTAAGAATTTACCGCTAAACATTTGTGCTCGGCAAGGGACGCCTCTGTCAGTCCCTATATGACACCCTTTGAAACTATGCTCAATGTTGTCATCGCAATAAGCCGCGAGCCTTAGCCGGAATGGGATATTCTTAACCGCTGTCGCCTGCGACTGTAGCTAGCGTAGGATCGATTGCACAGACAGGCAGTCGCCACGGGCGATCGAAACATGTCGCGAACAGGCGGAATGAATGCGCACTGCCAGGCATGACATCATTCGAATTTCGTCATGCGCGGCCACCCCCCCCGCGCCTACTGCAACAGCGGTCATCGACGCACCCGTCGCCGCTTTTTCTAGGCTCGTTACAGTAGGTGTGAGTTCCTGCTCGTCGACGTAACCCTCTGCTCCTCACTCGCTTCCCGGGTTTTACCCCCCCCCCTCTCCATTTTTTTTTCATCCCTCCCCGCCGTTTTTTTTTGCCTGTGCCAGCTATCTCGGAGCGCGCGCATCACGCACCGCTGCGTCGCAGTCGAATTATCATCTCGCCTTCTCACGGAGACGTGGCCTTGGGTCAGCAGTGACGTCGACATCGGGGAGAGGGAGGAAGGGCAGCCGTCCCCCTCTGCTCCGAGCGCACCCGGGGCTGTCGAGACTTCATCCCCTGGTTTCGGAGACGGAGGCGGTATGGCGATGTTGGGCCTGGTTGTGGCGCGGGCGGGTGACAGAGCTCCTACCGTCAGGTGGGGGTTAAAAAAATGGACGGGATAAGTACAGTTACTTTTATTTATTGATGCCGATATTCTTTTCCACTTTTTTTTTTTGGCGGTTGAAATTTAATTTGTACCGCGTGCAAATTTCTCGGGTATTTCGAGAGCCCGGAAAGTGCTGCAACGCAGGGGGGTTGCTTATCGTGTGTAGGTACTTGCAGTATTCATATTTGTTTTACGACTTGACCCAGCTTCGACCCAATGATTGATAGTCCACACAGAATTCTCGATACATCCTAGAAAATTCCAAGAAAATGCCCAGGCGGTCGGAGTTGGGGTAAAGGTTGCGGTTTCAAGAAAAGCGTAGTGCAATTATTTTACGCATCGAAGCTGGGACAAGGTCTGGACAGCCCTCCACCTAAGAAAATCGTAATTTTCTATCGACATCTTGAAAAGTGGGGACAACAGTTATGAGGCATCCCCACCCCCTTCAATCCCTCCCGGTTCTTATTTCGTCATTTTCTCTTCCCATCCTGTTTATATAACGTGATTCTTTATGGTTGTTCGGCTGCTGTGCCAGGTCGAAGGCTTCATCGACTCTGGCGGACGTCCTGTCCGGGGTGCAGGGAGGACAGGCCGGCTACACGGGGCCGGCTTTGCGGAAGGCGGTTGTCGAGCTGTGCGGGTGGGGCGGGATGAGTGATGGCGGCGACGGCGGTGGGGAAGCAGGGCCTTTGCTGGAGGTTGTCCGTAGCCGGGTGCAGGTGATGTTCTGATGGTGATGGTGATGGTGTGGTGTCCGTGGTGTCCGTGGTGTCGGCGATGGTGGTGGTGATTGAATGGGTTTTGATCGTTCGGAGGGGCTTTACCTGCAGTGCATCTCGTGCGTGGACTTACTCGCAGGGCCGTAGGCTATATTGCCGCTGTACAGTTTAGCGCATGACACGCCCATGCGCAGCAGCGGTGTCGTTGGTTGCGTGGTGTTGGTGGGGGTGTCTGGTTGCCGGTAGAGTGTTGGTGTTGGTGTGCAGTTGCCGTTGTACTGCCGGTGTTTTTGGCTGACGCATACCGGCACTATGAAGGGACCACTAACAGCACCCTTTTACTTCCGGACTGGGCACAAACATACGTCTCACTCTAATTCCAAGTGTTTTGTCCCCGAAATGAGAGTGCAGTTCTAAAGGGATTACCTCCCCAACCGTTACTTGTTTGACCGCCACGTCCCGATCCGTAACCGCCTACGTCTTCCCCCGCGAGTTGTCGATCGTCACCTGCCACCTGCCTGACCGCCGGTCTTCAACCGTCATATTTCTGACCGTTGATTCCCTTTTGTTTTCGCTGCAATAGCTTTGCACCTTAAGAACTGCAAAACAAATTTTGGGACATACCAGGTACTTCTCGAAATTAGCGTGGAATATGTTTTTTTCGGTCGTGTAAGTGTGAGCCGTGGCCTCTCTGATCACCAAGGACCAACCGTCATGTTTTTTACTGCCACGTCACAGCGGTCACTTTTTCGCCGGCACGGACCCACTGCTTGTCTTAACGGACACGTTACAGGACGAAAAGGCCAGCGTGAGAAAGAACGCCGTGCCCGCCCTGGAGGCTCTCCTTGGGTTTTCTCCTGCATTTAGCGGCGTTGCGGTTGAAGGCGTGCGGGGGGGCGCGACGTCGGAACACGCGGCGGAACTCTCGCTGCTTCAGGAAAGGTGCAACGACATTTCTCTCTCGACGCGGAAGGTGAGGTTGTGATAATACACCGAAACGTCACAATTAGGTCGTACCACTCCAGACGTAAATATAAAGGCCGTTTTGTACTCATATTAAAGCCTAGAAAACCCTTAGATTGCCGCCTCTTAACCTTTTTAGGACCGCAGTCCCGTTTTGGGGACAAATCACTCGAGTTTTAAGTAAGTTGTCCCCAAAACGAGACTGCGGTCCTAAAAGGGTGTGTAGCTTGGTATCATATTGCACGTCGTCCTGGTACGTACCGGGTATCTCTTTTTGCTCTCTACATCATTAATTATTTTATTTTTTTTAGTTCAATACTTTTTACAGCATATTTCTTGCACTTGTAGTACGACACTCGCGACTTATGTGTCTTATCGCTCCGTCAGCTGGCTCAATTGAAGTTGGGTACTCGACTTATCATATCCCGTTAGACGGTTTCACAGCTGTCCCCCACTGTCGTCCATAAGTTGCCCCTCCTCTTTTTCCTCCCCCTCACCCCACCCCCTTCTGCCTCCATATTTTCGCCCCCCTTCTTATCCTCCTCCTCCTTTTATTCCTCCGTCTCCTATTCTCCTCCCGCGCCCCGCCCCCACCCTCCCTCCCCCCTCCTCCTGCCCCTTCCTGCGTCATTCACGCGCCATCATCGCGCCATTTTTTTGGAATGAAACTGTTGTCGTTATCTCAGGCCGCCATGACCGCCCTGTCTTCGCTGCTGATGACGAGACCCGCAGACGATTACCTGCAGACCGTTTGGGTAGCCTCGGTTTTACCCCTCGCCAGTGACCCGGAGCAGACATGTCAGGTGAGATTGCATCTCGTCTCAAGGCAGGGGCTATGATGGTGCCGCTCAAGCCTTGTACATGTACACGATTCTCGTTCTGCGTCTTGCAGTGCGTTTTTTTTTATGTGTACTCGTACGTACGTACCGGATACTTGCTATTCATTTTCCTATTAATATTTAATACGGGGTAGTAGTTTCTGTAGTTGTCTTCGATTTGTTTTACATTCCTTCTTCCCTCTCCCCCCCCCCCCCCCCCCTATGAAAATACCTCCGTTTCTTGACGACGTGGCGTTCGTCGCCCCCCCCCCCCCCCCCCCCCCCCCCTATGAAAATCCCTCCGTTTCTTGACGTGGCGTTCGTCGCACCCCCCCCCCCCCCCCTCCCCCCCTCCCCCCCTATGAAAATCCCTCCGTTTCTTGACGTGGCGTTCGTCGCACCCAAGCACCCCCCCCCCCCTGCTTCCCTGTGAAGTAACGCGGTTATTTTTTGTTGCCCGTGATACATACCAGGTATCAGGTACCAGGTATAGTATAAAACTGCTTACAGGTATCTCGCTCTCTGAGCGTACTCGGTTGGTATTCATACATCCCTGGCCTCTCAGAGCTCCCACTTGGAAATCGTATCCTTTTAATATTCGCCGGAACCTTTCCAGCAGTTCTTTGTTTTCTCCATTTCTCTCGGCACTTTCGGTCCTTTTTTTTCTTTTTCTTTTTTCTCCTTTCGTTTCGAGTGCGTGTGTGTACTCGGAGCACGGCACCGCGGGCGAGCCCAGCGCCGTCACGGGTGTCAGCGGGGTACTGGCGGGTAGAGGTGGGGTCGAGAGGAGCGCGGTCGCCGCTTTCGTGCCTAGGCGTCCCGTGTGCCTTGAAACACGAGGGAAGCCTGGATGGGCTTTGTCTGGCCTCCATCTGCATAATTCGTTTGGGTGTGTACGAGTATATAAGATTATTTCGGGATCGCAAGGTAATATTCAAGCGGTGCTTATTTTGGTGACCGGGCTGAAAGTCATCAAGGGAGCTACCCAGTCTGACCAACAATATTGTCGAGCTGGCGAACGGCGGCCACGGTAAGCACCGGGCTTAACGCGAGGCGGGCGACGGGGCTCACTGTGGCAGAAAGTAAGAAAAGCTTTACCCGAACCGAACCGGTGGCGATGTGGTCGCGAGAGGGGCGGGCGGCGTACGAGGCTGAGAGAGAAGCTCTGCTGTTGGAGTTCTTGTTTTTTGACCGGTGGAAGATGTTCCAATCAGGCAGAAAATTATTGCATGAGAGGGACGGGATTTTGTTTTTTTCTCCCCGAATTTTTCCGTTTCATATACATTGTTTTTGCGGTGCTGCTGTGGTGTGCAGTGCTTTCTCTTTTTTTGTACATACGACATACAGCATATCAAAAGAAAAAATTAGGTACCCTACCTGGGGTATGCACGTATGTACGGCAACCGCCCGCGATGCGAAGCGTATGTGGCCTCCGACATGTTTTCTCCTTAAGCATGGCGGCGGGACTCTTGGCATTATCAAGTTGCCAGTTTGCAACTACGATCATGAAAAACTATGTTCAATCATGAACCTCTGTCCGCTTCGCAGAGTAATTTGATGCACTTTTCCGTGCTGAGCGAGCGTAGCGGGTGCCGTAGGCCACCCGCGGAGCGAAGCGCCTTGTACATACATATTTTTTCTCGTGATTTAAAGATACTGAGGTATGCACGCCTGATTTTTTCAGTTGTTTTACCAGGGCTGAGAGTAAGGCATGCGGTGGCGGGACTTGGCAGCTAGTTATTAGTTGGGTAAGCCAACTAGTTGTCAGTTGGGTGCCGAAGTAAGCCGAGTAGTTATCAGTTGGGTACCGAAGTTAGCAAACTTGGTATTAGTTGGTTTCCGATATAAGCCAACAAGGTACTAGTTGGGTGCCGAAATTAAGCCAACTAACTGCTGTCTTATTGACAGTAGATACCTGGTAAATATTACCATATCGATAAAAAACAAGCGTCGAGCCACAAAAACGCCAGTCAGGTACGGCACCGGTGGTACAAATATGCAGAACTCCGTGATTTTCCACACGCAACAATCTCAGAACTACAGTACCTTTGAAGCCAACCACTAACTAAATCGATGGCTTATATTCACCAACGAAGTTAACTCACTGACAACTGCAGTATCTAGCCAACTATTAATAAAATATATTCAAAGTCGGCGGCTTCACAACTCAGAGATAACTGTAACACCTACCCAGCCAACTGATAACTAGTCGGCGACTTATCGCCGACCAATTCAACTCATAGATAAGTGTACAGTAGTGGTGCACCGACTTTATGACCGTCCGGTTTAAGACCATCGTAGAGGAAATACCAAGTTTTAAATCGCATTATCAAGAGAAAAGACTACTCGGAAATAGTCTAGGATAACTTTTTTTCAGTGTAAAACGGGGGACCATAGCAAATAGGACCAACTATTGTTGGAAAAATAGGGAAACATATAGTTTTTTGTGTCTACCGTAAGTCCTACCTTGGTATTTACTATGGTCCCCCGTAATAGTAAAAAATAGTACCATAGTAGAGATAAGACCAGGTTTCTGCTTGTCAGGGGGTGGTCTTGAAATGAGTGCACCACTGTATTACCTACGTAGCCAACTAGTAACTAGTCGGCGACTAGTATCAATAGGCAGCCAACTCAATTCACAGCCCTAGGTTTTACCTTTTTTATTTGCTTTATTTGCAGAACCGACTGGTGGAAATCGTTCGGACAGTACTGCTGGACCGAGTTGTCGACTGGCACCGCGCGGAGATTGGGTTGGAGAAGGCTAAAGGTGGTCGTCTTGCCAAGGACAAGGCTAGCGCTAGCTCGGGCGAGGGTGCTGACAGGGTTTCCAGTGTGTGGACGCTTTTGGCGAAGGCAGGGGAAGGGGATGCCCACAAGTGTCTCAAGAAGGTGGGTGGAGTTTTGGAGATGGTTGTAGCTTTGACGCGGAATGGTTGCTCGGTTTTTGTCGATCAGTTCGTTTGTTGATGGGTTCATTAACTGGTTAGATGATGAGCTTAATAGTTGCTTTGTTCATGGGCTGATGAACTGCTTTGTTGATGAGCTGACCATTTGTTGGTTGGTTGCTGGGCCGATTAGTTGGTCACTTGATCGGTCTGTTGGTTTTATGGGTTGGCTGTTGTGGATTTGATTTGTTAGTTGTTTCGAGTGTTTGGTATCTTGGTTGACTGAGTCGTTGACTGGCTGGTTAATCGTTCGATCGGGTGATACCGCCCTAGGCAACTCCCGACAACCAGGAACGACAGAAGTCCAAAGACAGATGCTCCTAATATTGAGATTCTGTGAAAGTGTGCTCAGAGGGCCCAGTTTTTCATCGAATAACAAGTGAAACAACAAATGATGCTGCAACGATTTTTCGCAGCATGCGCCTAAAAGAATCAGAACTGCGCGGGGGATTGATCGTGGCAGAAGATGTTGCTGTTGTCCCTGCACAGAGTGGTGTGTCTGTAGTATGGCTGTGGTGGTAATGATGGCAACTGTACAGTACGCGGTGCACACTGAATAGCCCCTCCCCCCCCCCTCCCCTTGATCGGCCTTCCCAAGCTATCGAAACCCTTGTCCTTCGAAATGAGTCGGACTTCAAAGCAGGCCCGGTGCTGATTTTTCTGCGTTTCATCGTCGTTTTTTCATGGTGTTGACCATCTTGGGACTCGAAAGGGGGAAATATTGCCGATACAAAGTGACCATTACAGCAACCATTGTGGCCGCTGCGGCATTGGAAAATGGTGATACAATGGTTGTGTCCGAGTCACACTGGTTGAGTGCAAGGAGTCGTATAGACGGCAAGAGGCGCAATGTGATCCCACCCGTACAGTAATGCTGGGCGGTCACGCTACTTGTAGATGTTTTATTGCACCCCATTTGTTTTGGTCGATATTTCAAAGGTACCAAACGGGTCCATGTGTGCATTATGACGCATCTCTCCCCTCTCCTCCCCCCCTCACAAGACTACGGCCATGCGTGACATGAGTACCCCCCCTGCCCCCCCCCCCCCGCGCGCGCGCTCATATCGGCCTCCCCAGGCTATCGCAACCCTCATGCTTCAGAAGGACCCGGCGTATAAGGCAGGGCCTCTGCTCAATGCTCTAAGGTCGGCAGCCGTGGTGGCGCTTCCCCCCAAAGCTCCTGGCGGGGAGGGGGGAGGACAGGAGGAGTCAGAGGCGGTAAGATAAGGGGGGAGGAGTTGAGAGGTGTGGAGGCGGGGTGGAGGCGGGGGGGGTATGAGGAGGGGTTGGGGGGGTGGGGGGGTGTACTCATTGTCATGCATGGCGGTAGTCGTATGACCATAGACCCTCGCATCCCTACAAGACCGGGACTGAGCACGTCGGGTTTATTTCATCGACAAGGCAGATGGTGCTTAACCTCTCTATTACTGCAACCTCTTTTTTTGAGATAATTATGTGGAATTAGTGCAGGATTATTTTTTGCACTAGTAAAGGCTTTTGGTTTTCGTGAACAACTGGATGTTTGCCGGGTGCTTGCTCGCCCTGTGATTGGTCGAGCGTTTGTGACGGACGGTTTCGTTTTTTCCGTTGCCGGTTTTCCGCTCGTTGTGTTTGGCTTTTGTTGCAGGGGGGTTGGGACGCAGAAGACCTTCGGCTGCTCTCGCTGGCGGAGGACCTACCGTGCGCATCCCTGACGACGATTAGGAGAGGGACGTGGGCACTCCTGGAGGCGTTTCTTGATCGGACCCCGTCCCCGGGTGGCGGGTGAGAAAAACATAATATTAAATATTATTATATATTATCAGGCTGCCATCGCTTCGGAATCGCTGCCGATTTTTTTGTTCTCGTTCTCGGTTCCGTTGGTGTTCGTGCGGGGGAACATAGCAATCAGGGCCAAATCTGCTTATTGAAATGCTGAAACATGTAGATTTTAGTGTATAGGATCGGTCTTGGTTACCATGTTACCCCGCAATAGTTTTTATTGTTCACATTCGTGCTCTTGTTTTGTTCTTATTACGGAGGGCCATAGTTAACAGGACCAAATATTGTCATTAAAAATGGTTAAATGTATAGGTTTTTTATTTTTACCATAGGTCCTGTTCACTATGGCCCCCGGTAATAGTTGGTTCATGTTCTCGTCCATGTTCATGTTCGTGTCCTTTTTTTTTGTTCTTGTGCATGTTTTTCGTTCTTGTTCTTAGTTTGTTCTTCTTCTCGTTCTTCTTGTTTTCGTGTTGTCCTTCTGTCGTTGACCGATCTACCGCGGCATCTTGCAGGAGCATGAAGAAGGATTGCCCCGACATGGACCCGATGTTCGTGGTGCGGTGCTGGAACCGAGTGAGAGGGCACATCTTGCGGGAAGCGCTCTCGGAGGATAGCGGCGGTGGCGGTGGTGAGCACACGGTCTTGCTTAGGGGCAACGAGGCCGACGCTTGCCGTAGCTTGTCGTGGTATGCGGTGTTCATTCCTTGCAGATCTGCGTCGCAGCCTCAAGAAGATAAGACCAGAGTCTATCACCCCGCTACGTGCAGAGTTAGAGATATTTGCTGCAACGCTCACGATTGGGGAATAAGGCGCATGGAAAAATTGTTGCTTTCAGGGTCGGCGTTTTTTTTTGCACAAGTGGAACAGGCAGTTACGACAAACTACGGCGGTGTACTCTAAAGCACAGTGGGAGTGGCCGTGTTTGTTACGTGCTTCGTGCAAGACCAGGTATCTAATGTCTTGGGATGTCCAAGCCTTTCGCGGCGCAATCACGCCGCATGGAACCGGGTGTGCCCGACGGAACCGACCGCGCATTTGTTCGGTCGAGCGTTAGGGTCGAGCGCTTTCACTCTTTTCCGGGCAAACGTGTCATATCACAATAACGAGAGCCAAAGACGGCGTGTGAACAAAGGGGGGTGCGTGATGTATTACTACATTACGGGGGACCTTAGTAAATAGGACCAAATATCGTATTACGGGGGACCATAGTTAACAGGACCAAATATTGTTGGTAAAATGGTTAAATATATAGGTTTTTATGTATACCATTTTTTTTTTTTTTTTTTTTTTTTTTCCATCCCATTCATTATCTTCGCACATCTTCTTCTCTCTCTCCTTCCAACTCGTAACTCAGATCCGGGGTCACATAGCAGGCTCTTCTCCCCCCTTCCCGCTACGGTACGTGCCTTCATTTTTTATCGCGAGAAGATTTCAGCCTTTTCTTCCCTCGTCGACTCGCATCGAATTGTGCCTACCCACGCTGCAAGGCGCTCTCAACAATTGAATCCCTTTTTTTATTTTTGCAAATAAAGTCAAAGTCCGACCCTCCTAGGGCTCGAACCCAGGACTCAAACAAGTAGAATTCGAGGTTAACCACTTGAACCACCGGGGCGACCGATCATAGGTCCTATTAACTATGGTCCCCCGTAATAGTAAAAATAGCGAAATATGCATGTTTTTGTGTGTACCGTAGATCCTATTTGATATGGCCCCCTGTAGTGTGTGTCACGATGCCCCCCCATAGTAGTCTGGTTGCGGGGGCAAGGCCTATCTCTCCTCCCTACTCGCCACTATTGCGGGGAACCATAGTAAATAGGACCTATGGTATACCATGGTACCAGGTACATAAAACCTACCAGTATCAGGTATATATTTCCTAATTTATCAACAATATTTGTCCTATTTACTATGGTCCCCCGTAATAAGTATTTCCCGTGACGACAAAAACGCAAACGTTCTACCTCCGCCCCTATACCAGGTATGTTATTGTAGGTTGGGTTGGTGTCGGCTGCCAACGACACTGAGAAGCATGCCGCTCTCTACTTGAGCTAGACAACCAGCGTACCGCTTTTTTTTTTCTTTAGCGGTCGGTCATAGCTGGTGGTCGAGTTGAATCGTTAGTGAGCGGTGGAGATCCTTTACTCCGCACAAGGGAAATAATCGTATCACGTGGCGTGTGGCCGTTACATAGTACCCCCATTGCTGTCTCTGGAAGTGGTCACACCGGAAATTAGTTAGCTCACTGAGGCTGTCATCCATACTCAAGCCCGCCTCACAAGCGGTTCTTAGTAGGATGCAACTCACCCCTCATGCGACTCGCCAAACACATCACGGCGCTTCGTGCTTGGTGCAAGCAATATCCGCCTGGTCGGTGAAAACCCGACGTGCTCCGTCTCGGCATGGTGGGGATGCCAGGGTCTAGGATCATACGACTACGGCCATGCATGATATCGAGTACCCCCCCCCCTCCCCCGCCCCAACCACCTTTATCCAGCTCCGTCTCGAAAGGGATGTGTGCTCAATGGTCAAAGGAAGAAGGCATGCGACAAATGGGTACGCCCCTCGCCCACCTCCATCCCCCCCCCCCCAATCCCTCCCCCACCCCCCCCACCACCTCCGCCATCCCCCCCGACCCCATCATTAATGTATTGATGCCTGTTTTGGGCTGTACCAGGGGATGGTGAGCTATCGTCCCCCGAATCGGACGAGGCGTTTGAGTCTGACGGCCGCCGTGTGCTGGGGGTCCTGGCGCGACTGGCGTGGTCGGTGCCGGCGGAAGTGGCCACACCGCTCGCCGAAAACCTTCTGGAGATGCTTTTGGATCTGGTGGCTCGTCCGGAGACATCGTCAGCTCTCGTTGGCGCTCTGCACATGCTGTGCTTCGCGAAGGTCGGGCGATTGAGTGGGGTAGAATGTCTGTTGGTGTTTATACTTTAGTATATATTTATTATCTTTTTTGTGTTTCCCGCTGTATTCGTTCTATTTATTGTACCTTTATTGTACATTTTGGGCCTATAGTATGCACACAGTTTATCGTACCTGGTATACAAGGTAGGGGTAGATATCGATATCGGAATGGAGCACATTACGACATCGATAACTGAAAACGAAGCTAATACTGTTTAATTTTGATATCATACCTGGTAGTAGATCATTTTTCAAATAATTGTCCAGTTTCAGCATAACACATACGGGGATGCCAGGAGATGGGGAGCAAGACTCGTTCGACACGATCGTATCGGAAAATCGATATGTTAAAATTCCGATAAACCGAAAGCTCGATAGTTTTATATGTCGAAATTCTGATACGATATCTCACACTATTAGTCAATGTGCACTCACCCAATGGCTGGTTTCGGTTGGTATTGGGCTGGTTCCGAAACTTTCGATTGAACGATTTAGCTATTTAGCTACCAGGGTATTTAGCGACGTATCGACGCATGGCATGGGCATGGCGGCTTATCGGCATGACGTTCCGATTGAACGCATTTGTGTTCGCCGATGTCGACCCATCGGTCTAGAGCTATCTATTCATCGGTTTATCGATAAGCCGATTTATCGATATATCGACATAGCTTTCTTATTTAAAACCCCTCCGTTCGTCCCCTGTCCCCTCGGCCATGTTTTCATGTGTTGTTACAAATACTTGAGCCTTATCCGACCGATTGGGGTGGTCAATACTCAATTCTGCAATCTGCGTCGTAATCCCGCGATCTTGTTATAAATCCCTCTCTTTGGAAGGTGCTTGTGTGCTTGTGCGCTCGGAGTTTTTTACGGTATTTTCGCGGCGTTCCCTGCATGTTTTTTATTCTTATTTTATTTTATCTCCCAGGCCGATTCGGAGGAAAGCGGGGCGGCCATGTGTAACGCTTGGGCGAACCACGCCCTATCGGCGTTCGAAGGCCTGCTGGATGTTTTTGTCTATCAGGGGAGCGGGGCTCTTCAAGATCACACTGGCGCGAGGTAACCTCACTAAGATTCGTTTGTTGGTCTCAATAGTCAACGTAAATATTATATTCGTTGATTTGATATCAGGTTATATACTGATTCACGCTGGGTTTTATTCTTCCTACTGGCCATATGAGGGATCGAGATTTGTGGTTGACTTTTTCGGCGATGAACGTAGGAATTATAATTACGAGGGAACCCATGCGACTTCTTTTGTTCAGACGACGCCCAAAAATTGGAACTCCTTTCGAGATGGCTGTAGCAACCGACCGACCGGTGGACCGACCGATCTGGATCCACGAACGCGCACAAGTTGATGGCCGTTACAAATATCCTGCTGCGCGCATTCCTGGCGACGGCTTCGCCATCTTCTTTATACTGGAGTGGCTTACTGGACTACCATTGATGTTGTACTGTTTTACGTTGCACCAGTCGTCAGTAGTGTATTGGAGGTGTGGTCTCGAATAGCGGTATTACGGGGGACCATAGTTAATAGGACCTGTGTTATACATACAAACCTATATATTTAACAATTTCTACCAACAATATTTGGCCCTATTAACTATTGTCCCCCGTAATAGGTACTTTGGTGGAATAGGGGGGGGGTGGCGTGGGATATGATGTGGCGTGTTGTGGAACAAGATGTGCTGTGCTGCTGTCGGTATGGTTGATTGATGCTGTCGGCTGTTTTGGTTGCTCGTTTTCCGTGATCGATTGCGAGTGTAAGCGTCTCGAATATCAGTGGTACATACGTCGGACGATTCCGTTCGCCTTTTTTTGTCATTCACCTATATATAGCCTCCCCGCCATGACCATTTGCTGATGTGTTGATGGCTGATTGGGTGAGTGATATACCGACGGTTTCGATTCGCGTGTCTTCCGCCGCTGATTGGCCGATCATTTTCCGTTTTTCTGACAGGGCTTGCGGGTTCGACATGGCCCACCTCGTGGAGCGGCTGCTGTTTGCCGTCGGGGAGGTAGTGGTCGTCGGCTTCACGGGAAAGGTCAGCGAAAAAAGAAACTATGGACACACACCACCCCCATATACCGCGCGCACCCTCCCTTAATCGGCACGCTTCCGTACACTTATCAGTGCCGAACCCGGCCCACACGCTGACTCTCAAAAATATTCGAACCTCAGACATACAGATCATCACCTATCTATCTATCTATCTATATATCTATCTATCCATCTGTAGGTGATCCAGTCCCTCAGCTGGCGTTGTGAGAGGTTGTGCAGGATCTGTGCATAGTATAGATTCAACCAGGCAACATGCGCTGGATAGATCGCGCGGGATATACACAGCTCCCACCCGGTAACATGAGCTAGATCATACAGATCATACAGATGGATCTATCTACCAGGTATCTATCTATCTATCTTCTTTGAAATATCTAGATATTTAACCCTTTTAGGACCCCGGTCCCGTTTTGGAGACGAACTACCCATTAAAAGAGTGGTTTGCCCCCGACACGGAACTGTGGTTTGCTCTAAATGGGATAATAGGTGGGGGTCGAAGTTTTGTCCGAGAGGTGTGAAATTTTCGAACCCGGGTCAAACGACATGTCTTAAATATCCTTTGAAAGAAAAAAACTTGTGTTTGGTGAATACGTGTGTGACAGGAGGAGGCGGCGGGCCCGTCTGAGCCCCAAGCGGCCGGTGGCGGCGGTGGGGCTGCGGTACTTGTTCGTCCTACCGCCTCTCCGCGTCTGATCAAGCTCGTGCAGGTGGGAGATACATGTAGGGTGGACGGGGTGGGGCGGTAGGAGGGGGCGGGGGGGAGGGGGTACTCGTTTGTTGCTTTCCTTAGTGATTGGGGCATTGACCATGGGTCCCTTTCGAGGTGGAGGAAGGGGCGGGGGATAGAGAGGGGAATAGAGAGGGGGGGAGAGGCGGGGGGGGTACTCATGGTGTGCATGGTCGTAGTCGTCTGACCATAGATCCTCGCATCCCTACATTGTCGGGACGGGGGACGGCGGATTTTCACTTATTGGGGGAGGGTCGAGAGGCGAGGCGAGAGACGAGGGGGAGAGATGTTGTGGGAGACGGCAGGAGGCGAGAGGTAGTGATGGAGGCAGCAAAGGAAAGAAGGGGTAGAGAGGGGGAAGAGATAGAGCCGTTTGATACATGAACAGTGTTTTCGCTGTTATCGTTGAGGAGGGTATTCCTAGACAGACATGCGGCAGGGGAGGGGGGTGGAGGGGAGAGCCGTTGATGTAGAAATACGATGTTCTGCTGGTTCGCTGTAGATTTTCGTTTTGTTTTAACAGTACCGGCTGCTGTATACATGCATATGGGACCGACCTGGTATTATGTTTTTTGTGCCTTTTGAGCAAGGGCGAATGCGAGTTTCTATTTGGGACGAGATGCCTGTTACGTCCGCCGTCTACAGAAAACGGTATACCGTTTTTTTGGATCTGAAAATCCTCAACAGGTAATCGTCCGCCATCCACCAACACGCACACATGCTGACAGCAGTTACAAGTATCCTGCTGCTTGAGTTCCTACCGGCAGCTACACTGTCTGTTGTATTCTGACCGTAGCTTATCTAGCCTCCGAGGCCGCCTTGTCAGCATTAATATCTGGCTCACGATGTGGGCATGTGGACACGTAGCCCTCTTTCAAAGTGTCTGAAACAGCATACCATATATTATGCCAGGCACAGAGTATCGGCCCTCTCGGATGTTAGGCTTACCCAATTGCGGCAAACTGCAGCGCCGTTTTTGGGGACAAGCCACTTTATTTGTGAGTAGTTTGTCCCCAAAACGGGACTGTCGTCCTATTA
This sequence comes from Nereocystis luetkeana, assembly GCA_031213475.1. Taxonomy (NCBI): domain Eukaryota; class Phaeophyceae; order Laminariales; family Laminariaceae; genus Nereocystis; species Nereocystis luetkeana. The sequence goes on from JARUPZ010000003.1 coordinate 14,622,978, forward strand.
CGGGGGACCATAGTTAACAGGACCTATGGTATACATAAAAACCTATATGTTTAACCATTTTTACCAACAATATTTGGTCCTGTTAACTATGGCCCCCCGTAATAGTAATAGAAGCTTATTCTGGCGGATCGAGAAGACGAAATATTTATGACGATTTTTTTCAATAGACGGCGAGTGCCCAGGGTACACATACTGGCGTTTAAAAAAAAACAAATCTAGGCTATTACGGGGGACCATAGTTAACAGGACCTATGGTACACATAAAAACCTATGTGTTTAACCATTTTTACTAACGATATTTGGTCATGTTAACTATGGCCCCCCGTAATAGATTTCTTTGAAATATGCTTCCTTACGCGAGGGCCGGTTCTGTACCTACCTGATACGGCGTTCCGTGCCAGCTTCCATTTCGTGCCTGTGTTTTTTTGTATTTGTTGGTGTTGTTTTTCCCCACGGCTGAGTTTCTTCGCCCTTGTAAGGCTGCAGTCCCGTTTTGGGGACAAACCACTTGGAATTTGAGTGCGTTGTCCCCAAAACGAGACTGCAGTCTTAAAAATATGCTCGAGGGGTTTTTAGGCCGTCCGTAAAGGGTTTGTAGACGCCCTTGAAGGGGTTACGAGCCGTCCTTAATGGGGTTTCAAGCCGTCCTTTTTAAGGTTTTTAAAGCCGACCTTGACCCTTTTAGGACTGCAGTCCCGTTTTGGGGGCAAACTACTTGAAAATTGAGTGGTTTGTCCCCCAAAACGGGACTGCGGTTCTAAAATGGTTATAAAGGGATTTGTGAGCAGCCCTTAAAGAGGGTTTTAAGCCGCCTTTCAAGTTTGTTGAGGCGTCAGTAAAGGTCTTTAATTTTGTGCCGTTCCAGAAGGGTTTTTCCATGCAGTCCTTTCGATGATTTTGAAGCGGTACTTCGCATATATGTAGGTGCTCTTGCCCCCGCGGCTGCCTTCGTCAGCTCACGGAGTGGAGGAGGGAGAGGAAGGACCTGCGACTCCTTCGGCCGTCAGAGCGCTAGCTTTCGTTACTCTAGGTGAGCGCTTCATGGGGTGCGACCCCTCTAGCCTCGCTTTGTACCTACCCCTGGTATATATTATCTTCTCTCTTTTTCTTCTCTTTTTTCCTTGAGATAACAATTACGTGAGACCACTTCAGTTGAACGATTATGTTAAGTAGACCGCTGTTCGACGTTTGTGTTAGACACGAGTTGTGTTGGGATACTTTTTTCGACACACTGAGTTCGAGATACCTGGTATCATGATACCTGGTACGAAGAGATGTTTTCATTGGTTTATTTTGGAAAAGGGCATCATGAGACATGGAATGGACGTTTTTGCGGTATATATTTGTAAATGTTAGCTCTTTTGGGTTCGACATTTATGTTCCTGATAGATGTACTTGGTGTTTACGTAACCATGTTGGCTTTTGTTTGGTACTTGACGGTTTTATGTCAGATCTGTGACCACATGGTTACCTTGGTATGCGTTGTTTGTTCTCGTTTTTATGACGGAGGGAGTCATTCAGCAGACGTGGACATTTCTCTTTCCAACTAAATCTGGGGGGACCGGTTGATTGACAGCGTCAGGGATATTTATTTCGGTGTTGTTGTTATCGGTGGGTTGATTGAGAGCGTCGAGCCTTTCTATTGGCGTTATTGTCATTGATGATGTGTGAGTGTTTGAAAAGCGGAAAAGTTACCCTCCGGAGGAATGGTAAAAATAAAGCTCAAGCTCACCACGCTTCCATATATGTATCCGAGACGTGTCGCGCGCTAAATTATGATGCTGTCGTTGTTGGTGCTGATGGTAAAGTCATTGTTGGCGTTTTGTCGAGCAGGCAAGCTGTGTCTTCGGGACAAGGAGCTGGCGAAGAGCAGCGTGAACATTCTGGTGCGGGAGCTCGACACAGCGGTAGACCCCGCGGTTCGAAGTAATGCCCTCGTCGTGCTTGGTGACCTTTGCGTCAGGTGAATCGTTTTTTTATACCTGGTACCTGGTATGTATTTTCAAAGACAGATCATCTACAGGTCATGTACATGTAATGTACAGAGCATGTACATACAATGTACAGATCATGATCTAGATCAATCATGATCAAGACCATTCGGTTTCTTGCATGCCGTTGTGATAAGATGTGCAGGATCTATCTGTGCATACGACAGATTCAACCGGGAAGTGTTTGCTGCTATAGTTAGTGCAGGATAGTTTCGGGTCCCACCTGATAATAGTAGATCATACATACAAGATCGGGAATATATCTGTCCTGAAAATACCCACCTCATGATCTATCTGAGGTGTGCAAATATCATACCACTTATTTATGTAATGTCTGTTTTACCGGGAATATATATATATATATAACCTTGTTGGCGTACCACTGTGGCCGGGAATATAATCCACGACTGATGCTCATATCGGAGCCCAAACGGGTATTATATTTTGGATTAAACGTGGGTTTTGAGTGCCATCACCGCTCGTAATATTACTCCAGTAGCTCAGTAACTATGGTTGGGCACTGGCGCAGTAGTATGTTCTGGCAGTATTAATAGTAGTCTACTATTTGACCTGGCCAGTATACTCGCCAGTAGTTTATCTTACGTACGCCCAAGAAACACGCCATATGACAGTACGACAACCCGCTAAATGCGTTTCCGGAAGAGACAGGAGAGACAGTGTACTGCTGCAATCCTGTACTGCTGCAATCCAGTACCAGGTATAATGGTTGATTTTGACGACAGCACAATCGCTACTGACTGAGCCACCCAGTACCTAACCCTAACTCTAACGGATTTCGAAGAGTCCCACCATGCGGTTTCCTAACTCTTAGGTCCTCCTTACCCGCCCGTTGTCTTTTTACATATCTGACGGTTACACGCGGTTGCACCCGAACAGGTACACCGCGATGGTTGACCGGCACGTGGGAGCTATGGCCGCATGCCTCCATGATTCCCATCCCCTGGTCAGGAGACATGCCGTCCTGCTCATCAGCCAGCTCCTACTGCAGGTATACCGCCGCGTGCTGCATACGTATAAACCAGACCTTGGCTGGGCAATAGGTGCACTACAGTAGGCTATTGCTCTACTGCTGCTGTTGTGAGCAACAACTACGGTTCCGCATGAGACTATTACGGGGGACCATAGTTAATAGGACCAAATATTGTTATTAATAGTAAAAATGGTTAAATACATAGGTTTTTATGTATACCATAGGTCCTATTAGCTATGGTCCCCCGTAATAGTGGTTGTACCATGGGTTCCGGAGGTTGCCTATTGGTAGGAATTGCCTGCACAATATTATGGGGGACCATAGTAAATAGGTCCAAATATTGTAAGTAAAAATAGGTAAAGATGTCGGTTTTTGTGTGTACCGTAGGTCCTATTCACTATGGTCCCCCGTAATAGTAGGCTTCGGAGATCGTGTAGTGTTGACTGATGATGCGGTTTGTTTTTCGCCCTTTCCGCAACCTTCGCGCTTCTTTCGCGTGCAGGACTACGTGAAATGGAGGGGCCTTCTGTTGTTCAGATTTCTGGCGACGCTTGTGGACTCTGATGCATCGGTTCGGTGCCTCGGGGCTTTCACTCTCACCAACCCGCTCATCGCCAAGGTAGGCTGCTTGTGCCACAGCGATACCTCGTACTGATTTTGCCATAAGCTACACAGTAAATATGGGCACCTGTTAATACTACCTACTGCAAGCTGGAGTAAGAAAACGAGCAATAGGAAAGGCAGGAGGATGAGGCTTGCAGGAAAATAAGAAAGTCGGGAACTGGTTCGCTGAAGTTGGTGTAGAACGCTACCCAGTATCAGAATAAGAAATCCAGCCTGGGCTAGCTCCCCTGTTTCTTATAGTAGATGGGTCCTGTACGGTGAGCGACATGCGACAAGGGGTGGCGATATGCGATAAGCTATATCGATAAGAGATACGCGATATCGATAAGCGATAGGCTATATACAGCGATAAGTGATGCCGACAATGATAGTAGCGATGGTGATGGCGATAGCGATGGGGGAATACTATCGAAATCGATAAGCTATATCGATAAGAGATACGCGATATCGATAAGCGATAGGCTATAGCGATAGCAGCTGCCAGGTAAGTGACAGCTCACTCGCATTATGACGGTATATGGCACAGCTCGCGCACAATCGTTTTCCGGATGAGATCTGTACGATAAAGCTCTTGCACACCATCTCATAAGGGGACATGTATGATCTAGATCATCCATAAAATATTTTTAATAGATCATCCATATAGGATCTAAATCATCCAGAAGACATCTAGATCAGCCAGATCGTGATGTGTCCAATATAGGAAATGGTCGTACACATGCCACCTCTTGTATTCCCTTCGGTTTGCATGTATGCATGCACCTCTCGCATTTCCTGCAACGGCGAGCTCTTGTTTCTCCTGTCGGCCTGCCCCCCGCCCAAATGCAGACCCCCGGACTGTTCGCGCAAAACTTTGTGGAAACCCTGTTCGTGTTGAACGATTACTCGGAGCACCCGTGCTACGCGGCGGCGGCGGCGGGGCGAGCCGATGCGGGTGGAGGGACCACCATGGAAGGCATTCACCTTGGCGGGCCTGGGTCGGAGCAGGTACGTAATAGTGATGCAAAGGCGGACGAGGTAGGGTAGCTACCGCCAAGAACTGGCGTTTGTAGAGAGTTTGGCACTGTCGTCAACTGTGTGCGCTGATGGCAGGCTTCGGCTGGTCGTGATTGGTAAAAAATCATAGAACCGCACTGTACGTTTGCCGCGCAGGCAAATGTCCTTAGATGTGCCAGCACGCCATCGCGCCGAAACGAGCAAGATTAACAAGCATTATCGCATTGGTGCAGAAAAGCAGTCAGCTGCAAGATCGAGGGTTTGCGAGCTGTGTGCCATACTTCGATTGCGTGTCCTCGTACTGCGCCGCTATGCGGGCACCGAGTAAGTATCGTGCCTTCGCGGGCAGATCCATCGCGGCTGGTGATTTGCGGTCCGACGGCGCGGCGACCCGGCTTTCATATCTCCGGTTTTCCCTCAGCTTAAAACTCAAAATAAGGCATGCTCTACTTTTTTATCGCGCTGGGCGTAAACCTGAGGGCCGATTGGTCTTCACACTAATGTATAAACGATCGTTATATTTCCGACCAGAATTAGTTTTTTTGTTGCCGAGACCAAGGCTCTTCATGGATCATGATTCCACCCCCCGCGGGGTTGGATTCATAATTTTTTGGGATCTCACGGGGCGTTCCGGGTCGAATCTCAAGGGTCGGGCCGGGTCGGGTCGGGTCGGGTCACAAGAGTTTTTAACTATCACGAGCCGGGTCCGGTAACCATCACCCGACCCGACCTGACGTGACCCCTGCAAGGTTTGACGCGACCCATGAACAGGCCTACACTACGAGCAGCAACTCGTTTATCTTTTTTCTGAGCTGCAGTTCCGTCTTGAGAACAAACCACTCGAATTCTTGGTTGGTGTTTGTCCCCAGAACGGGACAGCAGTCTCAAAGGATTGAAATGTGTAAATAGCTGTACGTGAAGCTGTTATTTCACGTCAACCCCTTGCCAGCCATAACCTGACTCTTGCCTAACCTCGCCTTCCATCGTCCTCTCTCGGCTTCTGCCCCTGTGCTATCTCTTCGAAAAAATCGGCTCCCGCGAACGAAAAACAGCTGCGCAAGCGGATGTCCGTGTACTCCACCATGCTGGACCACATGTCCGACGAGCACAAGATAACCGTGACCGCAAAGCTGGCGCAAGAGGTCCTTTCCGCGGCGATCGATGGCGGCCTGCCACTGGCCGCTAGTCCCTCCGCTTCTTCCGCGACCCCCCGCCGTAATTCCGCCGCATTTTCGATCAGCAACAGGAGGAACAGCCTGAGGCCTGACCGTTCTGCGGCGGATTTGGACGTGCGGCAGAAGGCGTCTGCCGTCGTCAAGGATGCTCTTTTGGTGATGGCTTCTTCGGGTATCCGGGTGGGGGCGAGGGGTGGTCCGGCCGCCGGAGATTTTGACGATGGGGCAGGTAATGGAAACTTGTTGGTTTGGTTTTGGTTCGATTTTTTCGGTTGGGATGGTTTGGTGTGTTTGGCATGGGTTGGTCCGGTCGGTTTGGTTGGTTCGGTTGGTTCGGTGTGGTATCGTTGGTATGAGCGGGTAAGGGTAGCAGGTGTGTTGGGATGGGTCTGTTCGGCTTCGGATTGGTTGGGGTGGTATGGCTCGATTCGATAGTTGGGGAGGTTGGTGCGATCGGGATGGGTTGGTTTGGTTTGTTCGGTTGGGTTAGTTGGTCTACGCGTGGTTGGTTTGGTTTGGTAAGGGTAGCGGGTTTATTGGGACGCTTTTTTTTGTTGGTGGGTGTTGTTGGTTCGGTGGGTGTTGGGTATGTTTTTGTGGCGCACGATCGACGATTTATGTGTTGTTCGTCGTGCGCCGGTTACAAGAGCTCGGACGACAGAGGAAAATCCCCTTGTACGTGGGTTTATTGCCTGCCTTGGGTTCTTCTTTCAGTCGTTGATTTGTGTTTTCGATGATCGTGGCCTTCGATGGAGCTTTTATGTCGTTTTTATTTTTAGGGCCAAGGAGGGATTGGTGGAAAGGGGGGTGGGGAAGTTAGACGAATGGGTGGGTATAGGGGGGAAGAGCTGCACCTTTTCCGAAGCGGTGACGATGACACACCTCACCATAACACCGCCGGCATCGCCCCAGACCCTTACTTTCCACCGTGTTTCCACGCTTTCCTCGGTTATTTTGAAATCGTCAAAGCATCAGTCGTCGACGCGAAGCCAGCCGGCTGATGATTTGCTTCATTCTCGTTCTCTATCGGGCGGGGGGGGGGGGGGGGGACACTAAGTATTTGCGTGTCGTACACCTGCACACCCGCGCAATGAGAAAGCAAAGCTTTATCCCCCTGCTGTGATACCCGTCTCGTGCCTTCGGTGGTTCCTCCCCCGTCCGAATAACGGATTGCCTCGCGCCCTTCCTCTTGCGGTTTTGTTGCTGTTGTTGCTTTTATCTTCCGTTTTTTTCGCTCGTGTGTCCTCTCGGTCGGCGGCGTAGACGACATGGGATCGCAGCAATCGGGGAATGTCGAGCTTGCGGCGGCGAAGAGCAAGCTCCTAACGAAGGTGGGCGGGGGGGGGTGCCACCGACACTCGTTTTCCGTTTCACACGCGTCGCTCTTCCCTTCTATACGAGCTTGCAGCGTTCTCATTTCCCTCCCGTTATGTCGAGGGCTTCTCCACGCGCTGACTGTCCTAGCTGTCTAGGGAACTCGGCAAGTTCTATGCATTGTACCGTGAGTAGCCTTAACCTTAATTACTGAGAGTTTGAATGTGAATAGGTTGCCCACAAAACGGGACTGCGGCCCTGAAAGGGTCAACTTCCCAGAGGGATGCGATCGTTTTTCAGCGATCGTGTTTTCTCTTAACAGCGCCAAGTGTCAAACGTTTCGATTTTTCGGGAGGTCTCTCCCTCGACTATCAAGCAGATCTTTCCGAAAACGCCTCGTTGTTCTGTATTGGCGAAACCTCCCCCCCCCCCTTGTGGAAATATCGGGCGCTGAAAGCCTGTCGCACCCCTGGGCTAGCTCAACCCTTTAGACATAGGGCAGCATAGGCGTCGACGTTGATCACTCATAAACATCGTCCAAAGGAAGAAGAAATACGAGGGGACCCGCGGAATGATTCGCATGATTTGTATGATTTGTATGATTTGGCACATATTCCGGCTCGCTCATGGTCTCCTTGCCCTCATTGATTTGATTCGTTTGCGGTGGATATCATACCCCTCGGTTTTAGGAGAGGTGTGGTTAGACAGGCAAAAAACGCCTCGCTCAGCTAGCGTTCTCTCTTCCACATGGTGGGAAATGTATTCCAGGTACCAGTATAGTTTTTTGTGCAGGTGGGTCCGGCCGAGTCGGGCTATCTTAAGGCCGAGGTACCCACTGAAAGGGGCTTTCCATAGTATGGTGGCTTTGAAACACCTTGATAGGAGACGGTTGTGCCGGTGCTGACTGTAGTTTCGACGCTACCTTAGGATAGCACCACCGTAGCCCGCATTTTGTATGCGGATTAAGTCTGGCTGTTTGCCACCCCTTTCTGCTCGCTCATTTTGTCGTTCCCCCCATTAACTTGATTCGTTGTTGGGTTTCCATGCTACGGTGGCATTGAAGTACCTGATGGGAGACGGTGGTGCCGGTGCTGACAGTAGTTCAAAGAGATCAAATGCTGGCATTAGCTTCCATTTTGTTTCTGTTCGTTTGCCACCCCGTTATGCTTCGCTCATTTTTGTCCTTCCTCCCATTGGTTTGATTTATTATCGGGCTTTCCATGATAAGGTGGCCTTGAAGCACCTGATGGAGACGGTGGTGCCAGTGCTAACGGCCCTTAAGCACGTACTGGAAAGGGCGCACTCGCCTCTTCTCAGGGAACTCATGTTTTACTTCGGGGAGCTGTTCAGGTGGGCAACGAAAGCCATCCTTCCGAGGTTGTTTTACTTTAGCTTTCGAGTACGAACTACATACTCTACCGTAGGTTGCCAGCGTAACATACAGCAGTAGTGCCGGTCCTTGTATAGTGCCGGTATGTATGCGCCAGCCAACAATACTGGCACTATAGCGGTAACCGGCACTATATACTCCGCGCACTGCCACAATGGTAAATCCCATCTGTGCCAAGCGATTCTACAGGCTCTACTCAACGGGCTGCATGGAAGGGCCACTACTGCTGCACCTGTTTTTTTCTCAAAAGATATATAGATAAATATCCGGGTACATCTACTGCTGAACTGTGGAATAAGGGCCCTCGACCAAACGCACAATGATTGGTTTGAACTGCTGTAGTGCTGGTATACGTTAGACGTCAAGCATTCTATACCCCATGTTAATGGTGTTGGTTGTTGGTGTTGATACGACACTTACTTGTGTTTGACTTCGGGGAGCTGCGCAGGTGAGTAATGGGTACGATTGCTCGGGCGGATGTACTATGTTGCTGCTGGTGTAAAAAAGGGCCGTTTTTATCGAAACTGTGAAGACTTGCCAAAATAGTAAGTTTTAGGAAATTTGGGTTTTCAAGTCTTGCTAAGGAATTACCAAATGAAATAGCAAGTCCAAAATTCCAAAAAGTTGCCAACGACGGGCTTGGGGAATATCCATAAAAAATCTTGGCAAAAAACTTGCTATTTTGGAAAGTTTTTCGCTAAATACATGTCGTTAAAAACGACCTAAGCTGTGCGCTGAGGGTTCACTTTTTGTTAGTGGTTGGGTTAGGTGCTATTGCAGATGCGTACTTGGTTTAGACTTCCGCGAGCGGTTTGGGTAACGAACGCGACAGGTTGAGCTCTTGTAGTGTTGATTATGCTGTTCGTCGAGCATAATGGTGCACCTCCGTGTTAGTGCTGTTGTTGTGTTTGATTATTTATCGGCTCGCCAATGGTTGGTACATCGTAAACTTCAAATTGCAGCCGCTGGCTCGTCGTGCCCACGTTTCGTCTGTTTGGTATGTTGTATATTGTTCGTACGGAGAGGCATAGTAATCAGAAGCCATGCTCGGCCCAAAAAACGCATTTTCCCTTTACTTTACCTTACCTGCAGCAGTGATATTCCGGGGGACCATAGCAAATAGGGCCAAATACTGTTAGTAATAGTAGGTAAATATATTGGTTTTTGTGCGTGCCGTAGGTCCTACCAGGTATTTAGTATTGTCTTCCGTAGTAGTTGTGTTCACCAGCTGTCCCATATTGTTTTGCTTATATTGCGGCAGGAATCATAAGGAGGACGTGAAGGCTGTGCTGCAATCCGAGGCCGGTCTGGTGGAAGAGATTGACTACGATCTCCGCCGCTTCCAGAAGGAGGAGCAAGAGAGGAGACAGAAAGCCAAGGTGAGATTGGCATCGCCATGCTTACATGTTTATGGTGATGGTGGTCAAGTGTGCTACGAGCATGACGATGTAGGAGACTGGTCTTGCGGCGCTTCAATCCGTCTTCTTGCCTTTCATATATTGATTTCAGTGCAGGGGCCGCCGGTCTGGCGTTGCTAAGGTGGTGGCCAAGTATGATATAGAGGAGGCCGGTTGTGTGTGCGTCCGGGCCTACTTTTTGCTTTGCTGTGCTGATTTCAGTTCAAGGAGGCGGTTAGACAAGGGGTCAGACCGCGCCGTTTCCTGTGAAAGCACCGTTGCTTGCTTTTGGTGGTGATGGTTGTCGTGGTCATAATCAGGGTCGTGGTCATTGGGATGATAGTCGTGGTGACAGCAGCGGAGTTCGTTTTGATCGCCATGGGGATATTTCAGGGTGGTGGTCATGATAGCTTCGTCATGACGGTTGTGATCACGGTGGTGATGATTGTCGTCGCTAGGTCATGGTCGCGATCATGGTTGATGGCGGTTGTCGTGGTTGCCGGGACAATCACGCCCATGACAACCATGCGTCAACCGCTGTGGACTCATGATACTGGAGGGAGTGCGGTGATGGTGCCTTCAAGAGTCGGGAGCATGTTATTCTGGTTGGTGTTGATGTTGTCGCGGTTGCTGTTGCTGTCGTTCTTTTTGCTCGTATTTTGCATTCGGTGTCGTTTTTTCCGGTTTGGGTATCTCTCCTTGCCTCCGCTCCTACCTCCCGCCTCCCCTCCGTCCCTCTCCCTCCCCCCCCCCCCCCCATCTGGTTCTCCATTAACCTGGAAGAGAACCCTAATCCCCCAGCCTCCCATATCGTGATACCTGGTACATGTATTTTTTTCTTTTCGCCTCTGCTGTCTATAGGAAGCTGCTGCGGCGGTGGCTGCTTCTATGGCCGCTGCTGCCGCCGCCGCTGCTGCCGCTGCTGCTGCTCCCTTTTCAACGATGGGTCCCCCCAGAACTCCGAAGACAAGGCGTTCCATGGGAGACGGAGGCATTGGCAGCGGGAAAAGGGACTCGTTCCCGACGTCGGGCATGCGGTAAGTTTGAGGTATTCGCGATTTCGTTCGAATACAAAATGCTTTCATTTTGCTGCCTCGCCCGTTTTTGGGGTCGTTGTTGATGATGTTGTTGATGTCGACGTCCGCCATAGGTGACATTAAGTTATTTGTTACCAGGTATAGTGTACGACTTTGGACGGAAATGTAAGGACTGATTGGGGTTCGTATTAATGTATAAACGCTTCTTGTATTTCCGCCAAGAGTGGTGATGTTTTCGAGCTTTTCATGGGACATGACCGAAGACCCGCGGGTCGGGCCAGAAGGTCTCCAAAATTTCACGGGTCGGGTCAGGAGGTTTTCAAAATTGTCATCGGGTTGGGTTAGGTCACCCTGACCCGACCCGAACCGACTCGACCTGACCCGCGAGGTCTAGCCTCATCCGTGAACAGCCCTGAAAAAATTATCGGATCGGGCAGAGCATGATGGGGCTGGTCACTGGCTGGCTTAGTCAGTAGCGATTATGCTGTCGTCAAAGTCAACCAGTATACTGGATTGCAGCAGTACACTGCCTCTTTTGTCTACTCTCTCCCCTCGAAACGCATTGAGTGGGTTTCCGTACCATATGATGGCGTGTTTCTTGGGCGTACGTAAGATAAACTACTGGCGAGTATGCTGGTCAGGTCAATCAGTAGATTACTATTAATACTGCCAGTACGTACTGTGCCAGTGCCCACCCGGACTAGATTATATGGTCCAGGCTATATACACGGCAGTTCACATCGGCGAATTTAAGATGTATGGACGCACAGCAGCAGTGGTCCCTGTATGGTGCCTGCATGTGCCAGCCAAGAGTAACCGGGACTATAGCGGCAAACGGCACTACTCCGCAAACTGCGACACTGCTGGATCCCATCTGTGCCAAGAGCTTCCACAGGCACTATAAGCTCGGGCAACTAGCACTATAGAGGGACCGCCAACGTACTCGTATAGAAGGGTGGGAGCTACATGAAGCGGCTATTTGCCCACGCGTTTTTGCCGGGTGGGTTCTGTATGATGAGGCTCATGCCCCACGGCGAAGATAAGATCAAGAGGGTCTGCACCGAAGATCTACCTGTAGATCGTGATCTCGCCTCTATGTAAAACATGTCACATCCAACTCGAATTTCAAGTGGTTTGTCCCCGGCATGTGGAATCAGTCGAAAACGGGGCAAAAATCTACGGTGGCAGTTTTCGCTGCTTCACCCTTTTAGGACTGTTAGGACTGCAGTTCCGTTTCCGGGACAAACTAGTTGGAATTTGAGTGCTTCGTCCCCAAGACGGGACTGCAGTGCTAAAATGATGAGTGATATCACGTCACGTGAACAGGGCTGAGTTCGATGAGGGGAGCGATCGTTTTGGAGCGCTCGTTTTGTTTTCCGAACGAGCTGGATGTCGGTGAAGGTTGGCAATACCGAACGAGCTGTTGTCGGGGATATCTGGTCGAGATATGTAGAGCCCTGCCGAACAAATGATGTTCGGAATTTAGCCAGCACCCTGTTTTTACCCTGGATAAGAGAAAAGGAGGGCGGAAAAAGGATCGCACCAACCTTTGTGCGACCTCAAAGATCTTCAAGGTAACACAGGTAGCGAATTCGCTTGCGTACAAAAACTGCCAGATTTTGTATAATCTGTCAGATTTTTGTAGAACACCCTAAAACCTAGACGCCCCATTGGCATGCTGTGATCGAACTATCTATCATACATCATGCGTAGCATCACACCAAGCTCGCAAAGATGGGTTTCGAGGAACAGTTTCGATCTCTCCACATCTGGCTTTTTTGTTTCGCTTTGTTTTGTTTTCAAATATATGCTGGCATGCGCCCTGGCGTCGTCAATGGGTTCGCCTCTCTGCGGCGTTGCTTGTTGGTTGTCGCAATCGGGACTGCGGCGTTGCCGGGAAAAAATAAGCTGTCCTTCATGTGTGTGCTGATGTCCCGTACTGGCGCTTGCGAGGAAAGTGTCCATCCCGTTCCGTGCGTGACGTGTACGTCTATGTGCCTGTGTGATGGCTCTGACGGATCCACGCCCGTGTGTTGTGCGTACCCTCCCCTCCCTTTATCCTTCCTTTACTCCTGCCCCCCCCTCCCCTCCCTCTATCCTTCATTTCCTCCTGCCCCCCCCCCCCCCCCGCCATGCATGACATGATTACACCCCCCCCTCCTCTCTCTCGTCTCGAAAGAGATTCGCGGTCAATGGTAAAATGACGAAGACAAGCAAAAAATGAGGACGCCCCCATCGGCCCTGCCCTGCTTTCCCTCCCCCTTATTCTTCCCCTCGCCTCACCTCTTCTTATTCCTCTCACCCCCATCTTTTTCCTGACCCCCCCCCCCCCTTCTGGTCAAATGATTAAGGCAAGCAAAAAATGAGTACGCCCTTCCCCCCCCCCCCCCCCCTTTCTCCTCCCCTCCCCCTTGCTCCCCTTCCTGCAATTCGGGGGTGTACACTATTTTCGTCCGTATGTATTCCTCCTTCAGGGCACCGAGGACACCCATGGCTGCGGTCTTGAAGTCGGCGCGCAAGACACCTTTCCAAAACTTGGGAGAGTGCTCTGCCGTCAAGCTTAAGGGGTCGGCGGCCATGGTTTTCAGCCCGGCGGGAGCGGGAGGTGGAGGAGGCGGTGGTGGGGCCGCGGGGAAGGGGCGGGGGGTGATGTCTCGACCGAAGGTGTGCATATATAAGACTTAAGTACGGTAGTAGCGGTCCCTTTATAGTGCCGGATGCCCGCTATAGTGCCTGTGGAATCTCTTGGCACAGATGGGATTAACCAGTGTGATAGTGTGCGGAGTAATTAGTGCCGGTTGGTTGCCGTCATAGAGCCGGTATTGTTGGCTGACGCGTATATACCGACACTATCGAGCGACCGGTACTATATCACCTGGTATGTATCGAAAAATAAGGACGGTTGGTATGCTAGTATTGAATCAAAACGATCCCAGCATTTCGGGCCGTAGTACGATAGGTTTTTGGGAGAAATGGGGCCCGGAGCGGATTGTCCCATGCTGTTCACGCTTTCTTATTTCGTCAACAAAGCTGCACGACAGCGGTCGATTAGTCGAGCCGAGTGGTGGTGGAAGGGATGTTGTCGGGCGAGAATCGGGTGCGATTTTTGTTGTGCGAGGTTCGATTGGGAGAAGCGATGGAAATCCGTACGAGAGGGGACGCTTTCGATGTTATGGATAGTTCGATAGCATTGGAAGCTTTCACACCTCCTTTACCTGGTCCGTAAATATTTCCTGGTGTAATATTTATACATCAGCTATTAGTTCGACCGATTGAATGTTTTTGATGCTCAACTTTTGAAAGCTGCGTGATGCCCCGGGCATGCTTGTTCTTTACCTGGTATATGTGTACGTCGTAATATAGCTTGTTCTGCGTTTTCGTTGTCTGATTTTACCATGTTGTCGCGGTTCACCAACGTTCCGTTTCACTAATGTTGCGTTTCGATAACGCCAAATGTTTCGCTTCGGTTTCAGACTCCCCTCCAGCTTCGAACTCCTCGGGAGGCGGTGGCGGCCGCTCTCGGCGTGTCTGCGATGGCGATCAGCCCTCTTCCTATGAGGAGCATGTCAGGGAGCGTGGTGAGTCTCGGGTGGGGTGTAGCTGAGGTTTGCAGGCGGTGTGCTGTTGGGTGAATGGGATGTTCGAGCGTTGACCGAGGTGTCGTTGTGAGCGTTTGTGTCAACCGCCGCCTGGTTACGCTGAACAGCAACGGCTACGGCCGTAACCGCCACCCCCACCGCAATCAATAATAAATTGAGTGACAACAGCAACGGCCATCACCACGACAACTGGTACAACGAACGTGAAACACCAGCAGTTACGTACGTATTTACGTACGTATTATTGCGGAGGGCCATAGTCAATACTGGTAGGACCTACGGTACACGAAAAAAAAACTATATGTTTCCCTATTTTACTAGCAATATGTGGTCCTGTTTACTATGGTCCCCCGTAATATCTAGGATCATATAATAGTAGCTACGTGCGGATTGCCTAGTATAACTCGTATTTAACAGTCAACTAACGACACCAAGATACCTACCACAGTGACAGCAGTAAGTGACAGCAGTAATTGCAGTACAACCTCAACCACCACAACAACATCCACTACACGTATATCCGAGTACCCGCCTCACACCACCTACGCGCCCTCGCTATCATACCCGCTCTCAGGGGCGGGACGGGGTTTCCAGTACCGGAGGAGGCGGTAGCAGCATCAGCGGTGGCGGCGCAGACATCGAGTTACCTTCTCCCGACCACTCGCACCCCGCAAAGAGGAGGCGGTGGTCTGTTTCGGTGGCCCCTCCCCCAGACGTAAACACGCCTCCTGATTTCAACTCCGCTACCGACGGAAACCCGCCTGCAACAGACGAAGACTCGGAGGCGGAGGTGGGTAGAGGATGCCGGGGGGATGGGGGGGGCGGATGGCGTTGTCCTGGAAGAGATTGTGGCGGTGTTTGAGTAGGGGGGGCGGGGAGGGGGAGGCGTTCTTAGTTGTTGCTCGCCTTCGTCATTTGATTGTTGATCACGCGCTCCTTTCAAGACAGAGCCGGAGAACCGTTGCTGTGTACTTCTAACAGCGACACCTTCAACGTTTGGGCGCCCTCACCACGTAGAAACTCTGTGTTCATCTTATCCCCTGCCTGTTTGTGTGTGGGAGCGGGGGCGGGGTGTACTCATTATCATGCATGGCCGTAGTCGTTTGACCACTGTGTATGGGAAGGAGGGAGGGGGGGGGGGGGGCGTAGTAGTTTGTTGCTAGCCTTGGCCGTTTTACCATTGGCCACGCATCCCTTTCGAGACGGAGCAGGGGGGAGGCGGTGTAGATGGGTGCTATTTTGAGATGTGTCGCCGTGGTGTGGTTGTTCCGGGTGTTCTTAGTCCAACGAGGAAGAGTGCTGGCGGTTTGTGTCATGATACTAATACCATCAATACCTGGTGTTCATAAAAGTTTGCCACTCTAGAAATTTGGTTCCTTGATATCACTAACCACACGCTACTTACATTTCCGCCCGAAGCTGTAGATGTATACGACCTCTCTGTCCCGACTGTAAATATAAATACAGGTGGTATATTATTCAATATACACGTTCTTTATCTTTTAGGAACAGAGTGAAACTCGTACATGCTTTTTGTTCCATGTTTTCGTCTGGTGTTTTTGTTTTCGTTTGGTTGGTCCGTTGGTTATGTCTTATGATGGTTTTCTTGGAGTTTTTTTTCGGTTGAGGCTTCATTCTCCGTTCAGTACAGCAACAGCTGTGATGACTACGGCCGCGCCAAAGCAATAGAGACCGGGGAAGCCCTCCCCACCGTAACCCTTACACGGTTCGTTAAGCTTTGCTCGCGTCTAGATCCATTCCATCCGTCTGCCTGTCGGTCGGCCTCCCTCCATCCTTCTTATGCAAGCAGATGATAACAAGTTTGCTTGGTGATATATACCAAGTGTATATTTTTGGTTGTAATAATATCAAATCCGTGCGGCAGTAGTACGCACGATCGGAGTACTCCGCACAGCTGGCAATAAAACCGGCATTAAAGTTTCGACGAAAACCCTCGATCTTTTCTCACAGTAGCTGGCGTTTTTTTTGTGAAGAGACCTCACTACGTAGAAACTTTCGTTTTGGCTTGGTCGGCGTTACCTGGTCGGTTGCTTGCCTTTGCCCGGGTGTTGTCTACTGCTTTTCTCTCTCGTTTTCATCAAATATTTTTTTGTGTCCTTCGTTCTCACGCGGTGGCCATGTACGAGTAGATGGCACGAGAAACGAACGCCTGCTGTGTTATCTGTCTCTCGCTCTTTTTTTACCTTGCGGCAACCCCCGGGACTTTTCAAGTCAACCGCAATCCCGCTGGGGAGGTTCGTACTTTTTTGCTAAAAAATTGGTGTCAAGGGGGACCATATTAAATAGGACCTACGGTAGACACAAAAACCCATACATTTCCCTATTTTTTCTGACAATATTTGGTCCTATTTGTTATGGCCCCCTGTAATATTCGCTTTTGCATCCTCTGTCTGTGTGTCATTTTTTCTGCACAGCAAATCGACGGCGATGGAAACGCCTACCTTAGGGGGGTGGTTGCTTCCCGTCCCCTCGGCGATGGAGCATCCGACCAGGGAAGGGAGGGTGTCGGGGCAGGAGGCGAAGACCGAGACAGGGACGGACAAAAGGAAAACGATCCCGTGTCGGCTAACGCCTCAGTTGGCGGTGGAAACCCCGGGAGGGGTAGGGCGAGGCGGGGCAAGGCAAACGGCGAGGCTGATGGTGGGAATCGGAAAGGAGACGGAGCTATCGTTGGTGTCAGGATGAGCGCAAGTGGGGGGGGCAGAGGCAAGGGCAATGTTTCCGTTGGTGCTGCTGAAGAGAGTGCCGGTAACGGTTCCGGGAACGGTGCTGGGAACGGTATGAGGAATGGTCGGAAGAGCGGTGTGAAGGGTGGGACGAGGAACAGTGCGAAGAACGGTTCGGAGGATGGGGGGAAGAACGGTGCCGAGAGCGGCGCGAAGAAGAGCGGTGCCAGGAGCGGCTCGCAAAAGAAGGTGACGGTGGGAAAATGGACGTGGTATGAATCTATTGGAATATTTTTGGGATTGTTGTTGATCCATTCGTAACTCTAGCTCCACGTAGATTTGGCATCAAAACGTGTTCTGGAGAAACTTGGCTCGGGAACTCATCTCAGGGGGTGTGATATTTCGCGTGTTATACATAGCGTTTTGGCCTTCCTCTTTTCGCGGGCCGACGGCCGGAAATACCCTCTGTTTTAAGTGTGTTTTTTGTTTTTAATAATATTACGCGTGATGTTATAGTACATTTTACGGTCCGCTCATTTATTTATGCAATGCCTATAAATGCGTCAGCTGTGGTTTCGGTTGATTGCGTGGTTAAGTCAGCTATGCAAGCTGCGTGCTGCATCTATTACGGGGGACCATAGTTAATAGAACCAAATATTGTTCGTAAAAATGGTTAAATATATACCTGGTAGGTTTTTTGTGTATACCATAGGTCCTATTAGCTATGATCCCCTGTGATGGCACGTTTGTTATTGTTTCCATTTCTGTTGAGGTGTTTGTGCAGTTGGTGGCGTTTTTTGCTTCTGACGAAGCTGTCCCCGGTCCCCTTGTGCCCCGTTCTAACCCCGGTTTTCCTACAGAAGGAAGCGGACCTGCCCGGATCAACCCACTCGAAGAAGATACCTGGGCGCCGCTCGACGCGCACAACGGGGAAATGAAGAACTGAACGTTTCGAAACCGCCGTTCGCGAAACGGTTATTTTATCGTTGAGCCCAAAGGGTATGTATATTGCACCGCATTGGCGACGACGACAGCAGCGGCGATTACTGCCCCAGCAGGCAGATATACACATGCATGCACATACTATCATAATACATTTCTTCTTGCGTTAGCCGCCAGGGGGTGCTTGAGTTAGTGAGTGTCTGGGGGGGGGGGGGGTAATATGTGGGAGTTGGAATAGGCGTACGGCGCGTTTTACGCGAGCGGGAGAGGGTCATAGGAGGCGGAGTAATACGTGGGAGTTCGGGCAAACCTACGGCGTGTTTTTTGGGGGGGGCGGGGGGGGGCGGGGGGGGGGGCGGGGGTGAGACACATGAGGGAGTTGGAACACGCGAACGGCCCGTTTTTCGCGAGGGGGGGAAGGGGGGGTGGGCGGGGTTACAAGATGGTAGTGTACAGCTGATGGCGTAACCTGTGCCCTGTGCGAGGCCTTTGTGCGGGTCGAAGTTGATTCTACCGCAGACGGCGTTGATTGCGGTGTCGCAGGTCGCCAATTGCCTTTCGCTGCGCTACCTATTGCAGTGATCATGCCTGCTTGGTGTCGAAGTTGGTTCTGCTACGATTAATACATGCCTGGTACGGTCCAAAATGAGGTATCGTCGTAAAGGCGAGAGGTTGCTCGCCATGTCTTTCGTTGCGCCGCCTTAGTACTTTTTTCTCGCCGGGTGGACGCCGAATCGTTCAAATGTTGGTTCATGCACGTCGTGTTTTTTTTTCCGGTACAGGCGCAGGTGGCTATATACGTACGTAGCAGTGAAACGGCTCGGTTGGCGTCTTTCCCAAGCCGCAGGCTCCGGTATTACGGGGGACCATAGTTAATAGGACCAAATAGTGTTACTAAAAATGGTTAAATATATAGGTTTTTATGTATACCATAGGTCCTATTAACTATGGTCCCCCGTAATAGCTTGTCGGCGTTTCATCATGGGACAAGCGAAACCCGTCGTTTAGGTCACCTGTCCCGTACCTGGTGCGTGTGTAAGCTTGCCCTTTCTTCCGTTCGTCGCGTCCTGTATACGTACCTATGGTATGGCCAGCGTTAACTTTTCAGTTAACCAGCGAAGCGATACCCATGTAGAACTGCAGTCCCGCTTTTGGGGACAAACCAGTTAAATTCTACCGGTAAGTAGTTTTTCCTCAAAACGGGACTGCGGTGCTGAGAGGTGCTCTGCCCAGGTCGGCCAACTACTCTTTCCGGAAATGGGCTGTTTGGGTACCGTACGTATAAGCGCCGAAGCGGTCCTTGTACAAGTTTATGCGTCTAAACGGGGTGGTATTGTTGGTTTTCTTGGGTGTTCAGCTGGCGGTTAGTCAGGCATGTTTTTTTTCCTTTCTGAGTGGCATGGCAGCGGGCGAACAAGTCAAATGGAGCAGCACTGGAAGCTCTCTTGTGGGGGCGGTGCTAACGCTAACGAACGGGGTGTCTTTAATAGGGGATATACCCTGAGGTGTACCCGGGTACCTACCCGAGCTTGACCACAGTGGGCTACCCGGATACGTACCCGAGTTTGACCTCTCTGGATCACCCGGATACGTACCCGAGTTTGACCACTCTGGGTCACCCGGGTACGTACCCGAGTGTGACCACTCTGGGGTTACCCGGGTATGTATCCGGGTATGACCACCCTGGAGGTACCCGGGGGCCTACCCGAATAGACTCAAAACAACCAGGTCCAGTACCCGCGTACATACCTGAGTATGCCAAGAGTATGTTTCACATACCTGACCTACAGTAGTACATCCTTGTAAAATGTTCCTAACAACAGTAGTAGTAGCACTGCTTGTAGTTGAAACAGTTGAATCGGTGTCTATTGTACTCTACTAATACGTCGCACCACCGCTCGGTATGAAATATGCTGCCATTTTGGGCACGTCGAGGCGTTCATTGGCCTTATTATACTGCTTTTAGTGTGGGGGCGGTCAATCAAGGGGCTAAGCCGCTGTTTCCTCGTACGAGGACAGGTAGCATGTTTTTACTCGGTGCGATGGTTGTGGCCCCTGGTTCGTTGATTGGAGGGTTTCATGAGAGGAGGCGTCTCATTGGACGAGGCGCCTTCTCGTTCGGCGGGTTTCGACATTGACTATGGGACTCCGCTTTCCCTTGGATGTTACGCTGCTGTAGTGTTTGAATTATATGTGATATTTACTTTACTCGGTTTTTCTCCCCTATAACTTTTAGGACCCCA
This sequence comes from Nereocystis luetkeana, assembly GCA_031213475.1. Taxonomy (NCBI): domain Eukaryota; class Phaeophyceae; order Laminariales; family Laminariaceae; genus Nereocystis; species Nereocystis luetkeana. The sequence continues at coordinate 14,643,364 of JARUPZ010000003.1, forward strand.
GTCCCGTTTTGGGGACAAACTACTTATAATTTGAGTGTGTAGTCGCCACATGTGGGACTGCGGTGCTAAAAGGGATAAGCAGGCACAAGGCGAACGGACACGATCAAAATCATACCAGGTAGGTGAAGGGACCGCTGTTTCATTTGCGCCACTTCAGAGAATGATTTTATTAAATTGTGAAATACGTCAGCAGTCCCTTCACCTATGATTTTATATAGTTGGTACTCAACTTTGCAAGCTGCATAACACGTCTCGTCTATATCCCATTTTTACTGAATTTCCAAAGTGTATGATAAGCCGTTCGCGCGTAATTGCACGTATTGCTTCATGGTCTCGATCTGCCCAAGGCAGATAGATCTATCATTCCTTATATTTATTACCAGTATGATTTACAAGGAAGGGTATCATAGCTCTTCGTGTTGTTGCTCGGTGGAAACCGTAAAGTCTGCTGCAAGATATAGAAATAAATAGCACAAATTTCCTACCAGTATTAAATACTCCTAATAGGTTGGATGACCTGTAACGGCACAGGTATAGACCCTGCGCAACCTCGCAGCCACCCCCCCCACGACTACTACATACCAGGTATATTGATAAGGCGCCACCCTCATGAGTGAGTGCAGAAAACGTAAGACACCGCCTGTACCGTGGCGTTCATCCACAGCAGGACGTATTGTATCACCGGGAAACTGGTTACTTCTGTTGGTGCGAGGATGCAGTCTGGGCATCATCAGCTCGGGGGACTGCGGAGGTCGGGGACTTCAACAGGGAGGCGCCTTTTTATTTTCTGCGCTCGATCTCACCCATGGGGGTGGCGCCTTATTTTGTTCTGCACTCACCCATGGGGGTAGCGCCATACCTGGTACGTATTATTTTGTGATGCACTCGTGGCTGTGGCGCCGTATGTATCATTTTCTGATTGATGCACTCGAGGGATTGGCGCCTTATTACTTTCTGCGCTGCTCACATACATGAATTGAGGATATCAGAAATGTAATACCTCGCCCGAAACTACAGTAAGTACTTCGAACACGTTTCAATCTCGCAACACGATCAATTAATTATTAGTAGTCAATTAGCCACAGTCGTAAAACAAACAAACTCACACACTGCCCAGTGACGAGATGACTCTCCCGGGTGGGTATCTCTCCAACGCATCTGCCCCTCTCGGGGGGTCAGGTCGGGTAAACGTGCCCAAGCGCCGGTAGTAACAGCAGCCTGTTGTGATCTGCTGTTGCAACGGGAGGTACGTGCTTTACTTTTACCAATCCGCCGGAGGATGAGAAAAAAATAAGGAAAAAAAACTGCCACAAGTATATAGTGTACTAGCGCTGTGTGCAGTAGTACGAGAAATGTCATGCTAACTGGCACATACATACTGTATTAGTTGCTCACTGGAGAACTTAAGAACTGCAATCCCGTTTTTTTGCGGAAAAAAACACTCAAATTCTGAGTAGTTTGTCCCCAAAACGGGACTGAGGCAATTAATTTCAAAAAAAGTTTGAGCCAAACAGTGCAACTAGTTACTGCTGTGCTATTAATACTACCACCGTGGGATGTGTCCGTGTACTACAACAGTAGTAGGTACTACAGTACACTGTAGCTCTCCTCGCTTCCATTTTGCTGTTGTTGCGGAGTTTCACAGGTATCTATCTCAGACGTACGTTTGCATCATCAAGCGATCATCAAACCTCGTGAGAAAGAAATAAAAAAACAGAGAAGGATCGTCAGCAGTAATTCAAAAAAAGTTGTTTTTGTCCGCTTTTCGAGTATTATTTCGCATGATGATTTTTCCGGTGCGCCATCGTCGTGGCGGTGATGGTGGTGGCGGTAGCCGTTGGGGGGAGCGGTGTAATAAGCGGTGAGAAATACTCTGCGACTTCATGTTGAACCCGACAAATCTTCAACTTGAAGGTCCCCGGATCCAACAATCTCCGACATGAAGGTGATCCGACCCAACAACCTCCAACTTGAAGGTACCCAAATCCAACCACTTTCAAGTTGAATGTCTCCGGATTCCGAACCCATCCATCTTCAACGCGAAGGGTTTCCGGGTTATACACCCAAAAAAAAACAACTTGAAGCTTTCCGGAATCCGAATCCAACATCTTGTAACTTGGAAAGGCTCCGTCCGCAAGTAAAGGGTAGCTCTCGCCCCTGCTCGCTTTCCTCATCCTCTTCCTTGCGCATAATTTCTGCTACGTACCTATACCGTCGTTTCGTTTGTTTCGTCTTCAATTTTCAAACATGCCTTCCATGGCGGCGGGGGAAAAAAAACACAACAACAAAAAAGCCTTTTTTTCCTATTTTGGTAACGCCTGCTTCCGCAACCCCTCCCAACCCCCCCGTCCAGGCCACGCCGCAAAATAAAACCTAACAACCTTTTAGTACACTCACACAGGTCGAGTGCAAAACACATCATAATGCATGCTACAGATACTAAACCCCCTCTATCACATTTTTTTATTGTTTTTTTCTTAAATTTCTTAAACGACGTGGCGCTGCTGTTGTTGATGTTTTTTTCGGTGCGCAAGTGTATCTTCCTCGTCGCCACAGCTACAGCAACCAAAAAAGCAGCGGCAGCGGCAGCAAGCAATGACATCTCCCTATATGGATAGAGAGAGAGGGCAGGAAGCAAGAGGCATCATTTCGTCAGCGAGGGCAGCAAGCAAGCAGTGGCATCTCGCTACGTACAGCCGGAGAGAGGGCTCCGGCCTCCAAGACATCCAAGAGCGCCCAAAAAAACTCACCGTGTCAAAAATCGATGGTTGTTTTTTCTCAACCCCGCCTGTCTCACGCCTGCAAAGAAAGGCACACAAGGAAACCCTGGCATGCTCTTTTCTGATTCCGTTCACCTTTTTGAGCGAAGGAATGCGAAGCGCACGGTGCACAAAAAACGGTGCAACAACAGACTACTACCCCCACAAAAAAAACTTGATATTTCAGGTACAATGGGTGGGGGGGGGGGGGGGAGGACTACTTTCCGTCCCCTCCAGACGAATTTTGACCCAGGGGGGAAGGAAGGGCACGGGGAAAACCCGAGTCCATGTCCTATTTTGCCACCACCTGGGTCCTCAACACAAAGAAAACTCTCGACCACAGAAAATTCTGAACCGCCATACCCTCCAATGCTGGAGGGGGGGGGGGGGGGGGGGCGAGAGGGGTGTGAAAAAAAAGGAACACGTGGTCCAAAAGGATAGGCCTCTCAACAGCCCCCCCAACCCACCAACGCCTCCCCAGACAAACTCCTCCGGAGAATAACCCCCACCCCCCACTTCATTGGTACCCTCACAACACTAGGCTAGCGTTCAGGCTCGCTCCTCAAGGGTCCTACCATCCCCACCGTGAACAGCGTGCAGCAGTATTTGTCAAGCTCATCTTGGGACTCCCGAGTGGGCCAACCCCCTCAAAACGACATTTTTAGGCCCACGCTAGCGCCAATGGTGACGCTAACGGTGACGGTGACCCTAACGCTAACGCTAACACCAACGCTAACACCAACGCTAACGCTAACGCCAACGCTAACGCCAACGCTAAGGCTCACGCTAACGCTGACGCTTACGCCAACGCTAAGGCTAACGCTGACGCTCACGCCAACGCTAAGGCTAACGCTGACGCTAAGACTGACGCGAACGCTGACGCCAACGCTAACGCTGACGCTAACGCTAACGCTAACGCTGACGCTAAGGCTGACGCTGACACTGACGCTGACGCTGACGCCAACACTGACGCTGATGCTGACATCAACCCCAACTCCTCACACCAACGCTAAAGCCAACGCTACCGTGAGCGTACTGCCACGGCGTGCATATAGGTCACGACGGCGGCGGGATGCTGCGCTCTACGCGCCGCGTCGGGCTGCCGCCCCGTCCACGTGCTTGAGGCTGTTCAAGATGTCCGACGGGGCTGAGATCATCTTGAAGAAGCCCACCTGACAGACAACAAGAAAACAGGGTTCCCCAAAGGTGCGCAGCAGAGAAAAGGGGGGGCGGAAGACAACAAGAAAACATGTCAAATCGGGAAAACAATCCTTACCAGTACATACAAATACATAAGAATATACGTATTGCCTTTGCAGTGATGCTGATGATGACGTCGTGTTTGACCTTGAAAAAAACATACTGTTTTTTTAGTATACCCTGAGAAAAGAGGGCAGAAAGCAGCACCGTCCGTATGGTACAACACGTGAGACAAGCTATATACCCCCTGGGAAGAAGTCGATATTCTCCAACCCTTTACAGAGATCAGACAGATCGTCTACAGCTCATACAGATCATGATCTAGATGATCTAGTTCCTCACATACCGTCGTGAGAGGTTGAGTGCAGGATCTGTGCATAGTACAGATCCAACCCATGAAACATGTGATACAGTAGATCATGCAGATTTGATGGTTCCCGTCCGGTAACATGAGCTAGATCATACAGATCATAAAGACCAGGACCAAATGTGCTTCAAAAAAATATTATGGGTCCTGAAAACTACGTTCCTCCGTTGTAATGTTTTGTACATATGCCCGGCAAGGTATATAGATCCGTCTTGAAAAATCTACAGCTAGATCATCTAGTGGGAATCGATTTTCTGTCCGAGCCGTGAAACCATGCCCTAAGGAGGGGGGAAGACAACGAAAATGATGGCCTCGCCGTATATAGACGCGTTGCTCGGCGTTTTTTATCTCCCCCCTGTCAAGAAAACCACCTTGGGAATTTCGCCCGCCTTGCATATATTTTACGGAGTGTGTTATATCCACATCAACCCTTTTAGAACCGCAGTCCCGTTTTGGGGACAAACCAGTCAAATTCTGAGTAGTTCGTCCCTAAAACGGGACTGCGGTCCTAAAGAGGGTTACATCGCTATATCTACCCAACTACATACACCAGTAGATTCCTTGCTTATCCTAGAGAGATACTACATCTGTGGTCACAGACTGTGAGGCAGATAATGGGTACGGATACAGATAGTATGGGCTGCCCTCGCCATAAAGTAACCCGCGCAGCAGGATGTTATAATAGTATACCTTTCGCCAACATTGTGAGTGGGTGGGGCGTGGGTCGACTTGAATGGGTAAATTGGAGAATCAAAATCGCACCCTGTCCCTAACACTATTACGGGGGACCATAGTTAATAGGACCAAATATTGTTGGTAAAAATAGGGAAATGTATAGGTTTTTGTGTATACCGTAGGTCCTACTAACTATGGTTCCCCGTAATATTACGGGGGGCCATATTAAATAGGACCAAATATTGTTAGTAAAAATAGGTAAATGTGTAGGTTTTTGTGTGTACCGTAGGTCCTATTTACTATGGCCCCCCGTAATAGAAGGAAATATCGTTTTGATTGAATGGCAACGTACAAAAAGTCCTCATATTTCGAAGCAGAATCTCGGTCGGCGGTCGTAGAGTCTCGGTGGTAGATTCGGCTTGAGCCAGTCTGAAAACGGGCCCCCCTACGCACGCCCCAGGTATGTGAGGTGCCATGTGAGCTAATAACCATTAATAGCATTCGCTCGTGAGAAATGTTGGAAAAAGAAAAAATGAAAAAAAACGAATGCCTCTGAAGGAGTGGAAAACTGTCGAGCTTTTGCTCTCGGTGCACTTTGCTGTTCAGGAAGGGTTTGTACACTTTAATAACCTTTTGGGATTGCAGTGTTTGATTGCAGTCCCGTTTGGGGGACGAACCAGTCGAATTTTAGGTAGCTTGTCTTGAAAACGGGACTGTAGTCGTAGAATGGTTCAAAGCGAGAGAGCGGAGAGGAGAGGGCGTCCACAGCAGTAGTGACGCCCGCTGGGGGAATACTGTCGGCATTTTGGAGTACAGCACTGCTACTACCTTACGTACCAACGCTTCCTGCGGTCCCTTGGGTCCCGCGCTAAATAATATGGCATATACCCGAGACACGCCATCGGGTGCTAGTGCTACTACTACTACTACTACTACTACCACTACCACTACTACTACTACTACTACTACTACCACTACTACTACTACTACTACTACTACTACTACTACTACTACCACGACTACTACTACTACTACTACTACTACTACTACTAACACTACTACTACTACTACTACTACTACTACTACTACTAACACTACTACTACTACTACTACTACTACTACTACTACTACTACCACTACTACTACTACTACCACTACTACTACTACTACTACTACTACTACCACTACTACTACTACTACTACTACTACTACTACTACTACCACCACTACTACTACTACTACTACTACTACTACTACTACTACTACCACTACTACTACTACTACTACCACTACTACCACTACAACTACTGCTACTGCTAATCCGTAAAAAATATTGCTACACGTACTATTAATATGACTTCGACTAAATACTGCTACCCCTAGGACTCTATTACCACCACTACTACTACAATAATCACTATAATACTACTATTTACTACCTGGTACTACTACAACGATTATTATGCACCGGAATACTATTAATACTATTGTTACGAGTATACGTATTAGTGCCGCAGTCAAACGCTACTGTACAAGTACTGCTATTATATCTGTAGGGCGGCAATACAGATCACACAAGCCTCACATCCATATCGTCCATGACGATGTCTCCGGTGACGATCATCGTGTCTGTTGCTGGCAGCACCTCTTCCACGTACCCCGCGAACACCCGGGCCACGACGTACGGAATTGACGCGTCAAACTCCCTGGAAATTTCCTGGAAAAAGTTGGGTTTTAATTCAAGGTGCAAGAACGAACAAAAAGAGGGGAGACAGACAGACGAACGGGACAGGAGGAGAGGAAAGCGGGAGGGGCAGGGGGTCGATTCCTCCCTTGCAAGCCAGGACAGATATCTCCGGGGGCTGGATTGTTCCCAGCCGTACTTCTCGAAAGCGAGAGCCGTTGGTTTGTTGAAACGCTATCCGATCAGACCTACAGCAAAACATTTGACGTTCCTAAGACAAAACCGAGCGGTTCCGAAACGTCAAACTCCGGATCGCCTGCCAATAATGTCAGGCTTTTCATGTTCCACGCCCCGCTCCCTGCAGCCCAGGCCTTCCCCGCCAACAACGAAAAGACGAGAGCGGTCCATCTTGCACAGAAGGGACAGATCAGTCAGATCCCCATTCGATGATCAGGATATTCCAGGGCAGATAGATCCCTAATATATATATGATCTGTATAGCCTAAATCATGTTGCGGGGTGAGAGCGGTATGATCTACAGTATCTGGCACGCGTTTCCTGGTTTGAATCTTGTTCTTCAAATATAAAGATGTTGTGCGATACAGATTATACACGACCTCATCGCGAAAACGGCACACAGGATCTACGTGATCTGTTTTAGATCGTCACCTCTCTCCGACTGGTGGGAGTCCGACGTGTGAGAGTTCAAACCATTGCATACACCGCGGCTTCAACTTTATAACGCTTGCGCGGCCTAAGGACTAGAAAACACCATGACAACGACTGATTAGCTTTTCCGGTCGGTTTATAACGTATAGCAGACACCTATAACGCCTCACTGCATTTATTTGGGAGTGCTGGGAGTTGCGGTGAGGTGGAAGCTTAAAACCCTTTTACTACCTCACTACGCCTAACTCAACATTTATTGTAGGACTGGGACCTGGCACAGTATGTACTTGCAGTAGAAATCTACTGGCAGTAGTAGTCTACTGGCCGTAGAAATCTACTGATCGACCTGGCCAGTATATTCGCCAATACTTTTTATCGTACGCACGTCCAAGAAACACGCCATCTTATCGTACGGAGACCCACCAAATGCGTTCCGGGAGGAGAGAGTAGGGAGGAGAGGCAGTATACTACTGCACTCCATCATACTGATTGATTTTGGCGACAGTATAATCGCTACTGGTTGCTTCAGCCAGTGCCTAGCCCCAAGAGAAATTACTCTAATTCCTAGTGTTTGGGTACCACAACGGGACTGCAGCCGTAAACAAGGAAAGCGTCACAGGATCATACTCCACAACAACTATTGTATTATCGAGGCAACGCAAAGAGTAGCGGCGAAAAGCGCGCAAAGCCGTTTCGTTGGTGAGCGCGGCCTTCGATCTGTGACTCGAGTCTCGAAGCATACGAGTCCATATCTGCCGAGGCAGGCTATACTCGCCGCTAAAACCAACCCCCAAACAAAACGAACGGGTGTATACAGCAGTACACGTTGCTCGTCGTCAGGCTACCAGACACACATGACCCCGTCACCCGTGCCAAGCAAGAACATCGGTAGGCACCGTCTGCAGCCTCTTGGTTTTGCCCCTCGATCATGTTCGAAAGACCTTTGCAAAAAACAGTAACTCCACAGCTACAGCAGACTACCGCCATACCGTGCAGGTGCGTCGTATGCAGCCACTTGCAACCGGCCGACAATCTCGGGGGTGCCGCCCACAAGTAACGAAAGATTACGGGTGCCAGAACCAAAGCCCTAGGGCTGGCCAATGCCCACACATGCTGACGTCAGCACAGAACAACCATGAAACCTTGACGTTACAAATATTACGGGGGACCTACGGTACACGCAAAAACCTACAAAATTCGCCATTTTTACGAACATTATTTGGTCCTATTTAGTATGGTCCCCCGTAGTGTTAATAGCAGGGGGGACAACCTCTCGACGTACGCCGGAAGGATGGCATAAGCCCAAGGCATGAGCCTGCGGCATACCGCAAGTTATGACACTAATCCTACGGCAACCGTCCCATCTCAAGGAGCACCTTCACAGCCATGATTCGATGTGCAACACCCTTGGACGCAGGCAATGCCTTGAGCGCGCTTCAGCGAAGGGATACAACTGGACCTAAGCCAACCTTCCGCCAAGGTTTCTCCAAGTCCAGCCTACGACGGCAAGGCACTACCACGTCAAAAGCCTACTGCTACTACGGCAAGCCTACCGCTACTACGGCAAGCCTGTAACTACTACGGCGAGCCTACTACCTACTGCGCCTAGCCTACGGCGACAAAACAAATACGGAAAGCCTACTACGCCAAGTCTACTACTGTAGACAAAACACACTACGCCAAGGCTACTAGAGCAGTAGGCCAGGCCTACAACATCCCGACACCAACCCAAAACCCTACGCAAACCCAAGCCAGGCCTATGCCAGCCCTACCCCACCCCCACCTCACCCCTACCCCAAGTCCAGCCGAAAACGCAGACGGGTATCAATGCACCAACAAACAACAAGCCACACAAAACACCAAACCGCACCACGCCGCACGCACCACACCACACCGCAACTAGCCGCGCTGGCGCATTGCGCCACGTATTCTGGCCCGGTAAACATTGCACCAGTATACAGCTACCGTGGCATCAAGTGACTGCCGATCACCGGTGACTAGTCACTGCTCGCTCACCATGCTGTACTTATTTCCGTCGTAACTCCATTTGCCCCGGACGGAGAGCGGCAGCGGGCCATTCGTGGCGCCAGCGGTAATGGTTCCATCCTCATTGAGCACGATAGAGGTTTCGGCCACATCCCGGTCCTCCAGCTCCTCCAACTGGCATGCAGGGCACAAAAAAAGAGCGACAGCGACAACATCAAGAAGAGCAACAAGAAGGGCGACAGCAAGAGCGAGACCAAGACCAAGAACAGGAACGAGCACAGGAACAACTATTACGGGGGACCATAGTTAATAGGACCTATGGTATACATAAATACCTACCAGGTATATATTTCACCATTTTTACGAACAATATTTGGTCCTATTAACTATGTTCCCCCGTAATAACATCAACCACAACAGTACGGTAATGGTCCCTCTAGAGTGCCGGCATGTATGCGCCAGCCCACAATAGCGGCACTATAGCGGCAATCGGCACTGTATACTCACACTACTACACTACAAGTAGTTGATCCCATCTGTGCCCAAAGCGATATCACAGGCACAATAGCGAGCAATCGGCACTGAACAGGGACCATATACTGTAGAGGGACCACTACCGTATATATACCTGATACTACTCTGGACGGAAATATAAGCACATTTTGGTCTTCAACGTAACAACTAAACGCTCCTTATATTTCCTTCCAGGTTGGGATGATATCATACAACTCCTCGATTCTTAATTATTGTTTTTATTTTTTCCCAGTGCCCAGGGAATAAAGTCTAGCCTTGTCGGGCATTTTCGAGAGAAAACACGGCAAAGATGTTCCCGACGCCTGGGAGTAAAAGCAAAGTATCTTTGAGAGAAAACACTTCTCGTACAGATACTTCGTGTACTCGCAGTTTTTCGTGTTATCCTGGGATATACAGCGGATACTGCGAGACTGCGAGTACTCGCAGTATTTAGAGGTTCAGTACCGCGGATACTTCCGGACTCGCAGTATTTCGGGGTTCGATACTGTGGTTACTCCCAGTAATTCACGAATTTCAGGGTTCTATACTGCGGGTACTGTCGAGTACCGGCAGTATTTCGTGCGTTAGCGCCGCGAGTACTGCGAGTACTCGGAGTACCAAAATACTCTCAACATTCGCAGTATACTCGGAGTGCGATGCATACTTCGGCCGTTTGTGCACCGTTTCGAGAACTTCATCTCCAAATCTTCGCACAAAAAACAGTGCCAGATCGTCCCACGCACGAGTGGGAGTTGGACCCAAACTATATTCGGGGGGGGAGGGGGGGCAACTGGAGGACTTGAACCCTTTTAGGACCGCAGTCCCGTTTGGGAGATAAGCCGCTCAAATTATGTGTACGTTGTCCCCAAAACGGGACTGCGGCCCTAAAACGGTTAAGAGTACTGGGAGCATTTCGGGAGAATATACTGCGAGTACTACTCGCAGTAATTTCGGGTTCGACAACTCCGGATACTTTTGAGGACTGGTATTACGGGGGGGCATAGTTAACATGACCAAATATTGTTGGTAAAAATGGTTAAACATATAGGTTTTTATGTATATCATAGGTCCTGTTAACTATGGTCCCCCGTAGTAGTATATCGAATGTTTGTACTGCGAGTACTGCCTGTACCCGGGGTTCTGTACAGCTCATACTGCCAATACTCAGTATTGGGGCCTTCAGTACTGCTCATGCTCCCAGTACTCACGGTACTCATGCCGCCAGTACTGCAATCCTCCGTCTCTCAGTACTCGGGAGAACGACATGTACTCGATACTCCCGGGTATACTACTCCGAGTGCTCTCGGAGTATGAAGTATACTGGGAGCATCTGTGAATACTGCAGGTATTTCGTGTCCTTGCAATATTTCGGGTGTATGATACATGCGGCGGATACTACGAGTTGCAGTACTTCGAGGTTCATTACTGCGGATACTTCCGAACTCGCAGTATTTCGGGGTTCGATGCTGTGGATACTCTACTGCAGGTACCACAAGTACTCGCAGTATTTCGTCCGTTTGTGCTGCGAGTACTGCGAGTACTCGCAGTACCAAAATGCCTGGTACTCTCAATACGCGCTGTTTACGCGAGCCGTGGATGAACCCTGACAGTGAATATTTTCCGGGGGTTTTGGCCGTGGTGCCTAAAGTCGACCATCCGACCCGAACCCTAACCCTAACCCCAACCCGATTGCTATGGGGTGACCAGTGCTTGGATGCTGTGGCTCGTGGAATCTCTAGGTTGATTCGGCCGGCCTCGATGCTGTGCTTGGAAAGGCTCTAGGCTGATTTGGCCGGCTCGGGGTGCTGTGGCTCGGAAAAACTCTAGGTTGGTTGGGTCGCTTACACCCCTTAGCCAATCAGAGCGCGTAAATAGCCCACCTTGGGAAGATCCACTATCTGGGGGCAACCGCTATTGGTTTCGGAATGCACGACCCAAATTCGACGGTTTTGTGAACCGTTTCGTGGAGAACTTTATCGTCATTTTTTTCAGCGACAATTTTTGCAGAAGACAGTCACAGATGGTTTCACGAGTTGGAGTTGTTGCAACATTACTGTGTGTCGGCGGGGGGAACTGGAGAGAGTACTGCCAGTATTTCGGGAGTATATAGGGACTGCGAGTGCTAGCAGTGCTTCCGGGTGTAATACTCTGGACCCTCGAGTACTACAGGATGTGAATCGGATGTATGTACCGTGGGTACTGCTTGTGCTCGGGTTTCTGTCATGCACAAGCTCACAGCAGTCCTTATTTTTATACGCGTGGCATCATTGGGCCTTCAGTACTGCTCACCCTCCCAGTACTCGCAGTATTTTAGGCCGCCATAACTGCAAAATACTCTTCATTACCCGTAGACGAAATGTACTCGGCACTCCGAGTATAAATGGAGGTACCAGTATCACGCATGCTGGGAGCACCCGTGAGTTAACTCCTTGAATAGAAATGCACGCACTTCGGACTCGAATCCCCCGCGGAGCACATCTACCAGGTACCATACGTCGTACTCGAACAGCTACCAGGCACCCCTTACCTGTTGCCTGATGAACATAAGCCAGCCCGGACGCTACGATGATCATGATTGCGTTATATTATACCAGGTACCTGGTACTTGTACGTACCAATTTCATTACCAGGTACATTTCATTTCTTCGCTGCTGTTTCCGCTGAAAGTCCCAAAACGCTTACCAGGTGCCAGATACCACGGTATGGTATGGTGTACTTGGTGCGTGCTACTGCTGTATATACCCTGGTAGGTATTATGCGTACGTACGTAGAGCTAAGCAGTAGTAGTCCGAACTGCAAAGAGTCCACAGGCACAGCAGTGACAGCCTCTCTGCTCTGATCCCGCCAAGACCCTGGAAAAAAGAAATGATGCTGTAATAATACAAGTGCTATTAAACACATGTACATGCACTGCCGCACATACCAGGTACGAGTATGTATGAGTACGTACTCGTACTCTTCTGCTGCTTGTTTGTTCATACTCGTTTAGCAGGGAGATGAGAGATCCCAGGGCGCCAGTCATTCACGTACGTACTAGAGAGGGCAGTCAAAAAAAGACATAAAAATTCCAGAACACGAAAAGAAGGACGGAGTGTGCACACACAAGCAATGATGAGGGCGGCAGGAGAGAGTGAGCAAGAAAACACACCTGGAATTCACGGGCCGACAGGTCGCCCGTTGTAACATCCGCAATCGTCTCCACGCCCATGCTCAGGGCGGCGCAGCTGGCCACCCTTCCCCGAGACCCTGTCCACGCCGACGGGGCTACCGCCGTGGCAGCCCGCGAGGAGCACGATGCTAGCGCATTTGAAGGCGACACGGATGCAGCTCGTCGACAACTCGAGGAAGATTTCGCGAAGGGGTACACAGAAAAGGCTTCCAGCCTTATGCTCAGCAGCAGCACCGCGAGCGTTCCAATCAGGTTTCTTGCCAAGGCCATGGTTCCAGGTGGCGGATCGCGGTGGGCTGCGGGAGGAGAGAATGGAGGGACGGGGTTTGAGAGACGCTTGTTGGAAACATGAGTTGACCAAATTTTCCTGGCCGATTCCTGGTTCACACAAGCGAGCCTTCTCTTCACGACGTACCGCTCTGTCCGGTTATGTAATGACTGTTTGGAGTCTGATGTGGACATCAAACACCGCTTATATTTCCGTCCAGATAGGTACGAATCTCATCATCTCTTCTTGTAGCATGTTTTTCGTCTTGTTCTACATCTGTTGGCAAAGCATGTTCGTTGCTCCCGAATGCTACCCCGTACACCGTTCTGGCTGAGAGGTGGAGGTACAAACAGACACACAGCCTTGTCAACTCGGCGGCACACATTCTTACCTCACTGCTCTAAGCTACGTGTCTCTTTTATGGTGCGTGTGATAAGCGGGCAATTCCACGCTTATCGAGGGGGGGAGATTTACGTGGCTTTCCCCGAAATATATGGAAGCGTTTCCTCGAATGCGCGCCATTTCTTACCGAGGATCTAACGGAAGATGTACCGGTATCCAAAACGCGAGATGTGTGCTTTGAAACGATACGGTACACAATAGTGTAAGGTGCAAGTACAGGAAAGACGACAACAGGGATTACGGTGAGAGGTGGTGTTGCGGAAATATATTGCTGCTGTCCTCTCCTCTCGTGCCTACACAATCAACATAGTCGCTCCGTTATTACACCAGTTAGATTTGTTTTCATACCGGCTATCTATACCGTTCGGTGTATTTTTTCACTTACTCGCAGTGTTTGTATATAGACCATGTACCACTCTGTACCAAAATATAATCGCCATGTTGATCGAATATTAGTATACCTCAGGTGTTTATTTTTCTGTACAGAGTGATACAGCAGTAGCATGCGAGTACACTGACTGACGTGGTGTGCCGGGCTCGAATAAGTGCATCGCCCTTGGTGGCAGGGGAGGAGAGCGATAATCACAGGTGGTGGTGCTGAGTGCACCTGTTCTTGCCTCAAAGGACATGGTCAATGGTTGCAGTGCGCTTTGTTGTAAAAAACACGTTGTTGTTACGTACGTATTTTGTAACAGTCGGTAACTGTCGTGGTGGTGGTGGTGTGGTGATGGTGATGGTGGCACAGCAAGCAATAAATACCGGAAATCTTGTAAAATTATACCGCCGCTCGTAGCTTGCCAACGATCACATGTACGTACCTGATACGTAGTTCGCAGGGCGGCTGCGGGGGGCTGTATTGTGAAGCTATATGGCGACTGCAGCGTAAGCACAGCTTCATTTTGTAGTACTTGGATCGAGGGGTGGGTACTGGTTTGTCGCTTGCTTTACTATGCTATACAAAACCATTGGACCATTGACCGCGGGGGGCGGGGGGTGTACTCATTGTCATACATGGCCGTAGTCGTATGGCCATAGACCCTCGCACCCCTACAATACTGGGACGGAGCACCTCGGGTATTCACCCACCAGGCAAACATTGCTTGCACCAAGCGCGAAGCGCCGTGAGGTGTCCGGCGAGAGTCGCATGAAGGGTGAGGTACATCCTCCTAATATTGAGAACCGCTTGTGAGGCGGCCTTGGGTTTGCGGGGGGGGGGGAGTATACTGAAATAGAGGCAACCCCTAGTAACCCTCGTGGAATAACATAACCTATTACACTGCTCTCGCATAGTACTGCTGTGCGCACAGCTTCTCTTGTTAATAGTATAAATAGCTGTGTTGACCCTTTTAGGACAACATTCCCCTTTTGGGGGCAAGCCACTCAAATTTTAAATAGTGTCCCCGAAACGGGACTGCGGTCCTAAAAGGGTCAATAGGAACTTGTGCAGGTGGATATTTGTAACTATCTTGTCATCAACTGTGTGCGATGGTGGCAAGCATAACTGAATGTCGAACATGATGCAAGCGTAGAAGCACAAAGGTTAACGGATGCCCGTTTCGGGAGATTCCGGTGGTCGGACGCGACGACACCGCGGGGATTCGGGCACGCAAAGCGGCAAAGGAGCCCGCCCTATGTTTTGGCGCCGTCGTGAATTAGAAAAACTACCCCATTCAAATACTTTACTCTACTTGTCGTCTGAGCTTCACCCGAAGCTCGATGGGTGGGTCGTGATTGGCTGGTGTCGTGTACACGAGCCATGTACGGCACGACGTACGTACGTAGCCCCCCAAACCTACACAGCATACTCTCGATGGCAACACACGGCAAGGACTGTTGCGAAAATACGACCAAGAACAAAAGGCGCATGCAACGAAAAATACCAGGGAATAAACACACCGAGGGGTGATTCATTTTTCCACCCAGGACGTCGAAAGTACAAAGCTATAAACACACTCGGTACAAGCTTGTCAGCAGCAGGATAATTTTTTGTTCTACCTTCCCCGCCCAAGGAAAGCATAGCATGTACGTATATCAGGCGCATGGAATATCTCGAGATTGTCCTATTCATTAGTGGTCGAGCGGTTTCTCAGTGTCATCAGGGTGAAAACGTTTTTGTTGCCCCTTGTTGTACGAATGTAGTTTTTTTTTGTAGAAGTAAAAAAAATCGACACCTAAGTCGTGAGATCGAAAAAACCCGACGAAAAACAGACCATCAACAGCAGGCGGTACGAGTAGAGGGTCATCGTGCACGAGTACACATCCTTCGGCGGCTCGGGAACTTTCCAGCGAACAGCGTCCCGATAACCAGCTCACTCGAGCTCTTCTGCAGGGCATGACGTTGCGGCCGACATACCACGAACTACGCCATACGCCTTGCAGTACGCAGTACGGCGCGACCCAGTGGCAGGCGAACATCGTGCAGTGTTCCCTTTGAGTGCTCTGAAGTACAGCAGTAGTGGTCCCTGTATAGTGCCGGTATGCGCCAGCCGACAATACCGGCACTATAGCGGTAACCGGCAACACTCCGCGCACTACCACAATGGTAAATCCCATCTGTGCCAAGCGATTCTGCAGGCACAAAAACGGGCAACCGGCACTACCCAACCAGCACCATAGAGGGATCACTACTGCACTCCATTATACGAGAAAAGTACAACAACGAACAATTCCGTCACGTACTGAGGGGGGGGGGTCGGGAGGAGCGTGACAGGAGTTGCGTCGTCCTTTCTGTTGTTAACGTTGTAGTACCAATAAAATTTTTTTATCACAAGCAATGTATCAACACCAATAATGAATAGCACACAATCCCCAGAAGCAGAACATTCGAAAAAAACGACCAAGCGACAAAAACTCATCGCCTTCCTTTCGCAGACGCGCTCCAATACCCACCCGACTCACAGAGCATCCAAACCTCTCAACAAAATCGCACCAACGGTGTGTCCCAACCACAAACACATTTACATTGACCCCCCCGCCCCCTAGCCTGCCCCTGCCTGGTCGGTGAAAACCCGACGTGTTCCGCCCCGGCACTGCAGGGATGGCGGCCATGAACGGCATCAGTACACCCCGCCCCCCCGCCAACAACTACGCCTGTTCGACAAACGGATGCATGAGCGCATCTTTTGCCGATAGCCGTTCCTTCGGGTCCACCTTCAGCATCCCCCTCACCAGACACAAAGCGTCCGCGCGCGCTTTCCCTTCGCAGCCGCCCCCCCCACTGCTTGCTCCCCCACCTAACAGGGGGGCGCACAACCGCTCGAGCGAGCCGGCTTTCTGCGAGGGGAACTCCGCGATGTCACACCGGCCGCTCTTGCGAGCCGCGCGAACGATCTCGCCGCTTCCTAGGAGCGCCGCTATCTGTACGAGAGCCATTTCGTCGCTGTCCGCCGATGGAAAGAAGGGATACCTTCGCGATAGCAGGCAGAGAAGGATCACCCCCGCGGACCAGACGTCAACAGCGGGCTCCTGTACGGGGAAGGGGGGGGGGGAGGAGGGGCACTCGTTTCTTGCTTGCCTCACTCATTTGACCATTGACCACGCACCCCTTCCGAAACGGAGTACCGTTCCTACTCCTAATAGAGCCACCTCCAACATATGGGCGTGCACTACGTATTCTCCATATATGGGGGGACCAACGCGAGGCAGCGAAGCAATGCGTAAGTCATCACGCGAATGCACGGTTGCAGCTCAGGGCTTGCTGAATAGAGGAGGAGGGGGGGGGGGGGGGGGGGGTGCAGGCACAATTTAGTACCTTTACATGGAGGCAATATGCTCGCAAGCGGCGGGCGTAAACAAAACCATCAACCCCGGCCACCGAGCAGGTGTTCCGAATAAGTTCTGAATCGGAGGCCGAATAAGTTCTGAATCGGAGGCCGCTTGCTCACCGACTCCGGATCGAAAGCCGCCCAGGCCGGCAAACGTATTTACATACAAACAGATAGACATGTATCCGCCCCCTCTTTGTTTACACACCATTTTCGGTTGTGACTATACTGTGTCTCACCCTTCCCCCGACATAAACGATTGACACGACCAAAACCATCATTTTTACTGGGTTGCATTCTCTGGGTCCCGATGCTCGCATTGCAAGTTCCTTGATAGCTGTACCTGGTACCTACTCACACCTTGGACAAATCATGATCTACTCACACCTTCGACAGCTTATGATCTACCCACACCTTGGACATATCATGATCTACTCACACCTTGGACATATCATGATCTATGTACCTGGTACTGTAGATCATCAAACTTGCTCGCCTGCCGTTGTGGGAGGTTGTAGGAAATGTACAGGATCTACATAGTAGTGCAGATCCAACCTAGGAAACACGCGCTAGACCATGCAGACTGTTCGGCTCCCCCCCGGCTACGTTGGCTAGATCGTACAGACCAGGGATATATCTGATCTGCCCCAAAATATCTACATCACCCAGTGGGAATAAATGATCTGTGAGATGATCTGTCCGAGGTTGTGAACTACTTGGAATCCGTGCAAGATCAATTTTGCTCTGTCGGGAAACGTAAGGCACCGTTCCGGTAGTAGTGTTCTTACAGTGTCGGACAGAGTGGTAGACTGAACAATTCAAACGGGTAACATACAACAATGCTCATGCACCCCACCAACCTGGTCTCGGCAATGCCACAGGATCTCCGGCGAACGAAAACCCGTCGTGCCTCCCCTCTCCACTTTCCTCAGCAGTTTCGACCGCTCCTCCTTCTCTCGCGCGCTCTCAACGGACACCCTTCCCTCCACGCCCATGGAGCGAGCTTCGTGATTGCTCCTACTGCTACTACTAATGCCCCGTGGGTTTCCAGTTCGGGAGCTCAAGCTCAGAGGCGTTTCGCCGCGCGATCTTGTTCGGAGGGCTCTCCTGGTCCTGTGCGCTGCCAGAGCCTCCGATCGGCATTTCCATCTCTCCGCCGGCTCAGCTAAGCCAAAGTCGATTAGAAACCCTAGGGGGGGGGGGGGGTGGCAAGGCGGACCGGCAGAGGCAAGAAATGGCTGGTTACACGCAAGTGTTGCGATCAGGGTATGCAGAGGTGGGGTCACTTTGTTGTGAGGCACAAAAAAAAATAGTACAAAGAAAAAGAAATAAAGAAAAAAGTAAAAAAGAAGGGAAAAAATGTTCATACCTTTCGCCTTCCTAGAGTTATACATGAAGTTGCGAGGCTTGATGTCTCTGTGAATAATCCCCTCCCCGTGCACATATGCGAGGGCCGTCAGCAGGGCCCTCATGTAAACCGCCACCCCCGACAGGGTGATGGTTTTCATGGTTTGCCGAAAATCGTCATGCTCGAAGAAGGGCATCACCAGCGCAAACGCACCCCCAGGAGTACGAAGCACTCCTTGCACTCGGATCACGTTGTGGCGGCCTGCGACAGGGTTTCCCAACGAGAAAGCGCACACACCGGAAATGGGGGAGGAGGGGGCATGTGTGGTATTTTGTGCGTCAAGGAAAATGCACAGCAGCAGCAGACACGGAACTTGCATATCACTCACGTATACCAGGTACAGTACGAGTATACACAACGAGAATATACGACGTAGTGCACAAAATAACGCTCATCAGATATGTGGCACACAAAAACGCTCCCTTGCCCCTCCCAAGTTCACTCACGCACTACTGCTAATACTATTATTACTACGTGCTCGTACCTGGTATACACTCTCAATACTATTATACAATCATCTACTGTATTAATAGTACTATATACTGCTACTGTGATATGTGCCACACAAGAACGCTCCCTTGCCCCTCCCAAGTTCACTCACGCACTACTGCTAATACTATTATTACTACGTGCTCGTACCTGGTATACGCTCTCAATACTATCATACAATTATATACTGATGAGGTATTAGTAGTATATACTGCTGCTGTTATCGCTGCTACTGCCAGCTACGCTATTGCTACTACTACTACTAATACTACTGCAGCTACTACTACTACTGCTGCTGCTGTACTGCTACGACCAGTACCACTATTACAGCTACCGCGACATGCTTACACTATACATTACTATTGCTGCTGCGACTGCTTTTGCTGCTGTACGACAGCAGTAGTATACGAGTATACGACGTTTGGAGCTTCAACTTCCGAGCGCGCCGGGCATGCTTGCGTCCACGCCTACGATACGGCAGTGCCTACGGTATACGCTATACCTGGTACAGCAGTATAAGACCAACAAATGAGAATCTGCCCTGAGTGACATAATAACAAAAGGCTCACTTTTAGGCGGACGCGACAGGCTACCTGGTACGTAAGAAAAAACGGATTGAGAAAACTGTTCAGCGGCGACCGCTATCCTTAATCCTACCGTAAGTAATAACCTATGAACCTTTTCAGACTGCAGTCCTGTTTTTGGGCACAAACTACTTGGAATTTGAGTGGTTTGTCCCCAAAACGGGACTGCGGTTCTAAAAGGGTTAAGGCGCTCAGATTGCGACACGTTCGTACCAGGTACGAAGTTTTGTTTTCGTTGGCGGGCCCATGCATGCTGCTGTATTGGAGAGGCGGAGAAATTGCACGTATGTGCAAGGCTCTTCAGATTTGCACGTAAGTTCAATACGGTTGTATATATCATATGACAGGAGTTGCTCTACAGCAGTGTAGATACCGGTATGGTCTACATGGTAACAACTGGAATCAGGGTGCCAGGTGGTATAAAAAATACCAGGTACCTTCGTACCGTAGGTGCAGATCTAAGAAACTTGGACGTGCGTGCAATTTCCCCGCTGGTGGCTGTGATTAGGCATGTACAGTAGTAGCGGTACCGTACTGGTACCTGGTACCTGGTATGTGGCTAGCGGTACCGCTGAAGGTTTGGTTTGGTGCTATTAATAACCTCTTGAGAAATGCCACCACGGCCCGTTTTGGGCACAGAGGCTTCCGATTCAGCAGTAGGCGGTAGAGTTCACACACAGCCCTACACCCCAGCAGCCAAAAGCTTCTTCGTGTGTCATGTACTACTGCTGCCGTGCTCGAGGGTGGTACAGGCTACTTGGTACCAGGTATGGTACCTGGTATGCTGCAGCCGTCACTGCCACGAGTATACCAGGTACCAGGTACATGTTTTCATGTTTCCGTCAACATTGCCATTCCCCTCTGACTGCTCACTGCTTTTGTAAGTCGCACGAAGGCTGGAAGGGGACGATCTGTCGTCCTGCTGCTGCGATGTCGCATTTTCAGGTGCTATTCTGTACGGCAGCGACGGCCGATAGTCGACAACGAACACCAGGTAGATCACAACGTACTCCTGCTGTGCTGGGCGTGTACTTTGCTGTGTGTACGTCTGGACGTGCATACTGCTGGCCGAAGAGCCTGAGTGACTCGCACACGCTCACAACCTACCAGCTACCCTGGTACCTGGTACCTGGTACACAACACTGATGTTCCAATTTTTCACCTGCAAGCTTTCGCATCTGCTCGAACTCGTTCAGGATTCTCGACGGCGAGCACGTCGGATTGATCCTCTTGAGCGCCACCAGGCCCCCCGTCTCTTCTCCCCCCCCCTCCCCTTCCTCCTCCTCCTCCTCCTCCTCTTCAGCGTTGCCTCCCGCCACCCCACCCCCTTCCCCCCGCGCATTGCCTCCGTCCCTCTCTTTGACACGCTTCGCCGTCCAGACTGTCCCGAAGCTGCCCTCGCCAATCTTGGACAGAACCTTGAAATTGATCGGGAAATCACCCCCCCACCCGACCTGCGCTTCGCGAGACGGTTCCCCAGGGACTAAAGTTCCTATCTTCGGTCTACGTTCGGCGATGTCGTGGGCTTCTCGCCGTCGCTTGAGACCAGAAGCCGACGACGGGGTCCTCGGTGAGGAGAGCATCTCGGCTCCCAACTCCTGATGGCAGGAGAGATGGCAAAAACCAGGCTGAGTTCTGAGAAAATCTCGTCGGGAGTAGAAACTTGACTGCGTCCCGTGTGTGGACACAGATGGGTCGCTGCGCCAAGCCTCGTCGAAGGGTTTCTCCTCAAGGGTTACCAGAGACCCAGAAAAAGATCGGCCACGCTGCTGGTTCGGATATATCCTTCCACCCAGATAAGAGCTTTGCAGCGAGCGATCGAGCTTTCTTTCAAACGGCGGGCCCCGAGGAGTTCGACTTCAAGTCCGAGGCGTGTTTCTTTGGGGGGGGTACGAAACGAAACGAAACCGTTTTTTTTTCCCCGAAAAGCGGAGATATATGCGGAATGTCAAACGGCACATGTTTTCGAGAGTTGTCCAACAGGAGCCGTACCCTCTCGCATCGGAGAGCCTACTTATATAAAAAACCTATCGTAACGGTTTGGCCTGAGTAGTGCCCTGTAGCTTGCACCACCGCAGACCCCCCAACTCTCGGGGAGCAGTCAGGATATACGCCCTGCTGCGACAACCCGCTGCCACTACCAATTGTTGTCGTGGGTGTCCTCCAGTTGTCGACGGGTTGTCGTCGAGTTGTCGTCGAGTTGTCGTCGAGCTGCCGTCGATTGCGTCGGACACACACAACCTGTGCCTCGACACAACGTCAACAAGCACAATCTCCATATTTACTCTAGTAGCTCGAGCGCGACAGCCGCGCAGCTGCTCAGGCCGAGACGACGACGACAACTAGGCAGAGGCAATTCTCGGCGCTACGGCAGCAGCCGCTCTGGTTCCCTCCAGCATGGGCGCCAAGTACTCCGCGGTGCACTGTATGAAGAGCAGCATGCAGCAGGTCACCGAGGAGACCTCCGACCGAAACAAGGGAACTGGGTACAGAAATCGCCATAGCCAGTGGACTCAGTTGAACACCAGTGGCAGTTCTCCGTCACCTAGATCGGGGCACGACGTGGTGGTCATTGGGAGCAAGGCCTACCTGTTCGGGGGTTGTGGTGGGGAGCAGGTGAGGGGTGTGTGATGGCGGCATGTACGGTGTTTTGTCGGCGCGTGGTGTACTGCAACTACGCCACGGTACCAGGCTCTTAAGTGTGCATATGGTATACTCTCGCACGAATATGTATTCCGTGAGAGGACGCTTTTTTTTTCCTATCGCGGTGGTAACTGATCAAAAGTGTACTGGTGTGATAGGTAGCAGTTCTCAGAGGAACCAAACCAAAGACACATGTCGTCGATAAAGCGTGGAGTGTGTTTAGGGCCACCCTTCCTATATATCAAACAGGTATCTACGGATACTGCTGTACTACAGTAGGAACACGACTAACAGCTGTTGTGTATTGCCATATAGGTCGTCGAGCGCGTTTTGTGAAGTTCGACTTAGGAGGCTGAGTGTTGGGAAAGACAGACAAGACGACAAGACAATGAAGTTGCAAAACGAACCGGCACGTGGTCGCGTGTTCATGTTCTTGTGCTTTTTTTTTTCAGCGGTCCTTGATGCTTGGAGACCGACGACACTTTGTGTCCGAGCGCTTTAGGGCTGACTCGCAGCTGTTGGGTGTAGTAAAGCACAAGCTACTCGACAGTGCGAGCTATTGATCCGAGGTACTGGAGAGATCTGTATGGGCAGAAGGCTCGTATATTGAAGTATACGATATGCATTGATTAGTTTTTTTTTCGTATTGGACAGCACTCTAGGGGAGTCAGTCGGTGTTCGGCAATCATTCGATTTACTCTGAGCGAAAACCTGGATAACACCGAACAGTTCGTCAACCGGAACAATAAAACAGCACAACGATGCGAAGGGCTATGACCCCTATCGTAGGGGTGCGGGTGGTATTCGTGGTGGTGGTGGTGTAGTGTGCAGCAGTTATAGTATCACAACCCCGTTCGGCGGGGGGGGGGCTCGGTAGTCTATGGTTCGGTCACCGATGGCTGAATAAATCGCCCCGCCTATATCGTTTCATGCCTTGCAGGATTACAGCCGTTGTTCCTGTTCGCTGTTCCAATATTGGTAGCAAGCAGGCTCTTGTCGCTGATGTGCTCGTGTTCAAGGCTCGGGCCGACACATCTAAGTTTAAGCCTCCGCCGCAGCCGATAAAGATGTCGGTACGCTTTGGTTCGGTCACCGATGGCTAGCTGAAACCCCCCCGCCTATAGCATTTAATGCCCGGAACCTTACAGCCGCTGTTCCTCTTCAAGTATTGGAAGCGGAAGAGTGACCATTCCGCCGGTCGTTTCATGTTTTTCCACGCTAGCTTATCGCTCAGCCAAAGGTTCGGGCCGCCATCACAGCAGTATGGGTTTTTGCATCGCGTGTTTGACTACCTGGTACAGTATATACGCATATTTCAATGGCTCCCGTCGTCAACTATATGACCCTCTTGCCCATCCCCTCTTTTCACACATGCCAACGATTCAATACCTCTCCACAAACCCCGGATTCCTTATGTTCAGTTTCCCACACTACTAAACGCCGTGTGCACCCATTCAGGCGAAGAGATGCTAGTATCTGCCCGCCGCTTCATTTTATGTACCACGCTTGAAAAATACGTTTCATACCGTGGGCGAGGTCAGAATCGCGCATCGTCAAACAGCAGCTGTCTTCTAGACAACGCTCAAGGAAGTCGTTCCCCAAAAAAGGCACGAATAATCAGTAGCAGTACATAGAGCTTACAATATTTTAATCTCGAAAATTCCGGGGGGGGAAATAGTTATCTTGATAAGTGCGTAGGCGTGGTCCAGACTTTAGAATCGTGATCCGCAGTTCACAACTTTTCTTGCTCGATGCGAACTCGGCGCAGCCGAATTTTGGCCCGTTTTGGCCCATTTGGGCTCGTTTTGGCCCGTTTTGGCAGGAAGTTGGGGTAAGCGTGTTAGGGTTCGGGTCAGGGGTTGGGTCTATTCCCGAATCTTGATCCCGCTAGGGAGTTCTTCCTGAGCCGCAAAACAACGCAATACATGAACAGCCTATACACTCTCCTACAATCCCGTGCTACGTAACATATTGAAATACGTAAGAGATCGATTTAAAACACGTGAATATGTCACAGTGACATCTCCTCCGCGATTTTTCGCCGATTGCACCGCCTGTCGCTGCCTCCCCTCAGGACCAAATTACGTGTCTCAACGACGTGTACGTTTTCGACCTGGAGCTCCACCGCTGGGATAAGGTGCACGTCAAGGGTGACGCGCCCTTGCCTCGAGCCTCGTTCGGCATGTGCGCGGGGCCAGCTCAGGGGACGCTCATCGTCGCCGGCGGCACGGGGGTGGAGATGGACAGCCTCCGAGCTGACGTGGTGGAGTACAACGTGCCGAAGCGAACCTGGACTAGGATCCTCACCGACTCGGAGAAGACTCCGTGCAAATTTTACGGGCAGAGCGTGTGCACGTACGGGGACAACCTGCTCCTCTTCGGGGGCTCGACGGGGCTGCACTACACGAATGACCTGTTCGAGTACAACGTGCGAACGAACAACTGGAAGCGGTTGGTGGCCTCGGGGCGCATGCCCTCCCCGAGGTACAAGCACCAGGCGGTCGTCGTGGGGCACAAGATGTACGTGATCGGGGGCGGCTGTTTCAAGCCGGAGCAGAGCGGCATCGACCTCTACTGCCTGGACCTTAAGACCCTCGTTTGGGAGGAGACCGAGATGAAGGGGGAGCTCCCGAAAGCGCGAGTGGCTCACAGCTGCAGCTTCGACGCCGAAACCGAGACCATTTTTCTTTGGGGGGGATTCACGAGCGAGCTAAGCCGCCTCCAAGACTTCTTCGGGTTCCACTGCCCCACCTCGACCTGGGTGCGGATGACCCCGGAGCCGGTGCAAGCCCCTGTGGCGGGCGGCGCGGCGGACCTCGCCGGGACGCCCCCCGCGCGAGCTTTCCACTCCGCGGCGTTTTTCCAGGGGGGGCTGTACGTGTTCAGCGGTGCGAACGGTGACGTGCGGTACTCCGACGTGTGGCGGTTTCAGGTCCGCAGCACCCCGCCGACCCTGTCCATGCTCGTAGCGCACAAGCTGAGGTCGGGGAGCAGCGACCCCCTGCGAGACCTGGCGTTGCGGGTCCCTCTGGAGCTGGTCCAGGGTGTACGAAACATGAACGAGCACGCCGACAGACTCTGCTAGCTTGGCGACGCGGGGTTTGGGTCGGGGTCCGGGTAGGGGTCGGTGCTAGGAGGTGGCGCTAGTTATATTGAGCCACGCGCCCGCGAGGGCGAGGGGGGGGGATATAAAAAGTACACCCTCAATGCATGTTCATGTTTGTACGTCGGTTTTTGTGGCGTGGGGGGATATTTACGTTTTATATGCGTGGGGAAGCGTGTACGGAGAGGGGTCTTGGGGGGGAGGGGGGGGGGGGGGGGAGGCGCGTAGTAAGGTGTGAATGTCATGTGCGTTGGAGGGGCTTTTCAAGGCATGGCGACCGTATGCGATGCTACTCCTGTATCCGTTGTACATTTGCACCACTGCCAACGCCACAACGCAGTAGTAGAACGTCATAAGAGCCTGCTATCGTCAAGCAGGATCGGGCGGGGGGGGGGAGGTGAGGGAGGGCGGCGGCCGCGCCGGAGGCGGGGAGGAGGGGAGGGCTAAGAGTAACCACGCTACCACACGACGTGCGGTTGGTTGGGGCGGGGGTATTGACGTGGGCGTTAGTCGCTGTGTCCGCTGTCGGCGAGCGTAAACGGGAACCATCGCGAGCGTTTCGATGCTCTTCGGGAGTTGGAGTTGCGTGTTAAGTCACCGCAATATTTAAATCCCGAGGAGGATTCCCGGCGCCTCCTTCTCCTTTGAGGGGGGGGGGGGGCTGACTTTTATTTTACAGGAAGACGGGGGGCAGGTTTTAGGGACGCAAGGTAGTGCCGTTTGCAGAGATCTTAATCTTCACAGGTCCTTCCTCGTGTACGGAGGCGGGGGAGGGGGGAGGGGGGGGGGGGGGGGGCACTGAGCGGGGCAACGTGGAATCGCTTCCACTGGTCTCGTCTGAGGGGAGGGTCATGTTTTAATATTTGACGCGTCGTCTTTTCTCGAAAAAATCTCACAATTTTTACGGTCCGGGTCAAGCGCTCCGAGAAGAGCGCGTCTGCGACTAAATAGTTTATCTCGGCCACGGATTCCCTCAGTTGGCGAACATGTTTTTCTCCCGTCTTGCACACATCGCCACACATAAAGGTATCCCGAAGAAACGACCGGCAAATTGGTTGCTAGGCATTTTGAGTACGATGCATTGTGCAAGCGGGGTGTCCGGGCCACCTGCGTACACCAACGCGGCGTGCGGCCCTAAACGAAACGCTGCCATATCGCGTCCGTGCGTCTTGCGTTCGTAAGAGTTGACGAAACGACCGCGCGCTTCCTCGATGGCGTCCATCTATGATGTAGGCATCCGCGTATTGGCCCCTCTGGTGACTTAGACATCACGTATGCCGGCGGTTTGAAATACCCCCCCCACCAGGCCGCTGGCAACGCAAAAATTATTGTAAGGGGCACACGAAGGATAATACCTGTGTGTCTCGCCTAGAAGCTTCGCTGATTTGACTTCATCCCTGAAACCCGCGCCGATCTCTTTGCGTTGAAAATACTTATAACACCAACGCGAGAAACCATCGACCACGCCGTCAAATATCTCAGTTGCGCGTGGCGTAGCGGTTTTTCCTCCGATACGCGACGCTACCTGTGTCCTCGCCAAAATATTTGCTTTTCATCCGCGCTTGAAGCAAGCACATACCGTACGAGAGTAAGTATTCGAAGTATCTATTCTATTCTACGCAGACTATTGTGCTTGACATGCTATGCCGATGATTCCATTGGCTAGACAGTATTTAATCCCTATCTTGTGTAAGGGTATACCTGGTATGTATGGTGTTTGGCCTCTCACCCCTTCAGGACGGTATCCCACGATGTCTCACTACTGTATCCCGATGTATTCTGAACGACGTTCCACGGTCTTACCACGGCACTTCACGGTATCCCTCGCACTCTACACGTCCTTGTGCATAATGTGGTACCATACCCCTCCCCTCTCTCCTCGGCCTCTCGCGTTAAAAACAAAACTACTTCGGGGGACCTTAGTTAATAGGACCCACGTTACACACAAAAACTACATATATTACCTCTTTTTACCAACAATATTTGGTCCTATCTATTAGGGTCCCCCGTAATAGACTCTTATTCATAGGACATCAGTTCGCGGCCCCCATCGCCCCGACAACCACCTGGTGTTCTATCCTTAAGAGATATATTCCTTTGGTCTTTCACCCCCGCGCACAATTTCTTTTTTTCGTGCGAAGTTTTGGGTATTGCTCGCGAGAAACCCTCGGTCAGAACTGGATTGTACATCATTTTCGTGGTCAATATGGTACAAGTACGCCAGTCGTGAGTATGTTGCGATGCCTCTTGGTTGAAGCTTGGAATACTATCTGCAGAAGCTTGGAATATCATCTGCCAACAG
This sequence comes from Nereocystis luetkeana, assembly GCA_031213475.1. NCBI lineage: Eukaryota > Phaeophyceae > Laminariales > Laminariaceae > Nereocystis > Nereocystis luetkeana. The sequence goes on from JARUPZ010000003.1 coordinate 14,671,349, forward strand.
GGGGGGTCCGCCTTCTTCCACTATGCCGCAAAACCTATACACGAAGTACGACTCTAACTCCACGTGCGTATAGCAGTGTGTCTTTCCAAAACGTAAAAGTACTTTCTCTTCTTCAAAGAATATGGCGCACGCAAACAACCGATCACCCACCCCTCCGCATCATACACCCCTGAGCTCGGCAGGGGCCTCTGGCGAGCATCGCTGCGCCCCCGGCCAAGTAGGTGGACTCACAAAAGCACACACAGGCAGCAAAATACAGTGTTACTAGGTGCATAATTTGGTAATATCCCAGCAAGTGTGCATATCGCATGCATGCCTACATATCAGTACGAAACCAAGGAGGATATCCTCGGATGACCCAGAAGCCACACAAAATCGGAAAGGCTTTCTCCACGCAAGCTACGAACTCCTTAGCCCGGGATGAACAAATACGTTACAGTACGTTTACGTGTAGATTTTGGTGAAAATAAAACTACCGCGGGCGATCTCAGCACGCTGTTCAGTTCACGCACCGGCTGTAGGGTGTGTGGTTAGTCTGTGTGGGAATATGCTTTTGATTGGGTACACCCTTCGATCTTGAGATATTCGTATATTAGCGTCCCTGGGGTGGGGGGGGGTGTACTCGATAGAAGAGATGTACTCGATATAGGAGAGATGTACTCGATATAGGAGAGATGTACCCGATATCATGCATGGCCGTAGTCGTATGACCATAGACCCTCGCATCCCTGCAATGCCGGGACGGAGCATGTCGGGTTTTCACCTACAAGGCAGACACTGCTTGCACCAAGCGCGAAGCGCCGTGATGAGTCCCGCGAGTCGCATGAAGGGTGAGCTGCAGCCTACAAAGAACCGCTGGTGAGGCGGACTCGCATATGGATTGACGTCCTGTTCGAAAAGTAACTTGATTTCCTTCCGGACTACAGCAACATTTTGAGGACGAGATACTAGGAATTAGACGGGAATGGTTTCCGCCGCTTAAAAATAGCCAAGTGGATTGATCAATTTGTTATTCATACTTTCATCAAGCATCATAACTCATCAGTTTCCTTTTGTTCCGGAGGTTTTCTTCTTTCGGGAAAGATATGAGTGATCAATGTTGAAGATCATGCCGCGCATTGTCGGATGGCAAGGGAAATAATAACAACAGGTTAACTCTATGGGTATGTGTTTCAGGGCAACCAAAGTACGTTTGTTTTTTCGCCGGCGAGATTTGAGATGTATGTCCCTAGCTATCGGAACTGCTCGAAGAGAGTCACATAAAAGCGTCTGCCGTTGTTTCTTCGTGACTTGGCGAGTTGAGGTGTCGGAAACATGTCATTCACTGGAACCGCAACGAACCACCACATACAGCAGGAACAACAAGCATGTTCTCCTCCGCTGGCAAATTCCGGTAACTATATTCGAGGCACAACGCCGCCAGCATTTATTTCAGCGGACAACGCGCCTCAACCTCTTTTGGAAACCATCGCGATCGATGGTGGAATGCTTCCGTCGAACTCCATCGCCCTCGACTAGGTTCAAGCTCATTAGTGGGGAAACACGTATGGGGACTCCTGAAAGAGTTACTGACCCAGGCACACTGAACAGCAGGCAATGGCCGCATGTGCATTTCTCCAAGCCATTCTGGCGTGGGAACCTGCCCAGCTACGTCACCGTGCGCCTGCTGGCGTTGGCATAGTATTCCGGCAACGTTAGACGAGACAAAAGCGGCGGCAAGGATAGCGCTATGTTCCTCAGACTCCTACTGTACAACGCTGGAAGAACGAACGCAAACCCACGCATCTATTTGTATCTTTACCCAGCCATCCTCGCCGCCCGTACTTTTGCGCGCGAGCAACGCACAGTCGAACGGGGATCAACCTACAACTTGAAACAGGTGCCGCTTCCCACGTACAGCAGAGGTCTGGGAACCGCGGCAGCCAAACTAATTCCGTTGGGCGATTTTTTTCCGTCGAATGCGCCCGTTCTACCCCCCCGAGAAACCGCTCCGACTTCCGCCCCCTCCGCCTGAAGCATCCCCGATACTATCGGCGGTACAGCTGCCGCCCTAAGCAGCAGCCCCTTGGAGCCGTTCGCGGTCTTTCTACCGCCAGAATCTCGGCGGTCGGTGCCACTACGCCTTCCATCCCAAGCGTCGCCGACTGTTGCGTAGTGTCCGTCGAGGCGTTGCATCCAAGTGGTGGCGGTGGAGCCCTCGGAAGTCGGCCGACTCTTTCCTCGTAGCCGCGTTGCTACCGCCCCCGCGAGGGCTGTCGTTGGCGTTGACGGGTTCGAGGAGGGCTGAGGCCCCGCTCGGTCGGTCAGGAGAGAGGGTAAGCTTTGCCGGTGCACCCACCCCTTCGGAGCGGGTTGACGGTGGATGAACGCGCCTTCCAAGCGCGATTCTGACGGCGGCTTATCCCCTCGCGAAAGCGGCCGCCGATGCCGATGCCGCCCCCCCTCCGGTAGCGGTGTCGATGCCGCCCGCTGCTGCTTGTGGCTGTCGGCGATGACCGGCGTCGGGAGGCGGTGGTGGGGGGAGGGGGGGTCGTGTGCAGGTGGTGCTGCTACCCTAGCGGCAACCTTGTCCTCGAAGGATTGAAGCAGCATCTTCATCTGAGACGGGACGTCGGTTTCGGCGCCCCGGAGAAGCTGCCACGCGCTGCGGGAGCTGCCGGTCGGTGTCGGCCCATCAAAGTCCCACGCGCTGTCGTGTCGTGAAGCGTAGCGGGACATACGCGGTAGGGTTGAGGTGGTATCAGGAACAAGGACAGTGAAAAGAGTACGAGGGATGCGATTTTGTCATCAATATTGCCGTTGGGTCATGGCTGGTATGGTCTTTAGGCCATGAGAGACTGTGTTGGCAGTGGGAATAATACGCCGTTCCACCACCAGGTCTTGTGTGGATAGCGGCCACGCGAGGTCGTGCCAGTAATGAGCGGGGAAGGAAAATGCTGACACGCCCTACCTTATCGCACAAGTGGTAGCTGGCACGTTCACGCAAAGCAGAAATATCACGGATACGAATACACACTCTCTTTCATGTCCTTTCCCCGTCCGTCCTCCTCCCTCTCCCTCCTTCCCTCCCTCTGTCTTCCCTTCTTTCTCTAAGCCTCTCTCTCTGTCTTTCTTCTACATACACACCATCCGCGTGTTTAGACGGTGAGGCGTGATACATACATGCCGCACCCCGGTCGAGTCACTGCAAGGATTTCTTCGAGACTCGTATCCCGCGCACTTCAACTCACGGGGTGCTCTCAAAGGCACACGCATGACCGGCAGGTCTACCCCAGCTGGTCGCCCGCATACACCAGTCAAAGCATCCCTTCTACAACCTGACCTCCACAAAACACCGCAACTACAGAAGCGAAACTCCCCGAAAATCATGCGCAAGCGGTTCCCTCCCTTTCTCAAGCAGTGTCCTCCCCTGGTCAAGCAGTGGTCTCCCATGCTCAAGCAGTGCTCTTCCCTACTCAAGCAGTCCCGCCCCCCCCGTCCAAACGCCCCCCCTCCGCTTACAGCCTAGCTCCAACCCTAGCGTCCAGCATCGGGGTAGATTGTGAGCGCGAGTTGTCCCACGCCGGCGCCATCGAGCCACCGACCTCGGGTGCGTCGGGATCCCCTTGCGAAAAGAACTCGCGAGGCGCTCCTTTCCCCTGTGATTCGTTCAGCACCCGGACCGCGGGCATGCGACAGCATTGTGACTGTTCCGCTTGTTGGTGGAACGTCAAAGGGTATAAAAAATAATCGGAAGTTTCCGCCTATTCGCTCAGAAAAAAACTATTCTATAATATTATGTGTGAAGGACTCGGTGTTTCTGGTGGGCGCATCAAGGCCTTTTTAGGTCTTGTATTACCGGTTGAAGATTTGGAGGCGGTCAGCCAATCGGTCAGAACCGCGGTCTCAGAGCATACGAATATCCTTGATGTATTGCTAGTAGTGTAGGAAGCGGTAAGTCAAGGGGCCAAACCGCTGTCACCTGCTGTAGCTTCATAAAAGCCTAAATATACTGGTTTTAGCGTAGGGGCGGTCAGTCAAGCGGTCAAGCTGCGGTCTCCTAGCATGAATACACTAGTTGCAGGGGGGCGGTCAGTCAGGAGGTCAAAATGCGGTCTCTTGTCATCTTTGCAAGCCGCTAACGCGGCGGGGGCAATGAGTTATTTCGGTTGTTCTCGAGAGACAGCAGTATGACCGCACGAGAAACTCTGTAACTCACCCAAAAAGTAGGCGCCGCCCGAAGAGCACTCCCATGGGCTATACGCACAGGCACACGACTAATTAAATTGCAAAGCACGCAGAGTGTTTTTTGGGCAGACTCTCAGCTGAGCAGCCCTTTCAGCCAGAACGCGCTGCGCCCAAAAGCACCCCACCCTTCACCCCCGCCATTTATTTATGTTTATACCTCGTGTATATTGTATACAGGTTGGATTGGCGTCGGTTGGCAACGATGCTGTAAAACACGTCAATCACTGCGTGAGCTAAACAGTCAGCGTGCCGTTTTTGTTTTCAATGGCGGTCGACATGGCTAGTGGTTGAGGTAGATCATCTGCGCGGGGGGGGGGGGAAGCCCTAACTCCGCACAAGGGGAGTGATTGTATCACGTAATGTGTATGTGGCGAGGCGCCCACCAGGCAGTTACAAAGTAAACCCCCGTTGCTGCCTGCGGGAGCGGTCGCACCAGAAAACAAATAGAAAACAAATCGATCAATTCGACGCTGTCATCCATATGCCAAGAAACCCGCCTCGCAAGAGGTTCTTAGCAGAATGTAGCTCACCCGTCAGGCGTATCGCCGAACAGCCCCAGGGCGCTTCGCGCTTGGTGCAAGCAATGTCTGCCTGGTCGGTAAGAACCCGACGTGCTCCGTCCCGGCATTGTAGGGATGCGAGGGTCTATGGTCATACGACTACGCCCATTGGACACCCCCCCCTTCGAAAGGGATGCGTGGGCCACGATCAGACGACTAAGGCAAGCAAAAAATCAATAGGCCTTCCCTACTCCGTCTCGAAAGGGGTGCGTGGTCAATGGTGACTAAGGCGAGCAACAAATGAGTACCCCCCCCCCCCCCCTACCGCGGCGCAAGAAAGCACTCACAACGTGCCGAAGCCCATCTCACAGGAAGCTCTTAGTAGGACGCAGCTCAACCGTACCATAGAATGGTATGGCTCTTTGGAGCGGTGGCTTCTAATTTGCGGCGCGTTTGCGTCCCATCTCGCGCTGCTGAAGTGCCGTGCCCGCGTCGTAAATATCGACGACGTTCCTTTACGGCATCCCAGTCTGAACGAGAATATAAAGGGCTTTGGATGGGCCTCCATAGTTCCCAGCATGCCATATATTTTACAATCAGACTGGTGTGCTGGTATGTGCTATGGGTTCCTCGAGACGAAATGATTGCCCTACGTGGCTTTATAGCGGTTGGGCGACAACGGCGGAAAATTCCGGCATTTTTCACTGTGTGCGACGGTTACACAACAATGGTACTGCTGTACCCTGTAACCCATCTAGTGCGGCATGACTCCAAACAGATTGCCGTCATCTTTCCGTCAAGGTGCCGTCATCTCACCGTCAAGGTGCCGTCCTCTCTATCCCACACTCGGGCCGTGTCCAGCGCTTCTCGAGGGTCGCTTGGGGCCCGACCACCCACATCTACTGCGGTTGCTGCTGTTGCTGCTGTTGCTGCTGCATCCCTGGCGTCAACGTTCCCCACACGCTCATCACGCTCCGCGAGTTCTCCATTTTGTGACGTAGACCTTTGCTCCGCCATACCTTGAGCTTGCTCTGTGGCTCCGCCCCCCCCGCGAGTCCCATCTCGCCGCCCGTGATGTCGTTGGCGTTGGGGAGCAGCGACGGGCACGGTTCTCGCGCCCCCCGCCTGCCCCCTGTCTAGGGTCGGGCCCGAGCGCTGCTGTGCTCTTCTCTCCAATTCTGCGCTGCCGTAGCGTCCACCCGCCCCCCTAGCGTTGCTGTCACATTGGTTTCGCCTCCTTAGATCGCTTCCGTCCACTCGGAAAGGCTTCCCCTTGTTAGTAGTCTTTCCGCTGCCTCTCCGTTTTGCCCCGCGGTTAGAGCCCGGACCGCCGCCTATACTGTGCTCCACTCCGTCGCCTCGACCCCGACGTGTCTCCACAAAAGGGTTCCCATTGCTGTCCACCTCCGTCAAGAACGCACCGTTGCTAGCGCGGGAACTGCCTTGCTTGCTGCCGTACTTGCCGAGGTTTGACGCGGAAACTTTAGGCTGTGAGCTGGGTACTCTCTTCCCACTTCTCGTCAAGGCGATCACCCGTCGGTCTAGGGAGACTTCGCGGCGCGTAGAGGCCGGGTCGGCGTTTCTTACCCAGCCGTTAACGCTCCGCATGGTGGCCACTCTTTTTCGACGCAGACTAGGCTTTGCTCGCCGCTTCTCGCTCGCCCGCAGATGAAAAAGTGGGAACTCTTTTTTTGGAGAGTCTTTTTTATCTTTTGTAGAACCTCCTGGTTCTTCTGGAGAACCTCTTGGTTCTTTTACAACACCGCTTGACTCTTTTGCAAATTCTCTGGCTTCGCACGCGGCCGGTTCCTCTCTATTAGTAGCATGCTCGTCATGTTCGCAGTCACGTTGTTGGAGCAGCGATCTGACCGAGGCACCCCCAGGTTGTTGACAGTGTGCCGCATTCACAGATGTCGTTAAATGTGGCCGGGATACTGCCGACGCGATACTGCAGCCGGACTTGCTCCTCCGCGAACGAGCACCTTTCGCGTACGCCCTGATGGCGAAACCGAGCACGGAGGTTGGGCGTAATGCAGCGGCTGATGGCGTGGTGCTTATTTTGTTGTTGGATTTATCTACTCTACGAAGAAAGAAGGATAGGCGTAGGACAGGTAGGCGTAGTCTACGCGTTGAAGGCATGTACGGTAACGACTACTGACGCTATGACTACGAGGGAAGAGGTACGTACAGGTACAAATACACATGAGTGACAGGTTTGGTTGTGTACGGTCATTGCTACTGCTGACCGTCGACAAGCAAATCGCTGAGTTTCTAGTTCTCATAATACCCTGGTACGTCATAAAAAAAAACGGAATCGTCAAGCTAGGGATGGCATTGTACTGTAAACTGTCAGTAGGTGCCTACAGAATGTGTTGATACTGTCCAATATCTGTTGGGAAGATATACTCCAGGGCGATTACTACTGTCTCGCACAAACCTGACCTCGTTAACTCCACCGAACTGCTTGTTCTGCTCAGCAGCCACGGGGGGCGGTCGGCGCAGTTCGCCTTCCCACCGGCGAGGGTTTTCCTCAGAAGCTGCTTCCAACGACATCGATCGGTGATGAGGGAGGCGGAAAACAATGTTTTTGAGAACGGGAGTTTCCACCACCACGGCCATGGAGGTACAACATAGTACACGACACTATTTAAGGCATGCCTACTTTGGGTCAACTCTCATTTTTTTTGTGAAGCACGGTATATCCCACACTATTTCCAGGATAAAGTATATTTCCTATGTTTCATGCAAGAGTCGAATCAACCTCGACCGTTTTTCACGCCCAATCGCCGCGTACTGTAAATAAATACCGTACTCGTATGTATACCGTTTGTAGTGGTCTCGCCGCAGTATTAATGCCATACCAGGAGCGGGACAATACAAGCAGTATGTAGGTTAAATGCCCATGGTCCCGTGGTGCACATGCCTTGTGGTGTGCAACTACTGCGGTGCATCCAGCTTGCACCCAGAGGTGTTCCCCACACTGTTGTGCACAGGTGTGCCCACCAGAGTAACAAACCCTGGGCAATATATAACCCAGTACACAGAATCTTGGCTGTCGTCGGCCGATACATAATTTATCTTGCACAAGGAGCAGTACGTTGTACTGCATATTTGCGTATACGACGGCTGCACCGCTTCCACCTTGCCTGTGGTGCGTACATACCGCTCTAGACGAAATTATAAGGACCGTTTTTACATCAATACACATTGTCGGATGGCAAGCATAACAATCATATGAATATAAATAGTTTACCATATTCCCGCCAAGAGATGTACCTGGTAGACAATCAAATACCAGGTATGTATATGCACCAAGTACAATGATACCACGTATCATACGCGCTCGATACCATCTGGTCCAACTGCAACCCTCGGCTTACCCGTTCGACAGACTCCTGTCGCAGCCTGCGTGCCTTCGGTGCGAGAGCCTCCCTAGAGTCGTACCCCATCAACGGATGGGCCAAGCGCTCCAAAACGCTCATGGAAGTTGCCTTCGCCACTCGAGGTTGGGTATTGTACCGTCCCTGTGTCGTCCGTTTTTTCAAGAGGAACAAGTTCGAGTTTGACTACTGAAAGTACGAGTGTCCAGGCCATACAATCTGTATGAACCTCACAAATACAATCTGTATGAGCCCCTACGTGTGCGTACAGCATACATAAATCAAAAGGCGATGTTCGCCTTTAACTTTCGCCAGTCTGGTTGCTGCGAGCTGCGTATGATGACACCGGCGCAGCGACTTTGCCACCTATGAGTCTACTGATGTAATGTACCTGGTACATATACTGGAATGTCTCGAGCATTTTCATAGTATTATTAGAGCGGTTTGTGATGATTTTGAACGCTTGAACAGGCGGCGTTTGCAAGCCAGGGCGTTGAATACCAGCAGGGCGTTGAACACACGCAGGGTGTTGAGTGCACGAGTCACTGAATCGCGGTCAGTCACTCATAGCGAATGCACCATGTGCGTTCGGTGAGCGTTGCAGCACATCGAAAAGGTCCCGTGTTTCGCAGCGCGTTCTGCAGTATTGCTCCGCACCTTCAGGACTCGCATGCCGGGGTCTACCCGTGGTCGAATGTAGACAACGTCCGGCCCGCTTTGACCTTCGTCTGGAAATGATGGGACGAGCGCACCACCAGCGGCTCGCACAGCCTCTTGCGCCCTCGTTTTTCTGTTCTGCTCCTCAGGAACAAGGCACAGCAGAGACTGCAGCTCGGGGTTGAGACAGCTGGAAGGGAATGCGCTAGCATTGCCAGCCCCCATCCACGGCGGTTGTGTCTTCAGAGGTGATGTCCCGCGACTGACACCATCACCAGCATGCTCGACACCCTGACCGGATTCTACATCAGCACCGTCGCGCCCGTCGCTTGGATCACACGGCTCACCACACACAGGGCATTCGGATAAGGTGACGACCCCGACGGGGCTTTGATACCCGCACAGCCTGCACGCCGTCATGCTGAAAATGCCCTATCGACGCTCTCCCGACTCCCAGAGCAATCGATTTCCTCGTGACCGTCGTCTTTCGTCGGAAATCTACCACAGATGGTAGAACTATGTGACGGTTTCATATATCCCAAACTCCCTGATGGAAACCCCTGAGGCGGTTTTCTTCGGCTTTGGTGGTTATGGGGAGGTGAACTCTCAGAGTCTGGAGCAGCCAGGTAGGCGAGAGGCAAGGCAAGGGAGGGTTGGGCATTGTACTATGTTGGGGTCTAGGGTATGCGCTCTTATGTGCGGTGGCTTTGCACAGCGATGGCGTGGTTTGAAAGCAGATTATTCGGTAGTTGTCTGGGTTGTGGTCGTCGCGACAGTCGTGGATGTCCATAGCTCTCTGTGAGCCGCTTCCGCCATGGAAGTTGACCACCCTGCGAGCGTGTCTTCTGCCACGACAAGCTAGTTGCTCAGGGTGTTGCACAGCCACTGCTATATAGCAGCGATGGTCACTAGGAACGCTTGATCCAGGAGCATCGATGCTTTTCTGCCCTCTGCCAAGCATTCGACAAACCTCTCCAACCACCGATCACGCGGTCATTTTCAAGCTCTGGACTACCTGGTGTCGTTTTTGGGGAGAAACAACTTGAATTTAGTGGGGGATCATTTTTGCAGTACTCGTTGTGGTGGACGTCCCACGAGGTTTAGCGAGGTGCTGCTCTGGTTTACATCTAACGCCCTACGCTCTCCACCCACCCTCGCAGGCAAACATGGCGGACTACGAGCCCCGAGGGATCACCGTGCGCGATGTCGCCGCGGCTGATTTCATCAAGGCGTACGCGGAGCACCTGAAGAACACTGGCCGCGTGGAGCTCCCGTCGTGGTGCGACTTGGTGAAGACCGCCCCGCACAAGGAGATGTGCCCTTACGACCAGGACTGGTACTACATCCGCGCTGGTGAGAGCAGGAGAAAGAGAGGTGGTGGTGGTGGTGGTAGAGGAGAGGACGAGCAAAGTCGGGAGGGAAATGGAGCACAGGAATGAGCGGTACGTTGCTGCTGTATGGATGTTGCTCGACGTGGTGGGCGCCGATAACACGTTTTGATTGCTTAGCCGCAGACCTGGTAGTCTACAGCGGCTCCAAGCACACAGCAGTAGTACTCGCAGCAGGAACAGGCGTGATGTCTTCCAGAGTGTTGCCTCAGGTACGTTTGGAATGTTTCCGTGCTCGTGGTGCCTTTGCCTTTTGAACTTCGCATTGTTGGCAGTTTCTTGAGGCTACGTACGTACTGCTGTACGCCTTGACAGTTGCAAACTCGGAGCGAGTGGACGACGCCTGTAGCAAAGCGGGGCCGTTGCGTGCCATGATCAGTTTTTCGTCGCATGCGATTGGGGTCAAACATCAGCAGTTGTGTGCATTTGTGTTTTTTCCAGTACAGTAGCGCGCGCGCGTTGAGACACCTGTTCCAGCCGCAAGCAGTAGCGGTAGATTATAATGGCAGATGAAACGTAACGAGTGCGTAGCGTAAGTGGAAGCCGTGCTGCTATGCCGAAGATCTGAACAGCAGCGAAGAGGACTTCTTTGCGATAGATTAGTCAACCGCCTCGACATCAGACGACCCTGGTGGCGCCTACCTAGCCTGTGTTTTTCAGTTTATACCGTACCGAAAACGTATATTCGTAGAGATGTCGCGGCGTTTTTGTCGGGCTTGGCCGACCTGGTTCTGCTTACGGAGAGCAAGACGAAAGCAGCGTGGGCTGCGCAGCAGCAGTGGACACCTGCTGCTATAATACTGTATATGCGCACTTGGTTGGCTCAGGGGGACATTGTACGCGGCTCAACCAACCTAGAGTCTTTTCCAAGCCACAGCCTCCGGACTCCGGAGCCGACGGATTCAACCTTCGTAAAATCTTTCCAAGCGCAACATCCACGCCGGCCGATTCAACCTAAAGTCTAGCCCGGAAATCTTTTGAGGGGTTGCTCCAATTTCGAGTATCGATACTTTACACCCTGGGCAGATGAGAAAATCGGCAGCAACAGCAGTGCTGTACCAAGCTTACCGGTGTGCCAGGCACAGCAGTACTACTGTAGGTATACCAGAGGTACAGATTGCGTCTGCGACGAACACGAAGACTCCATTGCCATACGCACACGTCAAGCACAAATAATGTCTGGTATAGACTATAGACACGTCCCCTTCGTGCAACCGTGACATGAGGAGCATAAGAGCAATATACTTGATAGGGAGATCGGTCGGGCCGTTTTCGGCGTGTCAAGGCCTCTTTTGGCATACCAGTTTTAGTGTGTTCGCGGTCAGTCAAGGAGTCAAACCGCGCGTCAAGGCACATTTCTACCTTGGCCTTAGCTTAGTTTTAGTGCCTGGGGCGGTCAGGCAATCGGGGGTCAAGCGTCAAACCGCGGTCTCCTGTGAATTACGTATCTGGACATGTTCGATTTTTGGCTATAACCCTAGCCGAGGGTGTGACGTCGGGCCTGTTTTTTTTGGTTGGGCTGTATGGGGCACGATTGCTGTGCGACAGCGCTTACGGCACAGCTGTAGCGGTTGTTCTGGCGCATGGAGACATTTGAGGGTTTGTTGCCTTGTTGCCTTAACCCCTTTAGAACCGCAGTTCTGGTTTGGGGACAAACTACTTGAAATTTGAGTGGATTGCCCCCAAAACGGGACTGCGGTTCTAAAAGGGTTAACATTGAGGCCGTAAAGCCGAAGGATACCCTGTGGTCGGTCTATAAAACTACTGTAGTACCTGGTGCAGAGCGAAGTATCATGTCTCCGTAAGTTCAAGTTTGGGTCGGACTGTCGTAGCAACCGTTGTAATCCCGACTATTGGCTAGAGTCGTCGCAGCCATAAGCCAGTCCAGGACACTCACTGGCCGCGTTGGTGCTACGGACAGCATGCAGGTTCCGGCGATGTGCCCCGTGAGAGCAACAGACAGTGTTGTAACACCACGTATCGACCGTGTGAAAGTATGGACACTCACTGGCTGTGTGGGCGCCGCAAACAGCATGCAGGTTCTGGCGACGTGATCTCGTGAAAGCAACAACAGATACCTGGTAGTATTACGACTCAACGGAACGACCAAGTGAGGTATTACGACAGCGAAATCAGTTGTTGGCGATGTGCTCTCGTTTAGAGAAAAAACAGAAAAACCGTAACGTACTCGACTTGGTCGTTGCGCTGTGTTTCTTACCTGTCGTTGCTCTATTACGGGGGACCATAGTTAATAGGACCTATGGTATACTTAAAAACCTATATATTTGACAATTTTTACTAACAATATTTGGTCCTATTAACTATGGTCCCCCGTAATAGATAGCGAGAGCAAATCGCCAAAACCTGCTCGCTTCCCTTGCCCCCCTACTGTTCACAACAAAAGCAACCAATGCTTGATTTTGCCGAGAGCATTCCCCTGCAAGGACGGCGCAACGAACAACAACGCTGACGCCCTGGAACCAACGACGATGCTCGCACCCCACCGCAACCATAAGCTTTTTCCGTGCTCAACACCTTCGTTCCAGCTCGTGTTTCACGTAACCCCACCCCCTTACGACCAAAACCCCCCTGTGACTGATGTAATGTGGCTCTCGGTATCAGCAACCGCCTCTAGGTGGGACGCCCCGTATTCTGAAATTGTTGGTGGGTACCTACGTACCTCCGTGAGCTATTTGTGGACTTGAAAGTAGTAGTAGGTAGCAATGGCCTTCTCAGTGTTGTCCAGTCAGCCAGTCGATGAACGTATCGAGCGGCTTAACTAACACCGTATCCTTTGTGTGTGTGTCGTACCACATATACTCGACGGATCGATATCCGTCGCACATGATGCACATACGTACAAGATCCAACGTGTTCCGTCACGAGTCTTTTTCCCGTCAGTCTGTGTGGGAGTGGTGTTGGTTATAGCCTCCCCACCCCCTACACCACCCGAAAAGCCCGTATCTGTAACACAAGCACTGTGCTGCTCTCGGTTCGAGCAACCTTTGCTATAGCCCGATGCCTCCTATTCCACGCGCACGGTGCCCCCCCCCCCCCCCCCCCTCTCCGTCCGGGCACTGTTGGGATACGAGGGTCTATGGCCATCAACTTCGTCCATGAATGACATGAGTACACCCTCCCCCCCCCTCCGCGTGCACACTTGACCCTCGTCGGCAACTCCACCATTCCAACACGCGTTTTGCTCCCCACCCCCCTCCCCCCCCCCCCACATCTACCTCGCTTATCCCTTTTCCCTACAAATATCTTGTGGTCTATGCCTGTAATGTGCCACTCGGTGCGAGCAGCCGCGGTCGCCCGCAAGGTGTACCTTCGCCCCGGGCGCGGCGTCGGCGGCCTGAGCAAGGCTTTCGGCACGAAGGCGCGCAGGGGGACCATGACCAACACCCACAAGCCGGCTTCCACGGGAATCATCCGCCACGTGCTCCAGCAGCTCGAGTCGCTAAAGGTGAGGGAAACACACATATATCGGGGGTCGTGTCACTTGGGTGAGGTGTTTGGCGGACAGGTTGTTTTTGGCAGCGCTTTCAACGGGTCGAGTCGAGTTCTCGCGGTTCCTGTTGGGCTGGGTCACACAGGACCCGACCCGTGAGATTACAAACACTTTCTGACGAGACCCGTGAGTACCCGTGAACAGCGTTGTTTTTCGTGCCTCTTCGTTGGATGGGAGTGCCACCCACGCACGCGCGACGCGGCATAGCAGGGGGGGTGAATAATTTGGGGTCTATGACGTGGTGACGGCTCTGTCGATCGTCTGTTTTTCTTGATGGAACACATGCACGTTGTTAGCGGTTTGGCTTGGTGAGAGTGCTGGCTGGCCCCTGCCTGCTCCGCTTGGTCGTCGTCGGTGTGATCTTGAAGCCTGTAGTGGATTATTGGTGGGTTGTTGTGTATCACCCACCTTCGAAGCGTGTTTTGCACTTGGCGCAAAGTCCCTGCGATATCATATAAATGTGTCTTGACGGTGGCGGTATTGGTGTAACTACTGTAAAACGGTTGCATCTTTAGTGACGCGGGTGCGTCGTGTATCGTCCGTCTGTATCATCTTCAATAGTTTTTACCATCGTGAACGGGTGGAGTAGTGATGTTCGGTGTTGGGCTGGGTGGGGTTTTTGTGTCGAGGAGGTGAACTCAAACATATCGTCATGCAATTGGAGCTCTTCCACCCACGGGCAGTTGGGTTCCATCTGGATGCGTGGTCACTGGTCAAAGGACTACAGGAAGGCAAGCCACGAATGAGTACGGCCCCTCCATTGATAGTGTTTTGAGTTCATGATTTGGAATGACTTCAATCCGAGCCTTGGTAAAGTTCGAGGGGAACGGCGAGGATTTGACGCTGCCCGTGTCGTTTGTCGATTGGCCATGGAGGAAGCGCAGTGAAGAAGTTTCTGTGTGAATGACAAAAAAAAGGATTATGAAACAAGAACCTCCTACTCATTCTGAGCGCCTCTTTTTCCACTTGGATATCGAACAAAAACACTATTAATGGACATCCAGTATTTAGTATTATTGTATACCTTTCGTTTGGGAGTCCAGGAGTCGATGCTCGGCGTGGCGTTAGTCGATCGGTCAGGGAGGAAGCGCAATGAAGAAGTTTCTGTGTGAATGACAAAAAAAGGATTATGAAACAAGAACCTCCTACTCATTCTGAGCGTTTTTTTTTTATCCACCCGTAAGTCCAACATGTAAACCAAACACTCGCACCGTTTTAAGTTGGAAGGCGAGCAGCTGATGCTCTGCCCGGCGTTAGTAGATAGGTCAGGGGGGAAGACGGTCCGTGAAAAAGTCTCCTGTGTGAATTGCCAAAAGATAAGGTATCAATAGAGAACCTACTCATTCTGCCCTGGGCCATGTATTTTATAGGCCCACTACTCGTAGAAAAAGGTGCCTGTGTGCCGTAATCGTTCGCCCGGTCGGGAGACCTCGGTTGCGCGGGAGGCGTTTTTTCTCGAGTTTGCGTCTCTTGTACAGCTCGACGTGCTTGTTGCTTTTGTTCAGTTCGTCTGCCGGTTTTTTTTTTTGTTCAAGTTTGACAATTGAGTCGGGGGCGCGGTGAAGAAGTTTCTATGTGAATGACCCAAAAAGGATTATGAAACAAGAACCTCCTACTCATTCTGAGCGCCCCGGGAGAATGTCCGAAATGGTTGAGGCTACCGCACGACTTTTTGTTGATATCGATGCTGCCTAACTTGTGCTACAAATGTTTCTTTCGTCGGACAGATCACACAGATCTTTCCAACTTGATGATGTAGATCTTTCAGGGGAGATAGATAGATAGATAGATCCCTGATCTGTATGATCTACAGCTCTAGTTGGCCGTTGAAATCCCTGTAAACTGCGTGGTGTGGGTCGTATTTCCTGGGTTGGATCTGTACTACACCGATCCCTGCACTGCATCTGGGAACGGCAAGTTAGGATTACTGTAGATTGTCTAGATCGTGATCAGTCCGAAGTGTGGGGGTCGTATTTCCTGGGTTGGATCTGTACTACCCCGATCCCTGCACAGCATCTGGGAACGGCTAGTTAGGATTACAGTAGATTGTTTAGATCGTGATCAGTCCGAAGTGTGAAACCTGTGCTAAGCTACTGTACTCGTAGGTTGTTGAGTCTTTTTGTGTAGATTTCTTACAGTGTGTCCGCTGTTTGGTCGATACTCAAGCTTTTTTTACTTTGTGCGTCGGAGTACGTAGCCTCTAGTGGGGTCCGTGGAGTGTCCGAATTCTAACACGCTGCCGAAACGTTGCACTTATTCACACATTCAGACAGATCAAGATATATCTATTATCCTAAACGGCCGTTATGATGGTTTGTGCAGGATATTTACAGTACAGATCCAACCCAGGAAATATGTTCCAGATATTGCGGGTATACGGCTCCCGCCCGATAGCATGAGCTAGATCATACAAATCGTACAGATCAGGACAAGATAGTCTATCTGCATGAGAAGTAGATAGGACGTGCGTGTAGGATTCGATGATCTTCATGAGGTGAAGATAGTTACGTCGAAGCAACAACAGCGTAGTAGCGTTGGCTTACTGTAAGACACTTTTCGTTGCTGCACTTCCATCGCTTTGCGCTTTTTGTTTTGATGGCATGCCTCCATTTACGCTACGTTCTCACCCGCTTTTGTCTTCGACATGCCTCGCAATAATCCTGAACTCTAAACTACAGGTGCCACACCGGGCATACTTATATATTTACGCGAAGATATCAGAACACCAGCCGACTATATAGATGGGCTACGTATAAGCTGCAGGTTCTTTTCACTATATTTGAACATTCAAACTCAAACCAAAGGTGTGTGAGATCGAAGAAATCCTCAAAAAGTCATATTCGCCTTTTGTCTTCGACATGCCTCGCAATAATCCTGAACTCTAAACTACAGGTGCCACACCGGGCATACTTACATATTTACGCGAAGATATCAGAACACCAGCCGACTATATAGATGGGCTACGTATAAGCTGCAGGTTCTTTTCGCTATATCTGAACATTCAAAACTCAAACCAACGGTGTGTGAGATCGAAGAAATCCTCAAAAAGTCATCTTTGCAAGCTTGGTGTGATATTACGTGATAACACTGAGCACTTGAACTCGGGTTTTATTTTTTTGTGCTGACCCCGCTTGGCAGGTGGTGGAGAAGATGGACAACGGAGGACGCCAGATCTCTCGCGTGGGCCAGCAGGATCTTGACCGCATCGCTGGTGCCGTTGTCCGCGGGGATGACTAAACCTTCCAACAGCCCACCTCACCTCGAACACGGTCGGGACAGCTGCGGTTACTTCGGTAGCAGTATGCAGGGCTCGTGCAATGCAAGCACGTGGTTCGCGGGCAGGACTCTGCTTCGCGAGTTTTTGCGCTAGCACCTGAGTTTGCACAATTGCTTTGTGAAAATAGCCCTGGTTGGCCAAAAACGCCCCACTTTTGAGAGTGTGTTTTTTGAGCCGCTGGACGTCTGCGGGAGGGGGGGGGGATGGCAGCGCTGATGGGTGGGCTCTTTTGTTGCTGCTGTTGTTCTGCTTCGGGCGACTCAATAAAAACTGGCTGAGACTCCTTGTGTCCCCTTTTTTTTTTTCTTCTTTTCGCCGTCGATGGTTGGTTCGACGAAAAAAAATCGCCGCCACGCCTGTCAGTGCAAACGATGGCGCCGTGCTCGCCTTCGTAGCTTTCAGCCGTCATGCGGGTCTGTTGCTAGTGGTCTTCTCGGGTCTCTATGCCTCTTCATGTGGCTGACTTAAAAACTCAACTACGAGTATTCCGAGATAACTGGAGGTTGTCATGTTGGGCCAAGCTGTCATGCTCGCGAATCTGCCCGGTCTTTGCCGGCATCCTAATGCTCATGAAAAGTGCGCGTAGGTACTCGTACACGAAGCCACTTTTTGTGTGTGTTTGTTGATGCCAGTCTCTGTAAATCTTGGCGGCACGACCTCGATTCGTCCTGTGTATAAAGCCTACAGACCCGTATGACACCCCAGTGCCCGCTATGTGCAGCTGCATCCTGCACAAAACTGTGTGAAGGACGTGTGTCGTCAATTTCAACCTTGCACGTCGGCCCAGGCCAACCGGACCCCACCTCTAACCCGAGCCCGAACCCCAAGCCTTCGGGGGGCTCGAGGTCGACAGGGGCAGTCACGCGGCCCCGCCGCGTGTTTCGGTGGCGTTTTTCCGAAAAAAAGCCGGGCGGCCGAAAGACCCGCATCCTGCACCGAAGTTTGGCGCAGGGTGCATCTGCACATAGCTCGCGTCACTCCTCCCACAGGGTTGACCATCGAACTCCCTGTGGTCTCTGCGCCTACTCAAGACAGAACGACCACCCCCCCCCCCCCCCCCTATGGTTCCCCTTTACAAACCACTTTGGGCGCAAGGAAAATCCCCGATTGGATTTATTTCAGAGTCCATACAGGAAATATTGACATTGATATCAATTGCCACCTACCGAGGGCTCGATTTTCGGCCGCCAGAGCGATAGAACTAGACCCTTCGGCCACTGCAAGTATGGAACCCACTCTTATTTCAAGTAGTTTGTCCCATAAATGGTTGCAGTTCTCAAGCTTTCGACTACTACTCTAGTGCTGCACTCTACGTGTATGTAAATCCGAGTCCAATTTCAAGAGCTCTGTCCCATCAAATCGAACTGCAGTACTCAAAAGTTATAATAATAGGCGACAAGCAAGCGGTCACAAAGGAGCTGCACACCTCGCACCTATGATCGCTTCCCACTGGATGATTTATATCTTTCAGGCAGATGATCTGTATGATCTAGCTCATGTTGCCGGGTAGAACCGTACAATCTGCATGATATACTTCACCACATGTGTCCCGGGTTGGATCTGTACCATACAGATCCTACACAACAAATTCTCACAACGGCAGGTGAGGAACTAGATCATCTACATATTATATAGAGATATCATGATCTGTCTGATCTGTCCGATGTGTGAAAGGTTGCCACGAACACGGGGGCGGGTACGGTTCTGAAGTGGTGGCGATCGTGGGAGTCATATTATACCAGTCTTAAGGTTGGCTCGAGGTTTTTAGTCTGTTCACATGGCACTAAGAACATGTAAATATCTCTTTACACCTCTTTTCTCCCCAGCGAAGCGACTGTTACACACTCGTCGTACATTTTGGGCAATCGGCGACGTTGAAGTTTTGTTAGTGTCAGACGGAAGAATGACGTCATCTCGATTACTCCGTTGGAGGTGACCGAGGGAAGCTTGAAAACGTTCCGCCGAGTGAGGTGGTGGTGAGTGTGTCGCAGGGTGCAGATATGACAGCAAAGGCCCTCCTCCGCAAGACCACCTGCCTATACGAGTCCGAGCCAGGAAGTACCCGGTGGAACCTATACGCAAAATGAGCGTTTTCTCCAGCCCCTCGGTGTAAACAACCATCAGCACAACCTGTATCCACATCCAACTCAAGTTGATGTGAGATAAAATGTTATCCCTGAACCAGATACGGTATCTTACAGGACTCAGCAGGGCCGATTGGAGGCCAGGGAGCGACAACATACTTCAAAGTATGACACGAGGGAATACCACAGCGTGAGCTGTGGGTTACTGCCGTAGGCGTTCAACACATGAGAGCTATTCAGTCTTTCCTTCTAAAGTCGAAGATGCTAATGGCAAATCTTAAATGGAATGATATACAGCACAACCAACAAACAACCATCACCAGATCATCTCCGGCTGATTCACGCGCACCCCCCCGCCCATGGACGGCGCTTGGCGCTTCATGCAAACAATGTCTGCCTCATTGGTCAGAACGCAACGTGCTCCGTCCCGGCATTGTACGGATGCGAGGGTCCATGGTCATACGACTACGCCCATGTATGACATCGAGTGCACCCCCCCCCCTCCCCCGCCCCATTTTAGTGTAGTTTACTGCTATTAATAGACGGGACGGCGCCTGATCTCCCAGATCTCCATGGCGTCGCTGCGGTTGTATCGGAAGCACTGCTGGAACTTCAGCGGCAATCTTATCCCTTCGAACGCCTTCCGTCTCGACGCGCAACCATCACCAATTCCTCGTCCATCGGCCGCGTCCGTAACATCCACGACGTTTCCCAAGAGAGCCTTATATCCCGTCGCCGAAACCGACAGCTCCGCCAATGAAAAGTTGAACCGCTTTTCGAGGGCGAGGTACAGCACCACTGTCTCTCCTACCCCCCCCGCAATGAAACTCGAAAGCATTTGGCCACCCGAGGGCGGCGGCTCTTTCCTTCCTGGGTCTTCTTTCGAGTCCGTTTCGACGCCAACGTTGCTGGTATTGGCCGGTGCGACGTAGCCGGCGAAACCTTGCCGTTGTTGTCGTCTCCATGGTGACGACGGCGGTTCGGTATGCGCGGACACATCATCTACCGAGGGGGTCGATGGCAGCGGACACCGCGAGCGCTCTTGACTTGATTCCTTCGTAGCCGTGCCCCGCATACCCCCTCCGTTCGCCTCACGCGACGCGCTGTCGTGGTGAGCTTGGTCACCATCGTCGCCGTTGGACGGTGGCAGCGGCGGCGGCGGCGGCGGCGGCGGCGGTGGCATGAGCAACTTCAACACGTCAAAAAACGCCTCCGTCAGGCCCTCGTCGTAGATCACATCCGCGGCCAAAATGACGAGCGACGGTGTCGGCTCGCCCGTCTCGGAGAGTAGCGGCGGCGACAACAACCTCTCCAGCTCGCCTTCGCGCCAGTTGAACGTGGAATCGCAATCAGACTGGACCCCGTCCTTGTCATCGTGTTCCGGTCTGGTCGCTGTCGCCTTTAGATTGCCATCTCCATTGCTGTGATCCCTGCGGTCGCCCTGTTGACCAGGGCAAGCGAGCGTTTGGGCGGGGGAGGTCCGCTCATGTGTACCATTTCGACCATAAATAGGAAGCACACTTCGACGCTTTTTTACCATTCAAACGCCCCCTACACTTGCGATCAGATTGTGACGTTGTAATCAATAACGTACTGCGGATGAAGCGGTATCTCGAATTGTATTCAAGCTCCGCTTTCCCAGAGTATCTATATAATCTGTGCCGCTCCTTATCTTCGGGAGCTTGCTCCGGCTGGTTATTGTCGTGTGTAACAGTTTTTTCTTAGAGCGCGCAATCATCTGCAACGGGTCACCCGTTCGCTCGCAAAAACGCGTCGGGGTGTCATAGCAGAGCGGTAAACTAGGTATCAAGGCTCAAGGAGAGCATAGGACACGCCTAACTCTCGGAATTGGTCACGCACCGGGAATAAAACAATGCACAACCACCGGGGGACGAATCACACACACCGATTCGGCCACATATACGCATCACGCGACATACGAAACACCAGCTACCGACGTGCATTCAAGATTGAAATTCACACCCCGGACAGATCATGTTCAGATCATGTGCAGATCATCGATTCCCACAGTACATGATAAAGACCCCTCTAGGCAGTTATATATCTATTTCTCGATCTTGTATGATCTAGCTCATGTTGCCGTGTGGGACCCGTACAACCTGCATGATCTAGCGCATGCTTTCTGGGTTGGATCTGTACTATGAAGATACTGCACAGTCTCTCACAACGGGCAGGCGAGGAACAAGGTGATCTGTAGATATATAGATCATGATCTATCCAAGGATTGAAGGTTTTTCCTGCCGCTAGGTGCTTTGTACCGTCCGCCCCCCTCAAAAATCGAGCTCGCAACCGAGTCCTCACAGGAAACCCACGGCAGCAGCCTCCAGACAAACGGGGCCATAACATTGACGTCGAGACAAAACGCCATACCAGGTACACAGCTCGGTGGAAACCCCCACCCTTTTCCGACCCCCTTACCTGAGGACAAATCGCACTGTCCGTGGGCCCCTCTTCTTGGGAAAGCGTGAACCAATCGAGCTGCCGCACCGCTGCCACCCTCCCCCGCGGCCTGCCCCCTCTGCGCCTATCGCGGCCTCCTCTCATGTTTCTTTCTTCAGCACCACCTGCACCATCAGGAGCTGATCCATCGCTGCTGTCGATATCGCTGTCGTCGAGCGTAGCGTCTGTCGCTTCTGTAGTGGCAGCAGCATCATCATCATCAGCAGCAGCAGCAGCAGTCGCAGCGGCATCGGTGTCGTTGTCCGAGGAGGGGGAACGGCCGTCTTGGGCGAAGAGGTGAAGGTTTGCCTCCACGTTACGGGCGAGCACTTTGAGCACCTGGCCGTTGAGTGCATGCAAGCGCAAGTTTTAGCCACCACAGCTACGTACGTCCAGTGAAGTACAACACCACTGCGCAGCTCTCTGAGGCGCGATATTTCAAGCTGAAAAAAAGCTCGACGCAACCATATTCGGCCCGCCCATAAGTAATATTACGGAGGCCCATAGTAAGCAGGGCCCATCATACGCACAAAAAACTATATATTCCAGTATTTTTACGAAGCGTATTTGGTCCTGATTACTACGTCCCCCCGCAATAGCGTACTAGTATGCTATTGATAGTACTTACAAGCAGTAAAGTGAGCTGCCCACCGTGACGTGCTGCTTATGTGTTCGTTTCGCAAGCCCTCAATGAACGGAAGAAGAGCGTTTAGCAGCACGATGGACGCCTCATGCCGTTCACGGCACCCGCCGCAAGACACCGCTGTCCGTACGAGTAGGTGTCGTTTTCGTTCTCTTTTTTTCTTCCATCCCATTCAAATCGACTCCGTCCTTCTTTTTTTTCTCCCTCCTATTGGTCGCCTATTGTAACGGGGGGCCATAGTTAATAGGACCAAATATTGTTAGAATGGTCAAATATATAGGTTTTTATGTATACCATAGGTCCTACTAACTATGGTCCCCCGTAATAGTCGTAACTCAGATCCGGGGTCACATATTACTAGTAGGCGCTCCCCCCCGCCCCCCCCCCCCCCCCCCCCCCCCCCACCTCGCGCTTTGTTCAAGCAATGTCTGCCTGGTCGGTGAAAACCCGACACGCTCCGTCCCGGCATTGTAGGGATGCGAGGGTCTATGGTCACACGACTACGGCCATGCATGAGATCGAGTACATCTCTCCTATCGAGTACACCCCCCCCCCTCCGACTACGGTACGCGCCTTGCATTTTTTTTTTCGCGAGAGGGTTAAGCACTTTCTTCCGTCGTCGACCCGGGTTGAATTACTGCAGCGGTTCGGCAAGAGCACCGCACGCGAGTGAGATTGGCATGTCGATTACCGCCCCCCTGCCGATACGGTGACAACAGCAGTAAGCGCCGATTGGACCTTACATCATGCTCTACTAAAGAAACAAAAAGAAGTCAGTCGTCCCATTCGAGAGCACCTTATTGAGGTCAATCAAAAAGGCGGGTTGAAACTCATGCAGAGGGTCGTTATCGATAAAAAAAAGCTTAAATCAGGTGCTAGCTCTGGACGCGGGCTACGGTAGGAGTTACGGTAGGAGTGACACCTGCTTTTTGCCTTCTGAGGCTCCTCACCCGGAGAAATTTGTACTATTAGCAAGTCAATACCAAGTCACTCAAAAATGAAGTTTTGAAAAAAAAAATGAAAGGTGCAACCCAGTGAATCAATCACGAAATTATTGCTATTACGGGGGACCATAGTTAACAGGACCTATGGTACACATAAAAACCTATACCTGGTATGTTTAACCATTTTTACTATAAAATATTTGGTCCTGTTAACTATGGCCCCCCGTAATACTACTAAATATAACAATCAACACTACTACTGTCATAATAAGAATAATAAGGATAACAACAATCTTACTGACAATGATAATTAATGATAAACAAGGGTAAGAAAAAACAGAAGAGTACCTTTTTTAGGTACTACTGGCTACTGGCTGGCCCATATTGTGGTACTGCTGTACCTCATTGTGGTAGTCCGTGAGGTAGCATCTCCGGGCGACACGGGCCGCGACCAGGCCAGCGACGCCAGGACCGGAGCCAAGCTCCAACACCTGCATCGGGCAATATTGATTAGCGCCAACGAACGAGAGGAGGCGAACACAAGAAGTTAGGAACGGCCTCAAAGCGGCAGGAAATAGTTGTACACGACACTATGCACTCAACGCATTGGGAGTTAACCCTTTCAGAACCGCAGTCCCGTTTCGGGGACACCCGACTCGAATTCTAAGTAACTTGTCCCCAAAACGGGACCGCGGTCCTAAAAGGGTTAAGTTTTTCAGGCTCGGTTTTTGTACGAAGTTAAGAAAGTGGCCATTTTTATATTGAAGTTAGAGTAGGGCACACCCTGCCTGGCCCAAGAATAAGAACTTCAGCCTGGCCCAAAACAAGCAAAACAGATGCTCCTGAGTGTTGTGTCGCATGCTGTGGGCAGGCAGTCCAGGTTTTGTACCTGGGCGGCACTGTTGTCAACGAAATCGCCGACACATCATGCCTGCGATCAACATCAACGGTTTCGACTCGCTCGGGCATGCTGCACAAGGTCCAAGCGGGAGCGTCAAGATGAGCAAGACGAACGCTCCAGTCAGCCAGAACACCCGCATGCCAACTGATGGGAGACCATGATGTACGTGTGTGCTACGTTGGACCCATCTCCATGCAACACTTGGGATCTTCTCCGAATGACACATTTCACCAACTTCGTAACCTTCTGCTAACGATCGGCTTCCGGCACCGGCCATGCACCCGCACCACCTCATGTGGCCCTCAAAGAAGTGCAATGCCAGAGCGCTGAGAGACGGCCATCCGAAACAGCAACTCTGCTTTTCGGGGGGGGGGGGGGGGGGGTTGTTCAGGGGCAAGCTACTACAATCGGGGTGCCTTTTTTTTCCCGAGGCTCTCTATTTGAGGGGACCCCACCCCGACGCAGACCCTGAGAAAAAAAAGAAGTGCAAGGGCCATCCCGATATGGCCTATAGGAATCACGAAACCCAAGTTAATGGCGTTCCAACGAAAAGCCGTGCCTTGTTGGGTAGTTCCTCAGCGCCCTCAAGGAGCCTCATCAGTCCCAGTGACAAAAAAATGACCAAAAAGTGCTATAAGGCATGCCCTCTCGTGACACGCGTCACCGGCAGATGTTGGCCACGATGCCCGTCCAGCGGGGGCGGGGAGAAACCGGGATCAGACTGACCAGAAAACAACTGGCCCCAACATCTTGAGGTGGACGACCCGGGATGGTCGTTCTACTGTAGTAACAGTGTTTCAAGCCGCTAAGGAATCC
This sequence comes from Nereocystis luetkeana, assembly GCA_031213475.1. Lineage (NCBI taxonomy): Eukaryota > Phaeophyceae > Laminariales > Laminariaceae > Nereocystis > Nereocystis luetkeana. The sequence goes on from JARUPZ010000003.1 coordinate 14,696,137, forward strand.
ACGGAGAGCTCCCCACACGGACTGTCTAGGGCTGCATGACTTGCTGTATGTGGATGGGTGCCTTCGGTGAGACGTCTGTGAGTGCTCTGTCCACCTGCTGGTGTTGACGAGGGACTGTAGAAGTAGAGATACGCAATACAAGACAGAGTCGTGTTGATTTTCCTCCCAAGCCTGTGCCCGTTTCTTCCCCGCTCCACCCGACAAAAAACCTCGCGAGCTTTAGGGACAAAACAACAGTTAAGTGTTCGAGATAGAGAGAACCGTGTTGCGGCCCACTGAAGCTTGGAAGTGGGGAATATGATACCGGGGAGTCGCCGAAGAGGCGGACCGGTTCATGGACAAGTTTCACAAAAACTGGAGGTGGGGAAGAGCAGGTTGCGCCAGGCAAAGGAAGCCGAGAGCGCCAACAAGGGAAAGAGGGAGGGGGAGGGGAGTGCCAGCAGTCCTGGTAATACTACTGCTGTGCTGTAGGCGAGAACAGGAAGGAGATGACAGGTCGCGTGGCAAGGCTTGCAGCTCGAAAAATGGGAATGAAACCTATGCTGCTGCATCGCTGCATCGTTTCTTGTTTTGTTCTGTTCTTCTTCATGGGGGGGGGGGGGGGGGGGCAACAGATGCAAGAGGTGTTGGCTTGGGGGTGACAATAGAGACCGCGCACTGTTTCCTGAGATTTTGTCTTGTCGATATGGCGAACTCGCACCGACAAGGGAGCCGACAACGAGGCGAGGTCACGATGAGGTCGAGGTCGTGCCTATGGAAACAGCTGCGAAACGCTTGCACAGGCACTGGAGCCGACTAGCGGCGAAGTCGAGGTAAACAGTACAGTACAGCAGTGGCCCCTCCATAGTGCCTGTTGAGTACAGGTAGTGCCGGCTGCCCGGTATAGTGCCTGTGACAACACTAGGCAGTGTGCAGAGTAATGCCGGTTTCCGCTACGATATAGTGCCCGCGTGGTCGGCTGGCGCATACCGGCACTATATATACAGGGATCAATACTGGATTAATATTACGAGGGACCATAGTTAATAGGACCAACTATTGTTGTTTAAAAACAGGGAAATATATAGGTTTTTGTGTATACCGTAGGTCCTATCAACTATGGTTCTCCGTAATAGCACGCATATTTAAAAGCAAAAAAGTTTTGGTCGACACGGCGCACACCGGGAGGCGCCCTAGACGGGGTGTGCTTTCTAGCTTTGACTACCCCTGCGGAATTCGAACGATGCTCCGCGATGTAAACTCTTCTTGAGGGGGGTCCCTTAAGCCCAATACGGGGCGTGGGGGGGGGGGGGGGGTGTGGGGCAGCAGCAAGCAGTACCGATACTGCTGCTTGCTGCTGTCGAAGGAAGCGAATCATAAGAAGGCGATGCCAAATCGCGCATCAAGGCCCCAGTTCGACTACGTAGCAGGCGGAACCTACCATACTGCTCCGCCTTCTGCCTCGATTGTTATGCGAGTTTCTCAATCTTGATATTGCCACGAATTAGGGAACCCCTTCGAGTAGCCTGAAGCGTCCGCCGAGCGCCGTAACGGTCACTAAAATCAACACAAGAAACACGTGAATACTGACTGTAGGTAGGGTTGGTGTGGGTTGGGTTGGCTCACTCTGGATGGGAATGTAAGAATCATTTGGTGCGTGTTTATATTAATAGTTAACCCTTTTCACTGCAGTCCCGTTTCGGGGGCAATCCAGTCAAATTCTAAGTAGTTTGCCCCCAAAACGAGACTGCGGTCCTCAGGCCTTGTGTTTCCGTCCTATTAATGGTGGTACCTGGTACCTTCCGCCGACCCACACAAGCTGACGACAGTTACAAATAAAACATTCTTCTTTCCTGCGCGTGTTTCTAATAAATCGACAACTTGTACGTATTACATTCGTTTGGCCTGCCGTCTTTCGCCTCCCTTGTGCTCTTCTTTTTTAACCTGAACGCTACTGGTTATTTCGCGCGGCGCCCTGACTCCTGTTCTTTTTCTTGTGGTCTCTTCCTACGAACTGCACGTACAGTATTAATATTACGGGGGACCATAGTTAATAGGACCTATGGTATACATAAAAACCTATATATTTAACCATTTTTACTAACAAAATTTGGTCCTATTAACTATCGTCCACCGTAATAGTAGGTATGTTTTTCTCCTTGCGTTCTCCTCTCCTTTTTTTTCAGTTTTTTTATACTTGTACCAGGTATCATGTGCCCGAAACAAGCTCTCAGGTAGTATCCGTTGGTACGTACCAGGTACTAAATAAAAAGTACACGTCGGGCTTTTCCAAAAGTTGGAACTTTTTTGGAAACCCGAGTTCGATTCTCGGATTGGACACCATGAATCGGATGCTGGTTACCTGGGCTGAGGTCTTAAGTCATTGTCACAAGGCAACACATTTAGGGTTCTCCAACAGTTGGTAGGAGTGGCAGCTTTGGACCACAGGTTACCACTCAGAGATGCATAACCCAAAAGGAGAACACAAAGACGAGACATAAATGACCAACCTCAGTGACAGAGCAGAACTTGAGTCCGACCGAGTCGAGAGGTGCGCTCCTACGTCTCCAGGAGAGTAGGGCGAGCTTATGGTTCTTCTGTGAAGAGGCTCCAACTGGAGATGGCTAGATGGTAGGTGATTGCTTGTCCCGTGACCGAAGTTTGTTTTTTTACGTGGCCCATAGGTCTTCTGAAATTTTTTGGCGGGTATCTTTAAAAATCAAACTTTTTATTGAAACTTCGCTGTCCCATTGGCACAGGTCTAACTTTTGGAAAGCCCGAAAAAAGCAAATCTGGGGCCGATGGTGGGCCAACATCGTCTTGAGAAAAAATCAGGCCGATCTTTGGTTCGAAGCGGCGAGATTCCGAGTCCTCGACAGGCATCGATCAACAAAACCAACGATTTCGTCATGAATTCTGAACGGAGTGCGCTCGTTAGGGGCTCCGACCCACCCTAGGCTCACCGTCTTCACGCCATGGCCGGTGTGATGTGGCGGGAGCTGACCAGGCGGATGAAAAAAAAACATTTGGCCGCTGGTTTGCACAATCCAGAAGACAAAACTTCTCCATCCGTCTCGAATGGCAAACAAAGTTTTTTTTTCAAGTTTGGGAGGATACCGTAGGACGCCGCCGCCAAGCTCTCGCGCCCTAGAGCATGGGTCCACCTGATATCTTCGAGGCCGTCATCTATATTCGTTGGCCTTGCCAAATACCGAGCGGGTTGGCCGTGGGCTGAGTCTATGTCGAGATCGAGCGTCGATCGTCGCACGAGCTGGTTTCGATCACCGTGTTGACAATTTGCAACCAGAAACACACAAATTGCGCCGCCTGCAGCCGTTGGGGGGAAAAAAAGAAAAAAACTAACTTTTTTTCTCTTTTTTTCCCACAGCGGCGGTACGTGAAAATTTTGGGCTGTTTTTTTAAAGCAAATTATTTGGAAAAAAACTTTTGAACTTTCGCGTTTCCATTGGTATAGGTCTAATAAAGGAAAGAACTTCCTGATGCGTTCTACGAGTATTTCGTATTTCAGGGCGCCATACTCTGCTGCCACATCGCATTGCGTTGTTATCACATGTAACTCTCAAATCAAGGAGTCCGTGGTCTAACAAAGGTGCTGGAGCCCTACTACTAACTGTAGGGAAGATCCGAAAACACTGAGAGGAACACGCCTGCTGTCTGGGGTGCTGTCAGAGTGACGACTCTCGCGGACATGAAGTGAAAAGAGAGTAATTGAACCAAAAGCCTCCACACAAATATCAACGATCGCCGTGTCTCCCCTTACTGTCTGTGACAAAGAGGTGCAGCACAGCTGTGGCACCACGTCCCTGATAATTGCGGGGGTCATTCCCCATGAAGGGCCTACAGCTCACCAACACTACGAAGACCAGCGACGTGAATAACAGGCACATACTACTGCTTCGTAAAAAAAAATAATGATAAAAAACGGCGACTGCTGCTCTCGTGACGGTGTTATCGATAGTCTTAGGTCTCCGTGTGCCCTCCTGTTGTCGTTCTCCATGGCTGCCTCATCGTCTCAGCCCAATCGGCCCGCTCCTTCGCACGTGCTCTCGTTGCCACTCCCTTCCAGTCGCTTCCCCTTCTCCCCCGTCGGAAGAACAAAACACTCCTCGTACTTACGGTTCTGATCTGAGAAAAAAAATATTCTTGCGCAGGGTGAGTGCAACCCATCTCTTTCTTGCTCGTCAACGCTCCGTCTCCCTCCTCCTTCGCCGTCGATTCCAGTCTCCTGCCGGCGCAGTTAGACCGCGCCGTAGTTTGGCCTGTGGTGGCGCCTGCCTCCGCGCGCTGCGGACATCCCGATTGAGCATTGCTGCTCTGCCGCAGCTGCCTAAAAAGACGCGCGAATCGTAGGTCTCCGTGCCTGACGCACCACGTACGACCCAACTGTACTGCCGCCTGAGCCTCGCGGCCACAGGCAGCAGCAAGAAGGTATCACTCCTTGAGGGGGAGTCCGGCCTTACACCCGCCAGAAAATACATATCCCACTCGCTATACGCCCGATAGGGCATGCCTCGCAGCATTCCTTGCCGAGGCAGCGAGGGGAACGGCGGTGGGTGTACCCTGCCGAGTAACTCGCAAGTTTTGAAAATATAGGACCCGGGGTGCTCCCGAGTATTTTCGGCTAATGTGGGCGGGTACTCGCGTGGGGGGGGGGAGGGGTGAGGGTGTAGTTTTGAAACGGGCTTCCCGGATACTTCGTACGAGATAAGTTGCCATCCCTGGGGTTTCCAGGGTGAAGGGGGCTTCCGGGGTGAAAGGCCGGGTACCCAGGTACTCGCGATTTCCCGGGCTTTGGCAAAAGGGGTCCCTGCACAATCTGCTGTTGTGGTGCCTCTCCATCGCAGTAGAGTCGATTCTCTCAAGTCGCTGCTGGAGTAACATAGCTTTCACAGGAGCGTTCCACACGGCTAGCAAGCGGCTGTGGCGAAACAGTCGGATACGGCAACAAACAGTAGAGTACCGAGGCAACTCAGGTAATCCTGTTGCCACTGTAACGTACCGTCGTGTGCTGTAGGTAGTAGGCATCTGTAGTAACCTGTTACTGCAGTACTACTACTGTAAAACCAAGCAGTACAAGGCGCTTCGCGTAGAGAAGCGATTTCGGGCGATACGCTCGTTCCCGAGGACGAAAAGAAAGGAACAGATGGTCCAAAACATTCGGTGTAAACAGGCGACTTGCAAATGCCAAGAGCTCCATGCCCCACCCGGACGCCGCATGCATGTACGTGCATACTTCTTTTGATATGTACGAAAGAGAAAGCACAGCACGGCACAGCACCCCGAAAACAAAAAAAAAATGAAAACGAAACTGTGAAAAAGAAAAAAAATCCCCGTCTCCTTTGATGTATTTATTTACCGCCTGATTGGAGCACCTTGCGCCGGTCAGAAAAAAAACGAACGGCAGAGCTTCTCCCAGCCTTGTACGCTGCCCGCCCCTCTCGCGACCACCTCGCCACCAATTCGGTCCGGGTAAAGCTTTCCTCCCTCTCTGCCCGGTGAACCCCGTCGCCTGCCTTGCGTGATGCCCGGTGCTGCTCACCGTGACCCTCGTTCGCTGGCTCGACAAAGTTGGTGACTCAGTCTGCCGAGCTCTCTCTCTGAACGTCGGCTTGTTCGCAAAAATAAGCACTTCTTGAAAGTCTCTAGCACACCAAAACGACCCTTGTAGACTCGTACATATTGTATTCAACCCAACATCAGGAGGCCACACAGAGCTCACTCATGCTTTCCTCCTCATGCCTCGATGGACAGGCGACGCCTAGCCACGAAAGCGGCGACCGCTCTCCTTCCGACCCCCCTTCTACCCGCCAGCGCCCTCTGACAATCGCGATAGCGCCGCGCTCGGCCGCGTTGCCGTGCTCTGCGTACACGCACGTAGTGAACACCGAAATAAAAGCAAAAAAAGGCTCTCGCCGGCAAGGACTAGAAGGAGGGGGTGTTCAAGTGGGAGCTCTTGAGAGGCCAGGTACGTGCCAACCGAGCCCGCCCAGGAAAAAGACAGAGATGAGTAAGTCTACAAAAGGTTCGACCATCTCACCTATTAACAACGGTAGCTCACTGGTCCTACGAGTATGACGTCGGTTTGTAGAAAGTGACGGTTTCATATCTGGGGAAAGTCTCATCACCGCCCCCCCGACAACCGGGGTTCCATGACCCTACGAGTACGACGTCGTATCACTTCCTCGGGCAGGACGGGTAATACTCACGAGTACCCGGGTTATTGGGGAAGAGGGGTACATCATGGTCCGAGTACTTGGTGTGGATACTGCCCGTGAATCGAGTACTTCCGGGTTTGATACTGCGGATACTGCCCGTACTCATGGAGTTTGGGGGTTTTGTGTTGTGGATATCCATACTGCCAGCATACTGCCAGTATATGTACTAGCGGCGTGTCGGACGTTAGTACTGTTCATCTGCTCATACTGCAAGCACTCTCGAATACTCCCAGTATACTCGGCGTATGAAATACCAGTATACAGCCAGTATATATACTGGCGGTGTGTCGGACGTTAGTACTGTTCATCTGCTCATACTGCAAGTAATCTCAAATACTCCCAGTACACTCGGCGTAAGAAATACCAGTATACATGGAGCAGCTGTGGATCGTTTCGATATGTCATCAACACGATCTTCCTAAAACATGAATGGATGTCCCCAGGAATGAGAGTTGGGGCAAAATTACTCTCGGAGGGGGATTACCGGAGGTACTGAGAATACTGGCAGTACAACTATGACAGGGTGCGATATTGCTCATGGAAGTACTCGGAGTATCTCGGGGCTCTGTACTGCGGATACTGCCTGCTGTACGTGCTTCAAGTATTGGGGTTCGATACTGCGGGCACTGCCGGTAACGCAGTTTGAGCGGATACTGCCAGTGCTGGCAATAATTTAGCTGTTCGTCTTGAATACTCTCAATACTCTCAGGAATACTACGCGACTGCCGCCGTAAGTAAACGCACTAACCTGTACCGCTGGGACTGGTGAGGGCTTATTATGTATGTATCTCAAGAACAATCTGACTGGCGGTATGCCCTCCCTGCCATCCACTGCCTACACCCGGTCGGCACACCTCCTCTCTCCAGGTGGGCAAGGAGCATCGGAAGCACCCGCCCGCAGCCGATGCATTAAGTTCATCGACGCTTGGGGATGGCCGACTCCCGAAGCTTGACAAATCGGGCCTCGCGTTTGCGCGCGATGCTATTGATGGGAGAGGTAACTCGTTCACCATGGCCTTCTTGGAGCAGACCCTGCCTAGGACCAGTGAGGAAGTCATCATTGACGAGGTAAAGGCAAGACGCTACGTATCACCGGAAAACCGGTCATTTTGGGCTCATCAAGGCCTTTGTTGGGTCTTAGTAATAGTTTTAGTTGTGGTGAGTCAAGTTGTTTAACCGCGGACCCGTATGAAAATTATATTTGGATTTGAGTGGTGCCGTCGCCTCTGGTCAAACGCGGGGAGTATCCTTAGCTCAGGGCCGGCGTTGCTGGAATACCCTAGAATGGTGGTCAATTTTACAAAAGTTGGCTAAAAAAATAAGAAAAAGTTGAAAACATGAGAAAATGATTCGTCCCTAAACACCGATCAAAAACTAACTTTAGGTTCTGTATCATTGCCCACATCGGACAGATCATACAGATCATTCCCACTTGACGATCGAGATATTTCAGGGCAGTTAGATAGATTCCTGATCTGTATGATCTAGCTCATGTCGCCGGGTGAGGGCTGCCAAATCTGCGTGATCTACGTTGGACATGTCCCCTTGGTTGCATCTATGCTACGAGTGTACAGATCCTGCACATATCATAACGTGGCAGGTGAGGGTCTGGATTATCGTGATCTATCTGTCCGACCTGGGTATTGTTGTAAAAGACGACAACGCAGATGGCTCAAATGAGAAGGTTCTCATCATTGTTAATAGTTGGAGTTCCAAGAACGCTTAACAGCAGCAGCTTTGTCCGTACATCGAAGAATCGGCTATCGGCATTTGTGAGATACCAGGTACCTGAAAATCGGGTATCGGAAATCTTGTTTTCGAGCCCTCCGCCCCCCTCCCCTTGATCACAGCAGTTCACACCTCGGGCTTATCATCGATTTCCGCTTTATGATCTAGATCTTTCAAGGCAGATAAATCTATTCCCGATCTTGTATGATCTAGCTCGTGTTGACGGGTGGGACCCGTATAATCTGCATGATCTGCTATAGCACATGTTTCTTGGGTTGGATCTGTACCATGCAGATTCTGCACAACCTCTCGCAACGGCAGGTGAGGAGCTAGATCGTCTACAGTAGATAGATAGATAGATAGATAGATCACGATCTGTATGATCTGTCCGAGACGTGCAGCATTTTTAGTTCTTGTTTTGAACCTTTTCGTTTGCTTCTGCTTTCTGCCCTTCAGACCAACCACAGGTACCTCAATCCCCGCACGGAGAGAGCTAACACCCCCTCGCAGCACCAGCAGCAGGATCGACACGGAGGGAAGTCTGGAAAGAAGGCCGACCACCAGGAAGTGTCTTGGAAAACACTGGAAGACGGAACGGAGGTCAGGGGCTTCGAGCGGAAGCATCACAGCGGGGATCACGCGCAAAGTGCATTTAGCCTTGAACTGGGGGCTGGGCCCTTCCGACAACTACCCTCTCATCTGAGCCTGCATGCCTCACGACTTTTTCATGCTGTTTTACCGGTGCTCAAGCTTTTCGCAAGTCGACCCTGCGATCGGCAAGGTCGACCGAGACCATCCCGCCTTCGGCCCAAAGTTCGCCAACATAATAAGGGAAGCCAACCGCCTGCTCAAGAAATGGGCGAAGCTATTGTTGAACGAGTGTGAGGACGCGTTGAAGGCGCAAGGCGACGACGTACAACGCGGTGCGGGGGGTACGGGGGGGCAAGAGCGGAGGGGCAGCGAGGGGCGGGGGCGGGGGGAGGGAGCGTAGAGGGGCAGAGGGGGAAGAGCTCTCCGAGAAGCAGCTGAAAGACTTTGAGCGGTTGTTGACCAAGCTCACGAAAATGGAGAGGGTAGCGTGGGACCAGCGTCTGGGCACCCACCTCATGGCCTTGTGCAACGTGGGGAGCAGGGCGTGGACTGTAAACGCAAACGCGACAAAACCGTATCGTCTTGCCACTGGAAGCCATCGTGAGCGGAAATACCTACTTCGGACCGCTGGACCGGACTCACGGTGTCTATCTAGTCTCCTCGATACGTTTCGCGGTGTATCAGCTCTGACTCGTAATTTGCGACGATATAGCTTGTGCCTCTCTACGGCAACTAGTCAGCAAGAACGATTGATTTATCTGGACGTCGATGGGAGGAAGGAGCGGTCTACTGTGAAGAACATACATACGCAACACACACGGTGACCTCCTGTTGCGGGGAGTCGGGTGTTCATATGTAAGTGGGCGTTTTTTCACGGGTTGAAGCAATAGACAGGCAGCGAAGCAGGCCCACGTGTGCAGTGGTGGGGACTATCAGGGACGGGAAAAAAGAGCGGGTATCTGGCGGGGAAACTGCTGGTGGCATGTTTGCTCCAGGGGCAGGGGAACGAATAGGACGTTGGCCCTGTGCCTCACCTACCCAGAAGTTCACACCTCGGACATATCATCGATTCCCGCTTCATGATCTAGACCTTTCGAGGCAGATCTATTTCCGATCTTCTTGTCTGATTTGATCTACAGCAGCTCATCTTTACGGGTGGGCCCGTGAAATCTGCATGATCTAGCGCAAATTTCCTGGGATGGATCTGTATTATGCACAGATAGATCCTGCACAACCTCTCACAACGGCGAGCGATGAACTAGATGACGTACTGTAGATAGATACATGTATCATGATCTGTCTGAGGTGTGCAATACTTCCTGCGGCACAGTTTGTTTTTGGCGGCGGCCGCATTGAACCTTAGGCTCAAGCCAATCGAGTGGCCTTCACCATCCTTCATGCAGCGGTTGTTCGTAGTGCTTATGACTTGGCCCGGCTCCTGCATGGACAATTTGGTTGACATACGTAGTTCACTCACTCCTCTTTACGTCTTCAATCCAATTATATTTCCAGGCGGTCGGGGATAGGGGATAGGTTTTAGATCAAGCATATCTCAACCTTTTTGTTCGAAGCTCGGCCCAGATCTAAACAGCTCTCTCGGTTGTCATCCATATTTAGGATGCTGTTTTTCCGCTTCTTCCAGCTAATTAAAGAGAGAGCTCGGCAGGCCCGTGTGTGCGCACATCATCTCATACTAGTAGGTGATGGGTTTCGACTGCTGCGAGGGGCGAGTTCTTACATATTCGAACGGCAAATACGTCATGGTTTTTTGTTTGGCGCGTAGGTTATGTGGGGGTGGGGGATTGCCAAAATAATTCCCAGGTTCTTGTACTGTAGACTCGTCTTGAAGTATTCATATTGTAACATTTTGAACACTGCCACAATAATGTTTGTCATCTGCATAAATACCGCATGCGCATCCCGCCAGACGAACAGATACTGACACTGCAACATCCCTCCCCCAAATTGAATGCATGCTTCATCTTGGCACGGAGGTATAAGTACCATATCGCTATTTAACCAAGGCGCTCCGAGTATATGAGCAATATTGGAAACACAATTAAAACAAGCACACACAAAAATGGGGGGCCTCGTACCAGTAACTCGGGAGAGTCCTCGGCGGTCGTTTATTATTTTGAGTAGAAATCTTGACGTTATATCTGGATCTCACTCAGACGTGTCTCACGCATTTTTTACCCAGGAACCAAATAATGCTACCGGGTATAAATGTGTATGATGTGCGTTCTACGACTCTTCTTTGAGGTCCCTCCGTCGTGTGCGATACAACTCTCTTTCGTGGTGGACTCATCGTCCGTACATAACCCACGACGATCTTGTGCCGTCGGCTTAAGGTCGGTTGTATGCGATCCGGTCATCACGACAACAAGAAAAAATGTTCCCGTCTTGCGACGTGTTGGCGTTATTTTTTATATCGTCACTTTTGTTAACCAGCTCAAATTGCAAGTTTTTTTTTTGTCTCAACAACCTTTTGGACAAGCAGTGGTCACAGGTGTCCCTTCTCCCTCCCCCGGTAAACGCTTTCATTTTTATCTCGCAGAGGATCCACTGTTCGTCGATTTTCGTCGAATATTGCTATTTAACGAACGCTTTCTTTCGCGATTTAAGCGACATGATAAAAGGCACGTAAACTACTTGTTGTAGTTTTTCGAAGCCGCTGAGTGGGGACATGGACACCAAAGGCAGCACGGAAAGCAAAAACAGTACACCAACATTTATAGCTACTCATAACATACATGCATTGGGAACGCAGGCCCGTCCAGATCGACCCATCGTCGTCATAAGAATGCTCTCGTTCGTGAAGTGCAAAAAATATTACACCATACTTTAAAGCTACGCACAATATAGAGTTGCTAGATCGAAATTACCTGGTACAAGACCGACTAAAGTATAGGGCACGCCTTACTTTCGAGCTGGGTGAAGCGGTAGATTTTAAAGAAGATGTGAAACCCGAGATTCGAGTCGTCCGCCCAACAATCTATCTCCGTTTAGTGTCTGCTTCCACCAGCCAACATAGCTGACGACAGGTAAGTAGCCGCCAGCGCGACTTCTTAGAGCGAGCTAACCCTGGCTTACATGTATGGGGAATCAGCCCCGTCCAGCCTGAACTGTCTCGCGCGACATACACGCCCCGTTGTCCGCACAACAGGCTTCATTCCGCAGCAGCAGCAGCAGCAACAGCAACAGCAGTACCAATGCACTCCAACCCTGGTGTATCTGTCCGTCTTCGCGCATACACCTGCAGCTCTTTCGCGATTTGGTGCTCAGCTTTGCGAAGCTGCATCATACGTCGGTCGCGGATGGAATATAGTGAGCCTAATATAGGTCCTTCTATAGTGCCAGTTGCTCGCAATAGGTTAGTGTCTGTGGAATCGCTCGGCGCAGATGGGATTAGCCAGCGTTGCAGTGTGCCATTAATAGTGCCGGCTGCCGCTTTAGTGCCGGTATTATGGGTTGGCGCATCCACACCGGCATTACAGAGGGGCCACCACTGCACGACGTGTTGACTGATCGGAGGCTGATAGTTATACACACGTTACCCCCCGCAACTTTCAAGGCAACAACACCTACTAAGCTGTTGGGGCGGCACAGAGGAATGTACGATAGCCTCCGAAACACTGTATCAAGTGCGGCCCTGGTAGAAATACGATGTGTACGAGCAGTACCACCACGCTGCCTGCGCACGCCCGTGTCCAGTATATAGGTGGGGCGCAACACGCACCCTCGCCTGATACTCCCGGAAACCCAGCCTCCTTGTTGTGGCCGATGCCGCAATCGCCATGTGTATTTTTCGTCATTTTTTCTCTGAGGGGTGCAATTTTAAAATTTCGAACCACATCAGAAGGCTTGTTTCGGCATCCCGCGTGCGGTCTCTGGGGAGCAATGGCTACGGTGGAGACATTTGGAGTTTTGAGCGGGATTCCGCTCACAGCAGAGCCTAGGCATGTACGAACACAGACGGAGACACCGTACGTAGACGTGTGTAGTACGCGTACGGACTCACTCGTAAACGTACTTCAAAGCACATCTATAATCTAACAAGCGCACTTGGGGGCGATGACATTGGTCGACTAGTCACCAGCAGCCAAAAAACGTTCCGCGAGACCACACCCTTACGAGTACTGACTCTGTACCGCTGTACGCGCGACCGGACTATCAGACTCTGCGAGTACTGACTTTAGTGCACGCGCCTGCGAGACGCAACTTGCTAAGATGAGTGTCCAAAAATGCGTATCACAGCTACTGCTCTGCTCTGCTGTGTTTTTTTTTTTTTCAATTGCAACAGCAGTAGTTAGGTGTCGTGTGGATAACCAGGCCCCCTTCCCCTCTACGAGCAGATTGTACCGCCTCGTCATACACAAGTTCAAGGTTACCCCAAACGGTCTGTCTCTCCATTCCGTGTTTAGAGCCGAGGTACCAACCCCCCCCATCGGTGCGATCATACCACATTCACACTTGTCAAGAGGGAACCTGCCTCTGGTGTCCGCGCTATGATAAATACTTGTACCCTGGTACATACGTATGTACCTGGTACCTGGTACCAGGTATACATTAATAATACGGGGGACCATAGTTAACAACTTTAGAACCGCAGTCCCGTGTTGGGGACAAACTACTAGAAATTTGAGTGGTTTGTCCCCAAAACGGGACTGCGGTTCTAAAAGGGTTAATAGGACCTACGGTATAGACAAAAACCTTTACATTTGCCTATTTTTACTACCAGTATTTGGTCGTATTTATTATATTACGGGGGGCCATAGTTAACAGGACCAAATATTGTTAGTAAAAATGGTTAAATATATAGGTTTTTATGTACACCATAGGTCCTGTTAACTAGGGTCCCCCGTAATAGTATGGTCTCCCGTAATATTAATAGTCGTCGTGATGTAAGGGTTAGGTAAAGACACGAAGAAGGCGTTGATGTTGACGTTGATGTTGACATATATATCGAAAGAGAGTGCGAGTACGATTGTATGATTCCCTTTTCATGATCCAAGCCACGGCACGGACAACAGCTGCCTACACGGCCCGAGCCCACCCCCCGAACGCCAGGCCCACGCACAGAAACGCTGATGACCCCCACCTGCGCGCCCGCGAAGACTTCTGGGTGGGTCAGCACGAAGTCACCAAGCAAGAAGGCCGCCGACCAGACCTGCTGCCCCACGAGCCCCAAGGGCGTCGCCATCCTATGCACAATGGTCAGGACCTCGTGAGCCGGCCTAGAGCGGCGCTGCAATGAGATTATCGACGATGTTTCTGTGCGAGATCGCTTACGACGTCTCGTGGGGCTGCTGGAGCTGCCGCGGCCGCCACCGCCTGTTGTGTTCCCCTCGTTGTCGCTGTCGCTGATGCTGCTGGTGTCGTCGTCGCCTGTGTTGTCGGACGGGACTTGGTACGTATAGCGCGATACCACTTCAGCCTCCTCGTCCGTAGCGCTGCTCCCTATGTGAACTTCGGAGAGCACCAGGCGATCGTCGTCAACGCAAGCATCAAGTTCGCTGCCCATCTGGCCCGCGGCTGACACCGATTCAAAAAGGGAGCAAGCTAGCGGATAAACGAGGGCGCTGGTGCGCCCAGCCCCACTCTTGTACTCGTACCGTCGTACGGTTTGTTCTGCCTCTTGATCTCTTGATAGGAAGCTTGTGGTGGAGTCACAACATTTTTTCGATCGCAGCGAAGTAGAACGCCCTCTTTCAAAGAGTATTCAACTGCTGCGTTGGGATTTCGCTACGTCGACAACGACAACGAGATGACGCGGTGCCACCGCGCGCGGTGGGTACGTCGTTTTGCGCAACTTGAAAACACTTAAAAACTGTTGGTTGAGAAAACACAAGAACACAAAACGGAAGGTTTCGTAAAGGTATTGACGCGTTCTATTTCGGGACATGGTCGGATATTTCCCCTTGAAAGCAAGAGCATTAGCCTCATCTCCTCACGGCCTGGCTCATGCGCTGAAGCAAATGAGGACCTGTATCCTCTCCCTCCTGGTGGGGACTGCGCTCTCGGGGATGGTCCGAGAGCTTTCACCGTCAATAGAGAAAGACGGAGAGCAAGCGACTAGCGGGAAGTTGTTGGGCCAATCTGCCGTCTCGAACAGAATTGAAAAAGTTTTTGACTTGAAAAACAGAGACATCCGCGCCGCCGACCCCCGGCGGCTGCAGCTACGCTTGCAGGATGCCTCGAAGGAGGAGCTCGTCGCGAGGTCCGACACTGCCTACGCGGCCGTGCTGATGGACGACCACGACCGGGGAATCCGAACGCTCGGCCAGTCGCTCATTGACTCGAGGACTCCGGCAGACCTGGTCGCCATTCTGGCCCCAGGGGTAACAAAGGAAGCGGAGAAGCGGATGCGCCTCCAGGGGTGGATAATTCGAAGGCTTGCCGTGGATGGTCCTGTTGGGGAGGTGGTGTTGAACTTGAACAGCGCGGACGGATCGGTGAGTCGGGAGGGAGGGAGGGAGGGAGGGAGGGAGGGAGGGAGGGAGAGGGAGAGGGCTTGACGCTTGGCTTAGGTGCATTTCGTGGGTGATGTTTGCAACGGTCGGCTTGCGTTGACGCGTGATCATGTATACAGAAGATACCAAAGGTACCCACAGGTACATACACACCAGTACCCTCGACTGGTACCTGGTATCTGGCACCACTCCGGGCGGAAATATAAGGACCGTTTGCAGTCTAACATCAATACCAAGCAGTCCTTATATTTACGTCCGGACTGATCTAATTAATACCTGGTGGGTGTTTGCAAAAGACCTTTTGGGTCGAGAACCACAAGGTATTCAGGCCGGATCTTATGCATTTTTTTTTGAGGTGATTATATGACTGTTTACTGAGGCTTCGGGGTATCTGGTCCCATATCTGATCAAATTTTATCAAAATCACGTCTTATGGGGCCTGTTTGGTGGAAAAAATGTTCCTCCGAGATTTGATCACTCCTGAAATTCCATGAAATGATTTTTTTTGGCAGCCTTTTCTGATCAACTCTGAAAGTGATAAAATTTGGCTTTGCACTAGACCTCGGTGGCATTATACAATTTTGTCTAGGTTATAGACTGGGTTCATGACGGGTCACGACGCTACATGCTTGGTTACGCTTGTACACAGCTGGGCTCCAACACTTGTGCATCGGCCACCACGGAGAGGGAGGGCATCAGTACCTGGGCCACCATCGTGTCCCTTGCGGCTGCCCAACTGCAGCTGCTCTAGGCGAAACAACTTTGGCAACGAATACGACGAGACTACAGCAGCAGTATCAAAACAATCAAACGGTATTTTTCTGACTACGACCGCCGCAAGCAGCTCGTGCTCCGCGAAGGCGAGAGCTCCTTGCTGGTCCAGCGACTAGCAAACCCCTTACGCAGCTCCCCAGGGGCTTCCACATTCCGCTGCTTCCTTCGAGGAGCTGGTGGTGAAGGTTGATCGCCCAACCCGGCGTGAGCGACTCTCGTTCGTGTCGTGGTCCACGTGGAGTTCAAAAAGTCGGTTGTGTTCTGTTTTTTTAGTTCTCCCATGAAATAAAACCAAAATCACGATAAGACGGCACATGGCGCACCGATCTGGTGTGGCTGTTTGCCGGTGGAAAATCCGACTTCCTGCCTTTTTCAATCACTCAAAAAAAATTGCAGAAGACCCAGCCTCACGAAACCAAAACAGAATCGGGAACTGGAAATAAATTTCCAGGAATTTGGAATACAGCAGCAACAAATAACAAATACATGACGAAATTAAAGTACGAAAAATGGAATACCAACGGCTTCGTGCGGAGCTCTTCGTGCGAGATGCTGCTCGCTGCTGCTGCTGCTGCGTGGTTCGCTGCGTGTGTGTGTCTGTAGTGCTTGCTCTGTGGCAGTCATATGCAGCCTGCCAATCGATGCGACCGGGGCCCGTTATGCAGTGCGTGCGTGGGCGTGCTGTGGGTGTGCGTGTGGTGCGGTCACACGCCCCAGAGCCCAGAGCACCGCCACTTTGTTGGTCGCTTGCGCCCGCAGCAAGGACAAGCAGCACAGAGCAACAGCTCAGCAGCAGTCCACAACGCACACGGCGCCATCTACGATGTTGAAGCTGCACCCTGCCAGCCCTCCGCCGCTTATGGCCGCATGACTTTGCCGGCCTTCGCAGAGTCCTATCGTTGACACTGCCTCGCCAAATGGGCCGTGCGCTTGGCTAGATAACTTGGTGGTGTGAGGCAACCCATGTATCGTGTCGCCCTCCTTCTGGCTGCTGTTGCACGCTGTGCGTACAGAGTACGTGGCGTAGACGAGTATGGCTTCTCGCCAAATACGATGTTTTCATTCGCCGGGGGCAACTCGGGGTTATCCTGCCCAATAAATTTATGATCCTAATCGAAACCCAAGAAGCCAAACATAATCCGATTTTTTTGTGAATATGTGCGCCATATCTGCCGATTTTGGGTCCTGATCTGTATGATCTGTATTATCTGTATGATCTAGCTTATCTTACCGGGTGGGAGCTGTATGCCCTGCATAATCTATGTATCACATATTTCCTGGGTTGGATCTGTACTGTTATTACACAGATCCTGCACAACCTCTCACAACGGCAGGTGAGGCACTGCAGATGATCTTCAGATAGATCATGATCTGTTCGAGTGTGAAACATGTGGCGCGCTACTACTGTAGTTCGTTTCCATTTACAGCGGGAAATCGAATATCTGCTACTTCCCTGTACAACACTCTATACATGCGAGACATGTTTCGAGCAGAAGTGCCGAAGTGATGTGCGTACGTAGAAACTCCAGGAGTCCTCGTCCAGCCGCGACGGCGATATCGTAAGTTCTAGATTTGTCCCGAAACTGCTACTTGGATGCCTAGCTAGCACTGCCCGCTCCGAGGCATGCCTTTTTAATGAAATGAATGTGGATCTATCCCCTCTGTCGAGAGCACCAGCTTCCCGCCCACGTGACGGTGCCCCCTGTCCTGGACGAAAGCTGCACCGTCGTCCCGCCGCATAAAATCGGTCACGATAGTTCTTGTGCAGCGAGGCGTTCTACGATAGAAGTTCACCCTAAATTTTGTGAGACTCCGATGTCTCCCGGGGGTGTAGTGCGGAATTCGACGGGGACCATCATACGAATACGACTGATGCCTGGGATGTGTGGGGCGCGCACCTTCAATACTTACAGATACTCCCACGAGCTGTGGCACTGTACCTCCTTCGACTGGTGCCCGGTAAGGACGATGCGGTGGTGGCTCAGAAAGCTTTTTTCCCCAAATGTGATACGAGCCCCTATCGTAGAACGCCTCCAGCCTGTTCAGGATCGATTCCCCAGAGTTCCAGTCGGCCACTTAATAAGCCCCTAGAGACACCTTGGGATGGAACGAAGGCCCGCGAAACTCTCCCGTTCCTTTCCAATCAGTCAAGTCGGTGGGACGAAGCCAAGACACCCCTGCCCCTATGACACCAACCCCTAACATTTTTTACGACGCGCTCGACAACGTCTTGGACAACGCCCACGGTAAAACATTGAAGACGAAAACGACTGGACTCGGAGTATTTCCGTCGGTCAAGGGTCGTCACGGCAGAAACCGCCGATTTTGTTCGAAGACGAACTCGCCTCTGATGAATCCGAACAGACCCGCCGGCGCGTAAAGGTAGGCCGTCGCTGATTCCTTCACGCATTATGAGCGTATTTTACAAATTTGCAAGAAATTTCCTATTTCTATCTCCAAGTATTGAGGAGCTGTTTGCTACCGCTGGAACGTACCAGGTAAACGCCAGAAATAGTGTAGCTTTCTGGTGACATTTTTTGTTTACGTCATAAATTAGTCGAAAAATGATCAATATCATCAATAATTCTCCCCCCCCCCCTAAAAGTCCGAAGTTGGGTCAAGGGTGCAGCTACAAATTAAGTTTTTTCAGCTGACAACTCCCTTGGTCGACAGCTCTATACCGCTGTTTCAGGGACGGAGTAGGCTGGTTTTTTACTATGGATGGGAGGGTTTCTTGCAGTCGGTCGTGTGGTGAAGTATGAACCTCCGAACGTAACATGCATACAGTAACAACACTATTAATGGCACTACCACGGTGGAGCATAGTATTTCGGGGGACCATAGTCAATAGGATCTATGTTGTACATAAAAACCTATATATTTCACCATTTTTACTAACACTATTTGGTCCTATTAACTATGGTCCCCCGTAATAGTACATATTGATAGTAACATATCCAAATAGGGTGGGTAAACATACGGGGGATAATACTGTAGCGTTCTTGGGTCCAGCGTCGTCTGAGTACTATGGCCGCCCTTCCTGGCAGCAGCGGCAGCTTGCAGCTGAAAGCTCCCCCGAACACCTCTCTTTTGTTGTTCTACCTCGTGTTGCAGAGGACTTCTCTCGCACTAACTGTATATATACCGTGAGGGTCAACTAAACCAAGCAAACAACCAAGGGACTATTGATAGCAAACCTTTTGGTGTTGCACTGCTGTGCATGAATGCACCTATTAATGAGTCGTTCTACGAAAGAGGTTCACCCTAAACTTTGTGAGCCTCCCCGCTTGAGGAGCTCCATACCTCACCCGAAAGCCGACTTCGGCATAAAAATCAATGTCCATCCCGTTGAAAAATCCCATGGCCCAAGTATACCATAACGTCATCTATTCGAAACCAAGACTGGCATTCCGACGGTTTTGGGTCAAGGACACCCGTCATTCTGGAACAAAATTACCGGAAATGTGCTACCTCTATCCGTAGAACGCGTCTAATTACAGGTGTTTTGTGCCCACAGCTGGACTTTAGTACTAAGGAGGTTGGCAGTTCTTGTGTACCTTGTGCGCCGATGCTATATATGTATGTAAAAAAAACAACCGCCAGTCAGTAGCGTCAACGAGGTGGTCGGGAGGAAATTTCCAGTTTTTTTTCTTTTTCTTCAAAACTCTGCACACGGGGACTTTGAGTAGCACGTACGTACCAGTACCAGAGTACCAGGTGTGTACAATGTTTCAAGTACCTCACCAATACGCCATTGCACGCGGTACACGCACATTCCGTGTTGTCGAAATCCCCATCCTGTCGCTACACCCTTGGGCGATCATGCTCGGCGTGCAGCCGTGCAGCCACCCTCCCGAATTCCAACCGTGGTTTGTATCCGGCGCGAAAAATCGAATCGCCTCGTGCGAACCTATGCTTCCGAATCTGACGTCAACGGGTAATACCAAGAGAAAATAAGATCTACTACCGTAGATTGAATACTAAAAACTGAAAATTGAAATTGAAAATTGAACACTGCAAGGTTAAAATTGAAAACGGCATTGACTTTGAAGTTGAAAATTGAAATTGAAAATTGAACACTGCAAAGTTAAAATTGAAAACGGCATTGAATTTGAAATTGAAGATTGAGAATTGAAAATTGAAGCACTGAAGCTTGAAGTTTGGAGAGTGAGGATTCGAGAATAGAAGGTTGTATAAATGTTGGAGAGTGGAGATTGATTTATTGAAGAGTCAATGCTATTAATAGCACTTCGAGACAACATCCCAGTCAGGGAACTAGAAGTTGAAAATAGGGGATTAGAATTTTGCAGGGGACCATAGTTGATAGGACCTATGGTATACATAAAAACCTATATATTTGACCATTTTTACTAACAATATTTGGTCCTATTAACTCTGGTCCCCCGTAATAGGGATAAGAGATAAGACAATGAATAGTGGAGATCAAAATAGCATTGAAGACCGAGGGTTAGGGTCTACAGTAGAGATTTGGAGAGCACCACGGCTGTCGTGAAGCATGTTTGACGGTCAAGCGTCTTTCCGTGGAGTTGAGTATCTGACCGAGAAGTCGAGAGCAAAAAGTGGGGGGGGGGGGAGAACAAAAGAGAGAAGATTTAGATACAGAGGGGGAGGGGGAGAGAGATTAAGAGAGAGAGGGGGGGGGGAGGGGGCGGGGGCGCGGGGGGGGGGGGGGGTACTCGATGTCGAGAAAGAGCAACAAAAATCGGTTCACATTGCTGTGAACGTTTTTTTCACCGCTTTCCTGATTATAAGTACCACCTCGCCAATCGACTCCGCCTGGCCGACTGATGGGAGGTAGAGCTGGTCAGAAAGTTGACCAGGCTAAAACTTGAGCCTCCCCTGGAATTTCGAAAAGTGAAAAAATCCGACGGAACAGCGTTTTTTTCGCAAAGCTCTTTTTCAGTGAAAATACCGAATTGAGACAGTCCAATGAGGGATTCGTGCCCCCCCCCCCCCCCCCCCCCCCAAATCACTCACACCTGATTTTTTCAGCCCTGATTAGTCTTGTAAATTATTGGCAGTTTTGTTGGATGGGTGTGTTTCGCGGCCATCCCCGCCTTTCAACGTGTTTTTGTGAAGCTGTAACTCGGTCACTTGAGCGATTTCGAAACGTGCGTCGACTAATTCGTGGTGCCCATCCCAAACTCACCCCACCCTGATTTATTGAGCACGATCGGCGCTGTTCTAGAGGGAGGGGATATTTGGTGGCCATCCCCGTTTTCTTGCGTTCCCGATAGTATCCCCTAGGGGAGCCGGTAAAACCGTTGAAACCCGAGCACTACTCATATATATTTCTTCCCCAAACTTTGACATATGACCAAAATATAGGACTGCTGACCCGGTATTAATTTTTCAGACATTATCCGGGGATTTTTCACCACCGTCCCCGCCCCCCGAAAACACACTGTGAGCACTACCGCGGATGGCGTCCATACTGCGGTACTTTTGTTTTGTCTCTCGTTTTTGTTTTCAGATGTTGCAGGTGCTGGCTCACGCGGCGGCGTGGGCGTTAACGGAATACGCGCGCGTGATTCTACTGGAGGACAACATGCTTGTGATGGAGAACATCGACGATCTTTTCGAGTGCTCGGGGGTTTGCGCAGGTGTAGTTAAAACCTACGGGACATACCTCTGATATAAAGCAGTAGGCCTATTGGACATGTATACTACGACGGTAGATCTACTGGCGGTAAAGCAGTAGGTCTACTATTAGTAGCTTTAGTAGTACCTCGCAGTAATTTTACTGGACATGTCCAGTAGAAGATATATACGTGAACAGCAGGTCTACTGGACACGTACTGCTATATTGTTTACTGGACGCACGTACTTTGTAGTACAGTAACCTGAATCCTATCTGCTATTCCTGACTAGAACTTAGGCGGGCTGGAGCTGGCTGAACCTCAGCGGATATAACTGTGACTGAATAACTATTCCCATCCGGGGCTTGAGCCTCGAACTCGCTCATGCGAACGCTCACTGCTGCACGATTTCCTTCGTTGTTGCTGCTACCCACTTTTGCAGTCTTCATCTTGGTCATCACCGTCGTCGGTGTTGTTGGTGTTGGTGTTGGTGTTGTTGGTGTTGTCCTTGCTGTTGTCGCGGCTGCTGTTGTTGGTTGATGTTGGTGTCATGGTGGTGTTGTTGATAGCGTTGCTGTTGTTGCTGTTGTCGTTGCTACTGGTGTTGTTGCTACTGTTGGTGTTGTTCATGGTGGTGTTGTTACTGTTGTTGTCGTTGCTGCTGTTACTGTTGTTGTCGTCGTTGCTACTGTTGTTGCTGCTGTTGCTGTTTTCGTTGGTGGTCTTGCTGCTACTGCTGGTGTCGCTGTCGTCGTAACTGCCGTCGTGGGTGTTGCCGTTGTTGTTGTTGTTGCTGTTGTTGTGTTGTTGTCATTTTCTTTGCTGCTGTATTTTCCGTCACCATCTTTGCCGCTGTTGTCGCCGTTGCTGTCCTTACTATTGTTGTCGTCTTCTCCGCCGTCCCACCACCGTGTTTGGCCGTGACCTATCCCGGCATACTGCTGCCCCCGTACGATAGCGATGCAGCAGGCGGAGGTTGTGAGCACCTCCCTAATCGTCTTGGAGCCCGACGACGAGACTTACCGGCACATGTCCAAAGCGGTCGGGACGACGTACAGGTGAGTGGGTCGCCCCCCCCCCCCCCCCCCCCCCTCTTCCCCCCCGCCGGTGCCGCCGCCAATTTGCTGTATTTTAGAACTCCCTCCGCGTTTTTTGCGCGTGCTTTTTTGGCCACGCACGGAAGTCGTTTTTCTATGCTGTTTTTCGTAAAATATGGCGGATACCAGATACCAGGTATCTGGTTGGAAGAATTCCTCCTGTTGACCAGTTTCATCGATGTTTAGAGTCGATGTTCGACGTATATTCGATGTGATGTGTTCGATGGTTGATAGCTGATAGTCGATAGTCGATGTACAATATTCGATACTGTTACGGGGAACCATAGTAAATAGGACCTACGTTACACACCAAAACCTATATATTTTCCTATTTTTACTAACAATATTTGGTCCTATTTACTATGGTCCCCCATAATAGAGTATTGCCTGTTTCCTTTCGGGTGTACGTATTCATGTATGCTTTGGGTATGTTCCTGGTGTTATGTGGTTGCAAGATATACGGGATGGTATACCACAACTCGTCTGTATCGTTTCCCTCACGTACTGCCGTGCACAACCTCTACCTCGTATTCCGTACCTTTTTTTTTTCTTCCATCGGTATGCTTTTTTGTTACAGCCTGTTTTGTGCCCACAGGCAGGATTTCAGAGAAGTGAGCTATGGTGACAACACCATCACACGATAGTCGACTTTCAGTATTCGATATTCGATATTCTGTATATTCGATAGTCGATGTGCAGTACCCTGGTATTCAATATTCAATACTCGACAGTCGTCATCGTACGATTTTCGATTTTCGATTTCCGATTTCCGATACCAGGCACTCGATAGTTGATATCAGGCACTGGATACCAGGTGCCAGGTGCGCAATATGTCTTCGATTTGTTTTGGTACGCCGCACCCATGTGCTTGGTTTGTGTTCCCCCCCCCCCCACATTTTCCCATCAAAATTTGGAAACATGGTTGAACATGGTTGAACCTATCATATAATATATATATATACATATAACGCAGCGATTGGCCTCCATTTCTTGCCGCCTTCGCTCCTTGGTTTGGACCGGGCTTTCTTCCATACCGTGACGGCCGTCCTCTGTTTGCGCTTTCAGGTTTTCGAACGACTTTCAGGGTTTCCTAAACTCCTACCTGGCGGGATTTGAGACGTGCGCCCTTTTCGACCTCGAGAATCCCTCCCTTCAGGCGAGTCGAGTGCGTGGTGGTGGCAGAGTGTTTGTGTTGGTGTTGGTGTTGGTGGTGTTGGTGTTGGTGGTGGTGGTGGTGGTGGTGGTGGTGGCGGTAGTGTTGGAATGGATGAGTGTTGGTTTTGATGGTGAATGTTGGATGTTGGTGTTGGTGGTGGCGGCAGTTGTGGGTGGTGTTGGTGGTGATGGTGAATGTCAGTTTTGGTGTTGGTGTGGGTGGCGGTGGCGGTGGCGGTGGTGGTGGTGGTGGTGGTGGTGGTGGTGGTGGTGGTGGTGGTGTTGGTGGTGGTGGCGGTGTTTTGTGGTAGGGGCGGTGATGGCGTTGGTGTTGGCATTACGGGGGGACCATATTAAATACGACCTACGGTGCACACAAAAATCTACCAGGTTTTTTCTAACAATATTTGGTCGTATTAACTATGGTCCCCCGTAAATAGTGATATTGTTGGCCGTGTGTTGTTGCTGGCGTTGGCGTTGTGGGTGTTGGTGTCGGTGTTTGGTGGTGCCGTTCTTGACGTAGGTGTTGGTGCTGGTCATCGTTGCGAGGTCCTGCTGATCCTGTTTCTGTTTTGGAGACAGGGTGCCCTCCGGTGGGCTCATTACTGATCTATTCTCGCGTCTAGCTGTGCCGCTTGCGTGGTGGTATCGGCTCGCACTGGTTGCCCAGTTTACTCTTTTGCCAGACGGCTAGTAATACATGCTCGCACGGCGCGTTATCCCTGGCCCACTCCTCCGTTCCGAAAAACAGACTCTACCCTGCGCCCAGCTACCTACCTGCACTCGGCACGACCTTCGTCTAACCTTCCCCCCCCCCCGCCCCCCCCCGCCCTCTCTCCTCCCCCCCGCCGAAAACAAAGGACCCTTCTACCGACCCGAGCCGTGGGCCCGACGCGCCTCTCCTAGACCACAGCTGCCACCGCCTCCCCACCCGTTACCATGGAGACCTGTCTCTCATCATGCTTAACGGCGGCCTGGGCATGGTGAGGACTAAGAACGCGATGCCTGACGAGTGGTGGCGGCAGAGGAGGGCGAGGGTTGTGCGCTTCGGGTTCGCAGGGCTGAGGCCGTGGATGTGGTTCGCATCCCCTTTTTTGCCTTTCGTTTCTGCATGGGAGACCGCGCATTTCAGGTGAGGGCCCCGATGGCGAGAGGGGTTTCATGGGAGAGGGGAGAGGGGGGGCACGGGGGGGGGGCGGGGGGTACTTGTGTCATGCCATGGCCGTAGTCGTGTGGTCGTAGACCTTTGCATCCCTATAATGTGGAATGTCGGGGCGGAGCACATCGGGTTTTCACCTACCAGGCAGGGGTGTGGGGGGGGGGGGTTGTGGCCGGGGGGGGGGGGTGAAAGGCTTTTTTCGTTTGGGTGTGTGTAGTGGAAGGCATTTTTTTGGCGGGGGGGGGGGGGGGGGGGGGGGGGCGGGAAATGTTTTTTTAATTGTTTTTTTTCTGTGGGGGGAGCGCGGGGAGGGCTTGATTTGCTCGGATTTTTTCCGGGGGGGGGGGGCGAGTTCTTTGATTCGTTTTGATCGGGAAGGAGCCGAGATCTGGGGGAGGAGGGAGGGGGTGGGGCTTGCCCCCTGTAGCACTCATGGCTTCACGCTGAACGACGTGCGCAGGTCGGGTGACTACGTAAAATGCGGCGAGCGCCGGGTGCTTGTGTTCGTATTTCGTACCGCTATTTCTTCACCTTGGGGTGAGTATCCCTTTTGCTATGTACTGCTGTAGTTTCAATTTTCCTGCACTATTTTGAAGTCATTTTTCCTCCCTCCCTCCATCCCTCCCTCCCTCCCCCGCCCCACCCTCCCTTCCCCCCTCTGCAACTCCCATCTACCGCGGCGGCTGCTGTAGGGCAAAGCCGAGCGATCCGATGCCGAATGTGCTTTGGGTGTTGTTCGTGTGGTTGTCCTTTGTGAGCGCGGCGCTAGTAGCCCGGGTGTTCCTTGTTCCGATGTCTTCTTCCTCGAGCAGCCGCGGTCGGCCAAGAACTGTAACGCCTTACGGGGGAAGGGGAAGCAGCGCGGGGATGCTTGCGTGGTGGCCCCGGTGAGATAACGCGTCTCGGTGTTCATCTGCCCTTGTTTTTTTTTTGCGCTGGCCTTGGCAGCGGACTTTAGTAGTTTTATCCCTTTGTTCTGGTGCCGTGTACTACAGTACTGACTAAAGACACCTAAAATAAGCGAGTATTACGGGGGACCATAGTTAATAGGACCTATGGTATACACAAAAACCTATATATTTCCTTATTTTTGCTAACAATATTTTGTCCTATCAACTATGGCCCCCCGTAATATAATAGTAACCAAGGCAGGCTGAGCTTTTACGGAAAATAAGAAATCCAGGAGCCTTTATACTGAAGTTAGTGAGGAACGCACCTGTACTTGTATAAGAAATCCAGTCTGGACCACCTTTCCTGCTTATTATTATTACGGGGGGCCATAGTAAATAGGACCAAATGTTGTTTGTAAAAATAGGTGAATATATACCTGGTGGGTTTTTGTGTGTACCGTAGGTCCTATCTACTACGGTCCCCCGTAATGGGTGTCCTGTACTGCATATAGAAGCAGTGCGGTGTCGATTTTTTGGTGGGCGGTGGGACCTGGTCGATGAAAATGTTTTTTTGCTTTGTTTTGTTTTGTGTGCTTTTGCGCTTTTGTATTTTGTAAGAATATTTTTGCGCAGTACAAGATGTATTGATGGGAG
The DNA here is from genome assembly GCA_031213475.1 of Nereocystis luetkeana. NCBI lineage: Eukaryota > Phaeophyceae > Laminariales > Laminariaceae > Nereocystis > Nereocystis luetkeana. The sequence goes on from JARUPZ010000003.1 coordinate 14,722,473, forward strand.
CATGTCGTATTTTTTCCCTCCTCCCTGTTGGAGCGACAGTTGTGGAGTATGCAGTGGCTGGGCAGAAGTCGAAGCTGCCCGCACTAGTGTAGGCAAACCGCCTACATGCATATGCAATACATTTACGAAACCTAAATAGCGTATTGAGTTGTTCTTGCACTGCAACCCCCTCCCCCCCCCCCCCCCCCAATCAATACGTTTATTCCTCCATGTGTGTGTTTTCGTCACGTATCCCTCCGTATACGCGTTGCCCCTGCCCCCCCCCTCCTAATTGTGTGTGTATGTTTCTGGGTTTTCCACTCCTACCCACTTGCTTTTCTTAGTGTTTGTATATACGTAGTTACCCGTCCCTCCTTGTATTCGTCTGGAAAGGGATGCGTGGTCATTGGTCAGATGACCAAGGCAAGCACCGAAGTCACGTTCTATGATAGAGGTAGCACATTTCCTCGATTTGTTTTTCTGGATGACGGGGTTCCTTCACCCAAAATGGTCGGGATGTCAAATCTTGTTTTGAAATATTACGTCTTTGTATACTAGGGACATGGGATTATTCTTCGGGACGCAATGTTATCTTTGTTAAAGTCAGTTTTCGGGTGAGGTATGTAGCTCCTTAAGTGAGGAGCCTCAGAAAGTTCGGGGTGAACCCCTATCGTAGAACGCCTCCGAATGAGTACGCCGTCTCGAAAGGTATGCGTGGTCAATGATCAAATGGTAAAGGCAAGCAACAAATGAGTACCCCCCCTCCCCCCTCTATGCTTCGCGCTTGGTGCAAGCAATGTCTGCCTGGTCGGTGAAAACCCGACATGCTCCGTCCCGGCATTGTAGGGATGCGAGGGTCTATGGTCATACGACTACGGCCACGCTTGATATCGAGTACATCTCTCCTATCGAGTACACCCCCCCCTCTATGGTCATACGACTACGGTCATGCATGATAATGGGTACACCCTCCCTCCCCCCAGTGCATCTCGCGTCCTACTGGTATAATACAGGGCCCTTTTAGCTTGCTCTTTCGTACGTGTTAGCGTCTTCCACCGTACATGGCGTGCTTTTGTTATTTTATACCTGATTGGTATTATGTTTTTCCTTCTCTTCGCTACCTCGGAAGAGGTTCAAGACGACCCTCCCCTCCTCGGGCAGATCATGTATCCCTACTTCATGATCTAGATCGTTCAAGGTAGAAATGTATATCCCTGATCTGTATGATCTGTATGATTCGTATGATTAGTATGATTTGTATAATTTGTACCTGGTATGATCTAGCTCATGTTGCCGGATGGGGCCCGTATAATCTGCATGATCTGCTACAGCACATGCTTTCTGGGTTAGATCACTATACACATATCCTACACAACAAATTATCACAACGGTAGGCGGAGATCATCTACTGTAGATAGATAGATCGTGATCTGTCTGATCTGTCGGATCTATGTAACCCTACCCTCCCCTCCTCACCGGGTCCTGCAAAGCCTCCTCATCCACTTGCTCATATCTGGTGTCCCACGCTTTCGCCGGTCCACGTACTATTTTTGCGTTTGTGTGTGTGTGTGTGTTTTTTTCTTGTCAGGTGGTTGACGGCCGGGAAAGTGCGACAATGTGGGTCGGCAAGCAGCTACAACCCTCGAGGGTTGCTTTGGGGCCTGTTTCATCTCACGGTGGGCTACTCGTCGCTGACCTTTGCTGTTGTCGTCGGCGTGCGACAAGTGCCGACTGCTTCTGCCGTGTGGTGAGGGCGCCTTTTTGATTTTTGTGACGGTGGCGATAATGACAGTGGTCGGTGGTATTGATGTTGGTGTTGACAATGGTGATGTTGATGTTGATGCTGGTTGTGGTGGGTGATGTGGGGCCTGCTCCATGTCATGGGGGGCCTACGCGTCGCGGAAAATTCGCGATTGTCGTCGAGACGCGACAAATACCGGCTGCCGCTGCTGCGTCTGCTGCCCGTGAGAGCATTGCTGGTAAGGAATCATGATCATGGCACGGTGGTGTCATGAGTGACAATTTTGTTGATGATGGGGGCATGGTGGTAGTGAAAATGCTATTACGGGGGGACCATAGTTAACAGGACCAAATATTGTTAGTAAAAGTGGTTAAATATATAGGTTTTTATGTATACCATAGGTCCTATTAGCTGTGGTCCCCCGTAATAGTGATGCTGATACTGATAGTGTCCCTGTGGTGGCTAGTGATGGGAGCGACTGTTGCGGTGAATATGGTGACCACGATGCTGGTCCTGATAACGGCTAAGGACCACTTCGACGATAACGATTAGGTCGCAATGACACCGATATCAGACAAGCTCGAGACCGCTCGTGAACGCGGGGAACGCGGGGGGGGTTGCTACAGCGCCTTCAGCAGTGTGACCTGTGCGCTTGCTGGCTCGTTGACTCAGAACCTGACCCCCCGCTACGCCCCCCCCCCCCTCCCGCCATGCGCTCAACCCTTCCTCCATCCCTCCCACCCTTCCTCCCTCTTCCGTGCCGCTGATTGCCGCTGGTGCCGACGGTGGGTTGGGCAACAGGATGAGCTGGGTGATTTTCATCACATGGACTAGCACGGTGTTCGGGTTGCTGTGGTCCGTCTACCTCTGGCTCATGTCCAGGCAGCCCTACCTCCCCCCCGCCCGGCCCCACACCATCGGCACCGGAAGCCTCGACGTCTCCCCCGGTAGCGCCCCGAGGTCGGGGCCCGGGGGGGGCGCATCCGACCCCTTCTCCAGCAGACCTCTAGATGGAGTTCCAGGGGGCGGCATGAGGGTAGGGGCTGTTGAGCCGGCGTCCCCGTGGCGGGAGAGCGTGAGGAGCCTCGTTCTGTTCGCGGCCGTGCTGGGGTTTCTACCCGCGTGGAAGCCTTTGTCGGGAGCGTCGACTCTGCCGTCCCTGTTGGGCCCCGCGGTGCTGGCCGTGGTGACCATGTTCGCGGGACTGACGGTGCAGATGGTGCGCCTACCGGTGCTGTGGTACGACCGGTGTAAGTTTTTGTGGGCCATGGAGAGGGAGGGGCTGTACGGGTGAGAGGGAGGGGGACTAGCGGAGGAGGCCGAGGAGGTTTCGGTCACGGTCTGCGGCTGCGGCGGCTGCGGCGGCTGCGGCGGCGCAATACATAGCGGTAGAATGAGGCAGGGTGTAATTTGCTGCACTTCCATGTATTTAATATTTCCCATTTCCTCCATCCTCTTTCTCCCTCCCGCCCACCCCCCCCCCCCCCCTCCCCCCCGTCTTATTTCTTCCCGCCTCCCTTCGTTGTGACACTGCTGTGTCATGTTCTCGTCTTGCGGTTGTTTTTGGCGGGTTTTTTTGTTTGGAGTTTTTTGAGCTTTTTGTTTTTTGTAGCGTTTTGTTGTTGTTGTCTCCCCGCTGTTGTAGTCTCTGTGTTCGGCTTGAACAGCGGTGTTTCATTGGGGGCCACAGGTATACAGCAATAAAAACGTCCGACACATAGGTGTGAACCCGTAGCGGCACGAGCAGTGCAGCCGCAGTATCACGGGAGACACGTGATAAATAGGACCTACGGTACACATAAAAACCTACAGTATATATTTCGCTTTTTTTTACTACAAATAACAGTGTTTGGTCGTATTAACTATGGCCCCCCGTAATACTAGTGGCATCTTTATCGTGAGGGTGGTTGCCCGGTAAGGTGCCTGTGGAATCGCTTGGCACAGATGGGATTAAGCAGTGCGGTATTACGGGGGGCCATAGTAAATAAGACCAAATATTGCTAGTAAAAATAGCGAAATATATAGGTTTTTGTGTGTACCGTAGGTCCTATTTAATATGACCCCCCGTAATAGCAATGGTCCCTTTTGAGTGCCGGCTGCCGCTATAGTGCCGGTGTTGTTGGCTGGGGCATACATACCGGCACTACCATACAGGGACCACTGCTGTACAAGGCTGCCTGCGCGCGTGTTGTCAACGTCGTGCAGTGATGGACGGGGCGGTACATTCGTCATCCCCCCCTGAAACGCCTCGAGTAATCATCCCCCATAAGCAGCCGCGCCGGGTTGCTGCAGAGGTGTGGCTGATGCCGCCAATCCCCGTGTGTGTGTGTGTGTTTTTTTTTTCTGTATCAAGTCCGGAGAGAGTTTGTTGCTGTAGGGACGTTTTCGGATTTATACCAACCGAGCCGTACGTAGGAAAGATTTTCCCGATCCCCACTCTCTCGATGATTTGCGCTCGATGGTTCGGGGCGGATATATTCCCGATATGTACGATGTATGATACGATGTACACTATTCATAGGTCATGTTGGCGGGTGGGAGCCACATTTATCTGCATCGTCTACGGCAGTAGCACCACGCGGTGTTCTGGCTTAGATCTGTACCATACAGATCCTCTCGACATATCATAATTGCAGGATAGGATCTAGATGATCTACATTAGATCGATCGTGCGTGCAACCGTACTGCTAAAAGGGATGTCGCGGGGTACGTACGAGCACTACAGTAATTCCGCCGCAAGTAAGTTTACTTGATACGAATAGGTCGTTTTTTGCGCCAGTGTCCGTTTGTCTCTGCAGTCGTTTTTTTTTTTTTTTTTCAGAATTCTTCACGGTTGATGACCCGACCGACCCACGAGTCGGGTCAGGAAGTTTTCGATATCTCGCAGGCCGGATCGGGTCGGGTCGGGTCGGGTCGGGTCAGGAAGTTTTCAAACTCTTGCGGATCGGATCGGGTCAGGTCTCCCGTACCCGACCCGACCTGACCTGACCCGCGAGGTGATTGGTCTGAACCTTATCCGTAGGCAGTCCTGTTTTTTTTAGCGTCTGTCTACTGGTGCACCCTAGGAGATGAGTGGGTGCCACGGCCGCTTACGAGGTAGTCAGCGTTCCGGGCACAAAGCCGCCCGCGGTTGTTGGGCGAAGCGGCAGTGTCGATGATTGCTGATGTTGTAGTGGTCGTTGCTGTTGGGTGTTGTGCGCAGGCAGTAAATTACCCCCCCCCCCCCCCCCCCCCGCCCCCCCTCCAGGCAAGCAACAAATGAGTACCCCCCCCCCCCCCCCCCCCCCCCCCACCTCCGAAGTTGCTGGTTTGGGGGGTAAGCCAGCTCGTTTTGTTCGCTTTGTTCGCTTCCCCGCTGCCTCGCTCCCTCCCAAGGGATGATGCACTTACTGCTGTACTCGTACCTGTGATTACGACCGTGTTGTCGTGTCGACTGTGCAGTCGTGGGACTACATGCGATAGCGCGCGCGCGCGGGGGGGGGGGGTGACCTCATTATCATGCATGGCCGTAGTCGTATGACCATAGACCCTCGCATCCCTACAATGCCGGGACGGGGCGCGTCGGGTTTCCACCGACCCGGCAAATAACGGGGAGAGGGGCGCGCGCGCGGGGGGGGGGGGGGTGGACAGGGCTATTTTCACGCGGTATAGGCTCCGATGGCCGAGGGGACGGGGGGGTAGTCATGTCATGCATGTCCGTAGTCATATATATGACCATAGATCCTCACCGATGGCCAAGGGACAGGGAGGGTTAGGCCGTGTGAGGTGTCTGCCGGGTGCGTTGTGCTCTGGAGCGTTTTGCTCAGGGTACCCGCCCCGGCCCATTAAATCAGTCGCCTCCACGCCTACGGGCTCGATCCCTTTTGTGCTGCTGCATGCCGCATATCGTCGTTCCTCGAAGTTCATGGTAATTTTAATAGCTTTGTCCCGCTAAGCGTATCGTACCACTCTGACCGTAAACATAAGAACCGCTTGGTATTCATATTAGTGTGTAAGCGGTCCTTATATTTCCGCCCAAGGTGGTACTACGGGTGCAGTTAGTTGTTGCTTCGTAGGGAAGGGTTCGAGTCTTTGATGGGGGAATGTGTTCTAAGCGAATTATTGTTGTTCTTAGTCGATTGTGGGGATAAATTGTATCTCGCTGCTTGTTGTGGCGGGAGGGGTGGGCGAAGGTGGGTGGGTGAGTGGGTGCTCTGTTTTGTTTATCCTGCTCTCTCCCCCTGATGACGTTCTTTAGTATTTGTGTACGTACGTGATGTATTCGGTGGTGGTGTTTTTTTTTTTTTGCGTATTTCGTTTGTTGTTGACTGGAGGTTTCAACGGTGGGAGCGTTATTTGGTCGCATCAATCAACCATCGGAATATTAATATCGGTCTTGGTGTCGTTCGAATCAACCAGTGGGATGTTGTTCGTTGAATCAACCATCGGAGGTGATTTTCCGTCGAATCTACCATCGGATTTCAATTGCAACCATCGGAGGATTGTTCGTCGAACAAACCACCGGTCTTTTCGTTAGGGCATTGCACACGTCCTCAATTTTTTCCACGTACAGCACTGTACCCACGATACGTCTCGTCCGTTATGTGTCGTGGACGGTACACCCAGCAGTAGAAAACAATTGCACGCAGGTCGTCCGGGTAACGCCCCACAATGCAGAACCTGCTGTATGTAGTACGGTGAAAAATAATCGCGTACTTCATAGTACTTCGTCGAGTACACCCCCCTTACACCACCACTATAAACGGAAATTTTATGGAGCGTCGAGGTATAAATGTCAAGCCCAAACAGTTACGTCCCGTATGTGTCCCTGTATACCAGTACCTGGCACTATTAATACTGCACACCGTACACCACATAAGAACAGGAGAGGAGGAGCAGCTGGCTGGTTGATGGATACTACTGCTGTACGTATACTTCGAAGCATATGTACTCCGTATACATGCTCGTATCATACCAGGCACCAGGCAGCACAGCTACAAATACACATCTATCTGCCACGCGATGCGGTCATATATCCCCCTTGTGCGGAGTTCAGGTTCTCCCTGCCTCGACTCGACCGCTGGTCGTGGTGTGACCGCCAATAGCAAAAAACAGAAAACAATGGCACCCTGGCTGCCTGCAGTAACTCACGCAGTGAGAGGCGTTCTACGATAGGGGTTCACGGTAAATTTTCTGAGGCGCCTCACTTGAGGAGCTCCATACCTCACTCGAAAACTGACTTGCGCAAAAAATCAAATTGCATCCCCGATGAATAATCCCATGGCCCAAGTATACAAAGACGTCGTTTTCCTTAACAAGATTGGCATTCCGACGATTTTGGGTTAAGGAGACCCGTCATTCAGAAATACGAAAGGCGGAAATGTGCTACCATTTTCGTAGAACGCGTCAGTCAGAGGCGTGTGTAACAGAGTCGTCGCCAGCCGACGCCAACCCAACCTATATATCTGTACCAGGTATCCATCTTCTAGCGAAGGCCTGGAGCGAGAGCGTGTCGCAACTCTCCGAGGTCCGGACGGGGTTTTCAGCGCAAGTGTGGTCGGAGGGGGCTTGTGGGATGTTAGGCTTCTTCTGGCCCTACGCGCCAGGTCTCTGGAAAAGTGCCGCGGTGACCCTTGCTCCGCTGTCGAGTGCGGCAGTAGCCCCGTGGTTCGTCAACCCTTTTCCCGGAGGTGAGAGCAGCGATGACGCAATACGCACGCGGGATCGTACCGGCGTCCCTTCTCGTCTGCTGCTGCTGCTGGCGGGTGGACCTCCCGCCCATCGCTATACGGGTCTCGCCATGGCATGTAGGTTCTGGCGGTCATGCTGTTCGATCTGATCATGAAGTACGATATACATAAGGTTGGGACGCTGTGGCTCTTCTCGGCCGGCGCCCGGATCACGGTCGCCGTGACGGTCGGAGACCGGCAAGTTTCACCGACGCTCACGACGGCATTACCGTCATATATCACCGTCGGCAAACTCATGACGGCGGCTTCTTAATAGATGGGCTCGCTGATGGCCTTTTGTCGAGAAACGCCGACGTGAGTGCCGGGGCGCCGTCCGGCCAACCCCACCCGCCTACGAGGACGGCGCGGCGCCGACCGTAGTCCCGAGGACGCATCCGCGGCCGGGTGGACTTGAGAGGACCGTAAAACACGCAAGATGACACACCTCCTGCGGGACGAACTTCTGAGCTGTTTATTTCTATCCAAAGCATCGGGGGGGGGGGGGGCGGGGGGTGTACTCATTATCACGCATGGTCGTAGTCGTATAAAGGGGGGGGGGGGGGGTGTACTCGATAGGAGAGATGTACTCGATCTTATGCATGGCCGTAGTCGTATGGCCATAGACCCTCGCATCCATACAATGCCGGGGCGGCGCATGTCGGGTTTTCACCGACCAGGCAGAAATTGCTTGCACCAAGCGCGAAACGCCGTGAGGTGTCCGGCGAGTCGCATGAAGGGTGAGCTGCATCCCACAAAGAACCGCTTGTGAGGCGGACTTGCATATGAGTGACAGCTTCAATGAGTTAATTTAATTTCCGGTGTAGGCAATCGTTTGAAGGGGGGGGGGGGGGGGTACATGTACATACCTGGTATGTACACAACAACGAAAATGGTGTACCAGGTACGTATGTAGCCCTGGAGATAATCTACAGTCATTTGTATGACAGTTCGAGATATTACTCACACATGGACGCGTCACTCGGCGTATTGTTTTAGCAACTATTTACGGGGGACCATAGTAAATAGGACCAAACAACGTAGGTAGAAATAGGTAAATATATCATTTTTTGTGTGTACCGTAGGTCCTATATACTATGCCCCCCCGTAATACTACTCCCACCCTCCGTTGTCGAGAAAATAACTGCTTCGAAAGTTGTCTGAGGGGGGCGTGTTGTCTTGTTATATCACACGTGTGATACACGGCATTGAACGTAGCGTCCCCGTCTAAGGCGCACGCGGGGGGGGGGGGGGGGGGGGCTGGGCTGGTGCTGATTTTACCGCTGCTTTAAAGCGCCGACGTGGCTACCGTACAACAACACCACTCTGGTAGGAAATATAAGGATCGTTTAGACACTAACATGAATACCGAAAGATCCTTAAGCTGACAGACATCCAGAGTGGTATCACGCAGGGTGTATGATAACCCCCCCCCCCCCCCGCCCCCCCCCTGGGAAGGGTTTCCAAGATGAGTTTCGCCGCCACTAGGGGGGCATACGCACAAAGAACATGGCGGCGGCGTTGGGAAGATCTCGTGGAGATATGTTTCCACAGATAAGACACATCTAGCGCTCGGCGTTTGTACCCCCCCCCCCCCCCTCCCTGTTTTGTCAATGGATGTCGGCTTGGAAACCTGTCCGAGGGTGTGTGTTGGCTGTTATATCGTCGTACGTGTGACACGATGTGTTGGCTTGCCACACGTGTGATACGTTACATGGATGCGCCCCGTGTCTGAGTTGTGGAAGCAGCAGTAGTAGTAACAGTAGTAGAAGTAGTAGTAGTAGCAGTGGTAGAAGTAGTAGCAGCAGTAGTAGCAGTAGTAGTAGCAGTAGCAGTAGGAGTAGTAGTAGGAGTAGTAGTAATAATAGAAGTAGTAGTTGTGGTAGTAGCAGTAGTAGTAGTAGCAGTAGCAGTAGTATTATAGTAGTAGTAGTAGCAGTAGTAGCAGTAGTAGTAGTAGTAGTAGTAGTAGTAGTGGTAGTAGTAGTAGTAGTAGTAGTAGTAGTAGTAGTATTAGTAGCAGTAGTAGCAGTAGTAGTAGGAGTAGCCCCAACGGCGCGGGTGATCCGGAGGAGGGGGTGTACTCATGCCATGCGTGGCCTTAGTCGTACGAGCACAGATCCTCGCATCCCTATTACTGGGACGGACCACGTTATTTTGTTTTGGGGGGGGGGACTAGATAGTAGCGTCCCTGCCCAAGGGAGAGAGGGATGGGCCTGTGCAAGAAGGGGGGAACGCGGGCCATCGTCGCGAAAAGTACCACAGTCGATGACGTTATGGTGCATAACTGCTGCTCAAGCATACAGGCGCCATGCACGCATGCATGCATGCATGTCTGGTTTTGGTTTGTTCTTGTTTTCTCGTTCCTTCCTGCATCTATCTGCTGCGGCCTGTGAGTGTGCTTTTTTGTTTTCCTTTCGTTTTTGTTTTTCGCTTCTTCCCATTTTCTGTTTCGATTTGTCTACTTTGTTTTTGTTTTCACTTTGGTTGTTTCCTTTCGTTTCCCTATTTCATAGATTGTGTATGTCGTGCCTGTCGTATCTAGTATGACGACATGGCATTGCATTGCCCACTGCAGTGCTTACTGCATACGTGGCAACGTAGTATCTTTGTGGCGTAGCTTTGTGACCACTGAACTTGTATCTCTTCTATTAATAGGATTGAAGAATCGGCACGGACACTGGTTGTGCTGGATGTCGACGGGTAGAAAGAACGGTTTAATGTGAAGAACACACTCACACATGCTCTTTGTCCTACGTACGTACTTGTATTCGCAGTTCGATTTGTTCTTTTGTCGAAGGCACAACAAGTAGTACGTAGGTATAACATTACCATGCTCATCATCCTGGAATTATTGTGTGTTGCGCGAGACACAGAACGGTAAGCCACGGCCCCTCGCAGGCAGTACCATTTGTTCCTTCTTTCGTACGTACAGGCATTGCGGCGGACCTACTATCTCGAGCTTGTTTTTTACTTCCGTGAGGGCGTTTTTTCTTCAGCCTGCTTAGTGACCACGGGGCCAGACGTTTTTCTGAGATCAATCTGAGATCCCCCTCGTCATCACCACCACCATCATCATCATCGTTGTCCTCATCATCATCATCATCATCATCATCATCATCATCATCATCATCCTCATGATCATGATCATGATCGTCATCGTTATCATGGCAGGGGCGGCCGGTTTGGGTGAGGCGTTTCACCTGAACAGATACACCCTTCCACTGATTTGACTGCTCGAACGGACGTGGTGACGGGCAGCGCAGAGAAACACGAGGATTTTTTTTTTTTCACCATCATGGTGAATACGTGGGCATTAGATTATCGGAGGCGGTACGTATGGCCGCAGTCAGGGGGAGGGGAGGGAGAGAATACATGAGGGAGGGGAGGGAGGGAGGGGGGAATTCGAGGAGCAATGAGGGGGTCGGCCTCTGAAACCTCGTTGTTTTTAGCTGATTTCTCGTGTGAGAAGCGGTGACGGCGTCGCTAAGAGCTCATCTTGTGAAGCTGGTTTAGGTTTGATAGGCAGTGGCAGCGTCTATGACAGCTCGCGTTCGGTAGCTGATTTAGGCTTGGGAAGCAGCAACGGCGGCTCTGAAAGCTCGCCTTGTGCGTTTTTGCTTTATTTTTGGAAACGCTTTGACGGCGTGCGCACCGGAGGGGCGGCTGATAGCGCGCGGTGGTGGAAGAAACGCTGCGCAGGTTTTTGGTTTTTCAAAGTCTTGCCAACCCCAACAAATTTGAGCCGCGCGACTTTTGTATTCGATTGCCCATGCGATATACTACGGCTAAGATGGTAGGTTCCACGACAAGTCTGTCGCCCAAACTATTGTCGTGCGGCGGTGTCCACGGCCTGCTCCTGACACAGTTTATCCTGAGAGCCCGTGGGTGCGGTGCTGTTTACCTGCATACAGGCGCGGCCCGCTTTTGGAGATGCTACCGTCGAACGAATACATACTCCGGAGAGCCGGGGGTGTGGTTCCTGCGTACAGCCGCTGGCGCTTTTAGGAGATGTTACCGTAGGACGGATATGTTACTCCGTTGACTTGATGTGGTGGCAGGCAGCACTATGAGAAAGGTACGGGGAGGCGTTTACCATAGCGATACTACTGTGGGCATCGGTGTGTAGTGGGGGAAGGTTACATTGTTTACAGTAGGAAAGGGGGGAGGGGGGGAGGGCGGGAGGGGGTGTACTCTATATTTTTGCATGACCGTAGTCGTATGACCATAGAGCCTCGCATCCTTGCAATGCTGGGACAGAGCACGCCGGGCTTTCACCGATCAGGCAGACATTGCTTGCACCAAGCGCAAAGCGCCTTGAGGTGGAGGGCGAGTCGCATGAAGGGTGAGCTGCATCCTACTAAGAACCGCTTGTGAGGCGGACTTGCCCGTGGATGACAGCTCCAATGAGTCAATTCAATCCCCCGTCATAGAGCACTTTTGTTTCACCGTGCTTTAAGGCTGCTTGCTTGTGTGGGACTGCTTCACCGCATTTCTGAAGCTGATAAATTCGAGGTGGTTTGGCCGTGTTTTGGGGGGTCTGGTCAGGTGGACATGCTTCATACACTGCAGCGGGGGGGATGTGGCCACGGTCGTTTTCAACAACGACAAGCTTCGGACAGAGCTCCCAGCGCATTTCTGCCTATCGACGGATTTCTTCAGGCCGTAGATACGAGTACGTACAAATACGGCAATGGTAAAAAGGGACAAAACAAAAAAGGCGAGTTTCAAATACCTACCAGGTATTTATTGACTGGTGTATATACAGCCCTTCGCAGTTGCTGCTATCAACATAGAACAGTCTCTCGTTATATAATAGACGCAACGAGGCTTCTCCAGATGACATGCCGGACCTTCTGTGCGGAGAGAGACGCCGCGAAACAGCCGAGCCTATCAACTGGGACGCTTGCAGTAACCCCAAACCCTTCCCTCGGGAGGTTTAATGTTTATGTTCGTTGCCCTGCGACCACGGGGCCGCATCTCAGGGAAAGGTGAGAACATCATCAGCTATTATTGCCTGTTTCGAAGTATCGAGCAAACATGCGCTATTATTGTAGACGTAGCACAATGTTTCCGAGGCTTTCTTCTTTCGGGAAAGTTATGAGTGATCCATGTTGAAGATCATGCTGCACGTTGTCGGATGTCGGATGGCAAGAGAAATAACAATAATAATAATAATAATAATAATAATAATAATAATAATAATAATAATAGAAGAAGGGTTTCCATGAATGGTGGCGAAGGATTATAAAGGAAACTGCCACCGACCTCTTTCCTCTCTCGAGGCGTGAGGTGTGCGGGCTGTTGTGATGCATGAACGAGTGCATACCTACTGTACCTTCTCCAGTTATTTCGCCTAGCAACAGGTTATGAGCCTCGATAAACTGAGTGTCGCCCAATTTCGTCAAAATTTACCACACCGTAGACAGAGCTTCAAACAGATGATCGATTCCCACTTGATGAATTAGATCGTTCCGGGCATATGCATTCCTGACCTCTGTGATCTGTATGATCTGTATGATCTGTATGATCTAGCTTGTGTTGCCGGTTGGGAGCCGTACAACCTGCATGATCTACTATTACGGGGGACCACAGTAGATAGGACCGAATATTGTTAAGAAAAATAGTGAAACATATAGGTTTTTGTGTGTACCGTAGGTTCTATTTATTATAGTCTCCCGTAATACAGTGCAAGTTTCCTTGGTCGTATAGAACTACAGACAGTAATAACAACTATAAACTCGTTTGGGTTGGTCGGTCGGTGTTACTTGCCCGGTTACCTGCCTTGCCTGGTGGTGGCTACAGTATCCAACTTCTTTTTTCTTTAGCTTTTAAGAGTTTCTTTTTCAACGGTCTTCGTTCTTGCCCGCAGTGGCTACGTACGAGGTACAGCTGGGTACGATGAACGAACGAACGGACGAACGAACGAACCAACGAACGAACGAACGCCTGCTGTGAACTCCCTTTTCATCATGCGACACCCACGGAAATTTCAACTCAACCGCAAAATCCCGAAGGGGGAACCTTGTACCAGGTATGTACTACAGCACGTATGTATGCAGATCCTGTACAAACTCTCACAACAACGGCAGGCGAGGAACTGGATGATCTATCTGTAGATGATCTATCCGTGGATGATCTGTCTGAGGTGTGATACATAAATAACGATCTTCCGTTTCATCTCTCGCACGGACGCGTTCGTTTGCTGTCACTCACCGAACCGCCGAAGTTACGTCCGAAGGTACACCCGCCACCGTCTTTTATCAGCCGGGCGCGTACGTACTCCGTTTGGTGTGGAGACACCCTGATCGCAGCGTACGTTCGTGCAGACGACCTCCACAGCAGCGTTTGCCTCGAAGCAAGCTTTTTTTTGTTCACACGCTGTGTGTACAACAAGCTTCTTGTTGTGGCGTTCGGAAGAAATCGCCACCAGCTCCTACCGCCCACCCGAACGGCATCGGCGGTGTGTCTATTTGTGGAGCTTGCCGCCAGCTCTCTCGCCAGCAGCAGATAGTGCTATGCTGTTGTTGACGCGGCACTCCGAACCAGCATCACCACCAGAACAAGTCGCTTGCTCGCCATCAAATAATATGAATCGGTACGCTGTGCAGAAGATGGGCGTATATTTATCAAATTGACGGCCATTGAACTGGAGGCACCCCCATACGGATAGCTGCGTCCCGCGCGCGGGCTGGCTGGCTTCGTCGCTACAGCGGTAAAGTAAGGTGCCTCGAAGAGAGCCCACGTCTGGCACGTAATCAGGCGACGACGGATTGCTGCTGTATAGCCAGGGAGCATCAGCGCCCGCATGGCCACACGCGGTGACAGGGTGTGATAGTGCTGTATGCGGTACGTTTTTTTGCTGGACAGCGTTCTCTTGAACATGCCTATTGGTTTGTCAATAGGTTGGGGGTGGTGGAGGTCGATACCCGTTACTACAGGCAATAACAACGGCAGGCCTTCAACGGGAATAATAGAGGATCGTGTCCAGATTGCCTATTTGACCCCTGGAACGTATTGCCCAAGGTGTAGTATGTACTTAGTAGTTAACATATTCTTGGCACCCCGGGCCTTGTCACTTATCACGGCCCCTCTCCCTTCAGCACAACAGCGGCGCGACAAGTTAGCCACTAAAAATGGGTCATTCTTGTCGGAAAGTTTTTTTTTTCTTTTGTTCATATTTTCCATGTTTTTTTCGCGCAATTTTTAAAACTTCCGGATTTTCCTGATTATGTTTTTCCAAATATGTGAAATAAATGTAATAACAAACCTTATTTTTTTGGCTTCTTCTGGAGAATTTCACGAATAGTGACAGAACGCCTCCAGATCTTGATACATATCTCCAATTATTTCCAAACTTAGGAAATTCTGGAAAAAATTATCTCCGCTAAGAATGAGCCCAATAATACCGTATTTTAGCAGTACCTCGTGCGAAGGCCCTTCCGAGAGGTAATTCGTAGTTCAGTGTTGTTAGTTTTAGGTTGCGCCGCATTCGGAATATATATGAGCTCGTTTGTCGATGGTGCGCGCGCTACGGTGGTCACCTTCTGCTGACCCCAGGGTGACCAGGTAGCTGTGAGCATGGGGGGGTGCGCGTGGTGTAAAGTAAAAAAAAACCCAGCAGTACGCTGATGTCCCTTGAAGCACGATCAATTATTATGTTGTCCAGAAAAAAAGTACCAGTCATGAGGTGATGGGGGTTTTCAACAGTATTTATGTTTTTTTTTTGGTGGGACCCTATCATCTTAGCGCCAAATTTTCTTCGAAAAAGAAGAGAGAAGAAGGCGCAAAAAGGTACCTGGTAGCCAATAAGGATGGTAGGCCCTTCTGGGAGGTCAGCATCGTCATCGGCATCAGATAGCCAGATTTTCTCCGAAAAAAAAAGAGAGGAGAGAGAAAAAATCAGCCCAATAATATAGCCAAGATCGGCGATCACTGGAAGAAAGAGACGGGGTTTTTCGGTTCCCCCTTAAGAACAGAAGAGTTGGATAACGCCATTCTTTTAGCAACCGCCACCACTACACCGTATAATACGTACAAATATAACGAACCAACCGTCTTTTCCCTCGTGCTCGTGTTTTCGTCATTTCGTTCCTCCACCAAAACGTTTACCCTAAGATACCCCCAAAACGAAAAAAAAAAACACCGACTTTTCGTATCACATCATATATAAGCGCAAACATTCCCTCTACATGGTTTTACCGAGCAAGCAGTGCGGCCAGTAGTAGCGCAACAAAACCTGACGCTGCTTGCGCGCGGTGTATATCGCTATTAATTTGAAAGCTGCGCTACGTACTACTCGGATCTTCTTCTTCTTACGTACGTACCAGTACCAGTACCAGGTACCTGGTGCGTCGGTGGGTATACAAGGGGTTCAGGACAAAGCTAACATATGGGAAATTATTTCCTCCTCCTCCGTTACTTGCGCCAGTCTGGTCCTAAATGTAAGGGCGTTTGGTTAAGCCACGAAAAGGTATTAAGGTCGAACCTTCCCCCTAATTTACGATCAGGCTGGTATAATACACTCTCTTTTGAGCAAAAAAAACGCAAAACTGGTTTCAAAATGCATCAAAAAAGTTTTCAAAAACCTTCCTACTTGTATACCTGCTACGCTCGGACACGACATACGGATAGTGCTACAGAGAAAAACGTGAAGAGCAAATAAATGCAACAATGGGCGACAGCAAAATGAACGTGGAACCGCGCTAATATGAACGAACACATGAAAAAAAAAGGTACATAAAAGGAGGAAAAATAAAATAAACAAAAACAGTTTCAAGCCGGCAGCAAAAAAAAACAAAACCAAAAATCAGCAAAACTTTATTGGCCGGATAATTGTTTTTCCCGTATCATATGTAATGGTAATTTAATGTAACTCGACGTTCGCAACCAATAAAAAATATATGCACACATCAACACATCAACACATCAATCAATCAATCAATCAATCACCCACCCACTCACACTCTGAACAGAAACAACAACCCCGCACGCCGCAAACTAAGTAGTCCCTCCCCACCCCTCCCAGACCGGCAATACAGCAATCAACGGCCGCTGCGCCGTCACCGTGCGTATGCGCGTCATCAGGATCTACCTCGCGAACGCAGGGAGGGATGTTCACGTCCTTAGAAAGGGTCCAGAAGGCCGTCAAAATCGCTAAATCCCACAAGGGGTAGGGGGAAGAAAAACTACGCGCTGGTTTGCGCAGGGTGTGCGCCCGAACTGGCCGAGAGCTTTGCGGAGCCGGGGGCGGGCGGGCGGGCGGGAGGGGGGGGCACAAAATGCATGCCTGCTGTTGACGGCAAGAGCTCAGCTCGCTCGCCTCGGCCGGCGCGCGCGCTCGGTATCATCAACACACCAAAAGGTTTCTATTTTATACGGGCGTTTTTTTTGCAACGTCGCGGACAGAGCGCTGGAGGGGGGCCCCTCTCTTGCCCCCCCCCCCCCCCCCCCCCCCGCCCCTCTGCCAACCTCTCCCCACCCTCGCTTCGTGCCGAAGCGTCGCTGGGACGCCCTGCTCTGCTCTTTGTTCTGCACTCACTTCTCTCTGTAGCGCGTGCTGCAAATTAATTGGGAAACAAAAAAAAAAAACATAAACAAAAACAAAAACTTCACAAAATCACTTTCAAAAACTTCACTTACTTCACGCCACAACCCAAATCGAAAAAAAAAACAAAACAAAACATCAATAATAGTCTACTGCTCTTCTTCTTCTTCTTCTTCTTCTTCTTCTTTTTTGTCCCTTTCTCTCGCAAAACTCCCGGCGCCCCCGCGCTGACTCGCCGCCAGGTTTCGGGCTGGGATGCGAAAGGAACGGGAAGAGGAGAGGGTCGGAGTACGGCAGAGAAAAAGGGGGAAAGGTAGGGAATACTCCCTCCCCGTCCCCCCTCCACCTCCCCCCCCCCCCCCCGCCCCTCCTCATATTAATAGTACCCTACTACTTCTTTGCAGCGGCTTGGTTCTTTTTCCATTTATGCTCTTCCCTCGCTTGGTTGCGTTTCCGGCTCTCGTTGCCGAATCTGTTGAAATCGGTATCCCGTTGCCGAATCTGATTTTTCCGATAATTGTCTTCTCCGGCTGCTAGCTAGCTACGGCTGGTTAGCTAAGGGGCTTGTAGCCATGGGTTGTTGGACTAGAATAGAAAATCTGTCGATGACGCGTCGCCCGGAAACACGACAAAAACAAGCTAGACAAAACGCGCGATCTGTTCTCAAGCAGAGCTGTTGTCCTGCAGAAAAGCACAGCTGCGCACACCCACTGCTGCTGCTGCTGCTGCTGCTGCTGCTGCTGCAGCTGCTGCCGCCGCCGCCGCGAAACAATGCTGCAATAGCATGCTATCACATGCGATCACATGCCATCACATGCAATCACATGCGATCACATGCGATCACATGCAATCATGGGACATGCGATCACGTGCAATCCCTCATTCAAATCATACACAAACCATATGCAAGCGCACGCAATCGCACACGAAAGCGGTGCAATTACACGCTAATACTCGGCACCATCACACGCAGATGAACATGCGATATCACCACGCAAAATCGCACATCAAATCACATGGTAAAAAGCACATGGCAAAATCGCACGTAAAATCACATGCAAAAATCGCGCGCAAACACACACACGATAATCACGTGAATAATCGCGCGCAAAAAAAACACATGGCACAATCACACGCGAAATATCACACGCAAAAATCACAAGCAAAAATCACACGCTGTAGTCACATGCTAATCGCATGCCCTTCATCACATGCACTCCGCGTACTCATTCATGTACTTGACTCCCTCGATGACCTCCTCCGGCACCTTGTTCTTAAAGTTTAGCTCTAGGTCGGAGTCGAGGCCAGACTCTTCGATGAGGAGCTTGGCCGCCAGCACGGCTAGTGTCGGCGGGGACCCCCGCACCTGTTGTTGCCCGAAAAAATAACAAGAAAAAAAGCGAAAAAACAAAAAAACAAAACACGATCGCGAGGGCAAAAAACAAAAACGGGAAAAAAAAACAAAACACGCGGGGGTGAAGTTAGCCCCTCTTCATACGAAACAATGAACTCTCCTTGTCTCGGGGGACAAAATTACCTGTGCGAAAAACTACTCACCATTACCTGCATTTAGATATTACGGTGGGCCATAGTAAATAGGACCTACGGTACACACAAACACCCATATACTTTGATATTTTTACAAATAATATTTAGTCCTATTAACTGTGGTCTCCCACACCTTTGGGTGTGGGGACAAATTACCTGTACGAAAATTACTTATAATTATCTGCATTTACTTAAACCAAGGCGAGCAACAAATAAATGGTTACCCCCCTTTCCAACTCACGGCGCTTCGCAAAACTTGGTGCAAGCAATGTCTGCCTGGTCGGTGAAAACCCGACATGCTCCGTCCCGGCAATGCAGGGATGCGAGGGTCTATGGTCATAATATTGCGGTCATGCATGAAAATGACTACACCCCCCCCCCCCCCCCAACCCCCCCGCCTCCATGCATGACATGAGTACCCCCCCCACTCCTCCCCGAAAAAGAGGCGCGGCAGTTTTTTTTTACATTTGTATTATTATTTCCCGTTCTCTCGCCTCATACCGTTGCGTAATACGCTGTTCTATACCTGGTATACTAGATGAATAAACTCCGTTCAGGTGACGAACGCCTCCATTGAGATATGGAATATATACGGAAGTCTCAGTTCAGGTGATCAGGGTTTCCTTGAGTTATTGAGGCGATTTCATACCGGGGATAGGGGACACACATAATAACGTGGGGGGGGGGGGGGGGATATTGTATATTTTTCAGCTATCATTACGCACACGGCTGGCTCGGCTTCTCGGGTATATTAACTGCGTACGTATGGCACCCGGAATGTTCTCCAGAGGTTCATTTTATTCGGTTGCATCCTACCAAACCCATATCATCGCCCGTTCATTCTCCTGTCTCCCTCCTAGTCGTACGTAAGTCAGATCCGGGGTGACGTGGGCAGCAGGCTCTTCACTCCCCCTCTCCCCCCCACGGCCCCTGTCTTTTTTGTTTTTATCGCCGCGAGAAGACTGCAGCCCTTTTTGCCGTCGTCGTCGACTCGGGTGCTATTACGGGGGAACATAGTTAATAGGACCAAATATTGTTAGTAAAAATGGTGAAATATATACCTGGTAGGTATTTATGTATACCATAGGTCCTATTAACTATGGTCCCCCGTAATATGAACTTTCCTCCGTACGGCTGACTCCGCTGTAGCTTAACGCCGCGAGCTAGCTATGGACACGATAGAGGCGCCTGACTTAAAGGATCTACAGTATGTACCCAATAAGGCGGTGCCTTTATTCGACCCTTTTACGGCAAACCTCAGCCCCGATCTTGGGGGACAAACTTACTAGGGATTGTACTGGTCTGCCCCCCCCCAAACGGGGCGTTTCTTGGAAATAGACTGGTTTGTCCCCCAAAACGGGACCACGGTTTGCCCTGAAAGGGTCGAATAGAGGCACGCCTTATTCGCCTTTTTTTTTCAACATGATACACGTACGTAGGCCGTGCCTGCACAGGCGTTGCCCCTTGGGTCGAGGGCGTCCCTGAAAAAGGACCAACAGGAGCGTTGGGATCACAAGGATGAAAGAAGAAATTACCGTTATTTTGGATCTTTATTTTCGCTTGGTTTTGGAGTAATCCCCCACCCCCCGTCTACGTGTGTGTGTGTGTGTTTTTTTTTTTTCGTATGCCCTTGGTTGGGTCGCACTTTCCGTCTTGTTACAAGCAGAGGGGCCTCAGAAAGTTCTACGAAAATTCTACAGTACGTGCAACACCCATCGTACGCAGAAGCCTAAGCCTCAGACAATTCTACAGCAGTCACGTATACGTACTGTTTTAGTACGTACAGCACTAGTGATACATCCTTAGTGTGTGGGTGTTATTTTTTTCTCCCCTCCTTTTCTCTCTCCCCTAACATCGCCAGATGTCGACGTAGCGAAACGTCCCCCTCCACTACTACCATACTTGCTGATAGCGCAGGGAAGCTTGAGTGCCAAGGAGATGGAAACTGCGGGTTCTACCCGATCCTTAACGTTCAGGGGATAAGGGTTTCCAGGGAGATATGGAGGCGTTTTCATACCGGGGATAGGGAGCACACACTTTTCTCTATCATACCAGATGCCGCCAGATATCAGGTGTGATATCGTTATGGCGAATGCACTCGTTCAGGGCATAAGGGTTTCCATTGTGATGTGGAGGCGATTTCATACCGTGGAAAGGGGGCACATAGTCTCCCTTTCTCTTCTCACCTGATATCGCCAGACGTCACTTTGTAGCGAACGTTCGGGGGATAAGGGTTTCTACTGAGATATGGAGGCGTTTCCATACCGGGGATAGGGGACACACACACCTTTCTCTCTCTCTCTCTCATTCTCTCTCTCTCTTTCTCTCTCTCTCTCATTCTCTCTCTCTCTCTCTCATTCTCTCTCTCTCTCTCTCATTCTCTCTCTCTCTCTCTCTCTCTCTCTCTCTCCCTCTCACCTGATATCGCCAGACATCGTTGTACCGAATGTCCCCGTTCGCTCCGCTAAATAGATACAGGGCTCCGTCGTGGAACACAGCGGAGTGGAAGGCTCGCGCGGGGGGGCTGGCGTCTCCCCCCTCCATAACGAGGCGTCTCCAGCACGCCGTCTTGCAGTTGTAAACAAAGAAGTCCGCCAGCCGGCTGAGCTCCCCCGTGAACCCCCCCCAGAGGTAGATGTCGCCACCCACTGGGTCGAAGCTGCAGCTGTGCGCTACTCGCGCTTTTGGGAGGTCCCCCTGTTTTTTACGGGAGGGGGGGGGGGGGGGGGGGGGGGAGGGTGTACCCGATGTCATGCATGGCCGTAGTCGTTTGACCATAGACTCTCGCATCCCCATAGCGCACTATTACGGGGGACCATAGTAAACAGGACCAAATATTGTTTGTAAAAATAGCTAAATATACAGGTTTTTGTATGTGCCGTAGGTCCTATTTAATATGGCCCCCCGTAATAGGTGGCGAACACCAACGCTATTACGGGGGACCATAGTTAATAGGACCATTTTTTGTTAGTAAAAATGGTTAAACATATAGGGTTTTTATGTGTATCATAGGTCCTATTAACTATGGCCCCCCGTAAAAAGCACCCACCGTCTACATGCAACATAGGCGAAGCGTCCGCCGACACAGATTACGCAGCGAGACTCCCATTCCAACACGAACACTTGTAAGCAAGGGTTGGGGATCGAACAAGAATCGACCTAGAAACGATACCGATATGCGTAGAAACTAATCGATGCGATATCCGTAACTACTGAACTGGTCGATTCGATACCGGTGAACACAGAACAGTAAACGATACGAAGCAGAGAAAACAAAAAATATCGGAATCAATAAACGTAGGAACCAATCGATACGATACCGATAACCACAAAACTAGCCGATACGATACAGGCAAACACAACAAATATGTGATACGATACTGATACACGAAGAAACTGTCGTGGTCGATGATACCGATAAACACAGAAACTAATCGATTCGACACGATACCGATACACACAGAAACTAATCGATACGATACTTACCGATACACACAGAAACGATACCATGCCGGTAAACGCAGAAACTATTCGATGCGATTCCGATGGACACAGAAACTGTCGTGATTGGTGTGGTACGGACGAACGAAAGAACTTCGTGATCGACACGTGGTACAATTTAGATAAACACGGAAACTAATCGATATGCTGCCGATAAACACAGAAACTAATCAACCCGATACCGATAACGCAGGAAACTCATCGATACGATACCGATAAACACAGAAACTAATCGACACGATATCGATTAACACAGGAACTAATCGATACGATACCGATTAACACAGACACTCATCCATACGATGCCTATAAACACAGACACTAATCCATACGACACCGATAAACAAAAAAAGCCGTAATCGGTACGATACCGATAAACAAAAAAATTCGTAATCGATACGGCTTAGAGAACTGATATCACGGAAGCTTTCCTTCACGGGGGAGGCTATTACGGGGGAACATATTGCGTAGGACCCATAGCACACACAAAACCTAAATATTTCGCCCTTTTCACGAACAATGTGAAACAATGTTTGGTCCTATCTACTATGGCCCCCCGCAACAGGGGACGGAGGGAAAGATGCGTTCGATAAAAAAAGTGCATCGATATACTGTTGTGTTTCGACTCGTACTTCGATAATATATCGAAACGTTCCATACGATATCCAACAACGAACTGCAAGCAACTCACCGCCATCTCCGTCTCCTCCCAAACGAGGGTCTTAAGGTCCAGGCAGTAGAGGTCGATGCTGCTCTGCTCGGGCTTGAAGCAGCCGCCCCCGATCACGTACATCTTATCCCCGACCGCGACCGCCTGGTGCTTGTATCGCGGGGACGGTCTCCGCCCCGTGGTCACCAGCTTCCTCCACCGGTTGCTGCAGACGTTGTACTCGAACAGGTCGTTCGAGTAGTGGAGCCCCGTGGACCCGCCGAAAAGCAACAAGTTGTCGCCGTACGTGCACACGCTCTGCCCGTAAAACTTGCACGGAGTCTCCTCCGAGTCGGTGAGGACGCTGGTCCAGGTCCTCGTTCTCGTGTTGTACTCCACCACGTCGGCGCGTAAGCTATCCATCTCCACCCCCGTACCACCCGCCACGATAACCGTGCTCGGGGTCGGCCCCTGGCACATCCCGAACGAAGCTCGAGCGTGGATGGGATCGCCCTTTGGAATCGCTCGTTCCCAGCGGTGCAGCTGCAGATCGAAGACGTACATGTCGTTGAGACATGTTATCTGGTCCTCGTCGCCCCCGCACCCTCCGAAGAGGTAGGCCTGAGTTTGTTGAATGATATGGAAGCATGTTTTGGTGTGTGTGGGGGGGGGATGGGGTGGATAACTTCATGTAATCTGGTCCTCTTCTCTCCCGAACCCTCCGAAGAGGTAGGCCTGAGTTTGTTGAATGATATGGAAGCATCTTTGGTAGGGGGGGGGGGGGGAGGATGGGGTGGATAACTTCATGTAATCTGGTCCTCTTCTCTCCCGAACCCTCCGAAGAGGTAGGCCTGAGTTTGTTGAATGATATGGAAGCATCTTTGGTAGCGGAGGGGGGGGGGGGATGGGGTGGATATCTTCATGTAATCTGGTCCTCTTCTCTCCCGAACCCTCCGAAGAGGTAGGCCTGAGTTTGTTGAATGATATGGAAGCATCTTTGGTAGCGGGGGGGGGGGGGGGGATGGGGTGGATATCTTCATGTAATCTGGTCCTCTTCTCTCCCGAACCCTCCGAAGAGGTGAGCCGAACCCTCCGAAGAGGTGAGCCTGAGGGTAGTTGTGTTATGGGAGCGTGTTTAGCAGGGGGCGGGGTGGGGTGTACTCGATGCCATGCATGGCCGTGGTTGTATTACCATAGACCCTCGCATCCCTACAATGCCGGGGCGGAAGGGGGGGGGGGGAGGGGTACGTTCATGTTATCTGGTCCTCGTCCCCCCCGCACCCTCCCAAGAGGTAAGTCTGTTTTTTCAATGTTATGGAAGCGTGTTTGATAAGGGGTGGCGAGCCTTACGTCTTTTTTTAATAATACTGAAGCGTGATCGATAAGGAATGGTTAGCATTCAGTTTTTTGCGATACGGAAGCGTGTTTGACGTGGGAGGGGGGGATTGCTAGGTCTTCGTCTCTCGCGCACCCTCCGAAGAGGTACGTCGGATGCTGCTTATTTGATTGGAAGCGTGTTTGATGAGGGAGGGGGGGAGTGTGTACTTGATAGGAGAGATGTACTCTATCTCATTCATGGCCGTAGTCGTACGGCCATAGACCCTCGCATCCCTACAATGCCGGGACGGGGCATGTCGGGTTTTCACCGACCAGGCAGACATTGCTTGCACCAAGCGCGAAGCGCCGTGAGGTGTTCGGCGAGTCCTATGAAGGGTGAGCTGCATCCTACTAAGAACCGCTTGTGAGGCGGCCTTGCATATGGATGACAGCTCCAATGAGCTAATTTAGTTTCCGGTGTAGCCACTCCCAGAGACAGCCATGGGAGTACTATGTAACTGCCTCTTCGGTGCCCTACCATGAACATTACCGGTACATTTTACAACCATTCCCCCTTGTGCGGAGCAAAGCTTCTTCACCTCGCACAAATGATCTACTGTTAGTCGACCACCAGCTGTGAGCGGCCGCCAATAAAAACAAAAAATAAAAAAAACTGTACCCTGGCTGTCTAGCTCACGTAGTGAGAGACGAGTTTTACAGCGTCGTTGCCAACCGACGCCAACCCAACCTATATATAATACATATAAGGGGGGGTTGATGAGGGCGCGGGGGGGGGGAGCATTGGGGCAATTATTATATTTCTATCATGACATGCGTCCTTACGAGGGCGTTTATTCGTTCAACTTATTTTATGGAAGGCGTGTTCGACAAGCCGGGAGGGTCCGGGGAGGGTGGGCGGCTTTGGTTAGGATAGAGTTCTGGGAAAGGATAAGCATTACGTGGTACTGCTGTCGTTGATGTCGCGAATGCACTTATTTTAGTGCGCACTTCCACACCTCCCAGAGCTCATCGGCTCCCGCTTCCGTCATCCAGATATACTCTCGATTTTCGTACGATCTAGTTCCTTGTTACGGGGCGGGAACCATGGAACGTGCATGATCTGTATAGCACACGTTTCCCGGGATGGATCTGTACTATGCACAGATAGATCATCTACAGCCTCTCACAACGGCAGGCGAGGAACTAGATGATCTAGATGATCTATTACTAGATCATGATCTGTCTGATCTGTCCCAGGGGTGCAAAATTTTGTCGCGGGACAGGTCTTGGCGAGGCGAGGCGCCGCTAGGACGGGCCGAGGAAAACCTGACGTACTCGTGGTGGAATCTTGAAACTGCGCCGCGTGCTCGGAGGTTAGACGTGATGGGAGGTGAAAAAAAAAAACAAAAACGCATCTTGAGACCAAACGAATTATTTACTTTAATGGGATGCGCTACGTTGAATTCTGGCTCAACTCGAATGGGTTTTATACACTCCGCGAGCTACTGAACAAGTCGTGGTCACGTATGCCTCCCCCCTCCCCCCCCCCCCCCCCGGTACCCAATTGTTGGAGATGGTGCTACTAGGAGTAGGAATGGTGCTCCGTCTCGAGAGAGATGCGTGGCCAATAGTCAAATGACTAAGGCACGCAACAGAGGAATACGCCCCGTTCTTACAGTAGTAGGATGCAGCTCACCCTTCATACCCGTCATGCGACTCGCCAACTACCTCACGTTTCGCTTCGCGCTTGGCGCTAGCAATGTCTGCCTGGTCGGAGAAAACCCGACGCGCCCCTTCCCGCCATTGTAGGCATGCGAGGGTCTATGTTCATACGACTACGGCCATGCGTGATATCGAGTACATATACCCCCACCCCTCCCCCTTTCCCCCCGGTGCCTCCCCCGGCTTTTATTCTGTCCCGACAAGAGGTGCGGCCTGTACATCATTCTGGTCGGGAATATAAGAACCGTTTGCACAGTAATATCAATATCAAGCGGTCCTCATATTTCCGCCCCGAGTGGTGCGACAGACACCTCCGAAGATAGGAGTGTCACGCTCTGGCCATTTTCTTTTTTTTCTTTTTCTGGTTGGCGAGGCTCTCCTCTACCGATGAACCACCACCTTGCCCGCACTCCTATAAAGGCAATTCATATTTGTGGGTCGTTGGCCTACAGTAGGCACCAAACCTAGGCGGAAAAGTAAGGACCGTTGGGTCTTCATATTTATGTACCCGTATGAACGATCATTGTGTTTGCGTCCGGAGGGGTATGGGTCACACGCGTGCGGCGGCTACGACACGAGGAGGGGTACTACTAATTTTTGAACAGATCAGACAGATCATCTGCAGGTAGATCATCAGATCACCTACTTTAGATCATTTAGTTCCTCACCTACCTGCCGCTGTGGCAGGTCGTGCAGGATCTGCTGCCTAGGCCAGACCCAACCCAGGAAACAACTTCTAGAGCACACGGATTATACGGGTCCCACCCCGCAACATGAGCTAGATCATAGATAGAACTGTCTTGAAGGGTCTATATCTTGAACTAAGAAAATCAACGATTTGTCGGAGGCGTTAAACTTTCTGACTGATCAGGCTGCTCAACAGAGGGACTACACCCCACCTTATAGTCGTTTTCATTTAGCATTATGCTCCGCTGTACGGGTGCACCTATATATAGGCCAGGGGCGTGCAGCTACGAGACGAGGGGTAGCACTAGTGTTTCGCCTTACAAGGCAAACGCTTCTGATCGACGGGCCTCTCTTTTTGCCTTGCAAGGCAAATTCTTCTGACTGGCGAGGCTCCTCGAGGTTCACTGAGGAACTATATATAGGTCGGACGCGTGCAGCTTCGAGACGAGGGGTAGCACTACAGTAGTTTTGTAGTTTTTTTGCCTTGCAAGGCAAATGCTTCTGATCGACGGGCCTCCTTTTAGCCTTGCAGGGCAAATGCTTCTGACTGACGGTGCTCTTCAAGGACATCGAGGAACTGCAGTAACTTTCCCGGCATCCCAATTGTGTTGCACAATGTATTTCGTTAGCACCTGGGACCATGGGATTATTGACCATTAGTTTTGAGTAAGTCTACCTCTTTGATCGGGAATGCAAGCTCCGTCCCACATGCACATGAGAGTCTACACGGGGATTCTATTTCCCGTTCAGAGCGGTCAATATTCTCTCAGCGTCAGCTTTGGGCGACGAACTAACAGCAGTACGGAGCTACCCCTACAAGGCAAACATAGTTAGTCGCTACCCCTACAAGGCAAACATAATTAGTCGCTACCCCTACAAGGCAAACATAATTAGTCGCTGCCCCTGCAAGGCAAACATAATTAGCTGCTACCCCTACAAGGCAAACATAATCAGTCGCTACCCCTACAAGGCAAACATAATCAGTCGCTACCCCTACAAGGCAAACATAATCAGTCGCTACCCCTACAAGGCAAACATAATTAGTCGCTGCCCCTGCAAGGCAAACATAATTAGCTGCTACCCCTACAAGGCAAACAAGCACGCGTCGTTTTCGTCGGGTTTTGCCCTTCACTTTTTTTTTTTCTCAAAAGTCAGGTTTGTTGTTCGGGGTGGGGTGTGTACCATTCTGGGCGAAAACATAACTGCTCTTATATTTCTGCCCAGAGTGGTACCGCATCACACTATCACACTGGGTGATATGATCGACACACCCCCTGGGACGAAAACCATACCGGGTCTCCTCCAAAACATGCCTTAACCCCTTTAGAACCGCAGTCCCGTTTGGGGACAAAACTACTTGAAATTTGACTGGATTGTCCCCAGAACGGGACTGCGGTTCTAAAAGGATTAAGGGGCATACACAACGAAAATGGTGGCTTTCGAAATTTTCGTTGAGAAGGTTTCGTCCCCGCTGTAAAGAAAGAAACCCGGCTTTGAAAATCGTCCAAGGGGGGGGGGGGGGGTGTTATCTTAAGTGTTATGCGATATACCTATTGTAGAGTTTCTCAGGTGAGTTAAGCCTCGGAAAAATATTAGGTAGGTGTACATCTATGGAAGCTTTGTGTGCACAAGGGGTTTGTCAGTACGTAGCACACTTTTTTTTTTTTTTGCCAAACTGCTTCTATCTTGACGGGCGGGGGGGCTCGTACTCTTAAGCGATCGTGTAGCACTTTTTTTTTTTTGCCAAACTCCTTCTATCTTGACGGGCGGGGGCTCGTACTCTTAACCCCTTTAGCGCCGCACTCCCATATGTGAAACAAATTCACTCTTATTATAAGTAGTTTGTCCCCAAAACAGGACTGGGGTCCTAAAAGGGTTAAGCGATCGTGTAGCACTATATTTTTTTTTCAGCCAAGCTTACTTCGACCTTGACGGGGGGGGCTACAGCACGCAGCTGAGGCACTACCCCCTCCACCGTTTTTTTCCATTTCTTGTGATAAATCAAGGACAGGGGCAGAGTTGAGGAGGGTACAATAGAGGTCCTCAATAATAGAGCATCACAACCTCGGAAAAACATAGGCGCATCGCTATCTTACCAAATAGAAGCTTGCATCACGTTGCTATTACGGGGGACCATAATGAATATTACGGGGGGGGCATAGTTTAACAGGACCAAATATTGTTAGTAAAAATGGTCAAACGTATAGGTTTTCATGTATACCATAGGTCCTGTTAACTATGGCCCCCCGTAATAGGAGGAGGACCTACGGTGAATACAAAAAACCTGTGTATTTCCCTATTTTTAACAACAATATTTGGTCCCCTATTTACTATGGTCCCCCGTAATAATGTTGATGGTGAGTTTCTCATTTTTCACCTAAAAGAGTAGTGGTGCAACCCTTCTAAGGCTACAGTCCCGTTTTGGGGACATATTACTTATAATTTGACTGGTTTGTCCCCAAAACGGCACTGCAGTTCTAAAAGGGTTAACCAGGGCATTCCTCGGGACGACCTTTCGACTCCAGGACGATATCCCGCGGGACTCAATTACCCCGGGATTAAACGGTACCTCGCACTGTTTGTATGGGATGTGGCCACCGCGGGACGTGTTTACGCGGGAACGGGATTCACACTGTTCCGTGCCGCGGGAGCGGGGTATTCGTTTTTTTACGGGACGAGTTCGTGTGGACACGGGGGTTTCACATTTATTACGGGACCACGGGACTATCCCAAAATCTCGCACAAAAAACCGCGGGGTTTCTACAGTAGCTGGTTCTGGCTGTAGTGTGGTGCATCCGACGCCTTCACACACCTCCTAAAAAAACGCGACCCAATTTCGTTCGTTGTGGTTTTCTGTCGGGAGCTGTAGCTGTCCGAAAGTGAACTGCACATGCTTAGTTGGGGCTTCCTTTTTCGTCTCTTTTTGCGCGGGACGCTTTTTTTGTGCGCGAACGGGATAGACACTTTTTTTTTTCCCCGTGGGTGCGGGAGCGGGATATAATAATCCATGCGGGACGCGTTTTGTGCGCGCACCGGGATTTTCACATTCATCACGGGACCACGGGATTATCCCGAATCCCGCAGAAAACCGCAGGGTAATAAATCCCGCGGGAAACATCCCGAGGAATGCCCTGGGATTAACCCCTTTGGGACCCCGAGATAGCCACCAAAAACAATGGCTGATCATTTGGGTGTTGTCAACCATCTGCGAACAGCGTGAGCCCCCAGCAGTACATACGGGGGTACATGGGACCATGTCGTGCCCGTGCCGCACATACGCCTCCTTAACTTGTACCAACTCCGACTCCCGATTAGTGTCATCCCTCCCCCATGTATCGCGCAGCGGTCGTCGCGGTATTCGATGAATTACGCATATATATATATCGTCATTTTTTTTTCTCAAGCCCCAAGAGGGCTAACAATAACCCCATTATGACTGTAGTCCCGTTTTGGGGACAATTGGGGAAATCCTACTTGGAAATAGAGTTATACGCATGTTGATGGACACTGCACCGCTAAAAGGGCTATAACTCTTTTGCCACCGCACTCCCGTTTTGAGGACAGACTACTACTTGGAATTAGACTGCAGAGGATGTACCCATTTAAAGACCATCTTCTTTCAGGCCGTAGTGGGGACAAGGCAAAGTGTATCGGTTTTTCACTGACTGTAAAGTAGTATGGGTTGGTGTTTTTTTAGTAATGAAAGAGAAGACCATACCACCCAATCTGGGCGAAAATATGAGGACCTTTTATACATTATCATGAAGATCAAGCGGTCTTTAGATTTACGCCCAGAATGATACTACAGTAGAGAAAGACCACGTTGTTGGGGTTATCGCGGGGTGGTCTTAAAATTGACACACAACAACAACAACAACAACAACAACAACAACAACAACAACAACAACTACTACTACTACTACTACTACTACTGCTAGCACCTGTTGTATTGCAAAACATCGGAGTCTTGTAAGAAGGGTGTTAAGCCGTTTCGGTTGGTAGGCGGTCACCAAGCGTTCTCTTCTGTTTGGTGGGAAACCAATCGCCCCTTGATTGCATCGCATCGGTATGATACACACTCGAAAGAGCACGCGTTTACAGGAAATTCACGGAGGGAGAGGAGACATACACACGCAGGGGGAGGAGACACACGCACGGAGGGAGAGGATACACACGGCGGGAGAGGAGAGTGCACCCAGGCCTGTGCTCACGATGCAACGCTTGGTCCGCGGCAGTATGCTTCGTCGAGCATGATTATTGCCGCGTAGAACTTACCCTTATTCACACGCGGCTTTGGGCAGATCATCTTCAGATAGATCATCTTCAAATAGATCACGATTTAAATCATCTAGTGCATATCCTAAGCTGCCGTTGTGATACGTTGTGCAGGGTCTGTAGAATACAGACCAAACCCAGGAAACATGTCCTGCATAGGCCATGCAGATTATGCGGCTCCCACCCGGCAACACGAGCTAGATCATACAGATCATACGGATCATACAGATCATACAGATCATACAGATCAGGAATATGTCTCCCCCGCTGAACTATCTAGATCCTCAAGTCGGGATCGGTGACCTGTTCCGATGTTTTGGTCCGCTTATTCCACCGCACATTCCAAAAAACGAAACGCCAAAACCCCCTCCTCGTACGCATGCAATCTTGCCATTTATAGGACGGCGAGTTGGCATACAGCAGTACCGGTGCCTCCATAGTGCCGGTTCAGGATTGCAGTGCCAGTTACTCGCCACAGTGCCCGTGAAACCGCTCGGCACAGATGGGACTGACGCGTGTGATAGTGTGCGGAGTAATTAGTGCCGGTTGGTTGCCCCCATATAGTGCCGGTATTGTTGCCTGGCGCATACATACCGGCACTATAGAGGAACCGGCATTACAGCTGTAGTATTCGCTACTGCAGTTGTAGGGTTGGCGTCGTATTAGCCAGGGTGGTAAGTTGGCGTTGTATTACGGGGGGCCGTATTAAATAGGACCAAATATTGTGAGTAAAAAAAGCGAAATATATAGGTTTTTGTGTGGACCGTAGGCCTCATTTAATATTGCCCCCCGTAGTAGTATTTGGCATTGTATTTCCTACAATAGGCTTGTGGGTCGGCTAGAGTATTTACTTTACGGGGCTGTGAGTTGGCACACTACCACATAAGGATACTTTACTATTAAAATATGAACACCCAACGGTCCTTATATTTCCGCCCAGAGTGATGTTTGCTACCAGGTGTTACCTGGTATATAATAGGCCGATGAGCTGGCTGGCTTCGAAGCCTTCCATGATCAAGGAAACCCGAAGAGTCGGACCCTTGGCATCGCTGCAACCAACTATGATACGCACTTAAACCAAGTAGTAAATACCAGGTACGTACGTACTGTAGTAGCTGCCGGTTTTTATCCCTTGAAGAACCGCAGTCCCGTTTTGGGGACAAACCACTCAAATTCCAAGTAATTTATTCCCAAATGTCCCCAAAACGGAACTGCAGCCCTAAAAGGGTTTTTCATCCAACTCACAGCTCTCTTAAGAGTGCTGGCGATTACAGAGCCAGCAGCCAGTACCGCGCGGCTGCCATACGTAGCGTTCGACCGGTTTTCCTGCGAGAGAAGACGCCTCGCTGGATATATCATGAAATGTGCAAAAAATCAATGCCGTGAGATGAGATCGAAATTTTCCGACAAAAACTCAATCTCGGCAAGCTATAACCGGTAATTCGTATGATACTTCGGTCGCGTGTGCTATCAAACTACCATGCCCGAAAACACGAAAGTACAAAGAACGATCGGGAATCCTGATACAATATCCGAACGATCCTCACATTTCCGTATATATGCAGAGATGCATCGCATCGAATGGACCGTTCATCGTCCGGAGTAAAAAAGCGCTTGTGTTTTACATACAGAAACGCGGTCAACATTTTGATTTGTACACTCTGTCAGGATGTACAGTAGTACCGGCACGTCGAGTAGTGGTACTGCTTTCTTGTCGTGCTCTCGCTCTACGTACGTACGACCACAGCAGTAGGCCTTAACAGTCTGTTCGCGCGGAAAAATCCCCGGAATATTCGCGTCTTAATAATTTTTCAGGTATGGTCCGCATTGCATAGCGTTTCTCACTCGCTGCACAAGCGGCGCTGCCGCGTTTCCGGCCAGTGTTGACCCGTTTCGACTGGGGGTTGGGGTTTAGGTCTAGGGTTAGGGTTTTTGTTGTGGGTCTACGCCCGTACCTTGATCCCACCAGGAAGTGCTTCCTAGCACGAAACATAAGGCAATACGTTAGCGACTCATATGTATACGAGTACCCACCGCTATTATTTTATACCAGGTACCAGGTAGTAGTTTTCGTCCGTGAATCCCATCCGGCTGGTTTGTTTGCCACGATGATAATCGTTGTGTAGGAGTGTGGTGCCAATTTTGTGTTTTGTCGTGCACCTTTTGCCTTACATCGTATTACGGGGGGGCATAGTAAATAGGACCTACGCTAGACACAAAAACCTATATATTTACCTATTTTTACTAACAATATTTGGTCCTATTTACTATGATCCCCCGTAATAATTTATACGTAGTCTGTTATTTCGGGGGATCATAGTAAATAGGACAAAATATTGTTATACGTAGTCTGTTATTACGGGGGATCATAGTAAACAGGACCAAATATTGTTCGTAAAAATGGTTAAATATATAGGTTTTTATGTATACCATACCTGGTAGGTCCTATTAACTATGGCCCCCCGAAATAGTATTTTCGCCCCTTATTCGCAATTTTTCGCGCCTTAACCCCTATTACTATTATCGTTTTCGCACCTCATTTCCTTGATATTATTAGTGCTGCGCTTCTTGCCATCCGACAGTCAATGTGCGGCACGAGCTTCAACGTTGATCACTCATAAACATCCCCCCTCGCCGAAAGATTATCGTCTCCGTACCCTTACCTCCCATTCGCGTTTTCGTAGTTTTATTACAGTAGTAGTGCGGTTGCCGATTATATACCCTCTATAGTGCCAGTTCAGTTGGTGCCGGCCGCCCGTTATGGTGCCTATGAAATTGCTTGGAACATAGGGGGCTAGTTAGCGTGGCGGTGTGTGGAGAGGTGCCGGCTGCCGCGGCAGTGCCGTTCATATTTTTGGTATCACCAGTTTTAGTTTCACAGGTCAGCTTGTACGAGGGTTTATCCCCAGCGATCTTCTGAACAAGCCGTGGCCACCGGTGTCGTCCCTTCTCCGCCCCCGGAATACACATGCCTTCATTTTCATCGCGCGTAAGGTTCAGCGTTCCC
This sequence comes from Nereocystis luetkeana, assembly GCA_031213475.1. Lineage (NCBI taxonomy): Eukaryota > Phaeophyceae > Laminariales > Laminariaceae > Nereocystis > Nereocystis luetkeana. Next base: position 14,756,151 of record JARUPZ010000003.1, read on the forward strand.
ACTGCTCGCTGGCTTTCATCGAAGGTTGCCATAAATAGTGCCGGCATTGCCGGCACTGCACCTAATATTTTGATGATAATGTATCGGTTTCGCACCTTATTCCCTATAACCGCGACGTCGTGACCCGACCTCGGCGACGGTGGCCGGCCGCTTGTCTGAAGCCTGACCCATCTCCCCATCGTCCTTGCCTTACACTTCTTGTGCTTCCCGGCACATTCAGTACAGGTCATCGTCGAGCATTTCCCCCCCATACTGTTACCCATAGGGTTCCCTCCGGCGGCTGCTGACGCGGACACCGCCCCACCGTCTACATATGTACGTACGTACGTACGTACGCACGCACACCGCGGCGTCGAGAGGTAGCGAGAGAGAAAAAAACAACGTCGAGAGTAAGGGAGATAGGTTAAGACAGTAAGGGAAACCCGTCAAGAGCGAAGAAAAACACGCCAAGAGATAGGGAAGTAGGGGAAAACGTGCGAACCAATGAATACGAGGTAAACAGAAATAATCAGGACCCACGTTCATCCCGGAAACCTTGTACCTCGTGTATATACGGCAGTACCTCCCTATCAACTTGGGCGGAAGTAGAAGGAGCGTTTATACATCATTGCTGGGCGTAAGTAGAAGAAGCGCTTACACATCAATGTGCATACCCAACGGACCTTACATGTCCGTCCAGATTAGCCTGATAACACATCTTATTCTATGCTGATAACCATGGCCCCCCGTAATAATGGAACATCGTGCTCCTTGGCAAGAAGCACAGCATCAACCGTCGACCTTAAGGCCATGTGACCCCCCCGCCCCGCCCCCGCCCCCGCCCTTTCATAAGTAGCGAGCGACCAAAGCAACGAAAACATCAGCGTTATCAACCTTCTATATGTACGAGCAGCGTTTAGCCCTTTTAGGACTGTCAAGACTGCAGTCCCGATTGGGGGACAAACCACTTCAATTTTGAGCGGTTTGTCCCCAAGAAGAGAGGACAGCAGTCTTGACAGTACTAAAAAGGTTTAACACCATGTTGCGTCCGTGCCGTACGTACGAATCCTTGCACGTATCGTTTTGCATCACCCCCCCAATGACGCAGTGGCCACAATGGTTGCTGTAATCGTCACCTTTGGTTAGCCGTCATCTCCCCCCCCCGCCCCCTGAAGCCCCAAGAGGGCCGGCCAGAAGAAATAATATGACTTTTCAACTTCCACGAACACGCGTACAGACAGCAGCTCGCCGTATATTTTACTAGAATTCCAGGGCGGGCCAGCCAACAAAAAACAACTACATACTCGTACCTGGAATAATCTGAGCAAGCCGTATTGAGACATCATCCTTGAACAACCTTGAGCAAAGGCCACTAGATACCAGGTAGGATTTAGTGAAGCGCTCGATGCTGAGGACGATTTCCTTCGTACGGGGGACATACTAATCAGGACCAATTAATAATATTATCAGCAAAAATACTTGAATATATATATGTTTTTGTGTACATGATGGGTCCTGATTGCTTTGACACCCCATACAAGCGTCTCCCTCAAAAAGGGTGCCTTACGAACGTCTTTCATATTAACAGTAGGTTCTCTGATCCGTGGGGTCTTAGAATGTATTCATAGTGACGACGACCATCAAGAGGGAAACACGTGCAGTGAACTGAAAGAGCAGCGTGTCACCACGGACAGCCGGAAGAAAACCTATTGATGTACTCGTACTCGTACGTATTCCATACCGGTACGAGCACAGACAGCACACTAACGTACAGACAGTACGTACGTAGTCGTAGTGCGCTAACATATTCACTCGCACGCATCAGTCTGGATGTAAATGTAAGGGTCGTTGGTACATAAATATCAAGACATAACGGTCCTTAAATTTCCTTCCAAAGTGGTATATAAGCAAGTTACACGTACCGTCGTACCTACCGCCGTAGCGTGCATATATATGCAGTATTCACCTGGTATATAGTCGACGAAAGGCAAGTCGGGGCAGAAGCAAGCATCTTCTCTGGGTCGATTGAAGTTACGAGTACGTATATTCCTCGCATACTTCTACAATTTCATTCGATAGAACTGCTTGTAGTAAGCATTGCCGCGTTGCTGGTAGCGGGCGTTGCGTTGCACTTAATTAAGGATCGGTGGGATCGGGACACGCGGTGTGAGCGCATGTATTCCAATACGAGTATTCGTAACAGGCACGAGCATGGGTCAAATAAGGCCCTTTGTATAGATATTCATAGAGTCAGCAAGTACATGCTCGAAAACCTATTGAAAAAAAATGTCAAAAAGGCGATTCGAATTTTCCAACGCCGACACAACAAGCGAGCTACAGCAGTTGAGATCATCTACAACGTCACCACAGGACACTTCGCCGTCGTGGTCACTGCGATCGAGCATGCTGAAGCACGAAAGCTCGCTCGCGAGCCTTCTGTGCCAGACTTGCAAGAACGTGTGTCTTGGTATATACGATGTTATTGATTGTCCCGGTTCGACCAGTAGGAGGGTCTGATACCAGCTTGGAAGCCCCGTCCTGGCAACGCAAGCCCAGCGTGCAGAGGCCTCGACAGGCACCAGTCTCCCTCAGGGAGCCCCGCTACACTCCCAGAAGCCCAATAAATCAAGCGGTTTGGTTTGGGGCGAGAGGCGCCGGCAGGATTTCCGCGGCGCCATAGCTTCGAGGCCCTCTCTCTGTTGCGAGGAACGTCAACCCAAAACCTGCGTCCTCATTGTGCTGCCTCAACGTTCCATCTGAATTGCCATTGCTCACCAAAAATAGATGAACGCCAGCTTATAAAAGTGCGTCTGCCTCCCGTCCTCGCTGGAGCAGTACGGTCAGGCAGCAGTAGCGCCAAGTGTTGGGGTGCCTGCTGCTGTTCCTTGTGGCAAGTCGTGTGTTGTGGTAGCGCCGATCGTAGAGGACCTGACCAAAGCAAGTGATGATCAGATGTAGACCCAACGACCCAACGACCAAACCTTCCGGAGAGATTTTTATGTACCGGTTCGCGGTGTATGATTATGCCGCGTTTGGGTTATTGCACCGCATGTTTCTCTTTGACTTTAGCTTCAACGTACTTGTACGCACTTGCTTTGTGGCTCTTGCAGATCATGATGCATGCGGCGATGCTGTCATGCGATAAATGATCGTAGCGAGTGGGCTCGCGGAGTCGCGTCTCGCCGAGTCGTACTACCTGTCTGTTAAGTGGCTTGGCATTCGACAGCCACGATCCAGCACCACAGACTGTGCCGTATCTGGTACCTGGCATGAAATATACAGCAGTACCTGGATGGCTGACGGTGTATACAAGTAGCGATGTATCGATCCACGAAGGAGATCTTCCAGACTGCCAGATGTGAGTGCCACCAACTGCCAGCCAGTACGTAAATAAAGTAGTGCTTGATGCTGCGATACGAGTGTACCCTGCCAGGTACACAGACTAGCTGTGTGGTGCGTTCTATCGTGCACAACATGATACCTGGCACTACGTATGATACCCCGTGAGGGCGCTGGCGTCCCCCCTGGATGCGTACCCGAGGGTCATAATGACGGAACTAGAGTCTCTCGTTTGACAGGAGAGCACACGTGCACAGCACGTGTCGTACAGCAAGCAGTAAACGCGACAGCATCTGTCGTACAGTAGAGTAAATGACACAGGCAGGACGCCGAATAAGAAATATGAAATCTGATCCGCGCCCGATTTCTTATTTGAGAATGTGTGCGTTCCACACTAAATTCAGTATAGCGATTCACGATTTTCTTATACCAGATGTTCCCGCCTTTCTCATTGCTTGTTTTGGTATTTTATAGGTATCCTGGTACTGTACACTAGAGAATCACATTTAGATACTGAAAATAGAGTTGGACGTACCGTGTCCGGCAGAATATTTCGAGCCCGGCCAGAAACCAAAGATTTGTCACATATTGTAGCTCCAACAGTAGAGGAGTATCGCCCCCAAAATCCAGCAGCCCCGGCTGCTTCGTGATGTAGTAATTGACGCGGTTATTGTCATGCTGTCTTCATTTCCCCCCAAAAAGTGCCAGAAGGGTTACTAAAGTTTTGTTGGCCGCTGACCGACAAGGTCAATTGCAACGTTTTTCAACAACAGGTGTTTCGCTTCAACCGCGGCGGCAGCAGGCGAGCCCCCCCTCCAAGGGAAAACTCGCCCATCAACAACGCCGACATAAAAAAAAATGACATCAAAGTACCAGCCAGGAAAAACCGACACCAGCGAAAGCCAAAATCTAGCTTCCCCCGAAGAAAAGCCGCCCATCAGCGCCGAGAGGAAGATGGCATAGGTAGTTTACCACCAGCAAGAATGAAAGTCACCCATCAACGCCGACAGGAAGATGATCACGCACAAAGAATCACCAGCCAAAAGCCGGCACCAGCGAAAGGCACCGCCAGCAAAAACCAGCGCCAGAAAAAGGCAGCAACACCAAACGCCAGCATATTAGGTGAATAGATACCAGCCTGTGTCGGTGCTTGTAGATAGCACCATCAAAAGCGAAAGGCACCGCCAGGAAAAACCATCGCCAGAAAAAGGCAGCAACACCAAACGCCACCATGTTAGGTGAACAGATACCAGCCTGTGTCGGCGCTTGTAGATAGCACCATCAAAAGCCAGGAAGTGTCGACAAATACCAGTGTGTAGACGTGTAGACTGTACATGGTAGCAGGAGCCAGCAAAAGACAACCAGCGGCAGTAAAAAGCCAGCACAAACAGAACGCAAAAACCAGCGAAAGCCAGCAGGACAAGCAAAACTAGTTTTTTGTTTGCGCGTGAGCGCGGGTAACAACGCCTCGTATTCCCTTTAGAACCCCGATCGCGTTCTTGGAGACAAATTGCTTGAAATTAGAGTTGAACAGTCAGTGTTTTGCGGCGGAGGTGTAACGGTTACGTCGACTTTACCATAAACTGGTCGTAATATAGTAAAAAATTGCTGTCGGTCAACTTTCGACGTCGACGGGGGCTGACCTTTTGTTTTTCTTCACAGAAAAATGAGTGAAAAGCTGGAACACCGGACGAACGACAACCAGCTGTGCCGATTCCGTTCTTCGCCGTCACACCTACCACACTATTCTTAGTACCAGGTATCGGGTATCGAATGATAATCGACTTCGATACGATATCGATACAGGAAAAAAAAGATACGATATGATCTCGATATCTGATGTCAATAGACCGAAGCTTCGTTCATTTGAAATAACACGAGAAAAGGCAGTGGATATAGGGAAAAACAAGTTCGATACGGTACAAACAGGATATCGGAAGTGCGACTCTAACCGGTACAAAACGAAGCCGAGGTGCCTCCAGTCCCGCACGCGCTACGGACGGCTCCTCCCATAGGGGCCACCTCCTGTCCCGGGACAGTCTCATTTAATCGGTGCGTGGTCCCTCCAGAAGTCAACGCTCTCCGAATACTTCTGACGGTCTAAGGCAACGCCCGACCCCCCCTCCTCCTTCCCAAGCGCGTTTCTCATCATCGTGATAGGCTGCATGGGGATCTCGTGGTCGACGTCTTGCGATTTTACGGAGATTATCCCCCAGGGAGCGTCCGATTCCGTCTCCTCTTTCCCCATCGCCGCGGTTTCTTTTCGGATCTGTTCTCGGCTACGCAGAAAATTGGTGTTCAGAACAAAAAGAAGCGGCGGCGGCGGCGGCGGCGGTGGCGACCGGGGGGGGGGGGGGGAGGGGGGTTAAGCATGCGCTATTCTACGTCGTCCATCGAAAACTTTGCTCTGACATAGACCATTTCCGCATCTCTTTTCGGCTGCACAGAAAATAATCCCTTACCGCAACAGGAGGCGGTGGGGGCGGGGGTAGGGGTGCATGCGCTCATATCATGCATGGCCGCAGTCGTATGACCATAGAGACCCTCGCATACCTATATACAACGCCGGGACGAAAGCACGTCGGGTTTTCAACGACCAGGCAGGCATTGCTTGCGCCAAGCGCGCAGCGCCGTGAGGTGTACAGAGAGTCGTAAGGGGGGGGGGGTGTACTCATACAATGCATGGCCATACACTCATGACCATATCGGTAGACCCTCGCATGCCTATAGCGCCGGGACGGAGCACGTCGGGTTTTCGTACACCTTGGGGTCCGATTTACAATGCAAGCACTCGTACGACACGGGCGCGGCACAATTCTTCCTACCCGTCCTCCTCGGCGCCCACGCTGCTGCTAGGCGGCCGATAACGCCAACAACCAAAGCTTCCATTGCTACAATCGCTGTCTTCAACACTCGAGCGGGGTACGTGCTTCGTGCGTACCTGGTACTATACTAGGCGCGAGTCGACTAGGGGAGAAAGGGCTGCGGTCTTCTCGCGATTGAAAAAAAAAGCAAAAGACACGAACCGTAGTGGGGAGGGAGGATGAAAACCTACTATTACGGGGGACCATAGTAAATAGGACCCACGGTGCAAACAAAAACATAGATATTCACCTATTTTAACTAACAACATTCGGTCTTATTTACTACCAGGTATGGTCCCCCGGGGGACCATAGTAACGAGGACCTACGGTATGAACAAAAACCAATATATATTCACCTCTTTTTACTAACTTTATTTGGTCCTATTTGCTACGGCCCCCCGTATTACGAAGTATTGCATGTGACCCTCGGATATGAGTTATGACTAGTACTGTAGGAAGAAGAGAGAGAAGACGGGCAAATATGATGAATGGGATAGAGCAAAAACGAACGAAAAAGGCACTCCGTCAAAAATATCCCCGTTGTAGAAATTTCGAGCCTCCCCTCATACCTGTACAGAATAATGTCCAAAAACTTGGCCTCCTTCGTTTCAACCGAACCGGCTTCAAACCATCGCGACAAAACCGGCAGCTCCTGTCCAGGATTGCGAGACGTGGCGCAGATCATTTCACACTTCGAACAGATAGATGATAATATGGTTATGCTATTATTACTATTAATACTTCCACCACTGCTGCTGCTCCTACTACTACTACTACTACTACTACTTCTGCTACTACCGCTACTACCGCTACTACCGCTACTACTGCTACTACTGCTACTACTGCTACTACTGCTACTACTACTACTACTACTACTACTACTACTACTACTTCTGCTACTTCTGCTACTACTGCTACTACTGCTACTTCTGCTACTACTGCTAATACTGCTACTACTACTACTACTACTACTACTACTACTACTACTACTACTGCTACTGCTACTACTACTACTACTACTACTACTACTACTACTACTACTACTACTACTACTACTACTACTACTACTACTACTACTACTACTACTACTACTACTACTACTACTACTACTACTACTACTACTGCTACTGCTACTGCTACTGCTACTGCTACTGCTACTGCTACTGCTACTGCTACTGCTACTGCTACTGCTACTGCTACTCCTACTCCTACTCCTACTCCTACTCCTACTCCTACTCCTACTCCTACTCCTACTCCTACTCCTACTCCTACTCCTACTACTACTACTACTACTACTACTACTACTACTACTACTACTACTACTACTACTACTACTACTACTACTACTACTACTACTACTACTACTACTACTACTACTACTACTACTACTACTACTACTACTACTACTACTACTACTACTACTACTACTACTACTACTACTACTACTACTACTACTACTACATAGGCGCATTGGGTAGGCGTACCGGTAGACTTACGAACAGTACGGACACCAGTATCCTCACACTGAACCAATGATCCTAGCTAGAAATACAGCCGAATATCCGTTCGCACAAGATAATATCTCCCTCGATGAGCCGAAACGAGAACAGAACCCAAAGGAGTCCTCCCACATCAAAGGCGATACGTTTCGAGATCGGTCTTCTCGGGTATGTCAAGGCCTATTCGTCCTCAATACCTGATATATTCTTAATGTAGGGGGCGGTCAGACCGGTCGACTTCAATATACCATTTCTAGTGTACTGTAGAGGGCGGTCAAACCGTTTTTTCGGGCGCGTCAAGGCCTACGTTGGCCTAATTTCACTATTTGTAGTGCGAGGGCTGCCAATCTGTACGGGTCAAAAACGCCGTACCCTAGCATATTTGCCCCAACGCGTTGGAACATGGAAGTGCTTCCTGACAGACAAACCCTTACGAACCTTTTTGGAACAGCACAAACCTTCTTTATGGTCGATCGAGGGGGACACGTTTTTACTGATGTATTAACCCTCATTTTGGATCCTTTTTGTTTTTCTCTTTCCTTTCGGGGAACGACTTCACCGATAGCCCTTATTTTTTGTCCTTTTTATTTTGAACCAATTGACCGATTAGCTCTCCTCTTGGGTCCTTTTGGGGAACAAAAATAACAGGAAGTAGAGTGGGGGGTCATTTTCGCAGTGCGGAATGCGCTAAAAAAACTCAAAACCTCCGAGTCATTGGATGCATCCACCAGAATTAGGCGCGAGACGTACGACGATACCTTGGGTGACCGCGCCTCGTAGCCCGTGACCAAGAGCTTCTCGTTCTCCGGCGTGATCTGGACAGTGCTCGTGATCACGCCGGCAAAGTTGGGCACAAACACGTGCTTGCAGAAAGGAGCGTACCTGGGGGTGTGTGTGACACACCGATGAGGCAAGGGGGACAAAACACAAGCAGCGAAAAACGAGCGGATACGTCAAAACAAAGACAGAACGGCACCACCATCCCAAAATGGCGAGAATGAACCACAAACTGCATGAATTCGGTGGGATTTCTGCACAAAAGGATCGATTTCACGACTAGAATACTGTACGGTATCTTCACACTTGTTTTTTTAATTTGGTTTTACTACTGTAGAGGACTATGACCCACTCCCAAAGTCTAGACATCAGGAAAAAAGGGTCATTTGGGATATTGTTTTCGTGTGCCCGAACCAGTGGGGTCGGATTTCGGCACGATTTCGTTTGCTGTTCTTATCGTAAAATATTGTCTTGCTTGGTTCTACTCAAGACGACTACGACCATGCATGATATCGAGTACACGCCCTATATATTATGTATCGGTTGGGTTGACGTCGGTCGGCAACGACACTGTGAAGCATGCCGCTCTCTACGTGAGCAAGACAACCAGGGCATCGTTTGGTTTTTTGCCTTTCTTGGAGGTTGGTCACAGCTGGCGATCGAGTGATACATCATTGGTGCGGGGTGGAGAGCCTCTACTCCGCACGAGGGGGAATGATTGCATCACGACGAGATCTATGGTGAGGTATCCACGAGCCAGATACACAGTACTCCCATTGCTGTCTCTGGAAGTGGCCAAACCGGAGAACAAGTTAACTCGTTGAAGCTGTCATCCATGTGCAAGGCCGCCTGACAAGCGCTTCGTAGTAGGAGGCAGCACACCCTTCATGCGACTCGTCGGACACCTCACGGAGCTTCGCGCTTGGTGCAAGCGATGTCTGCGTGGTCGGTGAGAACCCGATATGCTCCGTCCCGGAATTCTAGCGATGCGAGGGTCTATGGCCATACGACTACGGGCATGCCTGATATCGAGTACACCCCCCCCACCCCCCCCAAGTAAGGAAAAAAGTGTTCATGCACTACACGAAAAAAACGCAACGAGCGCCCAAATGCTGGAGGTGTCTCTAGTAGGAGTGGGAACGGTGCTCCGTCTCGAAAGGGATGCACGGTCAATGGTCAAATGACTAAGGCAAGCAACAAATGAGTACCCCCCCCCCCCCCCCCAATGGTCATACGACTACTGCCATGCATGATAATGAGTACACCCCCCCCCCTCTAGACCTCGGAAAAAAGACCTGTTTCTGATTTTATTTTTCCCGTTTTTTTCCGTGTCCCCTCCACGACAAAGTACGGTTGGGCTTGGGAATAGCGAAACCAAGAAGGCAAAGGGTAGAGGCTCGAGCAAGACAACCAGTATGTTGTCCGTCGCTTCCTTCTGATGACCGGCGTTGGGGTGGGGGTGGCAGGCGTTTTGGTGCTCGCTACTACTAGCCAGCCTCCGAAATGAGCACTTAGTGTCAGCAGGATGCCGGCATAGGACACTATCTTGCGCCCCGGAGGGCACCTCCGTCACACGCAAGCAACACACGAGGATCACGGCCCACTACAGCAACGCATAAAGCGCAGCACAGCACAGCACAGCACAGCACAGTACAGTACAGTACAGCACAGCACAGCACAGCACAGCACAGCACAGCACAGCACAGCACAGCACAGCACAGCACAGCACAGCACAGCACAGCACAGCACAGCACAGCACAGCACAGCACAGCACAGCACAGCACAGCACAGCACAGCACAGCACAGCACAGCACAGCACAGCACAGCACAGCACAGCACAGCACAGCACAGCACAGCACAGCACAGCACAGCACAGCACAGCACAGCACAGCACAGCACAGCACAGCACAGCACAGCACAGCACAGCACAGCACAGCACAGCACAGCACAGCACAGCACAGCACAGCACAGCACAGCACAGCACAGCACAGCACAGCACAGCACAGCACAGCACAGCACAGCACAGCACAGCACAGCACAGCACAGCGGGTAGTCAAGTCATCCTCTCACCCTTCCACCAGCTCCCCTCCCGAAGCCTTGAACATCTCGTTCACCTGTGATACCAGAATAGGCAGTGCAAGGCCGGAGCGACGAAAAGGTTACAATGAGAGGTGGCAGGCGCAGGCGCGGGTGAAGTGCGGTGCAACCCTCGGCGTGCGTCCGGCTCTTGCACACCTCGGAAAGACCATCGATTCTCACTTCATGATTCAAATATTTCAGGGCAGATATATTCCTGATCTGCATGATCTGTATGATCTAGATCATCTTGCCGGGTGGGAGGCGTATACGTGCATGAACTTTTCTTTTTTTTTTGCCCATCCCTTTTATTATCTTCGCACATCGTCCTTTCTCTCTCCTTCCACGTCGTAACTCAGATCCGAGGTCACATAGCAGGCTCTTCTACCCCCTTCCCGCTACGGCACGTGCCTTCATTTTTATCGCGAGAAGATTTCAGCCTTTTCTTCCCTCGTCGACTCGCATCGAATTGTGCGTACCCACGCTGCAAGGCGCTCTCAACAATTGAATCCTTTTTTAATTTTATTTTTGCAAATAAAGTCTAATGTCCGACCCACCTGGGGCTCGAACCCAGGACTCAAACACAAGTAGAATTCGAGGTTAACCACTTGAACCACCGGGGCGACCTGCTTTGCACTGAACTACGGTAGGACAGCTGTTTTGGGTTTGATCTGTACTTTACTGATTCTGCTAACCTCTCACAACGGCAGGTGAAGAACCAGAGAATCTATCTGTGGATGATCTGTCTGTAGATGATCTATCTGTAGATGATCTATCTGTAGATGATCTATCTGAGGTGTGGCCTATTGTACGCAGCCGCAGTCTGAGCGGAGGCTCGAGGAGAGACGAAAAGCGAATGACTGCTGTCACAGGCCCGAACAACCTACCGCTCAGGACGTAAACATAAGGACCGATGAGTCTTCATATCAACGTCTAAGTGCCCCATGTATTTCTACCTGGAGTGGTATGAATACCTTCACACAACGGCCAGATCAGGCAGATTAGGAAGATCAGACAGATCAGACAGATCAAATATATCAGATGGATCAGAGATCAGACAGACCAGCCAGACCAGACAGATCAGGTCGGCCAGATAGATCAGATACATCAGACATATCAGAGAGATCATATATATCAGACCAATCAGGCAGATCAGAAGATCAGATATATCCTAACTTGCCGTCCTGAGGTGCCGTGCAGGATCCATGCACAGTACATATTCAACTCGGAAAAGAACATGAAGAATATTTGCCTGCCACTCGGCAACGTAAGCTACATCATACATATCAGGGAAATATATATATCTGTCCTGAAGAATCTACAGTAGATCATCAAGTGGGAATGATTTGTAGACGATCTGTAAATGATCTGCCCGAGGTGCGAACCGTTGGGAACTTTGGCGGGGAAAGGAGAGGGGAGAAACAGCCGAGACAATATAAATAAGACGCTACTGTACAGCATCCGCCCCTTGAAGCAAGCAGCCCGGGCTCTGAAGGGGTAGGGAATGAAAAAAGTTGAGCCCTCGAAACACTTGAGGACGATGCTACACGAATACCGCAAAAGTCTCAATTTCAACGTCAATCTTCAATACTCCATCCCAATCTTCTTCAAGTTCAATCTTTCAATCTCAATCTAACACTCCATCCCAATCTTCTTCAAGTTCAATCTTTCAATCTCACTCAAAAATCAATCACTCAACCAACAACCAAATAAATCAATCATAAGCTTAACCCCACCTTATCCTCGAACTCCTGCGGGTCGTAGGCCACCTTGGTCCCCGTGTAGGTGTCATCGGTAAATTGCCGCATCACGAAGTTATCTGATACATCGCAGGCCGGGCCGGGTTCACGTTCGAGTGCAGCAAGAAAAAAAGAGTAGCATAGCGTTGGACTTGGAACGAGAATTGATACCACTGCGATATTTGAGTCATGAAAACAAAAAAAGAAAAGCGATCCCATTTCGATATTTGATTAATCAAAACCTTGACCAGTTTAGGACTGCAGTACTTCCGTTTAAAAAACAAAAACTGCTCAGAAATTGAGTTGTTCATCCCCGAAAAAGGACCGCAGTGTTCCCTAAAAAGTAAAAAAGCTGTCGCTCGGCCTCAGCACAAAAAACAAATACGGGGATGCCAGAAGGGATGGAGGGTAAAAACGCCTTCGATACTTCAACCGAAAGATTCGATACCTGGAAAATATCCAAAAAAGAATCGACTCGTCACCCAACGGTAGTGCAGCAAAAGCAGTGCGCCGGGGTCGGGTACAGCGGGAGTCGCCGACATCCGCCAACATGGGTGAGCGTGATCGACGAGCCAATGATAGATAGCCCTAGCCAGAAATACGCAATAATACCAAGATGTCTGGTATGTGCGTACCCTCACGGGCGTTTTGGATACGGGTCGCTCGAGTTTTCGATTTTGTTTTTTACCTTTTTTTTTCGTTTATGTTGGATGCATGTGCCCTCGGCTGCGACGCTACCACGAGCACCACAGTTAGTTGGAAAGCTCGCCGTGAAAACTATACTTCATTCGAACGATATTGCGTATAGGTCTATCGAAGGTGTTGAGATCAACTCGATTCGCTGTAGCCTGTGGGATATTTATCAAAAAGGCCCCAAAATCAGCCATCCACGACGCCGGACGATACGTGCCATTTTGGCCGGAAATGTAATGGCCGTTTCGTCTTCTACTCTTTACGTTTTCTGTTTACAAAGGTGATCAAAGTCGTGCCCGTCGCAAGGTTAAGATTCGAGCGTTGAGATAAATCCGTAGATAATTGAGAGAGATTCACACAGCAGCAGCAGCAGCAGTAGCAACAGTCAGCATTGACGATCTGGTGACGTGTACCATAAAACCATCCGTCGACGCCAACCAAGTCGACCATCTTTCACTGCGGAGTAGTGTTGGGTAACGTAATTAATACACACGAAACAAACGTAATCGACACGATTTCGATATTTGATACATCCAAGCTTTCGTTCAGTATCAGCATGAACAAACAAAATGACACGGGGATGCCAGGGGGCGATGAAGGGCAAAGCACGTTCGATAAGACATATCGTAATCGAAAAACCGATATTTCGATGAATCGAAACCTTCGATACCATGTATCCCTCAGTTCTGCAGATTGTTAGGCCTTTCGTCTCCAAGAAGCGATGGAAGCGATGTGCAACGACTCGATACCTTCTGCCCAGAGCGAAAGAGGACCGACGCCAACACCACGAGTACTACTTGTACCACGCGTGATGAACAAAGGTATCCAGACCACACCCTGGACAATAGCCTATTGAATAGGCCTGTTGATGTCGCAGTAGGTTTCAGACTCTCTGATACTCCTACGGTATATATTGAAGGGAGGGCCAGCACACAGCCAACAGCAGCAGCAGCGACACTGCCGTCATGGGGTGGCACCCGTAGGCCCGTAGCTACATGTGGAGTAGCATACAATGCAGCAGTCATTAATAGTATACCAAATAATCGTACCAGGTACCAGCGTTGTATATGCCCGCATTAATACTGCGCGATAAACAGTGCTACCACTATGTATGGCTGCTCTACTGATCTAGACCTACTGCTCGAGTTAGCAGTCTACGGCTCTACGCCTAATATAGCAACTCAATAGTCTACTGCTGTACGTATGATGTAAGGGTGCACCTCACCCATGACAAGCTCGTTTCCGCCTGAAGCCGCCATCGAGACGCTCGTCTTCGCGAGACGATCCATGAACAGCAATGGTTCGTTTCGGGGGAGGAGCACACGCAGCCAGCACGGAGAAGTAAGCGCAAGCAGTCGGTGCAAGCAGTCAATGCAAGCAGTCAGTGCAGCAAGTCAATGCAAGCAGTCAGTGCAAGCAGAGGGTCGCGCGACATACAATCAGGGCAACTCCGTATGTGTAGCGGGGGCGAGAGCAGCTGGCTCGCTCGTTGCCCATAATTTGGCTCGCTTCTACGGCCAACTGCCTTTGGCTCTCCCTCATGCAAGGCACAGATTTCGACGCGACAGCAACAGGGGCAGAAAGAGCTTGCCCCAAGCTTGGAGGGGGGGGGGGGGGGGGGGGGTCGTAGTAGGCGTAATCTGGAGGATGGGGAATGGGAGTACTTCACCGTAATAAATAATGCTGGTAAACGCCCCGGGGCGCTATATATATACATAGGGTTATTGAAAAAATAGCATGGAAGGAAAAAATGACCCTGGGCACACGATAAACGCCCCCCCTCTCTGGATTTGTTGGGGTAAAACGTCCCGTGGTCAAGCTGGTAAGTCATTTGAGCGTGAGCAATGCAGCTTTTGCTGAACCAGGCTAGAGCGTGCTTCACATATTTGATAGGAAAATGCATGGATACGTAGATACTTCGTAGATGTTACGCCTGTGGTATATACATGTTTCAGCGCAACAGTGAGCACCCGGTAGGTAGAGGTCCTTCGCACGAACAAACAGGAGAAAAGGCAAAAGCCACTGACTCCTCCGGTTCTATACCAGGCATATGGTACGAGTAGCCAATGAGGTTTGTGCTGGCGGTGGTTGGTGATGGCCGTGAACACACAGCTTCTCCGCCATTCCGGTGAGCCCGTTGCGAACCTTCAGAATTGCGTATCCCTTCCCGTCCCCAACTTTCTCCGCTTTACGAATCTTCCACCCGCCAGACAGATTAGATAGATCAAACAGATCAAATAGATGACAATATATCAAATAAATCAGGTAGATCAGATATACCAGATATATAAGACAGATCAGACATGCCTCATAGATCAGATACATATCAACTACTATAGATCCATAGATCCTAACATTCCGTTATCAGATATCGTGCAGGATCTACACGCGAGGTACATACAGTACTAGTACAGATCCAACCGAGGAAATACGTCATAGAATGTACCTGGTACACATTACGGCTTCCACCCCGGCAAAGTGAGCTATTGCAGATCAAACCAGTACAGCTCAGGGATCTATCTGTGTGCCGATTCCTTCCCGCCCCAACTTCTTCCTCTCTGCTTTACGAACTTCAATCTCCTCTTCGTTCTGAACCCCTTCCCCTATCCGATTCGGAAGCAACCCGTGTCCAAGCCCGGTCGCCGCCGCTCCACGGTTTGCCACGATACCCCCCCCCCCCCCCGCATTGGAGCATCTGAGGCGGGGGGTGAAATCGACCACCTCGAGCTTCGTTGCACTGCCTGTTGAGTTAGTAGGAGTGCCGCCGGCCCTACCGCCCCACTGCACGCTGCGGTTCAAAGCGGGGGGGTACTTGCGAGGGAGTGGTCTGCGCTCTGTACCATCTGCTGCTACGAGTGCTTACGCCCAGCAGGCGCGGGAGGCTTGCCGGTGCTGCCGGGATGCGACATGACCAACACCACCTGCTGATGCTGCTGGCTGCTGTGCTGTTGTGTGTGAGAGGTGTGTGCACTTGGTGGTTACATTTTTTGATCGCCCTGGGGGGCGAAATTTACAGGAATGTTGCTGTTTTTTTTAGAATACGGCCCGCCCCCCCCCCCCCCGGCGCCGGGCGGGACCTTGTAATCATACTGCTGTAGTACTGCAGTCCTGTTTTGGGGATAAATCAATCTAATTCCAAGTGTTTAGTTGCCAAAAAGGACTGTGGTCCTAAAAGCCCCCCTGGGCGCCTTTTTACTGCAGTATACAAACGACTCCTGTTTTTTTTTTTGTGGGTGCTGCAAATCTCAGCCTGTTTCTTTTGTGTACCTGGTATTGCCTCATTTACTACATACAGTAGTACCACTGCTGCTGCTACCGTTGCCATTGACAGATGCTTGTTACACATGTATGTTGCAGTAGAAACACACATCGACACTGCTGCCGTACCAGTGGCCAACTCAGAGGTACCAATGCCGTTTACCGCTCGTGCTCGTGTTCTGCTGCATCTGCTGTCTGCTACGTTTCGCTGCTTCGAGTTGTTCTGCTATCTTTCGTATATTGCCTGTAGTATTAATAATAGTGTGACTTTGAATTGAATCATAGTGTGGATCAACCCACCCTCACCTTGTATCTGCAAGGTGTTACCAGTGCCGAATGGGCAGGGTTCGGTGTATGCAATCTCGCCCTCCACGCACACGTGATCGGTGCTCGCGCAGCGAACAGGAGAGAGCACGCAGCAGCTCGAATTGTCATGTGGTGCTGGGATGCGGGCCATTTGTGGGCTCTACCCTGGGGGGCCGCGGAAGTACCATCCCCTGGTTCCTGCAAAAAAGTAACGCCTTTCGGAAACCTTTCGTGTAAGCACCAACCCATCACTTTCGTGCACTTTGCCTCATCGTTCTCGGTTGTGATCCTAGGTGAGCCACCGCACCGGCTTGTTTCCGTCCGCCGTCCCAGCATGTAGATATCTCGAGCAGTTGGTACCAGCATGCAGCAGGAGCGGAGTACGCTGGACGGAAGCAGAGCAAGAGCTGCCTTAGTTTGTTTGGTCGTCGTCATCGTTTCATCGTTCGTGTCTCTTCTGAGATACGAACCTTGGTAGACCAGAGCTGCTACGAATACGTGCTTGCAGAAGCAACCTCGTCCTCGACCAGACCGCGACGACCTCTCGCGCTGCCTCGGCATCCTTTGCATCCACAACACCCCCTCCTTCGATCTCTCTTGCACGCTCCACTACCACCGTCGCTGTGTTTTTCCAGTCCAGTTTAGCCATGTTCTCCGCAGCACTCTCCGCCGCCGGGGCTAAGGCCCCCTCCGCCGCTCGCGGCTTTGCCTCCAGCGCCTCCCGAATGTCGGGACGCAAGTTCTTCGTGGGAGGCAACTGGAAGTGCAACGGGTCCGTGGCTAAGGTGGGGCGCCATTAAGTGTAGTGGTGGGGTCTCAGGAAGCTATCCAGTGGCTCGCGATGCTGCGGTGCAAGTGGAGTTATCGAGCCGCCTGGCTGGTAGATACTAGAGCCCTTGGGAGCAACGGAGATATTCACTCATTTTGCGCATTATTTGGGTTGTTTGGTTTGGCGCGCGTGTCCATCGAGCGTACGGCTGTGCAGCTACAGCAGTAGAACGTAGAACAACGCAACCACAACAACGCATGCCATCCGTCATTTTGTTTCAAGAGAGCAAGCAGCAGGACATCTCAACCCTGTCCCACGAGCGGCCACACGCTTTGCATCGGGAGCCCATATGATGATATCTATGCCGTGGTGCTCGGGTTGCCTCGTCTGATCCGTGCCAGTCATCAGAAGTGCATTTCTTTTCCAGGCGTCATTCCAGGACCCTGTACGTACTACTGCTCCTTTTGCGCCGCCTATAATAATCGTAGAGCTTAGAGTGAATCTATTAGTAGATGCGTGGTGGTGTGGTGGTGGTGGTGGTCGGCGCAAAAGCTACCAGGTACAGCAGTGTTGATCGTACCCATCATCCGTCCTGTATCCACAACAAAGAATGCACAGAACAATCCACAACAAGCAAGACAGCAGTGGCAGGCTGCGGGCGAGTCCGGCAGATGGGAGCTCAGGTGGCAAGCACCAAGCGCGTGTACCTGATGGAGTCTACATCTGACAGGAGCTTTAGATATGCCTGGTACCTGTTCTAGTTTTCCCATGGGTTTGCCCGTTGCTATATAATATCAGTGCTTTGAGGTAGACTACCGGCATGTACGGCGGTGTACTTGGAGTGCTCCATGCTTCATCGTGATGCTCTATAAAACAGCTCATGATGATGTCGTACCTTCCCACTATTATCGAGGGCGGTATGGTGCGATCCGTCGATACGTAATTATACTCGTGTACCTGGTATACACCAAGGTAGGTGCTCCGGGTGTATGTACGTACGTACTGCTGTACCCGCATACCAGGTACTGTTTTTGCCTCTGTTCTACTACCGAGGTATTTCTTCCGCTACAGAGTTATTGGAGCCTGTCCTGCGACCACGGACTGCATTGAATTGTGAGTTAATGTGAGAACAACAACTGGTACCTGGTGTTGAATAGCTTTGCTTCTTGCCAATCCCTCTATAAACTCGTGGGGTGTTTTGATTTGATCGACCTGCACCCCCTTTTGCCTTGGGCAGGTGGAGGAGCTGGTGGGCGTGCTGAACGCCTCTAGCATCACCTCCAACACGGAGGTCGTCGTGGCGCCGCCGTCAGTCTACCTGCACGGTGTGTCGCAGAAGCTTAGGGGCGACGTCAAGGTATAAAAATATGACGTGATGATGGACACCAGACAGCGGTATGGACCCACACAAGAAATACGCAGTCTGAACAAACCTTGAAACCTCATCACATAGTACCACTCTAGAACAACGTTGAGCATACACCAGTGGGTGCCCCTTTTAGAACCGCCCTTCCGTTTTGGGGATAAAACTCTTGCAATTAGAGAGGTTTGTCCCCCAAACTGGACTGCAGTTCGTACTGTAATAAAAGGGACATTATGTTGAGAAAAATTGGCTCAGATCGGCACGAACAGTTAAGAAAATTGAGTTGAGAAACACAGGTAAACAGACAGTGAGACCAACTGTAAGTTACATAAGGTCGAAAAAAAGTAAGACATTGAGCCTGAACACCAAATTGACGTTTCTTAACACCGGGCACTTACTGCTGTATATTAGGCTGTTGTGTGTGTGTGTGTGTGTGTTCTTCACATTAAACCGTTCTTTCTACCCGTCGACATCCAGCACAACCAGTGTCCGTTGTAGGCACACTTCGATGCGAGTCGACGAGGGAAGAAAAGGCTGAAATCTTCTCGCGATAAAAAATGAAGGCACGTACCGTAGCGGGAAGGGGGTAGAAGAGCCTGCTGTGTGACCCCGGATCTGAGTTACGAGTTGGAAGGAGAGAGAGAAGATGTGCGAAGATAATGAATGGGACGAGCAAAAAATAAATAAATAAAATATTAGGCTGTTGTATGTTGTATGTTGTATGTTGTATACCCGATAGAGCACGCCGCTGGGCACGTTTTTTTTAATCCAAATTTGTTGCGTAGCCTTTGTTCTTGTTACGTTTGTTTCTCATCCGTGGGCCTACGGACGAGAATACAACATACAACAGACACTTCGCAGAACATACCTGCTACGTACTCATGCTGCGTACGTGTACACCTGGTGTTACACCTTGTGTGGTATGTCTAGCTGTTCGAGTACTAATGAATACCTGGTCTTGGTAAATAGACTACGCACGCGATTTTCGTTCGATGACGTCTTCCTTCTTCTCTTTTCTCTCTCTCTCTCCTCTTTCGCTTTACTCCTCCTGCTTTCTTCGCTTCTACGAATATACTGCTGTGTGCTTTGTGGCGGCGGTGATTCTTTTCAGTTTTAGGCTCTTGGGGTTGTGGTGCTTGTGCCGGTTGGTGTTACGTGACATGGTACCATCCACAGCAGTATATTGCGGTTGCTGTGACTCTGGGCTGCGCTCCTGCTGCTGTTGTTTTTTGTGTTGCACCTGGTACATACACATGTATGGTTCGTTCGGGCTCATACACATGTATGGTTCGTTCGGGCTGTGAGAGGGGATGGGATGATGGAGGGACCTGGAGATGCAGAGGAGGCAGGGAAGGGAAGAGATGGATGTTTATTCGGCTCTGCAAACAGGGCGGCGGAGGGTTGACTTTTTACCACATCATACACGAGCCAAATTTTATTTCTGACTGTTTTTTCGTTTTTTTCCCCCGCCCCCGGCAAGGTCTGCAGGTTAAGGTCTGTGTACACTCGGACTCGTATGGTATTCACAGTTCATATTAATACTAGTATAGCGTACTGCGGTACGTTCAATTCTGTCTCCTCCGGTGGTCCATCGACATTTGGCACACTTTGTTGATGTTGTTGTTGTTCCCACTTTTTGCGTTTTTTACGCTTCCATTATTAGGGCAAAATGCAGTCACGTTTTGGGGACACCACTTTTAATCTAATGGCAAAAACTGCAGTCAGTCCCGTTTTGGGGACAAAACATTCAAATTACAAATAGTTTGTGCCCAAAACGGGACTGCATTCCTCAAAGGGTTAAGGCATGTCCAAAGTATCGAGTCCGTGGTCACAGGACCGAGGATAAAAAAAACTGGAGCGCAAAAATACCTCGGGGCATAGTAAATTTTTGTGAATTCCGCAAAATGCATCTGAAAATCTACACTGCTGCAGTTCGCGTCATGATCAGAAAATAGGCGATCCGCGCGAAGGTGGAAATTTCAAAGACAAAATTAATCCCGATCATGAAAGAAATTCGCTTTAGAAAGTGACAATGGAGAAAAGGCACCAGAAAAGGCACCAGAAGGGAGGTGGGTCACTACGCGAGAAAGTCAATACTCGTACTCGTACATATAATACGTAAAAAACTCGAAAAATCGAAGAGAAATGCTCCGCCTCTCCTTGTGCCTGTTGGATATCGAAGCCAAGATTCGATTGTACCCTTATCTACATTTTACGTGCTGCCCTACGTATGTGATACTGCTTGTTGAGCTACCAACCACTCTGCAATACTCTAGTGCTCGGAGTACGAAATGTACTCGATACTCCCGAATATACTGGGGAGTACCTGGTATGAATTCTACTGGGAGCATCTGTGAAATACTTTTGACAGACGGTACGGTCAGGGGAGCACGCTGATCTGATTCTGGCACCATACTCCTAATAATAATATCAGTGGTACACTTACTATACCAGGTAGTTAAGATGATGGTGTTTTGTGGTACCTGTGTGTAGGTAGCAGTCGGCAAGGACGGATCCAAGGGCAACTGCTGCAGACCAGGTGTGTGTATATGTGGGAGATACCACTATTACGGGGGACCATAGTTAACAGGACCTATGGTACACATAAAAACCTATATGTTTATCCATTTTTACTAACAATATTTGGTCCTGTTAACTATGGTCCCCCGTAATAGTATACATACCCTCCAACAGAGAAGGACCTTGCCCGATATCTTGATCGCCTTTTCTTCGCTTAACTTCGCGAAATATGAATCGAATACGATGATACCTGCAGTCACGCCGTCCTGTTGTCAACGCAGTAGGCCCGCTAGGTAGAGCCACTTGTAGTAGTCGTCGCAACCGAAAGGAAATGTAGACGATGCACGTCGCAATCTCTCTAGGGAAGGCGGACGAATAACTGAAGATCGTACCAAATCAAGGCCTGTACTCGTGTTCTTCTCGTACATATCTGAAAGATGCGTTGGCCATATATGCGGCGCAACCTATTCCAAACGCGGTACAACCTTAGCCAATCAGTTTAAACTCATGTAGAGAATCTGTTGAAGCGTAGTATCTGATATGCCACACGAAGTGCATCGTTTTCGAGATCACAACAGGGGGTTAGGGGAGGTACCCTAAAACCAAGGAAGAAGATGTGATTGAAAAAGAAAACTGAGGCGTGATTTCCTGATCGCCAGCAATGAAAACATCACCAGACGCTGACGTTTTGCTCCGCCTCCTGTCGCCGCCCCCGCCGGCTTGCGTCTTGTTTTTTTTTTGTTTTCTTCTTTCTGGCCGAACTTTTGTTTGGTCGGGATGATGATGCCGTCAGGTGGCCGCCCAGGACTGCTGGACGACGGGCAACGGCGCCTTCACGGGGGAGACGTCCGCGGACATGCTCAAGGACATGGGCGTCAACTGGTGCATCATCGGTCACTCCGAGCGCCGACAAAAGGTGAGGGGGGGGGGGATGTGTTATAGTAGTACCAGCCTGGGGAGCACGACAAAAAGACAAGAAAAACGACAGCACACTCCCAAAAATGTCAGAATGAAAACCCAAGATCAGCGGGGTGCTGTTTCTATTGCTTGTACAAGAGGTTTTTTCGATTTTTTTTTCTTCATTTGGTTCTACAGTGTACTTCTCAGCCCTGCCCCCCCCCCTCCCTCCCCACGGCTCTTGAAAATGGTCGGTGTGGTTCCATCATCTGTTTTCACGTGCCATCTCTGCTCCAGCTGTGACGTATTTTTTCATTTTTCATTCGGTAGTGTACATGAATAGGGAAGACACCGGCTTATATACCAGGTAGCTATTAGGGTGATATCCCCAGCCTAGAGATGGAGTAGTTGGTGGAAGGCCATCTCTGCAAGTTGCCGGTGTTTTGTGTGTGTTGTGCGTGTTTTGTGTTCCTGTTTTGGTTTTGCGTTTCGGCGTTCTTGTTTCTGCTATGTACCTGGTATTTACATGTGTTGACAATATGTACCTCGAATGGTCTGATGTTCCGTATTGTACTGCTGCTGTACGCGTGTCTGATACAGCGGTGTGACGTATGAGCAGGTCATAAGCAGTAGTTGACCTGTTTTTTCATCTTTTGAGTATTGTGCGAACGTACCTGCTCACCAGAAGGGTTTGTGGTTGTGTCATGATGTGAAGATGTTCTCTGCTACGGCGTCATCTGTCGTTCACGTGTTGAAGAATATGTTGGGAAGTTTGGAGCTTAGGTTTGGAGTTTGGTCCCGAAGAGGGCAATGACGTGATTGGGTCGACGTGTGCAGTGTGCAGTAGCTACGCACGGACATTGTAGTGTGCAGCAGAATGGCCAACAGCTATCCTACCAACAGGGGACACGCTCGCGGTTCGGGGAGTTTTTTGTTGTTGTTGTTTCTTGGCTGTCCGTCCCTACAGGGTATCACGTTTTTCATATCGGTGTACTGGTATCATGAAGCATCACGGCAAAGTCATGTTTATGTTCCGATTTATACGAAGGACATTTCGTGGTCGGGAGTTGACGAGGGAACGATTTACTCTGACGGGGGGGCCATATTAAGGAGGACCTACGGTACACACAGAAACATTTAGGTTCCGCCATTTTTACTAAATAACATTCGGTCCTATTTACCATGGTCCCCCGTAATAGTCACACCAGGTACCGCACGTCTTTTTTGCTATAAAAACGTAAGGCGCATACCGTAGTGTGTGTAGGGGCGGGGGGGGGGGGGGGGGGGGGGCGCTTATTATGTGGCCCCGGATCTTGGTTTCGACTACATACTGCTGTACCCGGTACGTACAAAGAGCAGGAGAAGAAAGGCAACCGTAGCAAATCGGAGAACACACTTTGTAAAAAAATATCGGAAACGTCCTACGGTGGTAGGCTCGTATATACAGACCGAAGAGTCTTTTAAGACTGAGTGACTCGTGTTTTTTGTATTAGTTACTGAATTAACCCTTTTAGGACCCCAGTCCCGTTTTGGGGACAACTTACTTGTTATTTAAGTACTTTGTCCCCACAGATGGGAGTGCGGTAGTAAAAGGGTTAATATTGACGTGCTATTTTTTCCAATTTCCAATGCTGTCTTCGGGGAGGGGGGGGGCAGTGTTTCTATATGTAGTAACCCAGCGTGCGTTTTCATTCTTGGTGCGACGGGAGTATGGTATGTTTTTTTTTCATGTTCTCACGTTGGCTCATCGCCAAAAATCCAGACCATGGTCACAGGACACAGGCTCTGTCTAAAATTGGTGATATGCTTTTTTTTTCTTTTTTTTTTGTCGTGGGGATGGTGTTGCACGCGTGCTTGCATGCCACAAACGTTTAGCAAAATATCTATTAACAATGCATAGCGGTCAAATTTAATAATAAAATAACGTAATGCCGGATGTGTACAGCAGTATCTGTCAGGTTGTGGCTCGTGGGCGGTGACGGATAGCGGATAATAACGTTGGGACGGAGAGTCAATTCGTCCACGTCCACGCGGCGGAAAAGGATTAATTCTGGAAGATTCTGTTGCAAAGGACAGCATGATTTTCATTCACCCTTAGAGCCACAAGCAGCGTCAATATTATCGTGGACGAAGTTCCTAGAGAAGGAACAAGTACAACACCCCGCGTCAGTTAACACCCCTCCTACGAGTCAACATGCAAGTCTAAGATGTACCTGGGCCTTATCGGCACACTAACACGGGGGACCATAGTTAATAGGACCAAATATTGTTCGTAAAAAGGGGTAAGTATATTGTTTTTTGTGTGTACCATAGGTCCTATTTACTATGGTCCCCCGTAAATAGTATTTTCGCCGTGCTCACCGCTTGGACGTGGGCGACGAGCCCTCTGTCCCCCCCCCGTCCTTTTTTTTTCCTCCATCCCAATTATTCTCTATTACGGGGGACCATAGTTAATAGGACCAAATATTGTTAGTAGAAATTGTTAAATATATAGGTTTTTATGTATACCACAGGTCCTATTAACTATGGTCCCCCGTAATAGAAGCGTTTTGTTTTTCTCTCCATCCTAGTAATGGTGGCGACTCAGATGTGCGGCCGCATAGTAATAGGAGGCTCTTCCCCACACTACAGCACTACGGTTGGTGCCTTTTTTTTTTTTTTTGTTTTTTGCGACAACACCGCAGCCCTTTTCCTCCCTCGCCTTCTCGCCTATAATCGCATACCTGGTACCTGGTACACTACGAGTTGTGTGCAGCAAGAAGTGAAAACGTACGTACCTACACCGTACGTTATGTTGTTATATGTATTTGTAAACAGTAAAATTAAAAAAAAAAAGAGCTGTAAACAGTTGGGAGATTTGGGGATTTCGTCGAAACAACTCATACACCGTGGTTTGCCTGTCGACTCGCCTCTGTAATCGTACACCAGGTACAGTAATATGCACGAGGAGTGAACGCCTGCATTGCACATTCTGTTGATCTATATACCTGGTATGCCGGATAACCTACCTGGGTATACTGTCCCTGTATCACCGGAGTAGCCATGCACATGTCCGGAAATGAGTAGCAATGCACATGTCCGGAAATGAGTAGCAATGGACGTGTCCGGAAATGAGTACCAATGCAAATGTCCGGAAATGGGTAGCAATGGACATGTCCGGAAATGTAGGGATGGGGTGGGTGTTGATATGAATCCCGAAGCGTTTATTATATTTCCGGACATGGTGGGGTTAGGGCACCTGCACGTCGGTTATGCGAAAGCGTTTTATTTTCTCACGGTTTCTCTCTTTTTTTTCTCTCTTTTCAATCTCCCTTTTCTGTCTTTTCTCTCGTTTTCCCTTCCTCTCGGTGTCTCGCCCTCTCTCTCTCGCTTCATCCATCTTTCTGTTTTTCTGTTTTTCTATTTTCTCTCCTCTCTTCTTTCTGTCTCTTTCTCTCTATCTCACTTTTGCTCTCTCGCTCTTGCTGTCGTTCTCTCGTGGTCTACTGCTCAATTTTCGTTGTTGTGCGGGAAGGGCGAGTCTGACGCTGAGTGCGCTTCCAAGACCGCCTACGCCCAGGAGCACGGACTCTCCGTCATGGGCTGCATCGGCGAGAGCAAGGAGGAGAGGGAGTCGGGGTGAGAGCGGCAACTATTAATAGGGCAAGGGCATGGTACCATTTTACCATGCAATCATATATGCTAGACCGCACCGTCCTTAATTAACCATACCATACCATACAACGCTGAGCGACACCATGCCCAACTGAACCATGTCGTGCCTCAGCAATTCGCACGAGGTATATACGTACCATTTCATGTTGTTGTGTTATCACATTAACTCACAATACGGTGCAGTCCGTGGTCGCAGGACAGGCTCCAATAACTCTGGAGTGGAAGAAATAACTCGGTAGTAAAACAGAGGCAAAAAAAAACCATGGAAGCGAAAAGGAGACTATTAGTACGTACCAGGGTAGCAGACAAAAACCTAAAAAAGAAGATGAAGCGAAGCAGAGAAAAAAACAAAACAAAAACAGAAGCAGATAGCAAAACGCTAAAAAGGCGAAACGGACCATACTAACAGAGACACAAAGAGGTACAAACGGGAATGACAGAAAGATGAAAAAGAGAAAAAAAAGAAGGGACAAAAAGCGATAATCACGGGCGGGGGGGAAAGAAAATACGAAAGGCAGGCACTGGAGCATACAGACACGCAAAGTTGCCCAGGTGGCACCATGCTAGTTACTTGGGTCCCAAAGAAGGGAGTGCATCATGACGATGATGGCCATAACCAGGCTTCAGTCTGTTGGGCATACCATACTCTAGCGACATCATACATACTCGACCATACCAGGCCATTACCATACCATACCGTATCATATGACCGTGCCATACCTGGTACTATTTAATACTAACATTAGTAAACACCCCCGTATGATACCATACCACTGTATATCCAATAGCAATGAGAGTGCACACGGCACGGCCAGGCGCAGGCAAGACCTTGACCAGACACATCCCGGTGTACACATACATGCGAGTAGATTTGCGCTCAACACAACCTCCTGGTAGGGGATAGCGGACGGTTTTATGTCATTCGTTCCGGCGGCGCTTGTCTTCTCCGAAAATAGGAGCCTGCAAATAATGGGACAGGCGGCAGTATTTTGTGAGCCGTCGAGGGGGGAAAAGGGCCGAACGAAGTGTTGCCGCGATAAAAATGCCTTCCAAGCCAAGAAGCGTAGTGGGGAGAGCCCGGATGGGGGTTACGAGTATTCCGGGGAAATATATTAAATAGGACCTACTGTACATACAAAAACCTATATATTTACCTATTTTTACTATCAATAGTTGGTCCCATGTACTATGCCCCTCCCGGGGGCCAAGTTAAAAAAGACCTACGATACATACCAAAACCTATATACTTCGCTATTTTTACCATCAGTATTTGGTCATATTTACGATGGCCCCCCGTAATAGATTCTATTACGGGGGGCCATAGTTAATAGGACGTACGGTAAACACAATAACCTATATATTTCCCTATTTTTACTATCAATCTTTGGTCCTATTTACTATGGTCCCCCGTGATACGAGGGAGAGAGAAAAGAAGGGCGCGCAGATAATAAATGGGATGGAAACCTTCAAACAAACAAAAAATGTGTGACCGACCGACCGCGACAGCAAGGATGTATGTGCCGAGGCATGCAATCTGAGTCGTAGTATCAGAAGCGCTTCAAAGTCAATTCGATGTCGTTTGCCAACTATTGAAACCCAGAACATGTGTCAACACGCCTCATTCCCTGTACACAATGATGTATCTATCACCCGTTGAACCATTCTCGTTTTTTTTCCTTGTGGTTCAGTCGGTGCACGTTGCCCTCTTTGTGTCGAAGCTTCCGATACGATATCCCCAACACCATGAGTCGAAACGCCTCATCACCTGTGGGGATACACCACCCGTTGTATCATTCTTTGGTTCGGTTAACGCCCGACCGTTCAGCTCTTGCATCGTCTAACCATTGGTAGAAACAAGCTTAACATTTAGCCGACTATTGCTGTTGCATATGGTACCATTGTATATACCAGGTATATATATATATATATAATATTATACCTGGTATATATTTAGTAACGAAGACGTTTCAACCGACCTCCCGCACTAATACAACCACATCCCGCGGATACACAACAAAAAACATTGGCCTCCCCGGGAAGAACTCCAGGCTCAACAGGAAGACGTGATATGCATCGTCCACGGATCGTCCAAACCAAACATTATGTTGACTCGTTTAACATGATCTGATACAAATAGGTCGACGATGGACGTGGTGCTCCGCCAGCTGGCGGCTTACGCTGGGTCCGTGAAGGACTGGGACAACTTCGTGGTTGCCTACGAGCCCGTCTGGGCGATCGGCACCGGACTCACCGCCTCGCCCGAACAGGCACAGGAGGTGCGTGAACTTTCTTGGAAATAGAATGATATATCGTATCGAAAGTTTGGATATGTCGGTTCGATATGTTCAGCTTACATGTGATGGTATTGACTGGAATATCATACGGTAGAATTTTTGGATGTGTTGGATTGTTATAGGAGGTGCGTCAGCTTTCCTGGAAATATAATGACATATCGTATCGAAAGTTTGGATATGTTGGTTCGATATGTTGGGCATAAATGTGATAGTATTGACTGGGATATCATATCGGAATTTTTGGATATGTTGAATCATGATACATATCGACTGGGATATCATATTGCCTTCGACATGTTGGGATCCTTTACCTGGTATATTTTACTTGGATATCATTATATCGAACGCGTTTTCCCCTCGATCTATCCACATACCTGATATATATCATACCTGGCAGAAAATAGCCAAGAGTGGGTGTACCAGAACAGCACAAACATCCCCGCGCCCCGCTGCGGTAGGTAGCATATTATTTTTCCCCCCCCGCTCCTCAATCACGGGGACCATAGTCAATAGGACCAAATTTTGTTGAAATAAATAGGGAAATGTATAGGTTTTTGTGTGTAACGTATGTTCTATTACTATGGTCCCCCACAGTAATACTGCTGTAGTAGCTCCACTTCTTCTCGCGGTGCGTGTCGCGTTGAACCAGAGAGTCAGTTTTGCCGGGTTTTGACGATGTTGCGCATGGCGTGTTTTGGTTCGTCGCTCTTCCTTCCCCGCAGGTCCACGAGGGGCTCCGCAAGTGGATCGCCGAGAACGTATCCGCCTCCGTGGCGGAGAAGGTCAGATCTGTAACTGCCGTAACCGTTTTGTTGTTACCAGGGTATCGACCATTAGACTTGGGCTTGTGTGCTGGAGAAGGTCAGTTCTGTAACCGCTGTAACCGTCTCCTTTTATCGACCGCAAGCATGGCGGAGAAGGTCAGTTCTCTAGCTGCTGTAACCGTTTCCTGTCATCGACCATCATTGGACTTGGGCTCGCATGGCGGAGAAGGTCAGTTCTGTAACTGCCGTAACCGTTTTTTGTTGTCGACCACTACACTCAGGCCTGTATGTTCTGTAACCGCTGTAACCGTTTTTTGTTGTCGACCACTACACTCAGGCCTGTATGTTCTGTAACTGCCGTAACCGTTTTTTGTTGTCGACCACTACACTCAGGCCTGTATGTTCTGTAACCGCTGTAACCGTTTTTGTGTTATCGATCGATATACTTGGGCGTTTAACCGATGAAGGTCAGTTCTCTAGCTGCTGTGACCGTTTCCTGTCATCGGCCATTGGACTTGGGTTCGTATGGCGGAGGTCGGTTCTGTAACTGCCGTAACTGTTTTTTGCTACCAGTATCGACCAATAGACTTGGCCCCTTTGCGACTGTACTCTCGTTGTGAGGACAATGCACTTGGAATTAGAATCGAACTTGGGTACATCTGCAGTGCAATACTAAAAATGTTTACCGTGGTAGCTATATACAACGGTCAAGCTTTTGTATTGCACAGGTTTTATGGTATTTTCCAGGTGAACGCACGCACGCATACGACAATCATTGTTGGCTGGGATTCATGAAAGCCATTAAGGCACCACCCGATGGGGGCAAAAGGTTAAGCAAGTTCATTAACCATCATCCAATAGACCTTGCCATATGCAGTTTTGTACCTTCTCGATCAACAGCCTACCAGGTAAAGCTTGTTTTGTATGGTACTCACCAGGTATGTACCTACTTACCTGGCATTGTTTGTTGCTAGAGACGCGCCAGCTGCTTTCCTCCGCGCGAACGTTTTTGCGGCGCTCTGTTCGTTAGGCGTGTGTGTTTTTTTCGGGTGGTGTGTCGTGATTGGTCGAAAACATTTTTTTTTTCGGCGAGTACTTACCTTGAACATGGCTGCTTTGTGATTCACTCTTCGGCCAATGAGATGCAAATCAAACTAGAAAAAAAACAAATCAAATTGAAATAAGTAAAAATCCTCGATAAAATGGGCCCTTGCCGCGGTCGGTCGTGCATATTTTTTCGAAGCTTTCGGCGATCTCGACAGGGGTCCGTTATCGTTTGAAGCTCCCTCAATTAGACACTCGCATTGCCTATGTACGTCATATCGTATGTAAAACTAATACCAATTTTTTTTAGTGGAAGAAGCATGCACCAACAATATACCATAGGAGCCGCCTGTTGTATAGGTTACGTATATTCAACTGACCTGATACTTTGTCCGGTCCAGTCCGGCTGTCTGTCTTATGTCTGCTCTTGTTAGCATGGGATAATGAAGGAGAATCGAGTTCGACATGCTACCGACAAACCAAATCGATACAATTTCTATGTTTTTTTCGATTTTTTTTTCCCAGTATCTGCATGAAAAAAACACTCTTCCGATGCTATACATCCGAAGTTCGATTTTTCAACATAGCATATCAAGAGGGGATAGAGACACAATCTCGATCCGAGTTATCGAAAGTACGATATTTCAACATGACATATCGAAGTTTCCGATATCCAACACTGGTATACTTTTCTTGTGCGTGTATGGTTCAGGTCCGCATCATCTACGGCGGCAGCGTGAACGCTGGTTCCGCGCCTACCCTTGGCTCCAAGGCCGACATCGACGGTTTCCTGGTCGGTGGCGCCAGCCTGAAGCCGGAGTTCGTAGACATTGTGAACGCTAAGGACGGCTCCAAGGTAACGAACATTACTGACTGCTGTACGAGGTACGAGTACGTAGCACTCAGTAGTATTAATAGTACTAATGGATACCTGGTGCCAAGTAGCCGATACATGCCTGGAATACACGTACACCTGATACATGCAGATACATCATACCATAAATGTTTTTTTTTTACTATTATTATTATTATTATTATTATTATTATTATTATTATTATTATTATTATTATTATTATTATTATTATTATTATTATTATTATTATTATTATTATTATTACTATTATTATTATTATTATTATTATTATTATTATTATTATTATTATTATTATTATTATTACTATTTTTATTATTTCGTTGTTGTTGTTGTTGTTGTTATTATGACTGTTGACCCTGGTTGACATGTTCTGTGACACTACGGGCAATTTTTTTCTCTTGTTCAGGGAAATTACCTACTTTTAGTGTGAGAAACATCATCATGGTACGTATGCACATATAATATGTACCTGGTAGAAGATACCACCGTCGATATATACCTGGTATGTATTAAAAATGCCAATTGTGTGCCGGTACTATTCATTTTATTTGTCCGGACCAGTCGGTGGCACCCGTGACGGTTGGCACCAACAGTTTCGGACGCTAATCGCGCCACTCAATCGAAATTAATACTCGTCATCCCTCTTCCTTGCGTTATTGTTTCATCGGTACTATTTTATACGGACCAGTCGGTGGGACCCGTGACGGTCGGCATCAACGGTTTCGGGCGCATCGGGCGGCTGGTACTGCGCGCGTCTTTGAAGAACCCGATGGTGAACGTTGTTTCTATCAACGACCCCTTCATCGACACGAAGTACATGGAGTACATGTTCAAGTGAGCTCGCTAAGCCAGCCCAGCCCAGCCCAGCCCGCTTTTCACTTCATATCTATTTTGTTTTTTTGTGTTTTGTGTATTTGGTGCCTGATGTTCCGGTCTCTTACCTGTGGTACGCACGGGAATACTTCGTGGTATACTTATCCGCGCGAAGCGACTTGCTTATTTGTTCGTGCGAAGGGAGTAGTCATGACTTCTTGTGTAACGATAGATAGGGCATGCCCCTGACTTATTTTTTTCAAGGCAAGCCTTCTGACAAATGTCCAACCCGCGCCGGTCGTACACACAGCAGTAGTATTCACACTTTCACCACGAATTCCTACTAAATATATATAGTCCTTTCCCAGAAATGTATGTGGGTACAGCAGTTACAGCAGTACAACTAAACGGGTCATATTTTACGTGAATCTTGAAGCTTGACCGTCTCTACTGTTTTTGTTGTTTGTTTGATTGTTTACTCACAGGTACGACACCGTGCACGGCGTTTTCGACGGGGAGGTGTCCCACGACGGCGAAAACCTCATCGTCGACGGCACCAAGATCAAGGTACGCCGGAACTTCGGAAATTCGGGGCGCGCTGTAACCGTCTCTTGGGATGCCGCGATTATCTCTTGGATCTTTTGGATCTTTTGGATCTTTTGGATCTTTTGGATCTTTTGGATCTTTTGGATCTTTTGGATCTTTGGATCAGTTGGATCTTTTGGATCTTTTGGATCTTTTGGATCAGTTGGATCAGTTGGATCAGTTGGATCTTTTGGGTGTGTTGGGTGTATTCGATGATGTTGTTGTGTGCGTGTTTCATATATGTTGGATTTTTGACGGTTTTAGGATGTCTCAAGCAGGAAGGCGTTCTGTGTAGTTGTTTCTCGGGCAGGGTGCTCTTGCGCCAGCCAGGCATGCGGTGTGTTTGGTCGCCTGGTATTGAGGGGAAACAGTTCGTATGCGCGCACACGCCGCCGCTACGTCGCGCATTCTGAATGCCACTGCTCTTCCCCGTTGCCGCTGGCGAAAACATGTCACGCGATAACCATTTTGTAGGGGAACCTTGGTGTGTGTGTGTTTTTGTGTGTGTGTTTTTGCGGTATCAGTATATTGCGCGGGCGGGGCCAGGTGATAGCGCTTGTTTGATTGACCGGTGCACTGCTGTCAATCGCCCTGCCCGTTCCTCCTTTTGAGTTCCCTTGACGCGAGAGATGCTGCAAGATCGCTCAACCATTTCACAACGGGTGCTTGAACGGTTGAACTTCAACTTCAATGGTTGCACTTCAACGTACGGCTTGAACTCGGATTTCGACGTGTCTCGTCAAAAAAGTAGAACTAAAACTTGTACATCACCGAACAAGATTTACCCTCGATGAAGTCGTATACGGTACCCCGTTGCACGCCATGACATACCGGTATGTCACACGCAGCTTGGAACAAGTTAATTTTCGACGAACTTTTCGATCTTGAGGCTGAGGTGTCAGATTACTGGTAATGAGGGTGTCTTTATAGGGTTTCTGCGCCTGACGGGGAATCGCTAAAAAAAAGCGAGTCCTCAACTCAATCAAGACCGTCGGATTGGTTGATCGAATGTGTTACTACTATACATAGTCCCTCGTCGGGTACAGACTACTTTTTTTTTTTTTTTTTTTTTTTTTTTTTTTCTTGATCTTGAAGACCGACGACGCAGTCGACCACATCGTCTCTGCGCTTCCGCGCATCGCTCAATGAAAGCGGTCCAAAGGCTTGTTTGTTGCACATAACACGGGTCAATTAGGTGGTTGCGTCGACTTGTAAAAATGATGGCGGATTCAAGCAGCCGCAAACTGCGCCCAGACCCTGGATAAGAAAGAGCCCCTCCATATATAGTCAATCCCGTACAGGCAGCGGCCGGCGGCGGCCCACCTCGCACTCTTAAACGCGAACCGCACTTTCCAATTTTTATGATGCTCTCAGTCGGGATCTGGGTGACAAATGGGAAGGTTGGACTGCGGGGTCAAACCCTTGATGAGAATTGGGGTGGGTGCCAGGCAAAATAATCCTGGAAGCTTGTATATATCGTATGTCTCGTCGTGGGTGCCTGTTTTGTGCGCGCAGGCAGGCGGCCGGTACTTTTCCCCCCGTTAAAAATGTTATTTTGGAGACGTGGAACATCGTATGTGGCCCACATCGCTACTGTAGGCGTGCCGACATAAAGGAGAAGTTGTCGACGCTTTTTTTTTTTTTTTTTGCGGGTTTTGCTTACTCGTTTGTACTTCATTCAGGGTTTCCACGCCAATCAATGTGTTCGGCAAACCCCATAGCGTCGACAGCCTTCCGATTCGGTATGTCGAGCGATGGGCAAATTGATCGCAAAACCAATGTCACCTTCCAAACGTAGCTACTGTGAACGCTGCAAACAAACGTAGCTAAATTCTGAAGTCATGGGAAGGAGTGCCGGAACTAACACAAACGGAACTAAATGCTGCAAACGCTGCTTGTCGTGGGAGCGGCCACGAAACAGCAGTGTGGCCGGGTCGTGCATTATTTCGTCAGAGTGAGGCCTGCTGAGCGGATACGAATAATTTCAACTCGCATAATTGATACCGGTAGAAAATACCAATGCCAGATGTAAAATTCCGAGTACGCAGCTATTACGGGGGACCATAGTAAATTGGACCTGCGGTACAGACAAAACCCTCTATGCTTACCTATTTTTACTAACACGGTTCGATCCTATTTTTCTGTGATACCCCGTACGTAATGTAACAAATCCCTGAGTTTGCGCTAAAATTATTAGTATCTGTAACGGCTGAGAGGTGTCTTCTTTTCTTTTTGAAAAAAAAATGTTTTTTTTTTTCCAACGTACGTAGGTCTTCAACGAGATGGACCCCGCCAAGATCCAGTGGGGCAGCGCGGGAGCGGAGTACGTGGTGGAGTCCACTGGGGCATTCACCGGCGTCGACACTGCCGGGGCGCACATGAAGGGTGAGCGCAGGCAGTGCTGCCTTTTTTTCTGTGTGTGTTGACGACGTGGTACGGCTGTTTTCGACGAAATGGTTCCTAGTTTTTGTTGTTGTTGTTGTTGTTGTTGTTGTTGTTGTTGTTGTTGTTGTTGTTGTTGTTGTTGTTGTTGTTGTTGTTGTTGTTGTTGTTGTTGTTGTTGTTGTTGTTGTTGTTGTTGTTTTTCCGTTTAGCGTAGTAGCTTCGCTCATCTTGCTCGTGCTCCCTCCCCTTTACTTATCGCAATATTTCAGACTCGGGGTCACATAGCAGGTCGTTCTCCCCCCTCCGCTGCCATGAGTTGCGACGTTCTTAAGCTGGCGATTTGGGTGTGTGCCTCTGTAACCGCGGCGTCGCTTCGAGCCTGCCATGCCATTCTCGTGGCCTTTGCCTTGCGTCGGCTGTCGTTGCTTCCCATCCCCGACCTATCGTACGGCTATTAAATGGTACGTTTTTACACACGGGATAACGAACGCAAGGAGCAGCCTAGCATAAGTAACGCACAACACGGAAGGCGCAGACGGTCAGACCGCAGTAAGGTTTTCGTTTTGCGGTGCAGTCGCACAGTGTTATTTGGTGTGGAGCGAACGACCGGAACGCCTCTGGCACGACAGGAGTTCCAGTGTGCTCTTCTAGTATCATGGTAAAAGGCGCTCGCGACGGTGCAGTGGTGTGGTGGCCAAACACATCCCCCCACCCCCACCCCCTGTCGGGGTTCTTTTTTGGTTGGCGCGACCCTCTTCGCCCTTCCGCTGTATAAATCACCGAAACACGACATGCCGGCATGATGCACGTATCGTACGAGTACGTATTCGGTGTCTGCTTTTGGGGGTATTTTTATTCGGCCATTTTGTTTTGCAGATCGTTCTTGACAGCATTGGTTTACAAATTTATGTCGTCATCTGGGACCGTGCCGTCGGTCACCCACCCCACGGTATCTTTTCCTGACAAAACGTACGTCGGGTAACTGACAGTACCGTTATTTGTCAGGATGTATATTTGAAAAAAAAACTCGTACCTTTATGTTTGACTGTACCTTATCCTCTCTCTCGCCCTCCCCCCCCCCCCCCCCCTCCTTTTTTGTTCGTAAACGTGATGCTCTGCCGCTGTCGCTTTCCCTTTTCTCCCTCTCTCCCTCTCAACCTGCTTTGCGATATTACTGTGATCGATTGTGACATACTGTGACATACTTTGATGGTAGGCGGAGCGAAGAAAGTGGTCATCTCGGCGCCCTCCGGAGACGCTCCGATGTTCGTCATGGGGGTGAACCACGACAAGTACACCCCGGACATGGCCGTCGTCTCCAACGCGTCCTGCACCACCAACTGCCTCGCGCCCGTCGCTAAGGTAAGACGCCAATGCCAACCCTACCCTACCCTACCCTACCCTACCCTGTCCCTGTTCGTGATGCCGAATCCCGAATGTTAGCCTTCACCCTGCCCCTACCTTTATAAACTTACGGCCCGAACGTTACCTCTATAACCTCCTATTTCGGGGGGCCATAGTTAATAGGACCTATGGTCTACACAAAAACCTATATATTTACCTATTTTTTAATCACAATATTTGGTCCTATTTACTATGGTCCCCCGTAATAAGTGTTTTCCCTTCAAGGGCTGCAGCCCCGTTTTGGGGACGAGCCGCTCAGATTGAGAGCTTTATCCCCCGAACAGGACCGCAGTTTGATCTCCAAAGGGTTTCTCCCTACGAAACTCGGGTGGGTGTGCGTGCGTGCGGGTGGGCTTTTGCGTAGTGGAGTCGGGAAACGCTCGTGGCATTTTTCCCGGTACGATACCGTACCAGCACCTGATATATGTTCGCCACGTACAGCTCTGTCCCAAAACATACGGACTATTTCAATACTTCTATCAAATGTTAAAGTTCCTTATATATAGGGACGGAGTACCAGGTTTATTGTATACAATACAATACAATATACCTTGTACGTATTATAGTGTTTATTGTTTGTTCATAATTTTTATTTCGACGCCCGGGTTTTGTTTTTTTTCGCCTTGTTTCTGTTTTCACCTGTGTACATCGCCCCCCCCCCCCCCCCCCCCCCGCCGCCGCCGTATCTCCCAGGTAATCAACGACACTTTCGGCCTCAAGGAGGGACTGATGACGACCGTACACGCCGTAACGGCTACCCAGAAGACCGTTGACGGCCCGTCCAAGAAGGACTGGCGCGGCGGGCGCGGAGCGGGGTTCAACATCATCCCCTCCTCCACGGGAGCGGCCAAGGCCGTCGGCAAGGTCAGAGAACGAACACTGTTGTTGTGGCTCTCGGTTGTTGTCAAGTGTTTGCTCAAAGAACAGCAGCAGAAATGTATTCACTTGTTTGGCTTTGGAAGGGTGGTATGGGGATGGGGGGGGGGGGGGGGGGGGGGGTACTCATTTGTTGCTTGCCTTAAGTCATTTGCCCATTGACCACGCATTCCTTTCGAAACCGAGCACGGGGGGGGGGGTGTACTCGATAGGAGAGATGTACTCGATCTCATGCATGGCCGTAGTCGTATGACCATAGGGGGGGGGGTGGTTATGTTTTTTATGTACCGGTACATTTTCTCTCAGGGAGCAGTGATAAATGACATGGTTGTTGTTTCTTTATAACCATGAGTTTACTACGTTGATTGGAGTCAGATGCCTTTTTTTGTGTGTGTTTTTGTTTGTTTTTCAGATGCCTTGTTCCCCAGATTGCCACCCGAGCTCCTTTTTCGCTGTGACATTTTTTTTTCTCGAGGTTCTCTTTTTGCCAGGTTGTCCTGGAGCTCAACGGATTCATGGTGTCAGTGTCAGTATCGTCCGTTTTGGCGTAAGGCGCCCTTTTATGTTTCGTTGACGCTGTTCGTTTTATACCTGCCATTGTTTTTTTTTGTTTTTCGTTTCCAGGTTATCCCCGAGCTGAACGGCAAGCTGACCGGCATGTCTTTCCGAGTGCCCACTGCCGACGTGTCTGTGGTTGACCTGACTTGCCGCCTCGACAAGCCCGCCAGCTACGACGACGTCAAGGCCGCCATCAAGGAGGTACGGAAACCGCGCAACACAAGGCACCTGCCAAATAAATCCAAGCCATGAGTCAATCACACTGATCAATCTAATCTACCGAAACTAAAAAACAGTCAGTACCTGGAACATACATGCTTACTGTAGTTTTTTTTTTAATCCTTTGATCAGTCTATCAAATTAATATATCATTCAAACCATCAGTCCATTGAAAATGAAGCAATGAAACCAACCAACAAACAAACAAAACAATCAATCCATCAATGGATCCATTAGTCAATCAGTCATTCATCAATCAATTAATCAATCAAGCAATCAATCAATCAAACCAAACCGCACAAGCAATACATATATCAACCAGATCAATCAATCAATCAAATCAAGCTATCATTTATTCAAACCGATCCCTGCTCCGCCGCCGCTGCCTAACTTCCCGCGTCCGTCCGTCCGTTTTTTTCATTTGTTGTTGTTGTTGTTGTTGTTGTTGTTGTTTTTGTCGGCTAGGCGTCAGAAGGGTCGATGGCGGGAGTGCTGGGCTACACCGAGGACGCGGTTGTGTCCTCCGACTTCCTGTCCAACCCCTACAGCTCCGTTTTCGACGCCACCGCGGGAATCGCTCTCACCGACGACTTCGTCAAGGTAACCTTCGTATTCAAAACGACACAGCATCACTGGCTGCAGTAGTAGTATTGGTAGTGTTTATTGTAGTAGTAGTAGTAGTAGTAGTAGTATTAATAGTAGTAGTAGTATTAATAGTAGTAGTAGTAGTAGTAGTAGTAGTATTAATAGTAGTAGTAGTAGTAGTAGTAGTAGTAGTAGTAGTGGTAGTAGTGGTAGTAGTAGTAGTAGTAGTAATAGTAGTAGTAGCAGTAGTAGTAGTAGTAGTAGTAGTAGTAGTAATAGTAGTAGTAGTAGTAGTAGTAGTAGTAGTAGTAGTGGTAGTAGTAGTAGTAGTAGTAGTAGTGGTAGTAGTAGTAGTAGTAGTAGTAGTAGTAGTAGTAGTAGTAGTAGTAGTAGCAATAGTAGCAGTAGTAGTAGTAATAGTAGTAGTAGTAGTAGTGGTAGTAGTAGTGGTAGTAATAGTAGTAGTAGTTGTAGTGGTAGTGGTAGTAGTAGTAGTAGTGGTAGTGCCCTACCTCTGCCTTCGGTATCTCCGTCATGAGTAGGGTATTGTCCAAGGCATTTTCAGTACTTTCGTCTGCTTTTTGACTTTTTTCCTTTTGTTTTTATTCTCCATTTTTCGGTGCGCCGTGTTTATTTTTTTGAGCTGTCTTGCGACACCGACAGTTTCGATGTTTTGGTGTTGAGCGAGTTCGGGCCGATCAATCGTGTCGTTAATGCGGTCGGACAATGATGCCATTAATGAGGTATGCCATCCGTGCTTCTTCTTGATCCACCATCTGATAAAGCTCCGTGAGCACAAATCAAGTACAACCCACTTCCATGGGCGCGTGCGGCGGCTCGACGTGGTTTGTGCTAAATCTTATCGCCCTCTCTCTCCCTCGACCCCCCCCCCCCCCCCCGCCCTCCTCCTTATGTCTCCTCCTGCTCTGTTGTGACCGCGATGACCTTTCGTGACGTTCTCGCAGTTGGTTTCGTGGTATGACAACGAGATGGGCTACTCCACTCGCGTGGTAGACCTTATCGCACACATGGCCAAGGAAAGCTCTTGAGATATATCCCAACCTAACCTTGCCGGTCAAGCTCAGCTGCAAGCTAGGCTGTGAGCTAAGCTAAGCTGAGCCGTGTTGCCGAGCTCAAGGCGTGGCTAGGCTTGTTGTCTGTCGTCGAAAAGAAACAGCACACGGAAGGGGAAGGGGGGGCTGCACGCCCCGTTCGGCCAGTAATTTGTAAGGGTTTCCATGCGGGTTGGCTGGCGGTCACGGATGGGGCGTGCACCTTTTTTTTATTTCGGCGGGGGAAAGGGGGCGTGGGGGGTGTGGGTGTGCAGTTTTTTTTCTTGCAGGCATTTTCGGCGTTCTCGCCCTTACCGGACATATTTTATCCCACCATAGCAAGGCGTATTGTACCCGGGGCGGGGGGGGGGGTATGCCCCCTAGGTCCTCAGCAACGAAGGGAGGGGAGCGGGGTTGATCACGGATCAAATAAGCTTGGTTGAGTCGACCGTCTCTCTTTCCTACGTTTAGTTTTCGTCGCGTGCCTTTTTTCTCGTGGGCGTTTTTGTCATGGACGGTTTTTGTACATGTTTCTGAAAATTATGGGACGTACGAAGCGAAAAAGCGGCTGTTGTGTAACGCTCAAAGCCTGGGTAGACGAGGATCTGAAATGAAGGGAGAGCCAGCTAGCTCTACAGGAGCGCGCGAGTGCTATATCGTGTGGTGGCGTGTCTCGGGGTTTCGCTGCTACAAAAGCAGCAGTCCCGAAGACTGCTTGCTGTGCCTCCGAGTAAATAAAAACGAGTAAGGTTTTGTCTTTTGACGCTTTATTTAGAGACACAATTTTGGGTCCTGATACGCCCTCTCTCTGCCCCGCGCCTGATTATCTATGTACCCGGTACTTGATTTTATTCTAAGGGCAAAGTCATTCCTGGTAGATATAGAGTGCAAACGTCCGGAAAGGAGGCGTTCTCGTTGTCGGGGAATTTTGCTTGACAGATTTTGCACCACGCCTATTATATATACTAGTACCTGGTATGCTGTTCTCGGAGGGACCGTGGTGTTTTCTCGCTCGTTTTTCCTTAACCCCTTATTTAGAACTAACTCCATTCCCGTTTGTTTTGGGGACAAACCACTCAAATTCCACGT
This sequence comes from Nereocystis luetkeana, assembly GCA_031213475.1. Taxonomy (NCBI): domain Eukaryota; class Phaeophyceae; order Laminariales; family Laminariaceae; genus Nereocystis; species Nereocystis luetkeana. The sequence continues at coordinate 14,796,427 of JARUPZ010000003.1, forward strand.
AATTTGCCCCCAATTGTCCCCAAAAGGAGACTGCAGTCCTAAAAAGGTGTTGCAATTTATGCCGATTTTGTGGCGAAAACGAGTGTAAAGGGTTCTTTCGCGCGGCGGAACCTTTTTGTTGTTGTTTTTTTGGTTTTGCAGTGGTGGAAACGCTCCGGTCCGGTGGGTGGGTGGGTGGTTGGTTGGGTGGGTGGTTGGGTAATGTAGGCTTTCGTGAAGAAGACGATTTGGGTTGATGCGGCATGAAGAAGTCGGATATGGGACACTGTCTTTTTCCATGGCCGTGGGTAGCGAGAGGCTGCAGACTGTAGACTGTGGAAGACCTTGTCCCAGCTTTCACCACCAGATGGTTGAGCTTCGACAAAATGGTTGAAATACGATCATATCGCCGACCGACCGACCGATCCGATCCGATCGACCACCCATGGGAATTTTCTCGGATGTTCACAACGTAATGGGGAGGTTACATAGTACCTCTGGTGTGGACTATCGACATTTGCCGGGTTTTTCGCCGAGTAGCCCTTGTAGCTCTCTACCTACCAATACTGCCGGCCGCCACTGGGAAAATGCTGGAAATTGAAGATGACGCAACGCAACGGGGAATCTATCCGTCAGTGTGGAATATCAACCATAGCCACTAGTGTCTATGCTAAAGCGGGTTTCGTACGGTGAGGCCGGGCCTAGTCGTAGTCTACAGCAGTTAATGGTCTCGTCTCGGCCTGTAAACGCTTTTTTTTTTTTTTTTCGCTTGTTTTTTTTTTCTTTTTTTTTGCCACGAGTCCGGCATTTCATTCACCGAGAGAGGGCTTTTCTAGGTGCTGCATATATCCACTTAACCTTCAAGTTATGCCAGAGGGTTGGTTTCTTGTGATGTTGTGTGATCATATATACGTACACAAAGCCGTTGAAAGAAATCCAGACAAGCAGTATTGGAAAAAAAAAAACGTTTTTTTTTTTTTTTTTTTCTTGTCCTTGGGTGTTGAGGGATCCCCTCCCTTCTTCGGATGTCAAGAAATAACGTGCTGGGAAATTTGCTAGATAGTCGTGGTCGAAAACGACCGATAATCGTCGCCACTCCCTGACGAGAGCACCTCCCTCTCGTGCGGCGAAGCACCCCGACCTGAAAGGTCAGCCCTAAAAAAAGTGGCTACCTGAATCACGGCGTCAACGTCAGCTCCAAGCTGCTTTTGACGCACCCCTCCGACTCGTTAGACTTCGTATGAAAGGAGTTGAAAGCACCCACCCCCGTCTGATCTGCTGGGCCTGCCTCCAAAAATGAGGTGAGTCGCTCCCCGACATTTATCAGCGCCACAAATCCCGGTGGCGCACGTACACCCTACGTACCCAACCGTATCCTGCTCCCGCAATGCGGGGAAGCACCCCAACCTGACCGGAGCCCCGCCAAATAAAAGCGGTGGTAGATAACCCCGAAGATTCCTCCCAGAAATGCGGTGGGACGCACGATCTTACAATAATCGCCTCTAAGCTGGAAAACATGGCGCGTTGAAGCACCTACCGCCCGTGCGACCGGAGCCCCCGATGTGTACGACGCCCCGACAAGCGTTGCCGCCAACAGCTGCTCATTTCTGCGTGGCGAAGCTGCTGTCGCCGGTGTGTGATGCCTTTCCGCTACCTCCCTCCCTCCCCCCCTCCCTCCTTCCCTCTTTCCAACCAAAATTCAGCTGCAAAAGACGAGTTTCCAGAGACGCGGCAAATGCTTCTTAAACCAAAAAGCAGCTATCATACGTACCAGATATGCGATTACTGGGGACCATAGTAAGTAGGACCTACGGTAAAGATAAAACCCTACCTGGTATGTGCTTCCCTATTTTTACCAACAGTATTTGGTTCTATTTTCTATTATCCCCCGTAAATAGCAAAGGGCGAGTGCATGCAGGTCGTCAGACACGACTTATTCGGCTCCACGGGACTCGTTGTTGCCTGGTACTACGTACTGCCATCGGTACGACGCACAAGCCCACAAAACAAGAAAGCCATGAGTCAACTCCAAACGAAACTACCATATCCCATACATTTCTGTCTCACCAGCCCACCCCTCTCCCTTGGCCGGGCGGGGTCGCTACTACCCAGCTTCCCCCCCCGCCTAGCGCCCACGCCGTTGGGACTGCTACTGCTCTACTACTACTACTACTACTACTACTACTACTACTACTACTACTACTACTACTACTACTACTACTACTACTACTACTACTACTACTACTACTACTACTACTACTACTACTACTACTACTACTACTACTACTACTACTACTACTACTACTACTACTACTACTACTACTACTACTACTACTACTACTACTACTACTACTACTACTACTACTACTACTACTACTACTACTACTACTACTACTACTACTACTACTACTACTACTACTACTACTACTACTACTACTACTACTACTACTACTACTACTACTACTACTACTACTACTACTACTACTACTACTACTACTACTACTGTACCACTATTGCGCCCTAGGCCCGGGCGCATCTGGGTCGCCAAGTGGGGCCAGGAAACCGACTCGCCGCGGGGGGCGCGGGGCTGTATATGCCTTGAAATCCCGTCCGATATTCAGGCAGGTGGAGATCAGCACCTTGAGCACCATCCCGCACGCCCAGATGAGGCTGAAGATGGGCTTAAATTTCAAGTACCACAGGTCCGAGGCGAAGTCAAACCCCACGAACGCCGACCACATCACCGTGGATGCGGCGCAGGCCAGGAAGAGCCACAGCGAAGCGGCCTGGTCTAGTGCGACCCTGAAATAGAGGTGGATCAACACGACCCCCAGGATCCACAACATCGGCACCCCGAGACCCTCGACGGCGGGCGGGAGGCTCGCCGACCAGAAGAAACCGGACCAGAGAACCACCAGCGCGAGCACGCACACACACGCGCTGTAGCCTGTGGTCGCCCGCACTACCGGCGTTCCGTCGAGCAACCACGAGACCATAGCGTAGCCAATCAGCGAGGCAACAGCCACCTCAGCGCCTGGCACGAAGGGCTACAGGGAGAAGAACGCCCAACAAGCTGCCCGCCACAGCGCCTGAGCTATTATCATCCTCGCGAAGGAAGCGAACAGTTCCAGCCCCGTCCCGGCCTGTACGAGACCCAGCGGGCAGAAGAGGACGTCCCCCCCCCCGTCCAGGCAAGCAGCGTTCCCGCGGCCACGCACACAGACGATTTCCACCACTCGAAGTGGTTGCTCAGGTCCACCGCGAAAGAAACGGCGAGAAGCAGCGCCCCCGCTACTCCTAGCGTCAGGCGCGCTCGGTATTCGGGGAAGAACATTTCGTCGGCAACGGCCGCAATCAAGGCAGCCAGGGCAACTTCCGCCGGGACGATAAGGACCCGCAGCGGGGTCGATACGGCCGGGTGGAGCCCCCACCATAGCCCCAGTAATGACGGCAGCACAGCTAGCGCCAGCACTGACCAAAACGTGTAAGTCTTGAAGCAGTTGAACTTCTCCGTCGACGTCCCCTGCGCCGCCATCAGCGAGGCCGAGAACGGCAACGCGAACAAATGTGGTGTCCCCCACCGCGCAGGACACAAGTGGGCGACCCTGAGGCCTTCCTTCTCCGCGCGCTTCAGACAGGGAGGAGAGACGCAAGAGGCGATGGGAAACAGCAGCAGTATCAGCAGCAGCAGCAGCAGCAGCAGCATCCGTCTGCTGGACAGAGTGATGGGATGTGTGAAATGGACAGCACAGCACAGCCTAGCCAGCCGTCCGTTAGAGCCAAGACGTCGGACGGGGAAAAAAATAGCAACAAACTGGTCTTATGTCATATTTCGGAGCGATATCATACCGCCCACTAACCACGTAAACCTCTTTCGAACGAGCGACAAAATAGTATTAACTGCAAGAAACTTGTCCCTGTCGATGGTTCGGGGAGGGGGGGGGGTACATATCGCGATGGAACACCTAAGCCAGTCGATGCGAAGGTATTGCCTATTGAGCTATTGGGGTGAAACATCGATCGATTACTCAGCCCAGGGTATTCCTTAGATCAACTACAACGTTCATCGATACGACTTGTTTATTCCAAATGTTCTGTTCTGTCGGCTTTCGCATTTCCGCATCATATAATTTCCCAGGTTATACCTACCGACGACATAGGTGCCGACGAAACGGGAGACTATACTGCACCAGCTAGTTTTCACATCGGTATGGACTATGCGAAGCCGTACATACTCATTATCGGAAGCCGCAAAATTTGAACAATTTTGGCGCAAACAACATACGACAGGGTATAATACCGTTTTTTTGTGTTGATGGCCACCTGGAAGTACACTACATAATACAAAAAAAAATGATTGGGCGTGAGGGAGGAGGTGAGTGTCGTGTCATATTCTAAGCGCTACTGAGCGCTGTCTTTTTTCCCGCACGTTTGTCCGCGCGTCAACTCACCCCTCCTCTGTTGCAGACGTGCCCCCGGGGTCTGCACGAAGAAGCTCTAAATCACACCAGTGTCGGGAAGAAATAAAAAAAGAAGAAGTTCGCCATGATATACGCGGGAGACTGCGAGAACTCCGCACCCGGTCCCACAGCCGTTGCGGGCCGGGTCCCTCCCAAGAGAGCCACCTTGACCGGCCCGGTACCCGGTGTGACGACCTCTGCTCTCCACTGGCGTATGTCCAAGGGCCGGCCTAAGGTCTCTCGAGCGTCGGCCGGCTCGTGCGGGAAAGGCCCGGCGCACTCCTCTTCTACTCCCGGCTGGAGTTGCAACACCTCCAAGTTGAGGTACAACGAGCCAGGGAGAGCCGTGCGGCCCTTCCTTCTAAAGAGACCCGCCTCGACAGGCCCATCATCCGGCGTCACGACCAGGTGCTCGATGTCCTGCCTGTTTTGCAGCGGGGACGAGTGAAGCTGTGCTAGGCCTTGGGCTTCAGCCTGCTCCCACTCGGCCACCACGCCCGGCGTCTCCACGCTCGGCGTCAGATATAGATGCGGCATCGCCATTTCCCTGTGTCCTTCGGCTTGGGCCTCGGCCGGCTCACACATGGTGAGCATGTCCGGGTCCTCGACCTCCGCTGCCGGCTTAGCCTCACGCGTATCCGGAGGAGGGTTCTCTGACCCAAGCCCGTACATCGTGCACCGGGTGCCTTCCATGGTGCTGGACGGTTCCAACCAACAGAGGGGTCGGGGGGGGAATCGAGACCAGATAGTGAGAAACCCGAAAGTAGTGTGGCCCAGGTCGAATTTCTTAGCTGAGAACAGGCTCCTTCTAGACAAAACAGTTGCTTCAGTGTTATTACGGGGGGCCATAGTTAATAGGACCTATGGTATACATAAAAAACCTAGCAGTATATATTTAACCCTTTTTACAAACAAGATTTGGTCTTTTTAACTATGGTCCCCCGTAATAGGACTCCCGAGTTTCTTATTTTTCTGTCAATCTCAGCCTGTTCTCGTTTCTCTTTCTGATAAGGGGTGCCTTCTACACTATTGCGGGGGGCCATAGTAAATAGTACACACAAAACCCTTTATGATTCCCTATTTTTACTATTAATAACAATATTTGGTCCTATTTAATACTATGGCCCCCCGTAACAGCTAAGCAAATACTTCCGTATGATGACGCCTCCCGAGGTTTTTGTTTTCCTGTCAATTTCTGTCGTTTTTTTTTTCATAATAACGAAAAACGAGTGCCTTCTACGTACACTATTAATAACTATTTCAGGATAGCAACTCCCGAGATCCTTGTTTCCCTGTCGATCTCAGCCGGTTTTGGGTTTCACAGTTGGAAAGGGATGCATTCTCCGCAGACTTACTTTCAGGTATTTCAGTATATACACGGGACTCCCGACTTCCAACTTTTCCACCAGCCTCAGCCTGGTCGCTTCTTTTTTTGGGAATAGGTGCATCTGCTGTATGTTGACAAACTATTTCAGTATAACAAAATCTCCCGAGTTTCTTCATTCCCAGGTCAATCTCAGCCTGTTTAAGGCTTTTAGTCTATGGCGGGTGAAAAAAAAAAGTAGGTTAGGACCACTCCTGGATATATTTTTCCCTGTCACTATCAGCCTGTTGTATTTTATTGTTTAAGAACGGGTGCCTTCTGCGTACAGCGTTACTAGTTGAGTATTTCAGCGGAGCTACTGCAAGTGTCCTGTGTTCCTGTCAATCTCAGCCTGTTTGTTTCTCGTTTTTCAGAGTGAGTGGCTTCTATACAGAATAAATCTTTCGGACTAACAACAACTGCCGAATTTTCTATTTTCTGCTACCCTTAGCATGTTTGGTTAGATTATTTGATTTTGATATTGGGTGTTTTTCATTCCGCTCGATCGGCTCTTGATGAGTTTCTCAACTTCCTTGTCAACCTCAGCCTGCTTGGTTTATTTATTTGATAATGGGTGTCTTGTTATGATACTGCTTTGTATGAGGTTAAAGGCCCGGTAATTACCTGGGTGCAGGTATTATGGATCGTATTTGTAGTACTCGGAAGGCGTATCTTAGGTGGGGGTTCTCCAGAAAGGCACGAGCGTGGTCTCAGTCTCCGTCATGCACGAAAGGAATAAAGCTACTCTTCTATCTTTAGGCGAGCATCAACGTGAGTACCAACGAGTACCGGCTTAATAAGCAGACCTGTCCAGGGATACAAAGTGTCCTGCTGTACGTGATGTTAACCCTTTTCTATTCCAGTAGATCGACTCACGATGACTTTCTTAGCTTTCTTGTCAACCTCAGCCTGTTTAGTATACTTATTTGATATGTGGGTGCTTCCTACGCATACCGTACTTCAATGCAACGCTTGCCGCGTTTCTTAGTTCTCTGTCAATATCAGCCAGTTTGAAGTTACAACTACGGGGGACTATATTAGAGCCCCAGGTGGGTCGGACTTTGACTTTGTTTGCAAAAAAAAACAAAAAAAACAAAAAAGGATTCAATTGTTGAGAGCGCCTTGCAGCGTGGGTAGGCACAATTCGATGCGAGTCGACGAGGGAAGAAAAGGCTGAAATCTTCTCGCGATATAAATGAAGGCACGTACCGTAGCGGGAAGGGGGGAGAAGAGCCTGCTATGTGACCCCGGATCTGAGTTACGAGTTGGAAGGAGAGAGAGAAGAAGATGTGCGAAGATAATAAATGGGACGAGAAAAAATATATATATTAAATAGAACCTACGGAAAACACTAAAAACTATACATTTCCCTATTTCTATCAACAATATTAGGTCCTATTTACTATTAATATGGTCCCACGGAATAGTGTTAGTCCATAAAGAACGGGTGCCTTCCACACTTTACTTCAGCACAATGACTCCCGAGTTTCTTAACTTCGTTGTCAATCTCAGCTTGCTTCGTTGGAGCCAATATTACACAGCAGTTTATAGAAACACGTGCTCCATACGACAATATCGGACACTTCGAATGGAACAGTATAGGGCCACGCACAAGAAAATTAGAGTACGTGTAGGAACACAAGGCTGGCTTCGTTGCAAGCGCTAAGAGCATTGCGTTAAGAAAATCGCGCTAAGCAGCGAGCACTACTATCCCAAATTCCTACCGGACGGAACAGTCTATGCTTGAGGTTGTTCAAGTATGGTTACACGGCTTGCTCGCAGTGGGTGTTTCTGGGTTGGACCACAGCCAGCATCTTACCGGTACAAAAGGTAACCAATTAAGCACCTACGACACAATCTTTTACACACACGCAACTGTACACCTTATCTCACTCTCCTCTCCCCGACACCGGCGGGGCGTATGTTCGGGTCGACTTAACTGGATATACGGGTCGACGCGTCAAAAGCCAACTAATTGGTTTGCAGTACGTAGTAGCAGAAAAGGTTCCAATTTCTGGGGAATCAGGGAGAGTGTTTTCCAGGTCCGACATTGATTGGGAAAGTTACAAGCTACGACATTTTTTCTTGAAGTATGCTTATGGTGGGGCTCCACGTGCGAAGTCTGTTCACTATGACTTCCTCGCGGGTATAGTAGGCGTTGTTCACCGTTCACGTACTTGGAAATTGTTCGGCCCAGGAATAAGTTCCTCGTCAGGGTCAAGGTACGGCTGTGGGCCCTCAGCCCAACGCCTAAACCTAGCCTTGGAAGAGCTCAATTCATAGCCAAAACGGGCCAAACCTGGCCAGAAACGCGGCAGCGCTGCTTTAACATCGAGCGAGAATATTCTTGAACGTCGCACCAAGATTGACTCCGAAGCGCGGACCACGCCTACAGCCGAAACTTCCCATGTAACCCATTTAGAACCGCAGCCCCGTTTTGGGGACAAACTACTTGAGGTTTGAGTGGTTTGTCCCGAAAACGAGACTGCGGTTCTAAAAGGGTTAAATATAACCAAACACAATCCGAGATTTTGCCGCTCAAAACAGATAGTGGAAGCCTTTGTTTTTATATAACAAAAAAGCAGCTAGGAGATCGAGGGCTTCGTCGAAGCCCATCTTGGCAAGCTGTGCGTGGTACTTCGATTGCGCGAACTACGGGCTATATATGACCTGATGCAAGGTATTACAGTCCGTGTATGAGGAACACAACATCTGCAGCTGCAGAAATCAAGGAGTGGGTGTGTCTATATCTGGGAAAAACTAAATGTTATTTGCGGAGGTTGCACTTTTAAGATCTATTTTTATGGTAGCCGGCGATAGTCGAGCTCCCTATCCTCTCCAAAAATCTTGACGACGACGGGGCGTTACAGATCACGACCTTCACGGTGTGTGTAAGGAAAGACTGTCCAAAGTCCTCACTCTCCAGCTCGCAGGAGGCTTGCTGGAGGAATCTCCCAGGAGTTTACGCTGCCAAAGGTCGGCACATTGGGTCCACCTCCGAAGTGTGCTTCTTTCCACAAGCCACGGACGTGTCGCACCGCGGCCTTCATCATGATCTGCTGTTGCCGCTACTGCTGCAGATATAAGTCTGTCTGCGTGGTGATCCGCATGGCCGATCCGCGGGCTCAAGATCAGACGGGGCAATCGGAAGACGGAGAAGGAGGAACATCCGTTCGGTTATTTTTTTAGAAACGAGTTTTTTTACAAGGGTGGTGTGCCGTTACAACCCTTTTATTAATAATAGTGCTTTTAAGACTGCAGTCCCGTTTAGCGGACAACACACTTGGAACTAGAGTGGTCTGTCCCCAAAACGGGACTGACTGCAGTCCCACTAGGGTATTGTACGGCATGGTAGTATGGATAGCACTAGCAGCAGTAGTGCGGGTGCTCCAGTCTTGTCGTGCTGATAGCTTTAGCGGCATACTGTATCTACTGCATGAGAACTGTATGTACTACTACTACTGTAAAAATCCCTTTTGTTTACAAGGTCCGTTCAAGGGTTAGAATCTGTAAACAAAATCGGGTCAGGAGGTGTTCAAAATCGGTCCGGGTCTGGTCGAATCAGGTCGGGTCGGATCGGGTCGGGTCGGGTCGGATCAGGTGGGGTCGGGTCGGGTCGGGTCGGGTCGGGTCGGGTCGGGTCGGGTCGGGTCGGGTCGGGTCGGGTCGGGTCGGGTCGGGTCGGGTCGGGTCGGGTCGGGTCGGGTCGGGTCGGGTCGGGTCGGGTCGGGTCGGGTCGGGTCGGGTCGGGTCGGGTCGGGTCGGGTCGGGTCGGGTCGGGTCGGGTCGGGTCGGGTCGGGTCGGGTCGGGTCGGGTCGGGTCGGGTCGGGTCGGGTCGGGTCGGGTCGGGTCGGGTCGGGTCGGGTCGGGTCGGGTCGGGTCGGGTCGGGTCGGGTCGGGTCGGGTCGGGTCGGGTCGGGACGGGTCGGGTCGGGTTGGGTCGGGTCGGGTCGGGTCGGGTCGGGTCGGGTCGGGTCGGGTCGGGTCGGGTCGGGTCGGGTCGGGTCGGGTCGGGTCAGGAGGTGTTCGAAAGCTGATTCGGATCGGGTCGGGTCAACGCATCTACACCGGGATCAGATCGGGTCAGCTGACCCGACCCGACCCGTCCCGATCTGGCAGGTTCGATCTGACCCGCGATCGTCCTTAATGTTTGACTGACCCAACCCAATCCGTACCGATCCGAGAGGTTTGACCTGACTCGCCAACCTCCTTTAGGTTCACGATCAACATGGTGCGGTGTGTATCCGCTCTAGCCCTCAAGCGGATGATCAGGGTTTTTTTCTTTTTTACATCACTTTTACTTTCCAGCCTAGCTCGTAGGAGGTTTTACCCTCGGCGATCTTTTGGACAAGCCGTGGTCACAGGTGTCGTCCCTTCTCCCCCCCGGTACTTGCCTTTATTTTTTTGTCGCGCATAGGGTTCATTCAGCATTCCCACTGTTCGCCGATTTTCATCGAATTTAGCTAACTCACGCTCCCGCACTTTTCCGCTAATAATCAATTTCTTCATGCAAGAAAAAGTCCCTGCGAGCATGTATGTGCACTCGGTGAGACTTGAACCCACGAAATTGATCTTGGGTTACAGGTGTTGGAGGGGACTTAAAGTAGAAATTATGGTTTGCGCACGTACTGTACAGCGTCGAGGTAGTAGTGAACGGAGGTTGGAAGTCGCTTGCGCAATGCATATATATTCAATATTTACTTATGTCATCGGATGCGAGGGGGAGGGCCATCATCACCACCACCTCCCTGCTTGCTTGTGCTGGCCTCTTTCCTCTCTTTCTTCTAAAAATGAGCAAAAAAAAACAGAGGGAGGAGAAAAGGCTGCAATAATATATGTGTTCCTCTTTTTTCCGAGTTATAGGCGATACCTACCTGTACTTTTCATGCGCACTGTATTGCTATTAATAGCTAGGTATCACTCGGGCGTAAATATAAGGGCCGCTTGGTCTTCATCTTATTGTTTATACGGTACTTCTTGTGTTTCTGCCGAGAGGGGTATATATATATCATACATCATACGTCTGACAGATCAGATCTGACCAGATCAGGCGTGATGCCCACTAAGGGGTCTACTCTAGGTCTTTCGGCGCGGATCAATCCCTGAGATACAGCAGACCATCTGCACTGTACACTGTCTACAGTGTTCCACTCTGGGCGTAAATATAAGCCTGCTGTGGACAGGCCCAGTCTGCCTGCTGTGGACAGGCACAGTCTGCCTGCTGTTGGCACAGGCACAAAAAAACCGTTATGATTTTGTATTTTGAACACGTCCCAGCACAGACACGTGCCTACACACGTTGCCGCATCTAGCTCGACGAACTGTGAACGATTTTCCACCCCACCAGGACGAGAAAGTGTCTTGCGTGTGTGCGCGTGCACAGAGCCCGCGGGGACTGGATTTGGTGGCGTGTGCGTCGAGCGCGGTGGTGAAAGGAGGACCAAAAAAATGTTGAATTACACACACCAACTCACACACACCACACACACATACAGAAAAACTCAAAACAGGCACCCTACCCTCGTACCCGAGCCGTTATGAAGAGGCTTTTTTTTCCTTGGTTAAAAACCAAGTAAAAAAAGGCTCGCTTCGCTCGCTTGCCTCATTATTAATAGATACCAGGTGCTATTACGTTGTCCTGAAATACAATGATCGTTACAAATATACCAGGTAGGTGTTAAACATATAAAATATACCAGGTACGATACGCGTATTATTAGTTATATTTCCGGACAACATCAGTAAGCGCGTGCTGAACGCGTAAATACTTGAATCCTGATGTATGTGCTCGTACGTATTGTACTCGTACTGGACGTCACAAAACTGTCAGTTGCGCGACACTATTGACACATCACGGGGTGCTGTTCCGTTGCGGCATGTTCTCGGGTGTGCTTACGCTTTTGGACAGGGGCGCCCGGGACAATCTGTATCCGACACCTCACATGAAAAGGCCACAATCAATGAAAAACAAACCGGAGCGCTGTGATCACAGGATGATTTGCGACATTTTTTTCCTCACTTTTTTTTTTTCTTTCAATTATTGGATCACTTGGCCTTCGAGACCTACCCTTTGCCCCCTCCCTCCCCCTCCCAACACACTGACCACATAGAGGAGGGGGGGTCTCTAAAACCATGTGATTCAAAACTGAAAACCTGTTGTTTTTTTGCTGTGAATCGTCCCGTGATCACAGCGCTCCGCTTTGTTCTTCATCCCGACCTTTGTTGATTGATGTGAGATATAAAAAAAACAGACTGTTCCGGGCACCCCTACGTGGGATGTTCTTTCCGTATGGGACGTTCTCGGGTTTTGTGAGGTTATTGCTGTACGCCTATGTGATGGCTATTGTGTACATTATGTGATGGTGTTTATACCTTTAGGGCTGTAACGTGACGTATCTGGTGACATATCAAGTCGGTAAAGGCGGTGGATGGCTTGAGGCTGGCCACACAACGTCGAACGACGGGAGTTGTGAAGGTGTTACCTACTGAGCTATACGGGTAAAAGACCGATCGATTACCCAGCCCAAGGTAATCCTTATAACACTCTCCCTCCCTCTGAACGGCGGGGTATGTGGGGCGTCGGAACCGTATATACGTCCTTACGCTGACCTACCCGCTTCGTTTCATTACCTGGGGATCCAGGGAGGTAGATATGTGTTTTTTAGGTGTGCACGCGCAAGCGTTTCTGTAAAAGAAACGTTCGAAATGAGGTTCGAACCCGTGACCTGGACGACGTCAAATGTGAAGGTGATACCTACTGAGCTATAGGGGTAAAAGACCGATCGATTACCCAACCCAACGTAATCCGTATAACAGAGTCCTTCAGATCGGCGGCCTTTGGGCGGCAAGCAGGCCTAAAACTATAGAGATTTCGGGGAGCAGATTTTTTGGAGGGTGGCGATGATTGTTGGTGATTTTTCGAAGGCATTCATACATACATTCATAGTAAACTCCCAGCACGCTCTTTCTTGTCTTCCGAAAGGAGGATCACGCAACTGCCAAGGGAAAAAAAAACAACGTTTTTGAAACTCGCATTGCTCGTCTGAGATATGTCTACCTGTTAACCCTCTTAGGACCCAAGTCCCATTTTGGGGACAAACTACTTATAATTAGAAGAGTGCTTTGTCCCCACATATGGGAGTGCGGTGCTAAAGGGGTTAAAGACGACCTTCAGTACACGAAAACAAACGCCTGGCATATACACGAAGTGAAGAGTGTTTTGATCTATTTTGTTCGTGGAAATCCCTCTCGGTGAAATGCCGGACTCGTGACAAGAACGGCGAGGTTAAAAACACGCGTTTCCGGGCCGCGAGACCACGAACTACTACTGCCGAACGCCCCCTTTCGAACCCACAAACAATCCGCACCTCAAGTTACAGGCGCACAACAAGGTGGTCTCTCCCAAGGAGAAGCCAGAGACTGTGCACGCATAGGCACAGGCTGAGGTATTGTCGAAACAATTTTATGGTGGAAGCACTCCTGTCTGTCGGCATTGTGATTGATATCGGGCCCGGCGCAGTACGATGCTGACAGGAAAAAAAAAGCAGGAAAAAAAACAATCGCGACGGTTTCACGCCCGTTTCGGTTGCTGCTGATGGTGGATTGATCTGCCATGGGCATGTGTGGTGTGTATGTGTTTGGGGGTGTTGGAGTACTGCCGCCATCGGCTGGACGAGCCGAACGCGATGGAAATATCCTCAATACGCATGGGGCGGCGGTACGGATGGACCTTTTGTGGGTATCGAAAATGTTCCACAAGTATAGATTCACGGCCAGACTGGTACCGTATGTTGTGCTATACTTACACGGCGACTAGAAAAAAAGCTGAAGTGGTGCCGCATTGGCTGTAACCTTCCAGTAATCTTCCAGCAACCCTCAAGTAACCCTTCTTGGCGACCGCAGCGGGATTTAGGCGCCAGACCTTCGTTACGGCCGTACGGTCAGTAGTGTTGACTATAGAACACGACCTTCGGCCTTAAGGAGGGACTGATGACGACTGTGTACGCCATAACAGCTACCCAGAAGACCGTTGGCGGTGCGTCTATGTAGGCGGTGTTGTGATAGGAAGTGACCCTATTAATAGGAGCATTTCGTACACGCGTCTGATGACGAATAAAAGAGCACCAGGTCCTGGTAATATATCTCCCCCCCTGCAGTCTTTGCTCTGGAGTGTCATCAAATCATATTATGGCATCGTCGACTTTACGCCGCCGTATGGCAGGAGTTTAGGCGGCAAGCTTATCGCGGGAGCAACTGCATACCTGGTACAACAAACGCATGTAAGCTACTCGTACTGTGCGACAACACACACCGAGTACGGGGCTGACGAGGAACTCCGAAGGCGTTCGCACAACAATCAACAACCAGCCGCCCTCTTGGTACACTGGCTGTACTTCAGACTACCCTAGCACACGGGTGATAAGATAACACACTTACTTACCGTATCACACGGGTGATAAGATAACACACTTACCGTATCACACGGTTGATAAGACAACACACTCACCGTATCACGCGGGTGATAAAATAACACACTTGCCGTATCACACGGGGGATAAGATAACACACCTACCGTATCACTACCGTATCACACGGGTGATAAAACAACACACTTACCGTATCACATGGGTGATAACATATCACACTTACTTACCGTATCACACGGGTGATAAGATAACAAACTTACCGTATCACACGGGTGATAAGATAACACACGTACCGTATCACACGGGTGATAAGATAACACACCTACCGTATCACACGGGTGATAAGATAACACACTTGCCTATCACCCGGGTGATGAGATATCACCCCCCCCCTGGGATGAACTTCCGGGACGATTCGATCCAAAAGAAGGAGAGGGTACACGAAACAAAAATGGCGGCATGCTTAGAAATATTTCGCATCTCGGACAGATGATGATCTACCTGTAGATGATCTATCTCCAGTAGATGATCTAGTTCCTCACCTACCGTTGTGAGAGGTATGTGCAAGATCTGCCTTATAGGGCAGATCCAACCCAGGAACCATGTGCTCGATCGCGTCGATGATGAGAGCACCGCCCGGCAACATCACCTACTGTAGACCATACAAGATCGGGAATACAGCAGTGCTTTGGTTTTCACGGGTTGGGGGGGGGGGGGGGGGGGTGATGTCGCCCTCTCCCGTACGCTCTTCGGCCGTCTTGCTAATAATACGATAGTTTCGTGCTGTGTGTGCAGGGTGTTCATAATTGCGTTTGGTTTTTTGTCGGACACGCTGTTCATCGCCCGTCTGTTCTACTGCTGCTGCTGCTGCTGCTGCTGCTGCTGCTGCTGCTGCTGCTGCTGCTGCTGCTGCTGCTGCTGCCGCTGCCGCTGGTGCTGCTGCTGCTGCCCGGTATCAACCGACAGCAGTGCTCCCTCCAAGAAGCCCCCCGTCGTTGCGGTCTCCCGGCTCAACGAACTCAGCCTCGACCAGGTCTCGCTGCCGTCCTCGCTACAGTCGCTCGTAGCGATTTCGGCGGTAGCGCGTTCCTGCCTCGATCCGTCCCCAACCTCAAACCCAAACCCAAGCCCATCCCCACCCCCACCCCCACCCCTCCCTTCTCCAGTGTTAGCGGTGCTTGGTAACGCCAGCGGACCCACCCTCCCTTCTCCACCACCACCACCACCACCACCACCACCACCACCACCGCCACGGTCTCCCCCTAAAGTCGCTGTTCTTGGTCTGGAGGAGATTCTACCGCTGCCGCTGTCTCGATTTCGCTTCGCCCCCGCCCCTTTCCTGTTGGTCCGCTTAACGTTGGCCTTGTGGAACCCTTGACGGAGCGAGGCGGGAACCTTGATGGAATTCTCGGTGAGAAAGGCGTTGTAGTCTTCAGGTCCCTGTCGCACGAAGCTCAGGCACGCCAAGACCATTTTCTGGGCCGCCTTGCTCCGGTGGTCTTCTTTGCGGAAGGAAGCGTTAACCAGGGTCCAGAACAGGTGCGGCGTTACCTTGTGTCCGTTCACGAGAACCTGCATGCCATCGTTTGTTTGCTTTTTTCGTCAAATGAAATATATACCAACGTTCGATTGTACAGTAATACGGGGGGCCATAGTTAATAGGACCTACGGTCTACACAAAAAACTATATATTTAACCTTTTTTACTCACAATATTTAGTCCTATTTACTATGGTCCCCCGTAATAGTCGGGGTTAGGAGTTGACCCAGCTGCAGTTTAAGGTTCGACAGTGCTGCTTTTTTTACCTAATTTAGAGGTTCGGCACTTCAGTAGTGTTTACAACTTGGTCTGGCTTCGGTTTAAGGTTACGCTGGCACCCAAGCGTCTCCCGGTCCCCGAGTTCCTGGCGACTCTAATATCTAGATGTTTTATCGGAACACAATGAAACGCTTTTTTAGCAAGCTGCGCTCCGAACTTCGGCTGGTTCGTGTTTGCCGGAGGGCGACCGTGACTCGAAAAAAATCACCACCGCAGCTTGTGTTTCTCACGAGAATGCTCATCCGCAGGTTCTCAACTGAGGGCTACACCCACACCTCGACCTAGAGGTGCTGCAGTGACTAAAAAAACAACGCCCAGCTGAACGTTTGCATTTTCGCTTGCGGACCGCTACCGCTCCTCATAGGAAACTACAGCCCGCGAAAGAAAGGGGCGCTCCTAATGGGGTGTGTGAGGGCGTCGGGTGCGCCAGGCGGCCGGAAACGACTCAAGAGGTGCTTTCGTGCATTCGAAGTTGCGAGCGAGAAGCACAAAAAGCTCGCAAAAACGGTAAAATGTTTGTTTCATTTCACGCAGGGCCAAAGGATGTACAAGAATCCTGCGCTTCCCCCCCCCCCTCTTTTGCCCTTTTTTTGGACCCAACAACTTACTATTAATACCTATGATGGGAACATGCAGTAGTTTTGTCTCCCGCAGCCTCTTCGACGGCAAAAAGAGATATATCGTCCGCCTGGAAAACAGCAAACATTCTTTCGTGAAGGCCATGTTGTATCAAATATTCTAAAACTTCGAAGTACGGATCTTGGCTGCAAGCCCTTTACTCCAACTCCAAGTCGAATGTACCTGCTGGCAAAGCGCCTACGCGCGGGTACTTGACGACGCGCTGCTGAGGGTTCTAGCGTCCCCTGCAGGTTCGGCAGTAGATGTTTACAGCCTGGCCCAGCTTCGGTTTAAGGTTCGACAGGTTTGGGTGTTTACGACTTGATCGAGCTCCGGCTTAAGGCTCGTTGGTGGTCGTATTTACGACGTGGCCCAGTTGAGGTTTAAGCTTCGGCAGTAGGGCATTACCACAAGGCCCAGCTTCGATTTAAGGCTCGCCAGCAATGTTCAGGGCCTGGCCCAGCTTCGGCTTGAGATCCGGCAGAAATTTCCACGACTTGGCCCAACTCCGAACAAATGATTGATTCTGTAAACCCTTGATAACTCCTCCTTACGCCCTCATTCCGACAAAATTTCAAATTCCGAGAAAGTTCCCAGGCAGTCGGGGTTAGGGTCGAGTTTATGCAAGTATGGGGTGAGGACTATACATGTATTAAACCACAGGGTGAGCGTTCCAGGGTTCCGTGTCGAGCATAATTCGATCGTTTTTACATAGCTGGGCCTAGAGCAGTATAGCTCTCAGCTTCGGTATCATCGTCATGTTGCACAACGTATTTCATTTTTAGATAAATCGGACGAAATTCACGTCAAACAATATGCGGAGGCGTCAAATGCAGGGCTAAGGGTCGGTCGGCATCAACGCCATGTTGTTATGAAACAAAAAAGAAATTTCCGTATCCAGCTTGGGGATTTCATAGGGAGATCCGGTCGAATTAGTGTTTCACGTCGGTGTCACGTGCAAGGTCAAGGTTCAGCACCAACGTCATGTTGCTAAAAGAAGTAGTCACTCCCGGAATAATTTCAGAGGAAATTTACGTCAATCTATGATGTGGTGGTGCAAAGAGCAGGGCTAAGGGTTCAGCATCCGCGTCATCGTGTTGGTTGGTCAAAGGCCTGATCACCTCCCTTCGGGATTCCAGAAGAAAATTTAGTGCAAAACGTGATAAGAGTGCTGTCGAGAGCAGGGTTCAGGTTCGGCATCAACGGACTGCTGTTCAAAATACGAAAACAGGCAGTCCTGCTTCGGTCTTCTTAGAGTGTGTTTAACACTAAAAACACAAAATAATACCTGCTGTGTGACCGGTGCGCCACAAAAAAGCAGCCCAGCCCGGGAGGCTACGGTAGGATAGGGAGCGCGGGCACGGAGGGCAACGTGAGGAGAATGAATCGCGACACGTTCGGAGCATGATT
Organism: Nereocystis luetkeana; assembly: GCA_031213475.1. Classification (NCBI taxonomy): domain Eukaryota; class Phaeophyceae; order Laminariales; family Laminariaceae; genus Nereocystis; species Nereocystis luetkeana. The sequence continues at coordinate 14,814,502 of JARUPZ010000003.1, forward strand.
GCTCGCTGTTAGGTTCTCGTTTCCCTCGGTTTTCTTTGTCTTTTATTGAGGACGATCATTAGCGATCAGGGGGGCAAACACACCATGATGCCAGTTATACGGAATGCTTCGTTGGATTTGTTTTAGCTGCTGGATAGATATGATACCTAGCCGTTAAATCTATAGCGGTTGTGCGCACCTTGTACAAAGCCGCGGCAAGCTTAGTCACGCACGCCGGCATTTCGCCCCTCTCCTTGTGTCGCACAGCCAGAAGTATTCGCTTCGCCATCGACGGAAACCAGGTGCCTTGCAGACTGAGGGCCTCGTCCTCCCGCCGTTTCCATCGAACCTGGCGGTTACATGTCGGTTGCACTTCAGACTTCAGACACTTTTCGGTTACCTTTCGGTTTCATTGCGGTTTACAGTACGGTGACATTCTCTGTTCATTACGGTTACTTTGCCCACGTTTTCGAGGACAAACTAAATGACACGTCAGACAGATCATACACATCATGCAGATCATCTAGATAATCTAACCTGCCGTCAGGAGATGCTGTGCAGGATCTGCTGAAGTACAGATCCCACCCAGGAATCACCTCGGAGACCACGCAGAGTGTACGGATCCCACTCGGCAACATCAGCTAGACAATACAGATCGTATAGATCATACAGATCATACAGATAATACAGGCCAGGAATGGATATATCTATCTGCCCTGAATAAAAGCTAAATCATTTTTCGCGGAATCGACGGTCTGTCTGATACGTGAAGAGCTTCTACAGAATATATTAGAGTGCCATCGTTTCTCAGTAGTAAGCGCGTTGATGAGCGATAATATTTAGTCGCCCGCTCATGCATATCACTCGGGGTAGGAAATATACCACACTTTCGATATGGGTATTAGACTCTAAACGAGGATTGCATTCTCGGACAACAACCTCACGATACCACTCTGACCGGAAGCTGTTTGATATGGATAGCATACTCCAAACGAGGGTTATATTCGCGGGAATTAGACACTCCAGACGGGGACGACGGTCGCAAACTGAAGCAATTGTTCACAACTACGTACAAACTGTACCTGTCGACGCATGACCTTCGGCACGCTTTCGGAAAACCTATTTCCGGTTCCAGGAGACGCGACCTGTTTCATGTTTCATGAATACCCGTTGAGATAGCCGTTGGGATAGTCGTTGAGGTAGCCGTTAAGATGATAGTCGTCGAGATATCGCGTTGAGATAGTTGGTGTGGGTATGACCGAGTACACGAAACGCGGCAGAAACAGAAAGGGAGGGATACTAGGGATTCGGCGAGATACCCCTCTGGTATCAGACCGTCGCGGTCGGTATGGGGCTGGTTCTAATTTTCGTGATCTCCATGCATCTCCTCGATCGCACTTTTTCTCAAGTTTTCAAATAAATCGCCCCCAACATTGGAATTCCTTCCTCTCTCAGAAAAAGCGCCGAGCAATCCGAATACATCCAAAAACTACTACGTGCCGAAGCTGGGAGTTGGCTGGTACGTTCGTAGATGCAACCTCCATGATAGTGTATGTCATCCTCAACCGTCTTCAACAAGGTGCAGCACGAGCTCCAACGCCGATCACTTGTACAAAAATATCCCTTCCCCGGCATATAGTTCTACTCGTTAGTTACGCTTTTCCCTCCGACGTTGCCCAGCTCAAATTTCGCCCCTCTCGTACAGAAAGCGATGTACCGTGACAGAAATCGGTGTCTCCGCATTCGTATTTGTTGGGCCATGAGCTGATTTTCTTCCGTTAACTGGCGTCAAAACCACCGGTATACCTTTGCAAGGTGGGTTGGCGGGCCAACGCCAGCAGGAAAAGAAACAAACTCAAAAACATTATGAACACGAAAGCATTTTGTTTGCGCAAAAGTTACCGTAATGTCATGCCATTGGTGTTATTGTTTCATGACAGCGTCTATCATCTATTTCATGTCCATGTGCTTTTCGTCACCCCCCCGTCGATCTAACCTACTCGTGATCCCCCATCTCCCCCCTAGTCATATGGCTGCGGGTATGTATGGCATGAGTACACCCCTCCCCTGCCGCTCTTTTTCGCCTACATGTACCCCCCCTCCCCGTAGTTCCTTCTGGCCTACTTGTCACTAGTTTTCAAGTATGATGTGGTCGTTTTTCAACACCTTGACCGCGTCCATCATCCTCCTCATGTCCGTGTCCCACTCGAAATCTCTCCGTTTCATCGTCTCCGCCAGGGCGTCATCGAGGGCGGTTCGCCGCAGTACGTATGCCTTCACGGCTGCAATCAGCTCCTTCTTCACCTTTCGCGTCATACATGGGTTTGGGCATTGTCAGGTGGCGGTATAGAGTCGGGATCAGGGGGGGAATCGCTCTCCAGCAGCAGGCTACGTTCTAAAGGGAGACTGACTCTAGTCCTATGCTGCAAGAAGGGTTGGCGTAAGGAGTGATGTAAGACTGCTGTTAGACTATCTATGCTGTGGTATAGAAGACCAGTCCCGTAGATAATGGTATGATCAGCTGGGGACTACGGTAATCGAGCACGCCAAGTTCAGTACATATATCCTATGCAGCGTGTAGCTGGGCTACGTACAGAGCGCCTGTCTCGCTAATCTGTCGACCTTCGATATGCAACAGGAAATAATGCGGGTAGCGTAACATGGAGAAACGTCAGAGTGTGGCTCTTGTAGTATAAGATCCAGCAACGAACGTACTGTAGGTCGATCGGAAGAAGAGTTCGTTGTTTGAAGTCCTCTTCTTTACATCGCCTGGGATAGCTTTTTCATCGTGCCGGGGTCAATACACGACCCTGTTATACCTTCTTGGTTCCTTGACCTTGACCTCTGCCTCTCACGCCTATCCGGATTAGCCGTGCGTTCGCGGGGAAACTGCTGTGATAGCCGTGCGTTCGCGGGGAACAAACACGCTGTTACGACACTAGGTGTATAATTGCGCATGGCATGTGCTTACCGCCGCAGATATGGCTACCGGGGTCCCTGGCTGAGCTCTCCTGGCACTCCTTGGTCCTGACACCACCACTCCTGCTGACACCGTACCAGGACCGGGATCTTGCGGCCTACTAGGAACCAACCCCTTCTTCGTTGAGGTGGGCAAAGATCTGGAGGCATTCGAGGGCAAGGGGGGAGGGGGGGGGGGGGGTTGTACTCATGTCATGCATGGCTGTAGTCGTATGAACATAGAAGCTCGCTTCCCTAAAATGCTGAGGCGGAGCACGTCGGGGTTTCACCGGCCAGGCAGATATTGCTTGCACCAAGCGCGAAGCGCCGTGAGGTGTCCGACGAGTCGCACGAAGGGTGGGCCGCATCGTGCTTAGAGCCACTTGTGAGGCGGACTTTCTCGCATATGGATGTTAGCGTCTAAGAGACTGTTGAATTTTCTGGTGTGGCCACTTCCAGAGACAACAATGGGTATACTATGTAACTGCGTCGTGGATACCTTACCATATACACACCACTTGATGCGATAAAGCCCTTCCCCATCCCCGCTCGAATGATCTACGCCGAACGCCAGGCATCGTAACCGACAACAAAACAAAACTATGGCGGAGGCCATGACGGTTTCGTCGAAAATCCAACCGAGCTGTTGGCGGTGGCGGACTAAGCCAACCCGCCAACTTTGTCATTGCCCATCATCCCATTAAAAAAACACGCGGAACCAGAACCAATCTCGCCAGGAGGCAGGTGCGCACCATAAGTAGAACTCCGCAGGACGATGCGCGCGCTAAGTAACAGTCTTTATAAAGTTATGAAATACGTCGGCTGTGAGTACGACTGAATGAATAGTTGATACTCAACTTTGGAAGCTGCGTAATACATCTCGTCGATACCTCATTTTTACCGAATGTTGTATGTTAGTAGTCTAACCAACTACAAGAACCACTCGACGACCTACACATATTCAGTTACCTTACAGGTCTAGCGTTGTGTACCTTCGATTCGTGGGAATCAGTTCAAATATCTACACCGCCAAACGGGTTTACCACCCTCAAAACGCTCGCCGTGCAGCAGATCATACGTAAATAGATCCGATCGGGGACTTACTGATCTGACCGGCGAGATCTAGATCAGGGAAGAGAGATCTATCTATCAGATCTATCTCCGGCTGGGATCTGTCAGTACGACACGACTCTCTTGAGCAACACATCATATCGGCGGGTAGAGGATCTAGATGAATTATATGTAGATGATACATCCGTACAAGTAGAGGGTCTATTCGTAGATGGTCTGTCTGCAGATGATCTATCTGTAGATGATCTGTGTAGAAGATATATCTGTAGAGGATCTACCTGTACATTATACTCCTGTCCAGTGTTGACACGCCTCACCTTGACGTTAGCGACCCTCTGGGGTGTGAACAGCCGAACGACTCCGTCCGAGCCTCCTCAGCGGATGTTCTCGCACCAGCATCGTCCAAGTTCAGGGTTATCTTAGCAGCAAGGTCAGTGTGACGCCGATGGGTCGAAGGAGGATCACCACAATACCCATTCACGCCATCGTTGGTGTTATAAAAAAGAAAGCAACATGGCCACCATACTTGTGGTTTGGTTGTGGCTGTGGTTTGGATATGATTTTGGTTTGGTTTGGTTTTGATTTGTTTTTATTAAAACTATCACGCGGGTGCTATTATATCACACCCCCTCTGACGGTTTTCCACGCCGATTTTCTCGACAAGGAGGAGAGTTCAGAACCGCAAGCGATGCGTCAATGCAAAAGCGTCATCGAGACCTTTCCAAAGCCATCATGTTATTCGTGGCTGCCCCCCTTGCTATCGAGAAACTCGATTCGGAACTTCGTCCCAGGGTGAGTTGTCCTATTTCCTTACCGCGGGGGTGTGATGCGGTAGCAGTCAGAACCGAGTATGTTGTGTAAAGATAGTCCAATCGTAGGTTCCAGTTAACACCCCCCCCCCGTATTCTGTGGCTCCTTGGTAGGGCCATGGATAATCAAAACCGGTTGGTTTTCCAACATTGGAGCAAAACCAACAAAACACATACCGCCTTTTCACGCATCTCCTTAATATCGAACCTTGGATGATCCTGAAACCCTCTTCTCGCCGAAACGCGGAGCAATAACGCCTCCCGCCGTCTTCGCTGGCATCACCGCTGAAACGTTAGCACTCTCATTCTCCGCGAACCCTTCCGCCCCAAGCCTCGGCCCCGCCCCCGCCCCCGCCATACCAGCCCCAGCTCCGACGAAGTTAAGAGACCTAGACGTCCTCCCTCGATCGTCGCTCGTCCGCCCAGGCCCAACCAGCCTAGACCCGCCAGTACTCCGGTGAGTGCCACCAGCCCCCTTAAGGCCGAAGGTGGCGGAGGAAGCGGTAGCAGCAGCGACAGCGGTGGTGGCGGCGGCGGCGGCGGTGGTGGTGGTGGTGGTGGTGGTGGTGGTGGTGGTGGTGCCTGCCGTAGGAGCGACGGCTCCCGTAAGAGCGGCAGCGGCAGCGGTAGCGGTAGCGGTAGTGGTGGTGGTGGTGGTGGTGGTAGCAGCTGCACCGGAGCGGTTGGAATGGGATGCATTGTGGTCTCGATGATGTGATCCGAGCGGCGGCCCTCGTCCTGCTCCTGACTCTCCGTCGTCGCAGGAAATGGAATCTAATCGTCGGGTACGCCGCGCTAGGTGTTCTATGGCCCGAAGCTTTTCGGTGGGCAGTTCAGGGGAGGCGATTTGGGGACGGTTGGGCAGGGGGGAGACGGGGGAGGTCAGGGTAGATGGGGGGGGATATAGAGGGGGAGTTAAAGGAGAGATAAGGTAGAGGTGGGGGTTCAGAGCGTTTAGAGGGGGGGGATGTTTGTGACACGCTGTATTTGACATCGGTCTTGGGGATATCTGACGATTTCATATATATTCTGGGGTTTCGTATCATGCGTCTAGACAATATTTGGCGTACCTGTGTCTTCTGGTATGTGGGCACGGCTCGCCTTTGCGAGGCGCAGTCGTGATGCTAAGATACGACCCGGGGTTTGATGCTGAGATACTCCCCGTATATATGTGAGGGCAGAGCGTGAAGAAAAGATACGGCCTACTCCTGTGTGTGTGGTGTATGTACGTGCGGGGCATCTGACGTCAAGGTGTTGGCAGTTTATCCAAACATGGGGAGGAAGAACGGGAGGTCGAGGGGTGGGTAAATAGGGCTGGGTGGGTAGAGGGGGAGGATTCGGGTGGAGTCATACCTTATTCGTGTATGCCGTCAGAAGGTTGGCACTGCTGGGCGGGGCTCCAATGGCGAACAGCCCCCCCCGCCCTTCCCACAATATGTTTTTGTTGAAGCTAATCTCGAACGAAATCGTGTCGATATATAGGGGTGTTGATCGATCGAGCCATGGACAGCCTTATTCCACCAAACAGGGCTGTGAACACGTTCGCGCTGTAAAATCGACGAAAACGAACTAGTTCCACGGTTGAATGGAAGCCGCTCTCCGATCCCCAAACAGAAACATGTCGCCAGATACAGACTAAATTACTCTCAATTCACCTTGGTCGTGATGATCTACGGTATCAAGAAAACCCGACGACGAAAAACAAAACACCTACCTGCTCCCGATTCACCTTGTGCGAGCTGAGCTGGGTGGGAAATGAAAGCATAGACGAACACATGGAAAAACGAAACAAAAAACCTGCTCCTAGCTCACCTTGTTCTCGAGAACCTTGACGCGATCGACCCCCCTGGCGATGCTCTCCCTTTTGTCACCCCCACTCCCAATCCCCCCGGAGCCAGCGATTCCATCAGATCCATCGCTGTAGCCGCTGCCCTCTCCATAAAGGCGGGACGTCCTTGGGCCGGCCGCCCAGCCGGGAGGGTTGGTGCCCTTAACCGTGGACGGCTTGTCCTTGTCATCAACCTTTGTTGCGAACTCCTGGCCGATATCACGGCCGTATCAAATGGGGTGGGGAAAGGGGATAGGGTGGGGACGTATCCGCGGTATGCCATGCATAGCCGTAGTCATATGGCCATAGACCTTTGCATCTCTACCATGCCGCGACAGGACACGTCGGTTTTTTACCGACCCGGCAGGCAGGCATTTCGCTTGCACCAAGTGCGAAGCTCCGTGAGGTGTTGGGCGAGTCGCACGAAGGGTGAGCTGCATCCTATTAAGAACTGCTTGGTGAGGCGGACGTGCACATGGATGACAGTTTCAATCACTTATTTGTTTCCACGGTGTGGCCACGTCCAGAGACGGCAATGGGAGTACTATGCACCTGCCCCGCGGGTGCCTGAGGGGGGGGGGGGGTATCCGAGTGCGTCTGTTTCTTTGAGCTGGTACAGCAGCATGCTGTCCTCCGGTTGAATTTATACATTAGTTGTTGCCTAGTGTTCTGTGTCACTTTTCGGGGTACATAGTTCGACAATCGATGTGCGTCTTCCAAACCCTCCCCGTCATTCCAGCCTTAAGCTCGGGTGGATAAATGGTGGAGCTGTTATCGAGTCAGGTCGGGTCGGGGTTCGGGTCAGGCCAGGCCAGGTCGGGTCGGGTCGGGTCGGGTCGGGTCGGGTCGGGTCGGGTCGGGTCGGGTCGGGTCGGGTCGGGTCGGGTCGGGTCGGGTCGGGTCGGGTCGGGTCGGGTCGGGTCGGGTCGGGTCGGGTCGGGTCGGGTCGGTCGGGTCGGGTCGGGTCGGGTCGGGTCGGGTCGGGTCGGGTCGGGTCGGGTCGGGTCGGGTCGGGTCGGGTCGGGTCGGGTCGGGTCGGGTCGGGTCGGGTCGGGTCGGGTCGGGTCGGGTCGGGTCGGGTCGGGTCGGGTCGGGTCGGGTCGGGTCGGGTCGGGTCGGGTCGGGTCGGGTCGGGTCGGGTCGGGTCGGGTCGGGTCGGGTCGGGTCGGGTCGGGTCGGGTCGGGTCGGGTCGGGTCGGGTCGGGTCGGGTCGGATCGGGTCGGATCGGGTCGGGTCGGGTCGGGTCGAGGCGGGGCGGGTCGGATCAGGGTGACCTAGGCCGATCCGTGAGGTTTTGAAAACATCCTGAGCCAGCCCGACCCGACCCGACCCGACCCAACCCGACCTGGCCAATGATACATTAAAGATCTCCTGACGCTACCCGCGGGTGGTGTCATGACCCTTGAACAGCCCTTCTAAAAAGAAGAGAGTCAACCTTTCGCCAGTGGCCCAACCGACCGTATGTAATCTGTACGTAAGCCCGACTGCCGCAATCAGACGGTCCATCCACCTAAGTAGTATCTGCCTTCATTTCAAATCGAGCAACGAAAAACACCATTTTCGACATACACCACGAACCATTTCCGATTTTGAGTTTGTCAGATACCGGTATTTTCTATGCTACTAAGCCCGAAGTCAGCGCTAACTGCTAGATAAGCAGTTATCGAGTGCAATCCCGCTAACCAGCGTGTCGCTAGTAGTTGCGCAAAATCCCAAAATCCAATATACCTACCACTCGTATGTCTTTTGAGCCATTTATAGGTACACTGCGTACATATTGCTCTCGGAAAAAAGGCTTCCTGGCTCTAATCCCCCTCCCTGACTACTGGTAACATTGACAGAAAGGTTCCAGACACGCCTCTCCGTGTGTACAGCACTCAAGTTGAGCTTCGCCTATCTTTGGCTTTAATAGTACCAATTGAATGCTTCAACTGCACTATTTTTCTGGCAATTAAGATACGGCCACAGGGCCGTCGAGACTGTCAAGTACCCGCGCTGTCAACAAACACGAACAGATTGCGAGTTCCTGTTTTTTCGGGCGGAATGTGTATGTGTTTATGCTTGTGTTGTGTTTTACACAGAGTACCGCACACCCAGTAAGCGCCAAGCCCCGTGAGCACCAAATACTAAACAGGATTATTGAACAGGGATCGATTTCTTACCTGGAACCCCGTGCGTACGTACTGGCTGAGCCATTTATTGGTACACCAGATAGTTGAAGTCAGTGTGAGGTGAAGCCCAACTTGAGTAGACACAGAGAGATGTGCATGAAATATTTCAGGTAACTCTAGGCACGATACAGCAGTGTTGGCCAATCAGATGGGAGGGCCAGGAAGCCCTTCCCCGAGCGCGATACGTTGCGAACGTGTACACGAGGCATGGCTCAAAAGGCATACTGGTGGATCGGTATACCGATTTTTGACTGTTCGTCACACTGAGTACCTGGTGCATACCAGGTATCGAATACGTCATCGTGAGCTCGACAGTCCCTGGAACTAGAACATATACGATATGAGCATCACTCAGTAAAATTGTTTCTGCCATCCAAGAATATGCAGCGTGAGCTTCAACTGTGACCACCCGAAAACACCCCCGGGAATAAATACGCAGAAGACCAGGTATCTTGGATATTTTCGACGAGATATTTCCAGTTTTTAATTTTGACACCGCCAACCAAAACAGGCGAACACAGACCCTTTGCGTGTTGCCTACTTTTCAACAGTAAAGCGTCCACCGCACGCCATCTACCAATGAACACAAGCTTGAAAACGTATATAAAATATCCTGCTGCGAATTTAGGTAGCATCTGTTGCCCTAAGCCTTTTGTGGGAGCGCACCCTTTATGTTTTGCTTGGTACTCACTGTGTACCCAGGCCAATCGCGTTGCACTTGAATGCTTTCTCCGAGCCATTTTATGGGTCGAAGTACCGAACGTGTATGTGCACCCTCTACCGTGGAACGTGTCTGCGCGAGCTCCTGTTGTCGGCTACCACAGGCATGCTATTTTCGTGTTTGTGTATGCCACCCTCATCCAGTGTACACAGCGCGATGAACTTCAACGTCGATCACTCACATATAACACGTAGGTGAACACCCCCAGTACAGCACTGCCGTGAGTGTCGGCTGACTCTATTGGTCCTGAGTGCACCCCCCCCCACCCTCCCGCCCGCTCCGTCTCGAAAGGGATGCGTTGTCAAGGGCCAAATTACTAAGGCAAGCAACAAATGAGTACGCCCCCCTCCCCCCCCCCCCCACCGCACTGTAGCGGCACGAACCTCTCCCCTGCCGTTGCACGCCCCCCCCCCCCCCCTACCACATTGTAGTGGCATGACATGAGATGAGTACCCCCGCTACTAAAATACTGTAAATAGGAGTCATCGATTAGGTATCAGTTGGTTAAGTTTCACTGCGTGTTGCGCGTGGCAAATTAAGGAGTCCTGCGTCTTGTTTTCTCACTAACGCCTCCGCAGCCCGATGTGTGCTCTTTTGTTGGTAACGACTGAATCGGTTAGTTGGTTTGCTTCTCCACCCAACTAATGACAATAAAAGTAGCCGTTAACGTCAAGTCCAAGGCAAGGGAAATGCTGCGCGTATGTCTATACCAGGTGTATTGTCTTGTTTTGTTTTTGTAGCACGCTCAACGAGTCCACACTGCACGCACCGCGTTAGTTCTCACGAAATCTTCAGGCCTGCTTGCCGCCCACAGGCCGATATCAAGGGGCCCCTTCGCTGGCCGCTGGGTGGCCAGCCGCAAGCTCCTCCCCGCCTTTACCGACTTGACCTGTCACAAGTCACGTCACGTTACAGCCCTTGAGGTAATACTTCAGAAATATCACATCATGCACGTACAGTATTCGGGAACGTAAGAACATCTCATTAGCGAAGAACATCTCATAACAATCATAACAGCACCCGATAAGGAAAGGACTTTCCATAAGTTTATCTTACCAGAGAACAGAGACGATACCATCACAGGGGTTTGACACCCCATAGCGTAAGCACGTCCCATGATGTACATATTCACACCCGATAACTTATAGCATATTTTACGAGAACATCATCCCATAAGGAAAATAACATCTGGTAGTGTAATAACAATTGATGGCGTAAAGGACGCCCCACAAGGCAAGAGGATACCCGAGAAGATTGGAGCTGCCGGTAACGTAATATCATTCTACAACGCACCAGCACTCCATAAGCAAACAGCATCCCGCAGTGTAAGAACATCTGATAATGTGGAAAAACCCCGCCGACCAAAACCGAAAAACGTAATACACTGGCTGGCGTAATTTGCAATTTCCCCCCCCACAAAAGTCAGAAGAAAATACGAAAGCTTCGACAGCATCCTGAGATTGACTCTCGATCAATGGCAAAACAACTACCGCCATAGAGCTTGTTTATTAAGCTACTTCACTCACGCATCATGACACAAAAGTCCCGATACAAAAGCTTGATGATGTCTTCATGGAGAGTATGCTTCGGACATAGCGCATAAATATCTCAAGCATGGTACATGCATCTCACCAGGCTGTTGCCCTGCCTGACTCTCTCGGTCAGCGTTGCGTGCGCGGGCAAGTTGTCTTGGCGGCCACCCCCTGCGCGTCGCAGCCAGAACTGTGTCTTATCGCTATCCGCACCATCCACGCCCTTTCCATTCCCTCCTGTCGACGACCAATCTCCTTCGGTTTCGGGCGTCTGCTACATAATTTTATTATTGCGGGGACCAAAGTAAATAGGACCAAATATTGTTAGTAAAAATATCAATTCATTTAGGTTTTTGTGCGTACCGTAGGTCCTATTTAATATACTCTTCCGTAATAGGAGAGTGTGGAGTTAGGGCTACCCCCAGCACGTCACTTCACACTCAGTGTTTGCCGAAGTTACCACACATAGGTCAGATGGATCAGATAGATCATCTACAGATACATTAGATATATCATCTACAGATATATCATCTAGATCCTACTATGTTTGCGTTTATGACTCGTAGCGCAAAAGAGAGAGGGGGCCGTGGCATACAGATCACGCCCGACAAACATGATCTGCAGTAGAAAGGGGATATGATCTGATGTGGTCCGTCCGATGTTTGCTACTCCAACGTTCTCAGCCGCATTGCCATTAGACATTATACTCGATCTATCATACTTACCATTGCAAAAAAAAACTAATCTAATCTCATGTAATTTTTACCCAAAGCGCGAGTCAGTGAGCCGCTGAGTGAGTCAGTCATTGAGGGAGTGAGTGAATGAGTGAGTGAGTGAGTAAGTGAGTGAGTAGGTGGGTGAGTGAATGAGTGAGTGGGTGAGTGGGTGAGTGGATGAGTGGATGAGTGAGTTGAGTGAGTGAGTGGGTGGGTGAGTAAGTGGGTGGCCGAGTGAGTGAGTGGGTGAGTGAATGAATGAGTGAGTGACTGGGTGAGTGGGAGCGTGAGTGAGTGAGTGAGTGGGTGAGGATGTGGGTAAGTGAGTGAGTGAGTGAGTGAGTGAGTGAGTGGGTAAGTGAGCGAGTCAGTGAGCGAGTGAGTGAATGAGTGAGTGAGTGAGTGAGTGAGTGAGTGGGTGAGTAAGTGGGTGGCCGAGTGAGTGAGTGGGTATGTGAGAAAATGAGTGAGTGGGTGAGTGAATGAATGAGTGAGTGACTGGGTGAGTGGGAGCGTGAGTGAGTGAGTGAGTGAGTGGGTGAGGATGTGGGTAAGTGAGTGAGTGAGTGAGTGAGTGAGTGAGTGAGTGAGTGAGTGAGTGAGTGAGTGGGTGAGCGAGTGAGTGAGTGAGTGTGTGTGCGTGAGTGGGTGAGTGAGTGGGTGAGTGAGTGAGTGAGTGAGTGAGTGTGTGAGTGAGTGAGTGAGTGAGTGAGCGAGTGAGTGAGTGAGGGGGTGCAGCTCAAATGTTGTCAACACCAAGAGGCCAATCTCCCTGGTGGCATTGTGCTTTTTCTGCGGGAGGGCGGCCAAATGAATGCGATTCTCCCGCTATCAGGCATATGTAACGTGCCCCACGGCGTCGGTGGCTAGCTGTTCTCGTTGCGCCGGTTTCAACAAAGCCGACAACCGGGTCACTCAGCATGGTTCTGGTAAGGACCAACTATATAGCTGACTGAAAAGTACTACCGGTAAGTCTTTCTAGAAGTGTGTACATGTTTTTGGGGGGTAGCTAATAATGTGGAATATTTGTTTGGGGTACAAAGTTAAAAGTACAGAAGGGTTTACATTCGTCGGAGACTGACGTTCTGTATTTTTTGTAAGGATCCCCGTCACTCAAAACTATAAATTTAAGATTACTGAATGACGCCAGGAACCTACCGTACGGATGGCTTCTGTAGTATGTTATTTTGAGCTTATCGTACTCCAAGAAGCTACCGTTGTACATGTTAGTACACGAGTGTTTCAATACTACAGTTAGTACATCAGGAAGCTCCCGTGAGTGTTGTTCCACTGTTGCCTTGATACTACACCAAGAACCTATTACGGGGGGCCATAGTTAACAGGACCAAATATTGTTAGTAAAAATGGTTAAACATATAGGTTTTTATGGACACCATAGGTCCTGTTAACTATGGTCCCCCGTAATAGCATGTTGTACGGGTTGCTACATATTCACTGTAGTACACGTATGTCTGTGCTTACCGCCAATGCTTGCGCGGCGGAGGCTCTGTTCCTGCGCCTGCTCTGTTTCTCTGCCGAGACTTCGTTTCCCTTGAGCCTGTGGACCTTCAACACCATCCGGACAACACACAGACAGTATAATACGAGTATGCTGCACAGTAGCGGTAATTGTAGCAGTGAGTGGAAACAACATAGGCACGCCTCCGTAAGGGTGGTGGTGTTGTTGTTGTTGTTGTAGTAGTAGTAGTAGTAGTAGTAGTAGTAGTTATTGTTGGCGTTATTGTTTTTGTTGTCGTCGGTGGTAGTGGTGGTGGTGGCGTTGATGCTGACGGTGTTGGTGTTGGTGTTGGTGTTGGTGGCGGTGGTGATGTGGTGGGGGTGGGGGGTCGTGGTGTTGGAGGGGGTAGGGGTGATGATGGGGTGGTGTCGGTGGTGGCGGAGTGATGAGAGGACCGCAGCCTCTCTCAGGGGAATTATCACCAACCCCAACTGCAACAGACCACCAGTGTGCTGAAACTTGAGCGCTGCCCGTCTACAGGACGGAAGAGCGGGATATCCCACCGAATATCTTGTAGCTACTGTATTACTCCTGTAAGGTACAGTACGTAGAGGGTCGTACAGCAGAACATACAATATATTACATACCAGGGTATCACAGACCACAAAGAAGAAGAAGACGTTTCTGGTGTCGAAGAACACAACACTGTGAGGGTATTACCTACCGAGGTATAGGGGAAAAATATCGATCGATTACCCAACCCAGGGCACTCCTTGTAACACCCCCCCCCCCCTCTAAACGGCGGAATACTTCGGGCGTCGGTACCGTACACGGCCGTACGCTGACCTACCCGCTTCGTTCTCAATACCTGGGGAACCAGGGAGATGTGTGTTTTGGGGACACATGCGCAAGAGTTTCTAAAAAAGAAACGCTCGAAGTGAGATTCGAACCCGTGTCCTCGACGACGTCAAATGTGAAGGTGTTACCTACTGAGTTAAAGGCGTAAAATATCGATCGATTACCCAGCACAGGGTATTACTTATAACAACACACCTCGCGACGTCAACGCCAGAACCACCGGCACGACTCCTATCTATCACCCACGTGTACGATCGTATGCTCGTCAAGCTACGTCCACAACGAACACAAACAGTACGTACAGTACGTGTTCAGCAGGTGTTTACCACATTGTCCGGGAATATAACTAACGTACACTCTTCATACACGAATATATCGATCATTATATTTCCGGACCACTTGCTACGTATCTGCTTGTGATGGAGGTGGGCGGGAATAAATCGCCAGAAAACGAACACGCGTACTACAAACTTTTTTCTCTTATTTTTGTCTATCATGACTTTTACTTTCCAGCTTAACCCTTTTAGAACCGCAGTCCCTATTTGGGGACAAACTACTTGAAGTTTGAGTGGATTGCCCCCAAAATATGAGACTGCAGTTCTAAAAGGGTTGACTCGTATCAATTGAAGTTTTTACCGTCAGCGATCTTCTGGACAAGCCGTGGTCACAGGTTTCGTCCCTGTCCCCCCCCGATGCATGCCTTAGTTTTTTTTTATCGCGCATAGGGTTCAGCATCCTCACTGCTTTGCTGACTCATGCTCTTGCACCTTCCGCTCAATCAATTTTTATGCATAAAAAAGTTCCTATCAATACGAGTATGCACTCGGTGAGGCTCGAACCCACGAAGTTGATCTTGATAGGCACGCGGACCACTACTGTACCAGGTATACATCGTACTTGTACGTGTAGAAGTAGATATCCGGACGATGGGAAAGCGCATACAGCAGTACGATACATCTTATGGTACGTACGTGCCAGATATATCTCGTATATACGTAGTCGAGGGGCCAGGGCTGCAGTGCTCCGATCACAGCCCATGCCCCACGGTACTCGTACCCGTAGCTACATTTCAAGCAAGCGCAGTACTACTCCTGCAGTACTATACTAGCAGAACTACTGTACTGTTGCAGTACAGCGGTACTCGTACTGCTGTATCGTACACCTACTGTAGTAGTACCTGGTACTGTACCCAGTTGCCAGGTATTAACTACGATAACGATATCGAGAGAGAGCGCGCAGTAGCAGGCGTGTTTAACACCTGGTACAAGGTACATACCAGGAAACCAAAGAGTCGACTGAGTACTGTATCAATACATATGATGTTGGCTGCTGAGCACGTACGTATGTCTGACCGGTACGTACAGTAGGAATGTATGAGAGCCTACTCGTCATCTGAGGTATAGCAGACAGCCACACAACAAGATTTTCTACAGCTACAATCACGCTTTGATCAATAGTCGGACTGCGCTATCCCACACACTTGACCGTTTGAGCAGTAGTCGTCACCTCTAGCCCGAGAACGCTGGTCATGTCGTAGGACGAAAACGCCGTTCCACCCACGCATCCATTGTCATCATCGCCGCCGTCCACATCGTCACCACGAGGAAACCCTAAAAATAGGCTCTACATTTCAAGCAAGCGCAGTACTACTCCTGCAGTACTATACTAGCAGAACTACTGTACTGTTGCAGTACAGCGGTACTCGTACTGCTGTATCGTACACCTACTGTAGTAGTACCTGGTACTGTACCCAGTTGCCAGGTATTAACTACGATAACGATATCGAGAGAGAGCGCGCAGTAGCAGGCGTGTTTAACACCTGGTACAAGGTACATACCAGGAAACCAAAGAGTCGACTGAGTACTGTATCAATACATATGATGTTGGCTGCTGAGCACGTACGTATGTCTGACCGGTACGTACAGTAGGAATGTATGAGAGCCTACTCGTCATCTGAGGTATAGCAGACAGCCACACAACAAGATTTTCTACAGCTACAATCACGCTTTGATCAATAGTCGGACTGCGCTATCCCACACACTTGGCCGTTTGAGCAGTAGTCGTCACCTCTAGCCCGAGAACGCTGGTCATGTCGTAGGACGAAAACGCCGTTCCACCCACGCATCCATTGTCATCATCGCCGCCGTCCACATCGTCACCACGAGGAAACCCTAAAAATAGGCTCGTCGATTCAAGATGGTGGTGTCCACGACAGGAGCCGCACGCAGCGCTGCTTCTACCTCCCGCGTCCACCGAGCCGCCCCGGCTCAGCTGCTGCGAAGAGCACCTTTTCCGTCCGTGACTGTTGCTGCTGCTGCTGCTGCTGTCGGCACGATATGTTCGGCAGACGATCCCTGCCTCGTTTCGACGAACCACGACGCTCGAGGTGTTGGGCCTCGGGGTCAGGTTTACTCCGCTATTCAGGATCTGGATGGGCATGCTGTAGAGAATTCTAGATGTATTCGTAGCCGAGAGCTGGCTGTATCACTATACTTAGCCTTGCGTCATGTGTGTGTGCTGTGCGCTGTGCAGGTCCGTGATTTGTCTTGCTTGGGCCCGTCGCCGACGTGGAAGTGATCGATCGACGGAAAATAACAACAACAAATGAAACTGTCTATTGGGATCCGACGGTCTACTCGTACTCGTACAAGGCAATTCACCCTGATGACTATTGACGCTTGACCTGCTGATGGTGCCGGCAACTGACACACCTGGTATACCTGGTACTTGTACGTATTACGTCCCAGGGTATATACAGGGCACGTAGCCACCGACATACATGTAGAGCACCACGCAGCTTTCGCAAAGCTTGTTGTGTTATCTCATACCAGGTACCAGGTATCTTATCACCCAAATAGGTACCTGGTACGTGGTAGTCAGCACGTCGGCGTAACGCAAAATACGAAACGCATGAAAAAGCGGAGATATTTGTGCCGGTTGGCTTCCCATATATATTTACCCGATACGGAGCGCGAATTGACCAATAGGGATGATGCGATCTTCTTCCCTGGCCTATCTCCCCCGTGAGGAGCATTGGGCGGGAGGCGGGAAAGGCGCTTGCTCTTCTTGTTGCTGGGCCGCTGCCAACTGAGACCACTCAATTACCACCTATGTGCAAAAAGGCAAGGGCCTGCCCGTCCTGCCTACTCGTCGCTGGCGAAGCACGGAGCTGCTTGCCTTTGCTCGGTTGGCGCCGGATTTCGAGATTTGGCAGCGAGAGGCCTTATTTTAAAGTTCAGCATTATTAGCGGGAGGAGGAGCAGGAGGAGGACGGTGGAGAAGGACGGAGGTGAGCAAACAAAACAACAAACACAACACCGATAGACAGCAGGTTAGGTATTGCCCCGAGTACAGGGCAAGGTGCGCTAGTCTCTGCTACGCATACAGTAAAAGAAGCTCGGCTAATAATGCAAGGCGTGTGTGCTTCTTTACTACCAGGTATACCCCAGTAGAGTATAAGCTCTTCAGACAACAACTCCCTCCCTCAAGCATCATCGCTTTTCAACACCCCCCCTCTAGTCTGCCCATCCTCTTGTTCGTTGTTGCAAGCCCACCGATGGAGGCACTGTGGGATCCTCGGCCTTGAAGTGAATAGCGCGGCCAGCCTGCAAGCAAGCGGAGCCGCGGCAGTGCGAACCTCACAACGACGTTGGTGCCCCGGCTTGCAGTCTTTCTGCTTTACCATGGTATGATTTGATTGCTCGTGATTTTTGTCTGGTACACTTCGCGCGCTGGCACATCTAAAATTGAGTATAGGCGAGTGCGCGCGCATTTTTTTCTTCTTCTTTTTCTTGTCGTGTCTGTTTCCACGGGCAAAAACAAATCCCAACAGCCACACACAGCACAGCAGCAGCAAACAGAGCACGCACCGGGCACAGATCACGATCAAGTCCATCGAGATCATCTACTGTTGTACGAGTACAGTAGATCATACCAGGTACCAGGTATATATTTATTCGCTGGTATCATATGAGATGTCGTACACGAGATGTACGAAATGTCAATCGAGTATAAGCCCCATCCGACAAAAGTGTGTGTAGGAGCCGTGTCATACAGATCCCACACCCGGCGGACACGATGATTATGATTGGTGTAACAGTTTAACTGCACCTGTAGTGCAGTGTGGTAGATAATAGGGCTCGTGATGTACTGTAAATCAGGGATTTATCTGCCCCGAAAAACGTGAGATAAAGTAATGGGGCACCTTGTCTGACCTGATCTGACCTAATCCGTCGCCGATGACGGAAAACAAGTACGTAGGTAAGGTCCGATCTTAACGAGGAGTGTTTTGCAGTTTTTTTCAGTATTTTCCCGAAATTTCGGTGTTTTCCTAAAGGAAAAAACCAAGAAATACCGAATTTTCGGGAAAATACCGAAAAACCCCCTAAAAAAACAGCGCTCGTTAAGATCGACCCTAAGAAGAAAGATGATCTTGCTGCTTTTCTTCTTGTTCTATTGTTCTTGCGTCTTCGGCAGGGAAGAGAGACCGGCACAAGCAGTGAGGTGATGATGACGGCCCGCCGCGCGTTCAACGACATGCATGTAGACTTTTCAAGCACAGCAGTCAGTGCAAGTGCGAGCATATGTATACGTTCCACGACCTCCAACTACCGTTCACTACACTGCTGTGCCGCTGTGTCATACATGCGCTAAAACATACCTGGTATTTTCTACAGAAAGTAGTCCCCCCCAATACCTGAAACCCGGATGCTCTCTTACACTCGTGGCTCGAGCCTGTACATATACCATTTGTTACGGTCGTAATTGTAAGATATGTTCACGGGTGAGACTAATCCTGACGGGTCGGCACGGGTCGGGTCGGGTCGGGTCAGCTGACCCAGCTCGACCCGCGTGCTGTTTGAACCGTGTTGACCAGACCCGAACCGGCCAGCGGGATTATGAAGACCTCATGACCCGACCTGGTCCGACCCGCGAGTATTGAACCACCTGGGACCCTACCCGACCCGCGAGATTTGAAAACAAATCGACCCGATCCGAGGAAACCAGTGATTCTGAAAAGCTCCCGGCCCGATCCGACCGACCCGACCCGATCCGTGATATGTGTCTCCTGATCCGACCCGACCCGACTCGACCCGATCCGACCCGACCCGCCAGATTCCGATTGACCCGAGTCACCTCAACCCGGGAACACATTTATCTCGACCGTTGGGCTCGACTCGCGGATCGGATCCAGCCGGTAGGTCGATACGTGAAGGAGAATTGAATCTTCATTTTTGTACCCCGCAGTGATCTATAGGTTGCCTGGCCGTAGTGAGTATGGGTGTCATAGTGGGTATGCATGTATGCGGACACGGCGGGTTTTTAGTGTTTGATGATGATGTCAAAGGAGCATTTTCCAGTTTTATTTTACGGTTATGACCCAGCAAACGGAGTCGGGTCCCGGGGTCGGGTCACGGGGGTATTCAAAATTTCACGGGTCGGGTCGGGTCGGGTCGGGTCGGGAGGTGTTCAAAATCTCACGGGTCGGGTCGGGTCGGGTCGGGTCGGGTCGGGTTAGAAAGTTTTCAAATCTAGCGGGTCGGGTCAGGTCGGGTCAGGTCGGGTCAAGAATTTGTTAAATCTCACGGATCGGGTCGGGTCGGGCCAATATCTTTTCTAATCTCACGGGTCGGGCCAGGTCGAGTAAAGAGACGATGAAAAGCTCATGGGTCGGGTCAGGTCATGACCCGCGAGAAACGGGCCACTCGCGAGTCTGGCCAGCACGACCCGCGAGTTATTTTCTGCTGGCGCACGGGTCGGACCCGCTCATCCGGCTCGCGGATCCGATACTTGAAACACTTCCAGTTCTCGTACCCCAAGGCTTCTCTGGTACCAATACTCAACAGTACTCCTTTGGCACCATATCCAAACATTGAAACACCGCCAAATCCATATACGCATGCCTACATCCATCCATACCCACTACAGCCAGGTCACATATCGCTGCGGGGCACAATAATGGATGCTACATGTTTTTAAGTGTCGACCGACGGGCCGGATCCGCGGGTCGCGGGTCAAGAGAAATGGTCTCGCGGGTCAAGGAAACCCGACCCGCACGAAACCCGTGTCTCACGGGTCAGTGGGAAGGTGACGGGTCCGGTCAGATCGAGTCAGGAGGTTTTAAAATGTCGCGGGTCGGGTCGGGTCGGGTCGGGTCGAGACAGGAGATTTTTATTTCTCACGGGTCGGGTCGGGTCGAGCCGACAGTTGTTAAAATCTCGCGGGTCGGGTCGGGTCTGGTCTAGAGGCTTTCAAAATCTCTCGGGTTGGGTCGGGTTAAGCCAACACACCTAATATTTTGCGCTGGTCGGGCCGGGTTAGCTGACCCGACCCGACCCGACCCGACCCGTGAGATTTGACCTGACGCGCGAAAAACACTGGTAATATCGAGTACTGGCACGAGAGAAGCTTTCGGGCAGAAGAACTTACTTTTTCAGTGTCTGCTCCGCGAGACGGATCTCCGGGTTCGACCCGCGGGTCAGCTGAAAACAGCTCACGGGGTATGCTGGCCCGACCCGCGAGTGACCCGTGTTTCTATTAATAGCGGGTCGTGACCCGACCCGACCCTACCCCACGAGCCTTTGAAAACATCTTGACCCGACCCGGCCCGACCTGTGAGATTTGAAAGCCTCTTGATCCGACCCGACCAGACTCGTGAGATTTGAAGACCTCTTGACACGACCCGACCCGACCCAACCCTCGAGATTCGAAACGTCTCCCCCCGACCCGATCCGACCCGCGGGACTTGAAAACATCCTGACCCGACTCGATCCGAGCCGACCCGACCCGCGAATATTTTAAAACACCTCCTGACCCGACACGCGGGTCGGGTAATGACCCGTAAAACAGCCCTGGCAGATAAAAGGGTGCGATCATTCGCGTACGGTACACGTCCTGAACTCGAAGTAATTTGACCGGATACTGCAAGTTGTTGTCTGCTGTGATGCTGCTACTGCTGTTACTGGTGTGCTGCTGCTGGTGTTGCGGCTGCACAGCAGCAGCAGCAGCAGCAGCAGGGGCAACCAACCGCAGCAGCAGCAGCGATGCCTGCTACAACTGCCGCTGCTGCTTTTGCTGTTGTGCTTCTGTTGCTGCTATCGCTTTCATGTGAGGGAGAGGCCATCTCTCCTGCGCAAGCGCCGTTGGCAGCAAGTACAGCTCACCGTAGATAGGTGTGATATTTCGTTGTGGGTATTGGGTACTTGGCGGATGGGCATAAAAAGGGCAGCAGTACTAAAATACATAAAATCCAACTAAACTCAGTTCTGAGAAATGTGATAAACCTCTCAGAATTGAGCTGATTTTTGCCCCCTCCAGGAACTGAGATCTAAAGTATCGATGATTTTCTGGCCCACAATAGACGGTTCTGATTTTTGGGTTCCAGAGATCGCTCAAGAGACAGAAACAACATCACAAAAAATTGCAATAAAACTTGGTCTATAATGCGAGTGAGACATGTACAAAAACTGAGAACTGAAGCTCGGTATTGCCTTTTTCCTACACCACTTGGCATTGACCCGTCCTTCAGAAAATATTTTACCGGAAATGTGCTGCCTCTATCGCAGAACGCATCCATCCCTACCTATAAGTAATATAAGTAACTCGCCCGTCAAAATATCGAAACGAGTATATTCGTCCTTCTCCGTCTTCCGATTGCTCCGTCCGGTCTTCTTGTGCCCGGTGCGATCACAACATACAGAGCACAAAAACAGACTTATATCTGCAGCAGTAGCATCAGCATCAGCAAATCACGATGAAGGCCGCGGTGCGACACGTCCATGGGGTGTGGAACAAGCACTGGTCGAAAGTGGACTCAATGTCACCCGAGGAAAGGCGGTGCTGCGCCGACCTTTGGGAGCGTAAGCTCCTGGGAGTTTGGTCCAGCGTGCCCCCTACCACCTGGTGAGCGCGGTGTTCCATTTTTTTTTCGCGCACAAAGGACGGATCGTGAAGTGCAGTACGTCATTCATCCATAGCTCCTAAGAACCTATCTTTGTCATCCGTATTATTAACACATGAAATGTAGTTGTAGTATCACGGGGGGCCATAGAAATTAGGACCTAATATGCTCATAAAAATACTTGTATATAGGTTTTGGTGTGTATGATGGGGTCGTGATTACTATGCCCCCCCTAATAGGCGCAAGAGGTACATCATTGGTTGTAAGCATCGAAATACTATGACGTCGAAAATTGAACGGCATCGACAGGTAGGAGCGAGCAAAGTTAATGGTTTAATGGCTCGAGCTACTAACAGCGGTCACTAGTCAAGCTATGCATTCTTTGGGTACGATGAAGTGGGAGGAGTGGGTAGGAATTTCACTCATTAGTGATTTGAGCTCATGTGAATTAGTTGATCGTTTTTTGTTTGGGAGATAATACGAGATGTGTTCAACATACTGAGGCTGACAAGAAAAACAATATATGTAGCCGCTATGCTGAAATAGTTAGCCAGCGTAGAAGGGCGCCCAGTTCGCTAATAAGAAAAAGGGAACAGGCTGTGATTGACAAGAAATATGAAACTTGGCATTTTTACTGAAACGAAACAGTATCTCGGCGTACGGTCGAAAGCACCCATTCTGCAGCAAGAAAATGAAACGAGCTTTTATTGACAGGAAACCTAAGAAACTCAAGAGTCGATTCTGATATAATTGTGTTAGTGTATGTAGAAAGCGCCCATTCCCAAATAAGAAACTCAGCTTGTACCGGCTTTTCCCTTTTGTTTTTTAGTTGTGAAGAGTTCCCTCCCCTCTCCCCTCTGTTGGCTGAAAACGTCCAGCACCGTGCAAGGCGCCCAATGCACGGCGTACGGGTTGGGCACACCTAAGCCTTCAGAGACGGCCAAGCCCCAAGCCCCGCCGGAAACCGGTGATCCGGAGAAGCTGCCGTTGCGGCCGGAGATCAACCAGATGGGCACACCAAAGCTTTCAGATCCGGCCGAACCCCAAGCAGCGCCAGCACCCCTCAATCCGACGCTGCTGTTGCCGCCGGAGGTCAACCAAACGAGCAAATCAAAGCTTTCAGGTCCTACCGAGCCCGAAGCCCTGCCGGTACCCCGTGATCCGCATAAGCTGCCGATGCGGCCGGACGTCAACCAGATGAGCGCATCGAAGCACTTAAATCCGGCCGAGCCCGAAGACCTGCCGGAAAACAGTGATCCGTTGCGGCCGGAGGTCAACCAGATGGGCGCACCGAAGCCCCACAAGCCGGCCGAATCCCAAGTCCCGCCGGTACACCGTCATCCGAATACGCTGCCGTTGCGGCCGGAGGTCAACCAGATGGACAGACCGGAGCTCCACAAGCCGGCCGAGTCTCAAGCCCCGCCGGTACACAGTGATCCGGAGACGCTACGGTCGCGGCGGGAGGTCAACCGCATGGGCGCACAGAAGCTTTCAGGCCCGGCCGAGACTCAAGTCCCCCCGGTACACCTTAACCAGGGGACGCTGACGTTCAGGCCGGAGGTCGGCCAGATGGGCACGCCAATGCTGTTCAAGTCGCCCGACGTCCAACTGTGTGTGTACGATCCGCTGAACACACGCCAGTGGATGCCGGGCCCGAGTGGTGACGACTGGGACCAATGGAACGAGTCGGACAAGCCGGACGAGCCGGACACCCATGATAGGGCATCCATGAACCCGGTGATGTTCTGGCTGTTGACCTTGATGAACTGCGTTTTCACTCTCCGAGGGGTGCTGTCGCTCTTGGACTTCTCGGTGGAGAGACTGCGGAGGAGAGAGCGGGAGGAGCGGAAGGGTAAGTTGGCGAGCAGACACAAATGCCGACAAAACACGTACCGACCGGCAGACGGCGCTCAGTATACGGCGATCACTAGATCGCAAAACAACCAATTATCATGTGAACTGAAAACCGTTGTTATATTTTTCATGTTTTTAGTCGTTTCTCTTTGTCGTTTCTTTTTGCCGACCGAAACCTTTTTTTGTTTGGGTCAGATGTTCGGATTTTCCACGAAGCAACCGAAACCTGAAGCGACTCGTTTTCGTTCCGTATCCCTTCCATCGATAACGCCTACATATCTGTATGGAAACCCCGAAAACCGACCGAAATCGACCTGCAGTTTCAACCAGAAATCGCAAAACCGACCAAGCTATTCTCGTCTTCGGTCCACAACACTGCGTGTAGCTACTGCGGGCGTTGGTTATCATTCTGTCCGCCTCTACCGTTCGGTGCAGCAGCCGCAGATACGGCAATAATGTGATGTGACACCATCATACCATCATGTCGCGACATGATTCTAACATGAGCAAACCGAACCCTCAGAAATGCTGACGATACGACTGCTTTTACCGTGAAACCGACGGAGAAACCGATCGAAAAGTGTTCGGTTCGGTTTCATATTTGTTTCATTCATTTGTTTTCAAACCGAAGGAAACCGGGCGACCTTTTCGACAAAACAACGAAGAATCGGCCGAGCCATTTTCGTTCGCGGTTCGCCGCACTGCACACGACAATCATGCTCTTCCCAACTCCGCAATAATAGGACTACGTATTGATACGTTCTGGTCATTTTTCAGAAAACGGTATACCGTAGTTTCATTGCGCCGAATTTTTAGTGTTATTTGTTTGCACTTTTGGCTTGCAACAATGAGTGCAGCAGTGCACAAGCACGTCATACCGACAATACGAGTATCTACGTATAACTATTACGGGGGACCATAGTTAATAGGACCAAATATTGTCAGTAAAAATGGTGAAATATGTAGGGTTTTATGTATACCATAGGTCCTATTAACTATGGTCCCCCGTAATAGTGTCCCTTCTCGCCGGTGAGTATCTACCACATTGTATTATATGATAGGATATGCTATAATATGATATGATGTTATCCGATACTTTATCATATTATACATTATTTGATATGTTATGTTATGGTATGCTATGATATGATATCATTATTATATAAAAAATTTAGATTTGATGTGATGACATCTGATATGATACAATATGATATGACATACTATGATATATGATGTCGTACGTTAGGATAGGGTATGGCATGACATGATATGATATTATATGGTTCGATATTATTTGAAGATATCACGTGACATGATACGATACGATGTGATATGGTATGCCATGGTATGACACGTCAGGAAAGGATAGGACACGATCAAAAATAATAGGATATGATATGATATCATATGGTACGGTATGATATCATATGACACTATATAATATGCTGTGACACGGGACGATATGATATAACATTCCATGATATGATATGACAGGTAAGGATAGGAAACGATAGGATAGGATATTATAGGATACGGTATGATATTATATGATATGATACTATATTATACGGTATGGTGACGTGATGTGATATGAGAACACGAAAGCTAACAGACCTACTGAAAATATCGGTTTTGATGCTGCAACTTGTCGTTCGATTGACTTCGATGTCCCACAGCTTTCTGTATCTACATAAAGCTACATAACACCCCCTCCCGATGACATCGAAGCAGACGGGTTTCTTACCGCGTTTTATCGTTCGTGCGACTGGCTTTGACTTGTTACGTGCATGCCATGGCGTTAGTCTAGGGTGTTTGCGATGATCTAATTTGCTTGGGATATGAAAAAGCTTGAAATCAGCAGTGATAACGAACTGATTGGCAGAACAGGTGAACCCGAAGGCCCTACAGCAGCCAGTCAGAGTGCTCCATGTCCTACCAACACACGGAGAACCCCAACACGAGAATGCTGAGGGAAACAAAGTCATTAAAATCACTTTTTTTCCACAGCAATTATTCGTTCGTGGGTTGGGATTACATCATACAGCGAACAGACTCCAACCGAAGTGGTTCCAACCAAATCATTTGCAGACAATCTGATAATCCGAAATTATTTTTGAAGAAAAAACATAACGCTGGTTGAGTTTTTTTCGGTTTCGACTTTTTGCCTCTAACGGACGGCTGTGCTGTGCGTTTCATACATTCTTATCACTGTGTCCAATGGATGACTGCTGCTCCTTCGTCCCATCCCCTCGTTTGCCTCTCTCTCTCCCCTGTTTTGAAGCGCGAGGAGAGATACCGCTTGAGGCTGACCCATGGGACTCCATGGTCCAAAAGGTCTGGTCCAGCGGATTAGGCGCAATCCTGTCATTTTCCTGTTTGCTCTTCAAGACGGCGTGGTGGACGGTGCTGCTCGACTTCAGCAGATTCATGCTCTTTTGGGAAATTGTGGTGATAGCTGTGGTGGCAGCCATGCGGCTTTTGTGGTGGGGGTTCGACCCGGCCGTTTCGAACCCGCGGCGGGTCCTCATCCTCCCGGTGAGACTAAGTTTGGTTGCCGTGGTAGGGGGTGTTACGGGCAAAGTGTGGGTCAGGGCTGACGCTCCTAGAGACCAAGCGGGCCTCACGCTGGTAGGCGTGGGAGCGCTCCTCCTTGCTTCTCGCTTGGTGATGGGGTTGACGGACCGGTTCGAGAAATGGATGTCATCCGTGTGCATGGCGGCGGGAGTGCTGCTTGCCGGAGAGGGGGCGGTGGTATTTCTCTTCCCGGGTCCCGTTCGGCCCGGGACGGGGTTGGAGCTGTTCGCTTACTCAGCGGCGGTGATCGCGAGGACGCTCTGGGTCGTAGCGCGTTGGTTACTTGTCTCCCTGTGGCCCTTCGCGCCTGGCATCGAGGTGGCTCTTTCCTCGGTGTTTGGCATCGCTATCGCCGCTAGACTCCTCCGACTCACGCAGGAAACGTCGAACATGACCTGCATGTGCGCGTTTGCACTCACATCGCTCTGGTTCGGCGTCTGCTGGTGGGCGAGCCCCCCACCCCCGGCCGTCGCCACGTGTCTCGGTGTGGTGGCAGTGTGGCTCGCGGCGGTCGTGCTGTTCCTCTACTCTTTGAAGATAGAGCTGGACAAGGCCGGCCCGCTGTGGGTCTTCCTGGCCTGCGCCACGTCGACGTTGGGGCTGACGGCGTTGGTGGCGGCTGAACACGACGCCGATGACTGGTGCCCCGCGCTTGTGGTCGCCTAAGCGGTCGTCTGGGCGTGCGAGAGAGTTGTGGTGCTAATTCCCCGAATTTTAAAGGTCCGACGCAACTAGGTGGCCTCTCACAACCCAAGCCCAATCCGTGACTGCCTACATTCCTTCTGCCGGAGTGCGCCCCTCGGTTAAACCGTACTACAAGTAGTAGTAGTAGTAGTAGTAGCAGTAGTAGCAGTGGTAGTAGAAGTAGTAGCAGCAGCAGTTCCAATGCCGCGGGCGATGGCGAGAGGGGGGAGGGCTGGATAGTAGAGTCCCCGACCGGCCAGGGGAGACGACTGGGAGGGTATGACGGGGAGGATTGGAAAGTGGTGTCTTCATTCGAGTTCGTCAACGTGTAGCTTCCTTGTGTATGGTGGTTTTGTTATTGTTCAGTATTGTGCGCTATGTATCACGTATACGTATACGAGTCCCGTGGAGCCTAAAAAATCGGGTCTGACGAATTGAACTCGCCTTTTGTACGTACCTCGTAGCTTACTATGGCTCGAGAAGCATTGAGTGTGTCTAGGAACAGCTTGTTTTTGGCAATTTATTTTGGTTCGAAATGCGTTGACGGGCATACGCGCCGGGAGGGCAGCTGGCGGCGTGCGGTGGTGGCAGAAAAGCGCCGTGTTTTTTTGTTTTTTTCAAAGTGCTGCCCCCCCCCCCCCCCCCCCCCCCCCTCCCAACAAACTTGAGCAGCACGACCACGACGAATGGCGGTTAGTTGTTGGTTGTCATACACACGCCTCGTCCACTTTGTACTCGATCCCCCATGCGATGCACTAAGACTACGTATTGTAGCCTCCACGACAACTCTGCCTGTCGCCCACACTACTGTCACGCGGCGGCGTAGCCGGTCGGTTCCTGACACAGTTTCTCCTGAGAGGCCGTGGCTACAGTACTGTGTGCCCGCATACAGGCGCGGGACACTTTTATGAGATGTTACCGATGAACGGGTATATTCCCCTGGAAGCCCGAGGGTGTGGTGCCTGCACACAGCCACGAGCACTCTGAAGATGTTCCTGTAGGACGGATGCATGACTCCGTTGACTAGGTGTGGTGGCAAGAAGAGCGCTAAGGGAGAGGTACGGGGACTCTGTTATGTTAGCGAGACTATTTGAAGGCATCGGTGTATAGTTGGGGGGAATGCGCTAACGTTTGCAGTAGGGAGGCAGGGAGGGAGAGAGGGAGGGGGGGGAGGGAGGGAGAGAAGGGAAAAAAAGGGAAACAGGGAGGGAGGAAGATCGCACAACAGAAATGGACACCGGCGACAGCAGTGGCCACGGACAAAATGAACTGGCGTTGACGGCGAAACGCTCGTTGAGGACGTAGGTTCTCGATGCATGGGCGGCGCTTGGTTAGATCTGATGATGCCATAGCACGTCGCCGTATCTATTTCGGGGCTGATGGCCGCATCCGAGGGGTTCGCATCAGGTTGGGATGCATTTCTGGAAGTATTAAGGTGTGAAGGTAAAAGCGTCGGCGGAGTTTGGGGAGCTGCGAATTTCGGCGATATTTACCGCCTTTGAGAGACCCATCAGATCGGAATTTCGTTAAGGCAATTTCAGGAGTGGATTCACCCTTTTGGGACTCCAGTCTCGTTTTGAGGACAAATTCGGGTCAAAGTGGTTGGAATTTTAGTGGTTTGTTCCCAAAACGGGATTGGAATTCTAAGGGTCAAGCCGAGGGGGCGCGTCAGCGCACTTTGGAGGCGATACTGAAGCGGGGGGGGTTTGCCGTCTTTTTGTCTGGCTGATGAGGTCGGGTGCGCTATGCTTCGCGTTTGGCGAGCCGATTGTGGTGTGCAACGTGCAGCGACGATGGTTGTTGTTTTTCAACCAACAAGCATTTACAACTTCCCGAGCACGTTATTTTTCGCCTTCGGAAGGATGACCCAACTGGCAAGGGCAACCACGAACGTTTTCTTTTTGACAAACAATGTTGCTGTCCGGAACTGGAATGTTCGTAACAGCTTTGATCACAACATCACAAGGAGCAGTCTCTGATACACCCAATGGAGGTTATCTGGATATGCACATACGTGGAGCTACCCCTCTCGACAAAGTTCCGGGCTCGTTGCGAGAAAGGCGAGGCCAAGAATTCGTTCCCTGGCCGGAACTATGAACTGCTTTAGCCCTTCCTCGCCAGAACTTAAAAAAACTCAAATTTCAAGCAAAAAAATCGAAAAACGTGGGGTTTATTTAACTGTGGTACTCACAACCCCCCGCCGAGGCACATACAAAGCAACTTTATGATGGGAATCCTGTACATCGGTTTGGTGATTGATGCCAGGCGCAGCGCATTACGTGACCGATGGGGGAAACACGTTTAAACTCGAAAATGGTTTCACCCCATTTCGGTTACAGCAGTCAATGGTGGATGTATCGATCTATCGTGCTCGCGTGTGTGGTATAAATACCGGTACACGTTTTTGGGAGTCTGAAGTACCGCCGCCGCTAGCATGGTCGAGCGCGTTAGAGACGTCCTCCACATGAAGCAATTGGTGAGATGGATGGACCTTTCCCGGCCATCTAGACGTTCCCTGCCTGTTTTTCGATCAGACCGGTACCCGATTTTGTGTCGTACCTACACGGCGACCAGAGGAAACCGCTTTCGTGCCGCGATGGATCCACCTTCAGGAAACCCTTAGACCTACATACGTTGTATTCTGAAGGTCAGGTATGGAGATCCTTCAAACGAAGAAGTGAGGGGCCTCAGAAAAATCCACCAGTGTTGCCTCTAAGGTGCAGCACACGTCACTCATGCTTTCGAGCTTTCCCCCTTCTGACTTCTGAAACGAGGCTTGCTTAGCTTTTTCTTCACCAGGATTCAGAGCCCTGCGCTTCCGCCGATAGACGGCGATATATACAGTGCAGAAGTTGCACCGGTGTTGTTGCTGTTGTTGTTGTTGTTGTTGTTGTTGTTGTTGTTTTTGTTGTTGTTGTTGTTGCTGTTGTTGTTGTCTTCGCTATTGCTTTTCAAGTCAACTGGCTGGATCAATTTAACCAGGACGACCTTCTGGACAAGCCGTGGTCACAGAGGCCAGCCCTTCTCCTGCCCTTTCCCCAGTGCATAGCGCTCCTTCGTGTTTATCGCGCTTAGGTCCAACATTTATTCATTCCCACTACAGTTTGTCCGTTTTCATCCGTTTAACTAACTCACGCCTGCGCGCTTTCTGCGACACGATGCAACTCCCTGAGGTTTAAAGCCTTCCACGAACTAACCTCGGAATAAAAGGGGTGACTAAAAAGCACACAATCCGCGAGGAAAGTTCGAGGAAATTTCCAGTCGGTAGGGAGTGTACGAGCCTATTCCTGAAGCAAGAGCCGGTGGATAAGGTCACACGTTTCCACGCACTCACGTACGTACCGCAAATCACTGCCCTATAATTTTCACCACTTGAGATGAGTTTTCGAGGCGTTTTTCTCTAGAAAGAACGGGGGCACAGACAACGAAAGCGAAGACTTCGGAGACCTCTCGTCGAAATTGTTCACATGAGACGGACATATCGTTCGGCGCTGTTCGTACCCTCTCCCCGGTTGTCGAGAACATCAGACCGGAAATTCACTCATGAGGGGCTTGTTATACCTATACCTTGCGTGTTCTACGGTAAGCAGCTGAGCGAATCCCACTCCCTTGGTCTCTTGTCTACAATGGTTTGCACGGCGAAGAAGCACAGCAGTGAAACGTACCTGGTGAACCAAAAAATGAAGCATGCTCCCGAAGGACCCGCACACCTATAAACTGAAAAAAAAAGCAAAAAAGTGGAAACCTCATGCACGTCGAGGTGAAAACGTTCCGATTCTTACCCCTCCGGTATTTTGTATCGCCCTGTACGAAAAGAGGGATGACACCGTTTTGATGTTAGCATCAAAATGCGTGATACATTTACGGATACTTATCGCTCCATCCGGAAAAGTAAGAACGACGTTTTTGGTTTATATATATATTCATGTTTAAACAGTTGTGACATTCTCGGACGGACTAGACCTAAAAAAATCGATGGAGAAAGCACCCGCGTTGCCTGCTACATTAACCACAGCCGCTTTCGATATCGATATAAACCCCTGGAAGACGAGAAAAAAAAACACGAGAAGTGGCGTGAGCACCAATCAAGCAAGCCTGAGGTTTTGCTCCTTTTTTCATAGCCGCGGATTTATCTATGAATAGTGCGTCCTTCGTAAGGTGGACCGTAAGATCAAGGCTTGGGTTGTCCGCTAGGCGACAAAAAATAAAATAAAATGAAAAACATGGTTTTTGCTCCTCAATCGGCCAATTTTTCAAATATTTTTTGGCGGCACACCAGCGCAAAATTTGAAAAAACAGAAGGCCTAAATCGATCAAATTCCAACCATTAATAGCTGGTATCTTGTGCCAAAACGAAACGTTTTCTCTCGTCTCCGGTAAAAAAAGGAATGCATCGATTTTGGTCTGGAGAGCATGCCAAGGTGACCTCGACCTTTTGATTTCTTTCGTCACGACGGTATCGTTGCATGTTCTCCTGTACGACCACCTGGAAGGTAGGTCTTCAAGATAACGAAAAAACGTGCCGAAAGCACAAACGCCAATGCCAAAGCAAAGCGCCGAAAATAAAAGGCCAGAAGAGGAAAGGGCCCAAAAGGAAGGCCTTGGGCGAAGACCAAAACCAGAATGCCAAAACGAAACACAAAGAAATAAGCCCAAAGAGGAGGCAAAAAAAGGCCCAATACAGAAAGGCAAAACATATTGCCGAAACAAAATGTCAAAATAATACAAGCCGCCTCCCGCCCCACGAAGATAGCAAAAACGCAAGCTAGGCGCCGAGCCCCAGCGCGCACACGGGGAGTGCGGCGCGCGCGGGGGGGTGAGCAACAATTTATGTACACCGTACTAGTTGCGCATCGCTCTGGCAAGCGCGCTAGTCTTAAACCTCAACGCGGTCTTCGGCGTTATCCGCCCCCCTCCGTGTTCGTCATCCGCAACCCAGCTCATCATCACGTCTCCCCCAGACGTCTCCCTCCTCCCCCACGACCTGATCATCCTCCCATCCTCTTCGATGCCACTCCTGCAATTCCCTCGCCCCCGTCCTCCGCCAGCACCACCACCGCCGCCACACGCGGGGTCACCGTAAGCGCCGACCGCAGAGGTCTCATCATCCTTTTCCTCCTCGCGACCGCTAAGCGACGATGATGGAACCGATGTCGGCGATCCGAACCTCTGCCCTCCCCCCTCCTCGTCACCCCCTAGCGGAGCCAGCGGGGATAGCGGAGTCAGGGGAGCTAGCGGAGCAAGCGGAGAAGCGTTAATCGGGGACACGATTCGGGCACGAACACCGACCGCGTTGGCGTCAGCCGTGGGCACCACCGACACGCTCCCGCTCGGGCCCATCTCGGGGTCCGCCTCGACCGGGGGGGCAGACGCGCAGCGGGCAGGGCTGAACATCGGAGACTGGAAAGAGGGTGCGGCGATGAGGTTGTTGCTGCTGCTCTCGTCGCGTCGGTGGGCTCCTTTTGAAGTGGAGGTGTTCTCATCCGCGAAGTTGGGGGAGATGGAGCGGTCGTGGGCCGTCTGCGCGGAGTTCCCGGCGGCGGCGGCGGCGGCAGCGGCAGCGGCATACCCTCCGTAGACTTCTTGCTCCCAGAGGTCTTGGCGACGGCGACGGGCGCGTTGTGCCGCTCGAGCTGCTTTCGCGGCCTCCTTTTTCAACCGCTCGCACTCGAGGAGCGTCTGCGCTCGGGGCGACATTGCGTTATACACAGAACGAGGGGTAAGGTTTGAGGCGTCGCACTAATACAACATGAGATATTTATTTTTTTATCAGAGAAGTTTGTAGAGGAGCGCTGGAGGCATGTGTTATACGGCGCGAGGGCGTGGGTTTGGGACATTGCACCAACCAACAAACAGAGAAAGGCCGTCAGCGGAGCTGGAGAGGAGGCGCTGGGGTCACATATTGTCCTGCGACCACGGACTACATTGTATTGTGGCGATGAGTTAATGTGATAACAACAACATTATATTACATGGCGGGGGACGTTTGGAACATACGTATGATGGCCCTACAATTTCCACAGAGGTTAGACATCCCTGACCGCTCGCACTCGAGGAGCGTTCCCATAGCGCGTGCGGGAGAAGCTAAGGTTTGGGAACGTAGGCAGCACGACAGTAGCCCAGAGGGGTTGTAAATAGACGCTGGTGACATTGATGTTTAGCACGTGGGAGGTTTGAGACGTGACGCAAAGATAATGTCAGAGGAGTTTTCAAGAGGGACCCTGGCGTCGCAAGTAGCACGTGGGAAGGCTCGAGACGTATCATAACAACGAAGTAACTCCAGGGAGAGGCGTAGAGGCTCGTATGACGTACCTGTATGAAATACGTCGGAAGGTTTGTGACCTGTGCATATCACTAAAACATACCAGGTATGATAGGAGTTGTAGAGAGGCAAATGTTTTGGACGTATCATAGTCTATGCCAATTCAGAGATTATATCTAGAGAGGCAATGGGAGGTGAAACGGGCGACAGTATAGTTCCACTGAACCGCTCTGAAATTCACATGAGGGTTGGCATCAGTAGATTCTACTGTCACCCGTCTGAAGTTCACAAGAAGGTTAACATCAGTAAATTCTACCGTCACCCCTCTGAAAAACCGCAATAATATTTCATCAGCAGGTTTCTACTGCACTCCCCTGAAGCCCCCGAGAGGGTCAACATCAATAGCTTCTACGCATGCTGGTGAGATTCACAGCACCCATACATGCGCATGATACTTGGTAGCACAGGCACACAGTACGACACATTATGATACTATTAATATATATATATATATATATATATATATATATATATGGTACTACGAGAGTAGGCGGCCTGGTGACCCACCTTGTTGTGCAGCGCGACCGAGTTGACTAGCAGGACAATCGCAATCATCGCCAGCAGAATGCCCACGTAGTAGCACCACAGCGACCACCTGGTTTCCATGCATAGCCCGAGGGGTACGCGGCAGAAGCTGTCGTCTAACGCCGTGGTGTCCGCGGCTCCCATCACGCACACGTCCGGCGCACAGCAACACCTGCGGTGAGACCGCATCGGCCACGTGGGAAAATGAACAAAAAAAAAGGAAACATCCGTAAAAGGTTACGGCACGCGTGAATTTAGTTGACGAGGCAATCATGATAAAACACGTGTTTTTGTTTGTGTTGGTCACTACCGTGATCGCCTTCACTTACCAACTCAACTCGTGGGCAATGTACGAAACATTTCTCGAGTGTTTTGAGTCATTCCTCGCCTTCTACGTTCCGCCTCAACTCGTCACAGGTCTTGCCCTCAGAACAAGGTCCTCCCAATACGGTGCGGTAGGCTACTACGGTGCGGTAGGCCGTTACAGAGCGCGGGAGGGGATGTACTTGTGGGGCCCCTTGTGTCCCGACTGATAGGGTTATCACGTGAGGAGATAGACTACTACATAGGTTGAGTAACCGGGCTGTCACATGGAGCCACAGCAGGGTTGGTACATATGCACATGTGAAACCGTCAGTCCCGTCGGTTGCATGCCAAAACCAGTGCGAACCCCCTCCCACGTCTCAGAGAACATACGGCTGACAGCAAGCCAATTCGAAAGATAAAACAACGCCACCACCTTGCTTCTAGGTCTCACACGGAACGCTAAGGAGGATGTGCTGGGTGGTGGCCACGCAAGGAAGATGTGCTGGGTGTCGATGGGCATATACTAGTAAGGTATGCGATTGGTGTGAAGAACACAGACACGATTTGTGGTGAACTCCACCATTTTCACAATGCTGTACGCGACAAAAGGAGAAACATTGGTCGCAGTGAAAGCGAATGCGGTCCTCGCAACCATTGAACCAAGCGACGCCAGAGGTGACGAGTGGGCTGAAATTGGTTGGCCGACGGACTGCTGTGAGTAGTGAGTACTACTCCAAGTGCATTGATTACGGCTAAAAACTGTCACAAAATAATGCTGACGTTAGTCGGCCGACGGGCTTTGGGAAGGGGATTCTGAACGCTCACGAAATTTCTAAAACTACTGTAAGCATTGGTAGTTACACGGTATGCGAGGGAACATGCTATTTATTATACACAACTCTGGGTGAAAATATAAGGGTAGTTTGTACGTTAGTATCAAGACGAACCTATCCTTATAGTGCCACCCAGAGTGGTCGTGATATAGCAAACAACACCAAATACAGGTCATGTTTTTTTGTATGATTCTTGGGTTTATCCTGCTTGTACCAGGTATGCTAGTGTATACACATACAACTATCAAGTGGCGTTTTAGGGGTACGTACGTACCAGGTACGCGTTATATTTTTGCAGTATCACTCGCATCCGGGGACGAAAATTGATTTGATATCACACGCTGTTGCACACCGGCGCACCTTGTCCTCCTCCCATACCATACTGCTATTAGTGCCGCTACACCAGTAGTTAGTGGATGACTTCGTACGCGTACTCGAAAACAACAGCGAATGTGGGCTCCGTAGCTGCTGTGCTGTCGATGTTCTATCGTCGTACATACATCCAGCAATCGAACAGGACACCCACGAGCACTACTGTAAAGACGAGTAGTCATAAACAGGGGTTATGCTATTAATACTTGTAGCCCAGGCTGGATTTCTTGCTTGAGGAAGAGGGCGTTCTACTCTATCCGGTACACTATCATACAAAGGAACTTCAGTACTGCTGTGCAACGGCTCCTCATCTTCCTGTTTCCCAACCTGCCTTTCCTACAAGTCCGTACTCTTTACTTCTTGCTGCAGCCCTGCTGTAGCGTCCTTGTACTACTGCTGAAAGGTAGCCCAACACCGGTGCTTCTCACATGGTAGCCACCGCCGGAAGCATCGCGAAGCTGCCAACCAAGAACGTCCCCAGGATAGCGCAGGATCCCCAGATGAGCAGCATGATGCTCAGAGTGCTCCTTTGAAACCACAGCGAGAAAACACTCATAGTCCCGACCATGAGGTCAAGAGCCAACATGAGGAACCACGCGACTGCTTTCGGGCTGTCCCCGGCCTTGCTGGCCGAAGGCTTCTCCAGCAGCCACGGGAAGCACAGGCCTGTCGCGACGGTGAGCCATATCACCGAGGAGACTACGCCGCCATTTCCGTTCGAGGCTACTCTTGAGGACGAGAAATCGGTGCTCGAGGTCAGGCTACTTGAAGTCGACCGACCAGCCATAGGGCTCGACCAGCATGAAGGCACACCCGTCTGAAGACAAGTCCCCAATGCACTGACAACTCGACTGCTTGCTATGGTGCAAAGCTGCTGCTGGATGGCTGCTGCGGTGGTGGGCTTGCTGCGTGCCTATGCGCGATGCTCGCTGTGTGCAGCATTGGAGATAGATGTGGCCGCCGAAGAGTCGAACTCGAACAGCAGATCTTTTTTGTCCGTTTCGCGTTTTTTTTTCAAGGATCCATCCGAACCGTGACGTAAAAATTGTATCCCACCGCATATTGAACCCCGCTATCGAAAGGCCACGCAGGAATTATACCTCCCGTTTGGGTCTTTGAACCACTCCCGCCGACTCCTGACACTACCTCCCTCGTGGCCGTACCATGCCAGTCTCACGTGACTACCCGTTCATACGATTACAACGAACGGGTGTAGGGGCTCTGCTGGTGGCGTCGTGGCTGCTGCGGGCAGCGCAGTGTCTTGTGGTCCCCACAGGGTCGCGCTTTGTCGTCGTTGGCAGACCAAGGATCGTCGCCAGCCGCTCAAGCCTCGAACTGTCTCACAAGGGTGTCCGCCATGGAGGTGAGGAAGAGCCTGGAAACCTGTCAGCCTGGGAACCCATTGCGAGTACTTCCTCCTGTGTGAGGCTGTGTCCTCACTCGGTCTCTCGGCGTGCCCCCTATTGGAGCTGCTGGCCCTGATGATGCTGCTGCTGCTCCTGCTGCTGCTGTGTCGGCTATAATGCAACGTTTTGGTACTGGTTTCTTGTACGAACAGACGATTGAAACCTCGAAACATGACAAACTGCTCCTTCACGCCTTCACGTGCGTGAGCCATGAACCCCACCGCCGTATACTACGATTACAATGACACCTGGTATTGATAGATGAGAGGGCTTGAGCAGGCCTCTAGCTGGACGGCGTCCTCTTAGGCTGGAGCCGTAGTTTTGCCAGTAGTGCATAACTAATAATCTTGGCTCCAGGGTTTTCCGGCGGTACAGCAGTACAATAGTCTGCCCATCCATCGGGTACAGCAGCAGTACCCACCACAGGAAGTAATAAAGTACTTGTCAGGTGCTGCTGCTTAAAATGCCCTTTTAGAACCGCAGTCCCATTTTGGGGGCAGACTACTTACATTTCAAGCACTTTGTCCCCAAAACGGGACTGCGGTCCTAAAAGGGGCAAGGGCCTTGTCCGCTTGCGTTGCGTCAACGCTGCAGCGGTTTTGCAGCGGCCGTGCTCTCTCGACCTGATGTTTCATGTCACAGCAGCAGCGCCCGTCCGACAATGCCCAATGACAAATCACGTGATAGAGGATACATCAGCCTCGGCGACATCCACAGCTGTACATTGATCGAGCGTTGTACCCGGGAGGTTCATTTCAAAGGTTCTTCCAGAGTTTACAAACAAGCGAGGTTCCCTCTGATTTTCCCTCTTGACCTAATACCAAGTACCTGGTATATAGTGTCTAGTGATGATCTTCAACACAGCATTAGGTTCAGCTGTCAGGGCTTGTAGCAGTCTCCCCCGACAAGCCAAGCCACGACTGCGAACTGACTGCAAGTGCATACTTTGCGCACCTCGGATAGACCAGGCAGATCAGGGAGATCAGATATATCAGACAGATCAGACAGATCAGATAGATAATGTAGATCAGACATATCAGATAGATCAGCAGACCAGATAGATCATACAGATCAGACATACCAGATAGATGATATCTATCAGACGGACCAGATATATCAGACAGATCAGACATATCAGAGTGATCATATAGAAACTAACCTGCCGTATCGAAGTGGTGTGCACGATCTGTGTAATAACAGGTCCAATCCAGGAAACATGTGATACAGTAGATCATGCAGATTGTACGGCTCCCACCTGGCAACAACATGAACTAGATCATACAGATCATACAGATGAGGAATATATCTATCTATTTGCCCTCGGATATGGAGATGATCATGTTGAAATTATATGTATGACTTGTCCGACGTGGTGTGCACGGCGCTGCCCCGGTATATACCGCAGTATCAACTGATATTGCTTTAGCTGTAGTCATACTAGGCCATACTATTGATAGGTAATACTAGGTATGAGTTTCTTTACCACCTAACTTCAACCTGATATCTCTCTATTGCTCCTATGAAGAATCAGCACGGATACGTCCTGTCGTTAGCGCTGGGTACATATCCGGTACATACATATACATTACAAGTTAAGAGTTTCATGTCAAGGTGACACGAGCACGCACACGAACACACACTTCCTTTCCCACCACCCCCATCTCTCATGCCCGGCTCTTGCCCGCTGGAAATCACACATGAAATGTATACCACCAGTCGTACTTCGTATTTCTATAAACTTATTACGAAAACGTCAGCTGTGAAATCAACCGATTGAATGGTTAAAACGTATGGCAGTCCGTTCTACTTTGACGCGTCCAGGTCTTTTTTGACCTTAACACCGTAGTTTTAGTGTAGGGGCCCGTCAAGGGTGTCAAACCTCGGTTTCCTGCGTATACACATGTAGCCATCGAAGTAGCACACTACTGTCAGCTTTGCTAAGATGAGTTTCGAGTGAAGTATTCGATCTCACCGCTCCGTTGCGTTTGTGTGTGTGTGTCTTTCTCTAGTTACACGTGTATGCTTCACACGCGTACGTATCATGTTTGCTTGACACGCCTCCCGTCTCTCCAATTCCCCGCACCCCGCATCCCCGAAAAATGTGCGAAAATAGCTTCCAGAGTGGAAACCCTGACGATGGCAATGCCAGGCGCGGGCGGTCGACGAGGAGGAGGCGGCGGGAGGGGCGGCGGGAGGGGGAGGGGACGCGGTCGAGGCGTCCCCCCGCCAGATGCGTTCGCGCTCACCGGGGACGAACGCCTCCAAAAGTTCTTGAGCCACGCGGGGTTGGACTCGAGGCGGCAGTGCGAGCAGATGATACTGGACGGACGCGTTCGTGTTAACGGGAAGATGGCGAAGGAGCTCGGGATCAAGGTGGGAGGATGGTAGGGTGGGTGGAAACCCTCTCGCTTTTTCTTCAATTTCTAAAGTGACACCTCTGCTGTCGGTGCGTGAGATCTAGCATTTCGTGGAGTGGCCCCATCTTGGCAAGCTGCGCGTGTATCGATTGTGCGACGGTACGCCCTATGAATACGTAAGGGTTGGGTGCGGCATCATGGAGGATTTAGGCCGGCATGCTACTGTTGTAGTATTGTTGTTTCGGGGCCTACTCTGAAAGCTTGGCTTCAGCAAAATGGTCGAGAGGATAGGGGCGTTGGGGTTTACAGCGGGAAGACGAGGAAGGGTGCCGGCGTGTTTATTTTAGTGTTTTTTTTTTTTTTTTGGGGGGGGGGGGGGGGGGGCTACTCCAAACCCAGCTTCGTCGAAATAGGTGATGGTGCACAAAAAAATCCTCAGTACAGCTTCATCCCTAGAAGTCTGTTTGGGAGGCGTTGGTGACGAGGGGCTAGAGCTCCGGAGGATATATATATATATATATATACCTGGTAATATATATATATATATTATATATTTCAAGCACAGAGTGTGAAGTCTCATATGCCGCATGGTGTTATATGTCTACCAGGTTATCGAAGCAGTCGTAGACAAACTTTGACCTGCGATTACGCCGCTTTATGGGCGGCGCGATCGGGTTTGCAAAATATTTTTTTTGCGATGACGGTAACGAGGGGGGTGTACTCGATAGGAGAGATGTACTCGATATCATGCATGGCCGGAGTCGTATGCATAGAGGGGGGGGGGGGTGCACTTGCTGCTGCTGTAGCTATCATACATACTTTATTAATAGTATACAGTAGCAGCGCCAGCACATATAATACCTCTTTGGGCCTGACCCCGGTCTTGGGGACAATTTCTTAAAAATCAGACAGCTTGTTCACAGCGCGGTTCTAACAGAAAAAATGGGATTTTTGCATTTTTTTCTAAAGTTCTATTACGGGGGACAATAGTAAATAGGACCTACGGTGCACCCAAAAACCTCAATATTTCCCTATTTTTTCTAACAATATTTGGTCCTGTTTACTATGGTCCCCCGTTCTAGGACAATTCATATAAAACCTTTTGTTTCGATGCCGGAGGGTAGGTACACCGTGCTCCGGTATATATACATTTCGCGGTTTGCGCTTGCGCTGCTTCAAATAAACCGTTTCAATGGCGGAAATACAAGGATCGTTTTAGCCATAATGTGAATACGAAACGGTCCTTACATTTCCGTCCAGAGTGGTAGTTGTTCGTGGGGTTAGGGTGTTGCACACAAAGCACGCTTCTTGTATGAAAATACGGGGTTGCTGCGCCCCCCTCCCCTCCCCTCCCCTCCCCTCTCTTCCCCGGGTACCCCGGTTAAACTTGTTTACTTTCTCAGGCTGTATATGATTTCGCGGGTTAGCATCTGGTGCTTGCTATTACGGGGGGCCATAGTTAACAGCACCAAATATGTTAGTAAAGATTGTTAAAACATCTAGGTTTTTATGTATACCATAGGTCCTGTTAACTATGGCCCCCCGTAATAGACAGGTGCCCCCCCCCCCCCCCCCCCCTCCCCGTGTCCCTCTTTCCGAGTAAACACCGTGTGCTTGAGGGATAAATCAGTCGGCAGAGCCCCCTCGGTGTTGGGCCCGCAACTGCTGTTGGAGGCGTTTCTATTAGGAGTAGGCACGGTCCTCCGTCTCGAAAGGGATGGGTGGCCAATGGTCAGATGCCTAAGGCAATCAACAAATGAGCCCCCCCCCCCCCTCCCTTCTCCTCATGGCGCTTAGCGCTTGGTGCAAGCGATGCCTGCCTGGTCGGTGAAAACCCGATGTGCTCCGTCCCGGCATTTTAGGGATGCGAGGGTTTATGGTCACACGCCTACGGCCATGCCTGATGAGATCGATTTCGCCCCTCCCCCCCCGGGATGCTTGGTCAATGATCAAATGATTAAGCCAAGCAACAAATGAGTACCCCCCCCCCCCCCCCGTCCCTCTCCCGCCTCCCCTGCTTGCGACTTGCAACACCTTCCCCTGGCAGGTGGACCCCAGAAGAGATCAGGTACACGTTGATGGAAACCGGGTGTTCATGCGGCCCAGCTCGGAAATAAAGTGGGTAGCGCTGAACAAGCCGAAGGGGGTAATCTGTACGGTGTCGGACGAGCTGGGAAGACCGACCGCGGTCAGCGCTGTGCCGAGGGGGAAGGAAATGAGGCTGGTGCCGGTGGGCAGGCTGGACCGAGATAGCTGCGGGCTTCTGCTCATGACAAACGAGAATGCTTGGGTGCGTTTTTGTTGTTGTTGTTGTTGTTGTTGTTGTTGTTATTTATTCTTACGTTTTATTTTGGCATTTTTTTCTGGAGAAACGAAAGATGATTCTTGGGGTTTGTCTAAAAGAACAAAATAAGGGGGAAAAAAATACACTCCACATTGAACAAATCATCGATGATTCCCCTCCCCCCGCGCGTGGTCCAAGCAATGTCTGCCTGGTCTGTGAAAACCCGACGTACTTTGTCCGGGCATTGTAGGGATGCGAGGGTCTATGGTTATACAACTACGGCCATGCATGATAATGAGTACACCCCCTCCCCCCCCCCCCCTCCCCTCCCCGTGTCATATTGGGTGATGACGCAATGAGCGCCAAAATGGTTGACGTTTATCTGTTGGGAGTGTGGGAAGGGTGCTCCGTCTCAAAAGGTACGCGTGGCCAAATTGTCGAATGACTAAGGCTAGCAACCAACGAGTCCCCCCCCCCCCCCCCCCCTCCACTCCCGTCTTTCGACTACGTACGGCCATACATGAGACATGAGTACACCCCCCCCCCCCACCCCCCCCCCCCCCCAACTCCTCTCCGCCTCCGCCCCCGCCTCTAGATCAACCCGCTGACTCACCCTTCGTACGGCCACGAGAAGACCTACCGCGTCTCCATTACTTCTGGGTACCCCAACCCGGAGGAGTGGAACACGCTGACGCAGGGCATGCTCTTGGACGGAGACCCGAATCCGTGAGTTTCGGTCTGCTATTATCGGTTGCCTTTTTTTAGTTTGTTCGGCCTGCTACTATTGGCTGGCTGGCTGGCTGGCTGGCTGGCTGGCTGGCTGACTGGCTGTTTTTTTCTTTTTCTTTTTTTTTCGGTCTGCAAGTAATGGTTGCCTGTTGTTGTTGTTGTTGTTTTTTTTTTTTTTTTTCGCTGATGTGCACAGACGCCATGAACATGTTCCTGGTATCCTTCGGTTGCAGGCGAGTACCGAGTCCTACAACTCGATATTTACTGCGAACCCGCGCCGTGGTCGAAAGGCCTACAGCAACGGCCTCTCCTTCGAGACGGGTGCGCCCTCTTGTGGACATTTCTACTGTCTCTCTTGTGCGGTTCGCCATGGGAAAAACGGACGAGCCCCGGACGTGAAAATAAATAAATAACACAACGCAAATCTAGGGCAGGGGCGGCGGCTTTTTTGTCCGTCTGTGTCCTTCCGTTGTTGGGGAAAAAAAATCCTTGGAGAATTTGAGTCAGATTTAGGTACATGTATTCCTTGCAGTACTCGAAGGGTTGAGCTTGTCGCGTAACCCCCCCCGTTCTCTGGAATCGATTCGACGCTTGCGCTTTCAAAATACGCGAAAAAAAAAGAGTCCGCCTCACAGTGCGGCTCTTGGTAGAGTGCAAGCTCGCCCTTCTTAATTTTTTGGCTCGCCGAGCGCCTTCCTCACGGCGCGC
The DNA here is from genome assembly GCA_031213475.1 of Nereocystis luetkeana. Classification (NCBI taxonomy): domain Eukaryota; class Phaeophyceae; order Laminariales; family Laminariaceae; genus Nereocystis; species Nereocystis luetkeana. The sequence continues at coordinate 14,857,459 of JARUPZ010000003.1, forward strand.
TTCGCAAAGCTTGGTGCAAAAGTAACGCCTGCCTGGTCGGTGAACCCCCCCCCCCCCCCCCCCCCCCCGCCGACGTGCTTCGTCCCGGCATTGTATATAGGGATGCGAGGGTCCATGGTACTACATACGACTACGGCCGTGCATGACATGAGTGCAACCCCCCCCGCACCGGTGCTCCGTCTCGCAAGGGATGCGTGGTCAATGGTCATATGACTAAGTCAAGTAACAAATGAGTACGCCCCCTCCCCCCCCCCCCCCCCCCCCCACCCGACCCCCCCCCCCCCCTCCCCGCTCCAACATGCCTCCATTCTCAGTACGAGACCCTGCATTGTGGAGGTGGTGGACTTTGACAGGCGGTCGTTGGTGACAACCGTGGACATCATCATTCGGGAGGGCAAGAACAGGCAGATCCGCCGCATGTTCCAGGGGGTCGGTCACGACGTCCGGTCCATCACGCGCATATCTCACGGACCGATCAGGTTGAAGGACTTGCGGCCGGGAGAGTGGCGATCTCTCGAGCAGGTCAGAGGCCCTGAGAGGTTGTACGTGTCCTTGTGCAACCAGTTCGCGCACTGGATGAGGCGCACGATGTGAAGTAGTTTCGGGTTCTTGATGTTGTAGAATCTGTGTAGCACGAGAGTCCGCATTCTGGAGATGGTGTAAGCCAGCTAAATGTATACCAGGTATACGTGTATATGTTGTAGGGACAGGCAGGTGAGCAGACGAATGATTGCCTAAGCAGTAGCAGTGCTACTACTGTCTGCTGCAACAATGTCAACAGCAGCTCGTCACAAACCGGACGTAACCGGATGCAAGATTGTACGGCTCCCACCGGGCAACATGAGCTAGATCATACAGATCGTACAGATCACGCAGATCAGGAAAAGTTGCCTGCTTACATCTTCCTATATGTAAGTATCTCTGAATTGTATTGTTAACATTGTTAGTATCAATTCGTACAGTAGTGGCACACTAGCTGTTCTTATGTACCTGGTATTCATTTTATTGTGGACCTCGTACATATGTCTATGTATTCATATTAGCACCAGACACCAGACACCAGGCACAACATGTATAATCGTGGCCGCGGTACGCACGTGTCTAGGGGGGAAGCGGGCCGGAACACGTTTGAGTTCGCTGACTTGTGCTGGACAAACACCCGCAGCTGACGTCCACTGTTTCTTACCCCGCTCCTCCCCCCCCCCCCGCCCCCCCCCACACCTTCACACTCCATTTTAATATGCACACAACGCCATCGACGACGCAGTGGGAGGTCGACAAGCTCAAGAACTTGACCACCAAGACCCTCAAGAGCCCCCAGAAGCTCGCGCCCTCGCCGAACCGAGGAGACAGCCGGAACCGGGCAGGACCCGGACCCAAGGCTCGCACGTCCTCGCGTGCATCCCAACAGTACCGCCCGGAAACCCACCCCCGAGACGCCCTAGACGATGAAGAAGACGAGTGGAACAAGACCGGTGCCTGGGACAGAAGCGGAGTCAGGAAGGCTGTGGCTCCTGGTCGGCGCTCGGGGAGGAATTCCTCTCGCAGGCAGTCCGAATCCCCCGCCGCGCCTGTTCGCGAGGAGGACTACGAGTGGCAGACGGCCTCGTGGGCCAGGCAAGATGATCGACAGCCCCAGGGGGGTGGGAAGGCGCGCGGGGTGAAGGGGAAGGGGGAGCGCAGGGCGAGGATGACCGAGGGAGACCTGATCTTGGAGAGGGTTTCGAAGGGAGAGAAGCTCAAGGCACCCGCCTGGGAGGGGGGTGGGAAGGTGGAGCGGGAGAGGAGGTCCATGGGGAAGGGGAGTTGGGGCCGCAGAGGGAGGCGATGACTTTTATTTTGCGTTTGTTCGTTTGTTTTTCTTTGTTTGTTTGTTTGTTTGTTGGCGTTGTCTCAAAGTTAATGTGCCGGTTGACGGTCTGCTATTAATAGTGTTTTCTTCCCCCACTCCCCCCCCCCCCATGGCCTTTTTTAGCCTTGATATACTATTTTTATTAGTGTGGGTGGTTCTGTGACGGCTGTTCCGTCATGTCTTTTCTTGACGGCTTCCTTGACGGCTTCTTTGACGGCTTCCTTGACGTTCGGTTGACGGTCTACTAATGCTTTTGCCCCCCCAAGGCCCTCTATAGGCTTAATATACTAGTTCTAGTGTAGGCTTTTCCTTGACGGCGGTCTCGTCAAAGCAGGCCGTCCCTTTCACAGCTGTACGTCAAGGATGTTCGTCAGTTATCCCTTGACGGCTATCGGTCATGGGTTTTCGTCGAAGGGCAAAGCATGCCGTTAACCGATATATTCAGCAGGTGGCTGTTGAGTAATGCCTCTTTTTCGGTTGGTGATACGTCTGTTTTGTATCGAAACGGTACTGGAGAATCTGGTCAAATGTCGAATGGCGGAGAACAAGCTGCCACGGCTCCCTCTAGGGGAGGGGGTGGGAAGTTGAAGGCTGATAGGGAGAAGAGGTCGATGGGGAAGGAGGAAAAGGCAGAACTTGAAGCCATGAGAGGCGATTCCTTTTTTTTTGTGGTGGTATGATGAGAGACCGCGGTTTGACCACTTGCCTGATCGCTTCCTACACCAAAACCAGTAGAGCAAGGCCAGAAGAGGCCTTGACGCGCCCAAAATGACCGGTCGCTTGATCGCCACCACACTGAAACTAGTACGTTAAGGTCTGGATAGGCCTTGACGCATTGAGAAAGGCAGGTCTCTTGACCGCCCCCTACACCACGACAGCAAGTATGTTGAGGTCAAAAGAGGCCTTGACGTGTCTGGAAAGACCGGCCTCTTGACCGCCCCTACACTGCAACCAGTGTGATATAATGAAGGCCAAAAGAGACCCTGACGCGCCAAGGAAGACCGGCCTCTTGACCGCCCTTACACTAAAACCAGCACAATAAGGCCAAAGAGGCCTTGACGCGTCTAAGAGAGACCGGTTCCTTGACCGCCCGACACTAACGCCAGAGACCGGTTCCTTGACCGCCCGACACTAACGCCAGGACAAGAAGGCCGATCGTGTCCTTGACGCATCCAAAGATACCGATCCCTTGACCGCCCCTCACTAAAACCAGTACGGTATAATAAGACAGAACGAGACGTTGAAGCATCTGAAAAGGGCGGGCTCCCATGTAAGGCATCGTTGTTGGCGTTAGTTGCGGGCTTTTTCGGGCAGAGCGTGCTGCCTGAAACAGTCCGCACCTTGGACAGATCTTACAGACCATGGTCTATAGATCTATGTGCAGTAGATTATCCAGTTCATCACCTGCCGTTGTGAGAGGTTGTGAAGGATCTATCTGTGCAAAATATAGATCCAACCCAGGCAACATGCGCTAGATAGATAATGCAGGAGATGATGCAGGACATACAGCTCTCACCCGGTAACATGGGGCTAGATCATACAGATCATACTCAGGAAGAGCATGCCCTAGATCATGTAGGGCATACAGCTCGCACCCGGTAACATGAGGTAGATCTTACAGATCAGGAATAGATCTATATCTATCTGCCCTGAAATATGTAGATGCCATCTGAATCTCAGTCGGAGGTGTGAAACAGTTGAAGCAACTTCCCCCGTCACGATTACCGTATTGTGCCATTTCTACTCCAGCTAGTAGGTACGTCGCAGCGCACGCCCCACCAGGCTTCGCTCCGGCTGCGATCGTTTTCTCGGCCACAAAAGCAATTCAGATAAGGGTTCGCCGTGAAAAACCCACCGCATCAGAAAACGTCAAGTCCGAATTTTTTTAATTATTTTATTCCTCCAGTCAATCAAGTTCTACTGCTGGTACCCACCGCCACACGCGTCGGCCGCCACTCGTAGAACACCCAACCAAGTCATTAAAGATCCACGTGCACTTCACGGCAGGCTACGACCGCATAGGCTCTGGTGCCTCCTATACTACTTACTGTGGACAGCTTTGCATGCACAGCGTTTAGCCTCGTACGGACTGAAGCTTTAGTTTGGTCACGAACCCCTGACGAATTCTAGGCAGTATGCCCCCCAGAGCGGGAGACACTGCAGTGCTGAAAGAGTCAAACACCCCAAGATAACACCGCCCGGGGGGACGCCTTTCCGAGCCTAGTTGCTCCCCAAAGTCAGTATAGGCGGGACACACACACACCCAACGGAAAAGGCGGCTTATCCGGAAATAATGGCGGCTTAGGTTCATTCTTTTCGGAGAGCGTTTTTTCCAAAATTTCCAAAGTTTGGAAATAATTGGAGATATGTATCAATATACGGAGGCGTTCTGTCACTATTCGTGAAATTCTCCAGAAGAGAACCAAAAATATCAAGTTCGTTAACATTCCAATATTTGGAAAAAAAAACAGGAAAATATGGAAGATTGAAAAATTGCGCGAAAAAAATGTCGAATATTTGGGAAAAAAGCTCTCCGATAAGAATGGCCCTTATTCGCGAAGATGCTCGGCGAGACACTGTAGTAGACTCGTCGCGCGGCGTTTGTTAACACCCTTTCCCCGTCGTCCATAAAAGATCACCATCGAAATTCGTCCGTGGGGGTGTGGTAGCGTGTCATGCGGGTTCTCCGGCACGCTAAACAATACTCCACGTACTAATCAGGCACGGACGTGCAGCTCCTTTTACTCCCCAATAACACCGTACCAGGTACGCTCGGTTAATTTGCCTTCCGATATTGTGCGCGTGGGCAGTGTTCGCTCAGAAAGAAGAACAAGAAACTGACGCACTCATGCATCCAGGTATGTACGCGAGGCATGCAAACTACGTACGAACTCCTTTTTTGTTTTTTCTTCGCAGACTCTTCATGCACCCTGCAGCCTCCTCCCGTTAGAGCTGCCACCGCCGTATATTGCTGAATTTTAAGCACGCCTGGTGAAGCGACTACGCGCCAGTACCCAAGCCTTGATCGAGATCGACGGTGTCTCGGGTATCGACTCACTGCATCTACTGCGCCCTACTCGTTGTCCAGCCCCCCCTCCCTATATCCTCATAAAGAGACGCACATTCTTCCACACCTCGAACATATCCTGTACAGATAGATCATGATCTATCTATCTGAAGATAATCTGCAGTTCCTCGCCTACCTGCCGTTGTGAGAGATTGCCCAGAGGATCTTTACTGCGCACGGTACATATCCAACCCAGGGAACATGTGCTGCAGTAGATCATGCAGGCCATATAACACGGCTCCTACCCGGCAGCTAGATCATACAGATCATACAGATCAGGAATAGATATATCTGTCTGCCCTGAAAGAACTAGATCATCAAGTTGGAATGATGATATTTCCGAAGGTGTGTATGCGTATTCTTCCGCACTCAAGAGCCACTCCTATTTTCGCGCAAAAATGAACCGAAACACTTGCCTGCGCGTATTTTACGCTGCCCGCGGGCAAATCACCTCCCATCCTACTCTTTATACACTATTTTTTTCATTTTGCAAAACACTCGCGCATGAGTCAAGTACCTGAGCTCCTGCTGCTGTGTCGTTGCTGGACCCTACCCAGCACCCCCACCCACCCGTACAGCCATATTCCACGCCAACCCAATACACGTACGAGCACCTGCTATATATTCATACCCGTGCACGACAGCCCCCAGACAGAAGTAACCTATATCACGCGGTACCTACCGCATCGCAAGTACAGCGTGAAGGACCTCTCCCCTCCGAAAACACTTCCTGTCTAGTGGGAGCGCTTTGCGGCAGTTGTTGCCCTTCCGACACCCCTCGATCGACCGACACGATCACGCTCGCGCACCTCCCTACCTGTGATCCCCACCAATCACAACGCCTTATGGGGGGGGGGGTTCACCCCGTCCAACGCTGGAAACATATAACTGCACTCCGGAAGACTCCCTGCGTACCTGTGTATATAACACGTTCGCCTTCTTGTAACCCCCTCCAATCAAAGTGCCTTTTGAGGGTTTCGTCCCGTACAACGCAGGAAACAAAAACTGAATCCACGGCACTTCAAATGGCTTCCTAAATATATGTATCAAATAATCGCACGTACGTGCGCCTTTTGTGATCCCCTGCAATCCAAACGCCCTCCGAGGGTTTCGTCCCTTACAACACGCAGGGAACAAAATGCATTGCACTTCGAAATGCTTCCTAAATACTGTATACCTGGTATATATATGTATGATATATAATATAGCACGTGCGCCTTTCTGTGGTCCCCTGCAATCAAAATGCCGTCTGGGGGTTTCGATCGACAGTGGAAAAACAGCAAACACAGGTGAGCCGGAAGTTTTGGTTTTGAAGCTGTGTCGACACAAACAAGCCTACTAACGGATTTCCTTCGAATTTCGGGGAGTAGATCGTGTCTGCAGGGCCCTAACCGAATCGGGGTGCGGAAAAAAAAAAGGACACGGTCCTTTTTCTTTTTTGTTTCCCCTTTTTCACGAACAATATTCGTTGTCCATGGGCCGGCCCGAAACGATCCCTGGCGCAAACGGGAACAAGAAAAACTCCTTCTTTCGCTGCCATTTTTCACTCCGCCGAAAACACGCCTCCTCGTGTCAACAGTTTTGAGCAACCTCTCTGTGAACACTACTACGGGGGCTATAGTAAATAGGACCTACGGTACACACAAAAACTCACCGGTATATACTTACCCTATTATTTTTACTGACATCATTTGGTCCTATATTTACTGCGGTCCCCCGCAACGTTGTTGGCGTAAAGCCGTCGGGTTTCAGTACCAGTTTAGAGCAACCCCTGTAATTTATATCGCCGAACAAGCACGCAACAACAACCCTCGACGTGCCTTCAATAGACCGCAGGGTTTCGGCTTTTTCCCGTCGATCGATCGCCCGCAACAAGGATACGGTATAGCGTCTCGGTATATCCGTTGGGAATCCAGATTTGAGTAAAATCCATGTAAACGCTGTTCGAATACTCGTACGTCCGTTGGATTACGAGTTCCACCGCCAGCAGCGTCCGCGGTGTCATTGTACGAAACCGAAACTCTACTGCTGTATTGGACAACAACAAAAAAAAAAAACTGCCGGCCTCCGAACCAAAAAAATCGCAACAACAGCGGGAGGTTCTGGGGTTGCCGAAAAAAATGCGGAAGGAGCGTTTATACACTAAACGTTGTGCCCGCTGCGTTCTGATTTGGTCGATCGGAACGAGCGGTGCTGCTTTTTTACCTTCTCTCTCTTCGGACTACCGCGCGCGCGTTGATTCGGGCATGGTCTCTCTGCCTTGGGCTGAGTGCAGGAGACCTGCACGGGTCAAACGACTACCTGGCGTACACTGATAGGTTATCACTGCTTGTGCGCCACCCTTCATGACGGCAAGGTACCTAGGCCTAGGGTGTATAGCCTGAGCTCAACGAATCAGGAATCCGCAAACCCCCACCCACCAACTTCCCTGGTCCCCTACTACGGGGGGCTATACTAACTAGAACCTACGGTACACACACAAACACCTACCAGGTATGTTTTTCGGTATTTTTACTATTACGGGGGGCCATAGTTAATAGGACCTATGGTATACATAAAAACCTATATGTTTAACCATTTTTACAGACAATATTTTGATCCTATTTACTACGGTCCCCCGTAATAATAGTCGTCCATCCCCCCACGCCACCCTCCAACTATCCGCCCCACCCTCTCCATCACTCGTTCACCCCCCCCCTCCCAGAAATCTACCCCACCCCACCCGACGTGTACTTCGTCACGGCATTGTAGAATTGTAGAGAGGCGAGGGTTCATGGTCATACGACTACGAGCATGCACAGCATGAGTACCCCCCCCCCCCCCGCCGTCCCCGTCCCCCCCTCCGCCCACTCTCCTGCCGAAACGAATGCCAAACGCTTCAGCAAGACACCCGAGCCTTATTCACCAGCATATTAACATATATTTATCAACGAAGCATACGATGCCCTCAGTCAAAAGCCTACGTGAAATAGTATTTTCTTTGCTACGGTAGCCATCACTGCAAGGGAACGTATTAAGAGTAGTACATACTGTAGAAATCAGGTCCGCCTATGGGGTATAAGCATATTACAGGAGCATATTTTTGTTTTTTTTTTTCGGGTGCATCGTGGGTGCTGAATACTACGCCTCACCTCAATTACGGGGGACCATAGTAAAATAGAACCTATGGCACACCCTAAAATATATATATTTGCCTATTTTCGCTGACAATGTTTGGTCCTATTTACTACGGCCCCCCGTCATTGTAGAAAGCCTTTCCCATAGCTATCTCCGTGCAACCAACAGGTGCCACCGAGACCAAACCGATATCATACCAAGCAACTCCCCATGATTCATGTGTGTCTCGAAAGTAAAAATAATAACTGAAAAGCCGGCATGGTATACCTGGGTCGTACATAGTACGTCTTAGTCGCCCCTCCCCCAATATCCTCCGAACAACTAAACACAAGGCGAAAAAAAAAATAGTACCTATGCCATCCGAAAATGTGTTGTTGATAGCGTGCGCTTTAGCGTTGATCACACATTGACTTTCTCTGAAACAAGGAAAATCAAGGCCCAGCAAACAAGATAATATATTGGAATACAGTAGGCTGTTGGGCTATACAGCAGTAGCCTATTGTACTTCAGTAGCTTCTTAGGCAATAAAGTAGCATATTGCGCTATACCAGCAGTAGCTTATTGGACTGCAGATTATTGGATTATAGAGTAGCCTATTGGCCAATAGTAGCAGTAGCCTATTGTGCTACAGTAGCCTCCTGGACTGCAATAGCGTTCGACGCCAATCACTCTCAAACATTCCCTGGAAAAAGAATATCAAAATGAAAAACTAAAAAAGAAGAGAAAAAACTTTTGATGCTCTCCAGCACACGCAGGCCGATCACACCATTCCTACCACCGCTCCAACCGCTTGGGCGCGCGCGCCAACGATTTCGAGAACATTCGCGCACTTTTTTTTTTTTGTCGTACCGGGTACGTGCTATTTTCAGTGGTCTTTTGTCTCTTTCCCGAGGTAAGCGTCAGGCGAGTTGCCGGAATATCGGGGCGACTATGTGGCCAGTTGCCGGAATCCAATGTAAACGTGGCCAGATCCCGTGATATCGAGCGACCTGTTCTGGCCAGGTTGCCGGAATGCAAAGGTCACGATGGCCAGATGCCGGAACACCGCCGAGAGTTTTGGGGTCGTTTCCCGGAATTTCTGTCATCTCTTGCGCGCGTGTGGTCAGATACTCCGGAATTTTCATGCCGGAACACCGCCGAGAGTTTCGGGGTCGTTTCCCGGAATTTCTGTCATCTCTGCGTGCGTGTGGTCAGATACCCCGGAATTTTCGGGGCGGCAGCTGTGAGACCAATGTTGCCAGAAATTCCTTCCCCTTCCTCACTCTGCCTTTACAGTGGTACAAAGCAACGCGTACGCGCAGAACGCGGCTAGGGTGAACAGGTCACGCCAGCAGAAGGCAGCGACGAGGCGGAGGAGACAGCTCAAGCGCCCAGTCCGAGTCGCGCGTAGCTCGCCGCTATCTTCGCGCGCTTCTCCTTCGCGGTCTCGGCCTCTTGGTCAGGGGATGCAACCCGAGCATCCTCCCCTGGGGATGAAACCTGAGCATCCCCGCCACCCCCAGCTGGCAGAACGCCTCCTGCGACGGTACGGCCGTCACGGTCGGCGTCTTGGCCCAGAGGCCCGCTGCTCAGAGCAGGGGAGGCGGGTGGGGTGTCGCTGGCTTTTGGGAGCTCGTGGGAATACGCGGTGGTGGTGGCGGCGGCTGCGACAGTGGTGATGGTGATGGTGGTAGGGGCAACCTTCACTTTTGGTGCTGCCGCTACTGCTGCTGCTGCTGCTGAGGTCTCCCTGTCGATTCGCAGAGCGGCTTGGAATTCCTCGTCCTGCTTATCGACGGGCAGAGCGGCATTTGTTGCATCGGTCAAGCGGGGATAAGAGCGAAATGGTTCGGGGAGGGGGAGGGGGGGGAGGGGGGGGGAGGTACTCTTTTGTTGCTTGCGTTAGTCATTTCACGATTGACCACGCATCCCTTTCGAGGCGTAGCACCGTTCCAGCTCCTAGTAGAGATAACATTTGGGCGCTCATTCCGTTGTTTCCAAATATTACATAGGAAAAATTTGCTCATCTCATCCCCTTCCTGTTTCGCCGCCTGTGGCCACCATCCATCTCCGAGGATAGCGATCGTTTTGTCGCTTCTATTTAGTTAACCAAAATATTATCCACATCACTTTGGCCGGGGGGGGAGGGGGTTCTGGGATTTTTTTTTATTTTAATGTCGACGCAACGCGGAATAAGAAACGCACGATGATTTTAGCGCCGATTGATTGGGGTCCATCAGCACCCCCGGTGGCTTGGTATACCATGCGGGACAACCTCGGCCAATAACAATGTCCTGCGTGGCGGAAAAACAAAAACACGAGGAGCCCGTGGAGAAAGACACACGGAATTGATAGAGGGGGGGGGGGGGCGACGATATACCCATTTTATCCCTTTTAGGACTGCAGTCTCGTTTTGGGGACAATTGAGGAAAAATTACTTGGAATTTGAGTGGACTGCCCCCAGAACGGGGCTGGAGTTCTAAAGGGGTTGAGGGTTAGTCACGCTTGAGGGACAGCCGCGACCAGAAAATAGTAAAATTCATTTCGGGGCACATGAAAGAGAAGGTACGGGGGGGGGGGGGACTAAAAAGAGGGGTGGAGAGGGAGGAGGCCGGCTGGGAAAGCGGAAAAGGGCGCGCTCGCGGGGGAGGAGTTGCTCTATATTCGCGACGCTACAGCAAGTAAGGATACGATTGGAAGCGTCTGGATGCGTACGCGGCATACACGTGCATTTTACCATTCGGAAGGAACGAGGGGTGTTGGCAGGGGCAGTTCAGTCGCGTCGACGAAAGACAGTGCCGGGGGTGGAGGAGGAGGAGGGGGGGGGGGGGGGGGGGGGGCAGCGTCGGGCGGTTGAATAAAATGGAACGCGGAATGGGATATGGGCGAGCGGCGAGATATACGCCCAAAAAAAGAACGCCTGCTGCCGGACAACTAAAAACCGAAGATGATTTATTTCCGGGGCGGGGGGGGGGGGAGTGGGGGGGCAAACACGAGGAGTTCGTTCGCGGAAGGGAAAACGATGAAATGCCAAAAAACGATTTTTCGTTGTTGGGTGAAAAACAGCACACAAGGAGCATGATGTAGAGCGGAATACAACGCGCCGAACGGGGGAAAAAAAAAAGAGCAGACGAGACACCAAAAGCTACGCAACCAAAAACTGAAAAATCGAAGCCACCTGCTGCCTCCGGAGGCGAGTAAAGGCGCTCCCCCCCGCCGATGGACTCGACCGAGATCCGACTGCGAGCGTTTCCAGCGCCCTCGTCACGTTAACGCGGTCCTCTTCGGGCGACTGCCCCGGACCTTCTGACGATAAAATTGTGGGAAGAAGAGGAGGAGGGCGGGTGTGTGAGAGAGGCCGGGGTGCACTCCTTATTATGCATGGCCGCCGTAGTCGTATGACTATTGACCCTCGCGTCTCTACAATGCCGAGACGGAGCACATCGGGTTTTCACCGACCAGGCAGATATTGCTTGCGCCAAGCGCGAACCGCCGTGAGGTATTGGGCGAGTCGCATGAAGGGTGGGCTGCATCCTACTAGGAACCGCTTTCCAGACGGATATTCTTGCTTATGGATGACAAGCATCAAGTGATTGTTTTAGTTATAGTGTGACCATTTTAGTTCGGAAGGGGGAGGCGGTGGCAGGCAGACGTCTTACCAACGATCCACGCGGGCCTTCCTTGGCAAACGTCTCACCCACAATCCACGCGAGCTATGATTGGGGATTTTCGTAGCAGTTTTGTTCCGCCAATTCTGTTCCTAGAAGTCAGGATTCCATAACCCAAAATCGCCGGTATGCTGCCGTTTTTGTTCGACAGCTTGAACGTTTTTGTGTATAGCTACTGCTGTAGGCCCTGGGGTGGTTCTACGGGGTGCACTTGCCACTCTGGACCGAAATAAAGGGACCATATTTACACTAATCTTAAACAAAAACGGTCCTTATAATTAGAGTCAGAGTGGTACCATTAATAATAGTATAGAAATCTCCTTAAGGTCAAGCGAGGAACCTCAGAAAAAAAATGGTACACCTGCTACGCGGCAATGTACTCTATGCACTGGTGTACACAGTGGTACAAGCGACGTTGTGTCAAAAAGGAACGACTCTGCTCCGTTATCAGGCGGCGACGACTGCTTAGACGACGACTACGCCGGTCGCCAACGCCTTCGTCAGGCGTATGTCTCGGCCGCCAAGCCTGCCACTACAGACTATTATAGATGATACTGGCTATTAACACCAGGTACTGTATACTGCTAAAATAAGCAATAAGTCAGACCTATCTAGTACACCGTACATATTTTTCGCCGCTGCTCTGAGGCTGGGACTGAGACTTACCGCTGCCCGTGCCTCCCGCCCCCCGCGCCCTCCCTGCCCCCGCCACCGAAACCGCCGCAGTTGACGTTGCCCGAGGCATGACCAGCCCCTCTTCCAGAACTCCCAACAAGCACTCCAGCATGTTCATGTGGGCGGCTGGTGCGGGCTCGCGCAACACCCACGCGTAGTCCGCCCGACCACCCTCACCCCCGTCAGCACTTGCGCCGGCGTCAGCAGCAGTGGTAGCAGCAGCAGCGGCGGCGGTGGCGGCGGCGGCGGCAGGGGAGGCGATGGCAGTAGCGTCTGGGTACTCGGCCGTAGGCGCGGCTTGCTCCATGACGAAACCCGCCAGACGCATGAGGCGTCTGCCGCACGCCCACCTGTACGGGGGAGGGTGGTGGGCATTTTACCAGTACAAGTAGAGTGTGGGCGCAGAAGGGAGTATGTAAGACTGGGTGCATAAATACGTTTCGCTCTTATTCAGTTTTGCTTTGCTCTTCCCTTGGTTTTCCTCTTCCTCCTGGGAATACGTCGGGCGATGATCAACGCCAAGAGCTACTACTGCTGTAGTCCAATAGGCTACTGCTATTATAGCCCAGTGGCCTCTGCTTCACAGTTCAATAAGCTCGTACTGTAGTCCACAGGCTACTACAGTCCAATAGTCTACCGGAATCCAATACCAGTTCTTTGGTTCCCCTCGGTTTTCTTCCGCTTTTGGGGAACGTTTATGAGTGGGCTACTATAGTCCAACAGGCTAGCATAGGCTCAATGGGCTACCATGTACTATTACGGGGGACCATAGTAAATAGGACCAAACATTGTTATTACGGGGGGCCATAGTTAACAGGACCAAATATTGATGGTAAAAATGGTTAAACGTATAGGTTTTTATGTATACCATAGGTCCTGTTAACTATGTTCCCCGTAATAGTAAAAATAGGGGAATTATTTAGTTTTTTGTGTGTACCGTAGGTCCTATTTACTATGGTTCCCCGTACCATGTATCCCCACAGTCTACGGTAGACCAATAGGCTACTGCAGTCCAACAGTCCACGTACTGTACTCCGGTAGAATAATAGATAGTTCGAGAGTGATAACTGTTGAAGATCATGCTATTGAAAACACCCTGTCGGATGGCAAAGGCTACAACAACAACACTACTCATCATGACAATGACGATAACATTTGCTGTCAGCTGCAAGCAAGCACAGCCGAAATGTTGCGGCAAAGGGTACATACGTACGGACACAGCAGTACACGTTTGAAAAACCAAATGCGAAACTAAAACTTTTTTCCCCCCCCCCGAGGTCAATTTTGGGGGACAATATTGAATAGGATTTTTTTTTTTTTCTTTTTTTTTTTGCGTTTTGCTATCTGCGTCTGTTTTGGTTTTGGTTTTGTTTTTGTTTTGCTTAGCTTCATCTTCTTTTTTTAGGTTTTTGTCTGCTATTAATAGTCTCCTTTTTGCTTCCCTGGTGTCCGCAGTGGTGGAGTGCGTATGCTTGTTTTTTTTTTTTTTTTTTTTTTGCCTATGTTTTTACTTGAGGTATTTCTTCCACTCCAGAGTTATTGGAGCCTGTCCTGCGACCACGGACTGCATTGTATTGTGAGTTAATGTGAGAACAACAACGACAACAACAAGGACCTAGGATATACACAAAAACCTATATATTTTGCTATTTCTACTCACAACATTAGGTCCTATTTACTATCGTCCCCCGTGATAGGTGGACAGCGGGGTGGGGTGAAGGGATACCAAAAAAAAACCTCAAACATATATACCGATAAAAGTTTTTACACCACACCACTCCGGACGGTAATATAAGCAACTTTTATATAGTAATACCTACTCCTAACAGTTCTCATTTATTTATCGAGACAGACTCGTACGCGCAACCTTTTGACACTCGTACGCGCAACCTTTTGACCGTAAATATAGCACCCGTTTGGAGTCTAATTCCAACATCAAAAGTTCCTTATATTTCCAGCCAAATCGGTAGTATCTTTTTTCATAGTTTGCTTCGTGCGCAAATCTCACCCCCCACTGGCTTGTTTTTCATTTATTTATTGCGGGGGACCATAGTAAATAGGACCTACGTCACGCACAAATCCTACCTATTTCCCTATTTTTACCAACAATATTTGCTCCTATTAACTATGGTCCCCCGTAATAGGACGTGCATCTACAGTACTGTAGGAGCTAATGTGGGTGTCGTGTCATTTGCCGCCGGAGTTAAACATTATTTCCGAGAAAATGCGAGCGGCGGCGGCGGGGGGGGGGGGGGTGCGTGGGAATGCACTCGATAGGAGAGATGTGCTTGATATCATGCGTGGTCGTAGTCGTCTAGCCATAGACCCTGGAGGGGGGGGGGGGGGGGGGGGGGGGGGCGTACGGTAAGGGGCTTGCCCTGTCTGGGCTTGTCGTCTAGCCATTATTTGGCTTGAGAAGTAAGCAACCCCCCCCCCCCGCGACTTTTATTAATAGTACAAATTTACTCTTATGAACGGTTGCACTGTCCGAGGCACAACACTCGCCAGGCAGGGACACTGGTACGATGCAAAAACATAAAATTCTACGAGTGAAGGTGACCGCAAGTAACTAATAGGGGGGGCGGGGGGGGGCAGAACTGCGTTTGATACCTGGCTGGTATAAATCAGAACCGAATAGGGTGTGCAAACAAAGGGGGATAGGGGGGGGTTTCGGGTCCTTCCTGGGTCCAGATTAGAATGTACTACTACGGCCCTGTAATTGATGACTATGATGCAGCAGTGGTCGGCGACTCAATGTCAGCCCATTCACGGTCCTACCGACAAAAAAAGAAATAAATAAAGAAAACGAGGTGGAAGTAAATAAGCAAGCGTGTAGCGTTTTTTTGCGGGGTTTGGGGACGGAAACGTATACCAGGTATATAATATTATTTCTCTTGCCACCCGACAATGTGCAGCATGATCTTCAACATTGATCACTCGTAACTTTTCCGAAAGAAGAAAACCTCGGAAACACAAGGAAACCCACGCACCTAGTCTACCTCCTCCCTTCTGTGCCATTTAACACAAGGTTGGGCGGAGGTGTGGAAATATCAGGGGTTGGTCGGGCGTAGAAAAGCGGCCGAAAAACAGGAACGATGCGTTCGCAACACGTCGGCCAGAAACAATAGCGGCGTGTCCATTTGGGGGTGGGAGCAAAAACAAGCAGCAGCGATACGATAACGCTATACTGCAGAAGTCAGGTGCATCTTGGGGATAAAAGCTAGGTGTTAGTATAACTGCCCCCCCCCCCCCCCTCCCCCCCTCCGTCTCGGCAATGTAGGGATGCGAGGGTCTATGGTCATACGACCACGGCCATGCATGAGATCGAGCGCATCTCTCCTATCGAGTACACCCCCCCTACCCCCCCTCCCCACTGCCTACTGCTCTTGGCTTTGCTTCGAAACTGCCCCGATTTGTGTATGTGTTTTTTTTTCTTATTTTGTTCATCTCGAGTTTCGTACCCACTCGTCTCGTTTGGTCAGATATAGACATCATAGAGATGGCGAAAAAGCTACAATAACATCTATCGCCACGAGGGCGTGACCATAGCAAAACCAGAGACACTTTTTTCAAAACAGCATTCCCAGGTAAGTAGTATTACTATAATAGTAGGTTCCGTCCGTCGCTGCTTCGTCGTAGTCCGATGCCGGGACCTTGGTGTACGCCTGTCACAATATTTCAACGAGCGATGGGGTGCACTGCAGCTGCCGGAGGAAAGCGTAACGGCTATGAAAAAAAAAAACGGAGGAAGATTTTGTAACCGTATAAAAACGGGGCTCAACTCCCTTCCCCACCCCCCGGACTCTGCACAAGGAGCAAAACAGCGTTTTTCACGGAGAAAAAAAAAATATATATCCTATATATATATACAGGATATACTTGAAGTATATATATAGGATATCCTCTCACCTGCCCACAGCCCTGAAAAACGCCGGATTGCTGTCCCGCACCCTCCGACGCCCCGCGTTCCCCCGCACAATGTTCTTGACCAGCGTACTCAACGTGCGGCACAATATCTGCCGGTTCGCCTCGGACCCGACCTCCTCCGTCACATCCCACTCCAGAACAGTGATCACCTCTGCCATCACGGCGTCCCAGTCCCTCCCGCCCGCCTCCCCACCCGTCCTCCCACCGCCGCTGCCGCCTCCAGCGCCTAGAGGGCGTAGATTGGACGGTTCGATGGATGCGTCACGGACATGACTGTTAGGGGAACGGTTACGTATGCCGTCAGGTGCAGGGGGGGGAACCGAAATTCCAACCGTAGAGCCATCCATCACGGGGTCCCAGTAGCCTCCTTCACGCGCGCGCAATCCGTCAGGCGCGTGGACTCCGTTGCTAGGCGCGCGGAATCCGTCACGCCCGCCGAACCGATCGGTCGCGCGGAATCCGTCAGATGCACGGAGTCCGTCCGGCGCCCGGGTTCCGTTATTAGATGCGTTGAATCGGTCAGGCGCGCGGAATCCGTCTGCAGTAGATGCGCGGAATCCGTCGGTACTCCTGGATCCGCGAGGCAGTCCGCCAGCATCAGCAGCAGCAGCCTCGGTAAGGTCGGCGTATCCGGCCGTGGCTGCGGGCGCGCGGAGCGAGGAGGGAGGGAGGAACGCGACAGGGTGGCCTGCCGTGTCGGCTATGCTGTTACGGATGGCTGTCTGGATCCGCTCGTCCTCGGCTGTGTCTTCGAGTTGTTGCTGTTGTTGTAGGTGGCGGTGCTCGTCGGCCTGTCGCTGTTGCCAGGTGGAGCGCACGGTCTGCACGCGAATGAAGCAAGCAAGGAAGCCCGTGTCGACCGGCGTCGAAACGAGAGAGTGGGCGGGGAGGAGGGGGGGGTGTACTCGATACGAGATATGTACTCGATCTCATGCATGGTCGTAGCCGTATGACCGTAGGCCCTCGCATCCATACCATGCCGGGACGGAGTATGTCGGGTTTTCACCGACCAGGAAGACATTGCTTGCACCAAGCGCGAAGAGCCATGAGATGTCTGGCGAGTCGCATGAAGGGTGAGCTGCATCCTACTAAGAACCGCTTGTGAGGCGGACTTGCAACATGGATGACAGCTTCAATGAGTTGATGTAATTTCCGGTGTAGGCACTTCCAGAGACAGCAGTGGGAGCACTATAAAACTGTCTCTTGGGTGCCTTACCATAAACACTACCTGGTACGTGATACGATCATTCCCACTTGTGCGGAGTAAAGGTTCTTCGCCTCGCACAAACGATCTAACTCGACTACCAGCTGTGACCGACCGCACAAATAAATAAACAAATAAATAAATAAAAAAGGTACCCTGGTTGTCTAGCTCACGTAGTGGGCGGCATGTTTTACAGTGTCGATGCCAACCGACGCCAACCCATCCGATAGATAATAGGGAGGGGGGGGGGGACAACAACATTTCACATATCTGACCGATGAGTTACAGATCAGGTCCCCACTAACTCGTGATCTACATCTACTGTGTGACACGGAAGGGGTGCATATATCACCTGCAACGTCAACATCATGCGTGCCGAGTGGGGGGTGAATGACACGGCTCTCACGCACATGTTTGGTACTATCTGTAGGTTGCATCTGCATGTTTCGGATCTTACGCTACATATGATGCCATAACGGCAAGTATATTACGCAGGGTGTCAAGAGATTAAACCAATTCGGTTGGGTTACAAAAATATTGAGGAGCGCTGGTTGATTGAGCAGGTGAATGGATACAAAAGACGTTACAGCCAATCTAAAGTTGCTCCGCTTGCTGACCAATCAGAAGTTGCACCGAACTCAAGCGATACAACAGTAGGTCGTGCCTGGCCCATGCGCCCATGTATGAACGATTCGAGTTGGTTTTGTCACGCGCAGGGTACACAGCCACCAGGAGAAAAGTGCTCATTTTCTTGCACGGTTACACGAAGGAATAATTCATACCAGGTAAATAGCTTGAGTCAGCCGGAACGGATTTTTTAGGTTTTTGTTTGGAGCCTGTTTCGTGACCACGGGCTAGATTATGATCGTGCGTTCATGTCATAACACATCAGCGACTCCAACAATAACTATGGATGCGTCAGTCAGCAGTCAGTATACTGTACAGCGCCAGTATACTGGTTTGCTGTGTACCGAAAGAAACCATGCTAGAAAAGGAAGCGTACTGAACCACTCTATTCATAGCATTCTCCTATTATTACGGGGGACCATAGTAAATAGGACCAAATATTGTTATTACGGGGGAACATAGTTAAATACGACCTATGGTATACATAAACACCTACATATTTAACCATTTTTACTAACATTATTTGGTCCTATTAATTATGGTCCTCCGTAATAGTAAAAATAGGCAAATATGTAGTTTTTTGTGTATACCATAGGTCCTATTACCTATGGGCCCCCGTAATACTACAATGTGTGTGTTCTTTCTACCCGTCGACATCCAGCACAACCAGCGTCCGAGCCGATTCTTCAACCCTAGAGATATACAAGCTCTGTGATCACTAAACTACGACACGGTAGAGATACAACATTGCTATGCAGTTTCTAAATAGCAAAGTAGACAACAAGCAGTGCAATGCAATCAGTGCCATCGTACTGGATACGACAGGCACGACGTGCACCTTCACTATGAAAGCGCGAAAAATCGAAAATAAACTGAGGGAAAACGAGTCGGAAACAAAGAAAACATAAAATGTGTCGTGCCCCACCCAGAAATATTAAGATTTACCTGCTTGGCCCGCTCGTGCTCCTTCTGTTGCCTGGCGTTCAGCGCCTCGGAGGCCCTGTGACAAGGATATAACACCACACAACACCACAGGGGGTGTCAGATGTCAGCATGTCAGCATGTATGTCGGTGATACTGCTGTTCGCATTACTTTCACAGTACTGCTTGAAATAGTATTGCTGCAGTTGCCCCGGCATTCCTCAATAATTTATTTTGGTTGCTAACTGTTGGTCCTCGGTCTACTCCTATTATGGGGGACCGTAGTTAGGGCCACTCGTAACGAAAAAAAAAAGAAGTCACGATTCGTGAGATTTTTGTCGTGAATCGTGATTTTAATTTTGTCGTGATTTTTGTTTTTTTTTTAAGGGAAAAGCTATTTAATTAAAAAAAAACACGATTCATGACACCATTTTTTTTTTTAGCTTTCCCCTTAAAAAACAATAAATCACGATTCGTGTGACATTTATTTGTCGTGTCTCCAATCACGCCTGATCGAGGCACTACGCAACCCACGCTCACCAACGAACGGTAGCCGAAGGTCGGCATAGCTGTTAGGGGCATGGAAGACTCTGCTTCGTACGCCGCGCGCTTGTCGACAACGAACGGGCTGCTACCTAATCACACCGCTGACCGCGGGCTAACGAGCAGGTTGTGGCCTCCAAATCTCTAGGAGGAGGAGGAGCCACAGCTTGAAGACTAACGCGAAAACGACCTGAGGATGTCACAGGCCAGGCCGGACAGAGACGCCCTGCGAGATGGAACGTCGCGAACCTGGCTTGGCCGACGGTCGGTGATATAGGAATCTCGGAGGCTGGGTCAGGCTCCGGCCCGTGATTCGAATATACCACGGGCCGGGCCAGGCGCGGTCGGCCCGACTCGGCCCAACCTGACCGTACCCCACTAGCGAGAGTATGCTCCACCCGCCGAAACCGCTGGGTTTGAAATATCGGAATTTTCACAATTAATTTGAAAATATCACGAAACGTGACGTTTTTTGGCCTTTTCGTTAGAACTGAAATGTCACGGATCGATAATTTTTTTGGCATGCCAAAAAGTCACGAAATAAATCCTGTTTATTTTTTTTATTTTTGGTTCGTTAGGAACGGCCCTATAGTAAATAGGACCGAATATTATTGATAAAAAATACCAGGTAGCGAAATATCTAGGTGTTTGTGTGTACCAAAGGTTCTATTTAAAATGGTCCCCCCGTAATACGGTAGCTGTTCGAATTTCACTGTGAAAAAAAAAAAAGGATTCGTACTGATGTTCGAAATGGCAAGGGGTACCGAAAAAAGTACGGCTGGCTGGGGCAATAGCACTGGCTCTCTCTGTCAATAGCGATTATACTACTGTAATAAAAATAAATCAGTATACTGGACTGCAACAGCATACTCGCCAAGCGAAGTGGCGGCCGATCGTGGCTCGGCCAATCGCCCCTCCCCGGCTGTTGAGGGGGGCCCGCTAGAGGCGCCGCCGGGGCCCAAAACAATACCTGGCACCTGGTACGCGTTTTCGCTTCGTTCCCCGTCACATAATCGGGGCTCAAAACCCATCGGGCCGGTGGTCATCCGCACAGAACAAACCTAAAAAACGATCAAAAAGGAGGACCTTTAATAACAATCTGGGAGAAGGGATCTTTAGGTTGGTAGGCTGTTCGGATGTTTTGGTTCCTGTTGGGATCAAGGTACGGGCGAAGACCCAACCCGACCCCTGACTCTAACTCTAACCCTGACCCTGACCCCAAACCGCAGCCGAAACGGGCCAAAACTCGCCATAAACGCGGCTACGCCGAGTTTGCATCGAACCAGGAAATTTCTCAGATAGATGCGGACGACGATTCCGAGGTGCAGACCACGCTACACATTTTTCAAGTAAAAAACGTCCCTAAAGATCCTTTCTCCCAGACTGCTTAACCTACTCTCAAAAATGGTGCATGCAGCGTGTCGGGATCACGTGACGACCTTCTTCTCCCCTCTCCTATCTGTTGGGTAGGGTATCCGTACTTCGACTTGTTGTTGTAGTTGTTGTTTGTTTGTTGTTGTTCTCACATTAACTCATAATACAATGCAGTCCGTGGTCGCAGGACAGGCTCCAATAACTCTGGAGTGGAAGAAATACCTCAAGTAAAAACAGAGGCAAAAAACAAAAAACAAGCATACCGCACTCCACCACTGCGGACACCAGGGAAGCAAAAAGGAGACTATTAATAGCAGACAAAAACCTAAAAAAGAAGACGAAGCGAAGCAAAAAAAAAAAAAACAGAAGCAGATAGCAAAACGCAAAAAAGGCAAAACGGACCATACTAACAGAGACACAAAGAGGTACAAACGGGAATGAAAGAAAGATGAAAAAGAGAAAAAAAAAAACTATGACATGGCGAGTATCCCGGGCGAACACGACCGGGGAAGACATTGGCCTGGTCAGTCACTAGATTACTACTACTAGGGGATTAATTACTATTACGGGGGACCATAGTTAATAGGACCAAATATTGTTACTAAAAATGGTGAAATATGTAGTTTTTATGTATACCATAGGTCCTGTTGACTACAGTCCCCCGTAATAGGTACTACTAGAATCATATGTGCCAGTGCCCAGCCCGAGAAGTATATTCCTAATGCAGGTATATCCTGTGCCAGTGCCCAGCCCCACCAGTAGATTACAACTGCCAGTATATTATCTGCCAGAGCCCAGTCCTACCAGTAGATTACTACTGCCAGTATATTACGTGCCAGCATTGAGCTCGCATAGGGGTGCGCTCGTTTTTCGGCGCTCGTTTTTCGGGCAACGGTAAAAAGGGTGCTAAGGTCGAACATTACATTTCTCGGAAAAGTCTCTCTCTCTCGAACCAGAAGTTTCCATGACATGAAGCCCTCGTGTGTTCGGTGTTTCATCGTTTTGGCAACCTTAACCCTTTCCCTTCTGGAAAAAAACGACTGCTGAAAAACGATTCTAGCAAATATTGCCGTGCAGACTTGCAACGCTCTTTGTGTCGCGCTGCGTACAGCACTTGGAAACCGCACACAGTTGTTTTGCGCGTCGGTTCCGTTATACCTGGTGTATAAAATACGTATAATTCGTATAGGATTGACCCTTTTAGGACCCCAGTCCCGTACTTGGAATTAGACTGGTTTGCCCCCAAATTGGGACTGCGGTACTGAAGGGGTTAAGCGACACATATTTGACAGCCCTAAAAAGTAGTCTGCATGACGGGTTGTGGTACTCGTACTGCAAAAAATGAAGCGCCACGTTGACGACAGGCATGACATACACATTGTTATTATTTCTCTTTCCATCCGACAATGTAGCAGCATGATCTTCAACATGGATCACTCATAACTTTCCCGAAAGAAGAAAACCTCGGAAACAAAAAAAAAGGAACCCATGCACCAAGTCTACCTCCTCCCTTCCGTGCCAACTTTCGGCTTCATTATCATTATTGACGACGGTAGTCTGCCATGCTGTCCGCGAATGTATCGACAATTTGGATTGTCAACATGAAAATACAGCAAATGGAGCAGACAAGCCGAAGGTTGGCACGGAAGGGAGGTAGACTTGGTGCATGGGTTTCCTTTATTTTGTTTCCGAGGATTTCTTCTTTCTTTCGGGAAAGTCAGGAGTGATCCATGTTGAAGATCATGCTGCACATTGAAATTGTCGGATGGCAAGAGAAATAATAGTATACAAACGGCCCTAACATTTCCCGACTTAGTAGCAATACGTCAGACAACGGCTGAGGCGTCACGGCTTCGCACGTTTGCGGTTTGGTTTTCGTTTGAGTTGGAAGACGAACTTTGGCAAGGTTAACCCTTTTAGAACCCCAGCCCCGTTTTTGGGGACAAACTACTTGTGATTAGAGTGCTTTGCCCCCACCTATGGGAGGGCGGTGCTAAAAGGGGTTAATGGTCGGGGCGTTACGACGTCACGATACCACGACACACGGCTGGATTTTTTTCTATTGAATAAAGTTTCGAGTACATTTTTCCGTTGCTTCTGAAGTGTTCGGCAACCATGACCACATCCCTCATGCACGTTTTTATTTTTTTATTTTTGTCAAAAAACGTCCGGCCGTGTTTTTTTTTTTTTTTTTTAATTTTATTGTCATTTCATTGTTGTCGTTTAAGAACAAACCTACCAACTCCCGTTTTCCCTCCCTCGAAAACCCAAGCGGAATAATAATGTCCCGTCAAGAGCGAAATACTATACTCTCCCCTGTAGGAAGCCACAATCACTACCTGGTATATGAAGCAACGCCTCCCCAAGCAGCACAAACAATGCCAGTATCTCGGGAACTACAAGCCGCACGCCAAAACTATCTTCACCCATGTGTTCCCTTCGTTCATGCTGTCGCGTGGATATGGTTAGTGCAGAAACTTATACCAGGTAACACAACAGGCAGAAAATTCCGTTTTGTGTTGCCCGAAGGTGGAACTTCATTATCATTATTTCTCTTGCCATCTGACAATGTGCAGCATGATCTTCAACATGGATCACTCAATAAGTTTCCCGGAAGAAGAAAACCTCGGAAACAAAAAAAAGGAAACCCATGCACCAAGTCTACCTCCTCCCTTCCGTGCCAACTTTCAGCTTGTCTACTTTCATTCATTTTTCCGTGGATCCGGCTCGTACAGTGTATAGAAAAGTAGTATGAAGATACTCAGTGTGTCCGCCTACTGACCTGCGAGCCCTTCCAAGTTTCCTCTGGATAAGAACATCTTCTTCTTGCTTGCGACGCTCGTCATACTCCCTGCACGCGGAGCAACACGACACGTGCACCGCAGTGCATGGGAGTCATTGAGTGAGTTGAGTGGGAATTAGCATCCTCTCCCCTCCCCGTCCCCCGTCCCCCTACAACAACCTTCACTCCGCACAAGTAGGAATCATCGTATGACGCAGTGTTTGTGAAGTAAGGCATCCAGGAGGCAGCTACACCGCACTCCCATTCG
Organism: Nereocystis luetkeana; assembly: GCA_031213475.1. NCBI lineage: Eukaryota > Phaeophyceae > Laminariales > Laminariaceae > Nereocystis > Nereocystis luetkeana. Next base: position 14,881,463 of record JARUPZ010000003.1, read on the forward strand.
TTGCTGTCTCTGGAAGTTCCTACACCGGAAATACAATGAAAACATCGAAGCTGTCACCCATACGCAAGGCCGCCTCACAAGCGGTTCCTAGTAGGATGCAGCTCACTCTTCATGCGACTCGCCAGACACACCTCACCGCGCTTCGCGCTTGGTGCGAGCGCCATCATCTGCCTTGTCGATGAAACAAACCCGACTGGCTCCGTCCCGGCATTGCAGGGATGCGAGGGCCTATGGTCATACGACTACGGCCGTGCATGAGATCGAGTACACCCCTCTTATCGACGACCGGGTACACCCCCGCCGTCCCCCAACCCGCCCCTTCCCAACCTCCTTCATCCTCTCCCCTCAGTCTTCTACCCCCCCCCCGTTGACGGTAATTTGACTACGGCCATGCATAATATCGAGCACACCCCCCACCCTTTCCTCCGCTCCTCACCCCCCTCCCTTGCCCCCCTCATGCTATTTAATTATTGTCAAACATGTATGATACTCGTTTTCTGCTGTGGCTGAGGTGGGTGCATTTTTTTTTTTTTTTTTTTTCCATCCCATTCATTATCTTCGCACATCTTCTTCTCTCTCTCCTTCCAACTCGTAACTCAGATCCGGGGCCACATAGCAGGCTCTTCTCCCCCCTTCCCGCTACGGTACGTGCCTTCATTTTTATCGCGAGAAGATTTCAGCCTTTTCTTCTCTCGTCGGCTCGCATCGAATTGTGCCTACCCACGCTGCAAGGCGCTCTCAACAATTGAATCCCTTTTTTTATTTTTGCAAATAAAGTCAAAGTCCGACCCTCCTAGGGCTCGAACCCAGGACTCAAACAAGTAGAATTCGAGGTTAACCACTTGAACCACCGGGGCGACCGGCTTGCAATAATAGTGATCAAGTGAGGGAGTTGGTGAGCGGGTGGCAGTTGAATGTCCCTACCCACCCATCGGCTTCCCTCCAACTCCTTCGTCCTCCCTCCTCCTCCTCCTCCTCCCACCTCCCTCGTTTTCCACGCCCCCCCCCCCCCCCCCCCCCCCGCTCTCTATACATATTTATGATGGTTACACACAAATACATACCAGGTACCTCGCTTTCTGCTGTTGCTCGTACCGCCTAGCCCGCACGCTGCACATGCGAACGGCGCGCAACTCGCGGTCGTCCTTCGGCGGCGCCCTCCAGGTCGAGGCCCCTCCCGGTCCGTGTGCGACTGCTGTCGTCGGCTGCGCTCTCGCCGGAACCGTGTACAGCTTGCCCCTGCCACGTGACATGTATCACGATGCCATGCAAAATACAGCAGTAAACAGTGTACGAATCGGACAGAGCAACATCTACTACGTACTCGTACTGTACCTGGCATGCGTTCGTAGCTCGTGTGTGCCCATCGTAGTACACCTGGGACATATCAAGATGTATCAGGCAGATCACCGGCTAGATCACGATCGCGATCTGCTGCATTTTTTTCTAGAAGACGAGCCAGTAGATCACGGCCGTCGACGACCACGCCGCACTCGGCCCTGCAATGATAGCTGAACCGCGCTTACCGGTATATATAAAATACATGCCAGGTACAGTATTAATAGCAGGTACATACGTGCGGATAGGCGATAGAAATCGGGCAGAACACGATCTACTGCGTACTACGCAATGTATTTGCAGATCGTGTGTACTATCAATAGGCACACGTTGAGCCCCCAGCAAGAATAGCATGTAAACCTCGGGCAGATCTCCATAGCACCGTATACCACACCCCGGTGATAGCTTTAACTTTTTGGCCTGTGAAAATGTCATCACCGGGGGTGCCTTATGGGGGGGGGGGGGTATGGTATCTAGCGTATCCCCGGTGATAAGCACTACGACGTATGCACAGGAGCCCCGCAGCTGGGGTGTGTGATAACGAGGGGGTGTGATAACGGGACGTCGGTTGCCAACAGGGTGCGAACAGACTCGGCCATCTGACAGGGGGGGTGATCACGAGGGGGTGTGGTAGCGGTATCTTTGATTACTATGGAGTGTGAACAGACCCCGGCAGACTACACGGCCCTCGGGGTGTGTGCGATAACCAGGGGGGGGTGTCGGTTAACACACACTTTTTGCTCCCCTTGTAGAAACGGAGCGGCGGCGTGGTAGGCAAGGCAGGTATTAACAGGGGTACCATTCTCTATTCTCGGTCTGTAGTCTGCAGGGGCGAGAGGCGAGAGCTAGAGGCACAGCCGCTGGAGTGTAAATGAACGTATACCCCAGTCTTGGGGCCTCCGTATAGAGCAATTGACGGCTACCCGGCTACCCGGGTACCCGGGGTACTAATACCCGGGGTTCCGTGAGTTGGACCGGGACGGTTCCGGTTCCGACGGTTCCGGGTACCCGCCACCGGGTACCCGGTTCTCAGTCAGACGGGGTGCAACTCTGCGTTCTACGTACCCCACGCCAGTTAAAGAAAATGCCGTTACCGAATACTGGCACCCCGTAGCAATGCGCGTTCTTTTGTAACGACAAAATCCGTGATTGGCCACAAAACTACCGTATGCCGTATAATACGTACCCGTAGTGGCCAACCAACTCTGGTTCAGGCTATCGGAATAATGTGATGGAGTAGCATATCTATCGTATAGGAACGTACATTTACCGTTTGCGAATCTTATACGGATCAAGCGTAGCGTTTTTGGAACATACCCGTTTGCGAATCTTATTCGGTTTCGCGTAGCGTTTTGGGAACATACCCGTACGTCGTACGCGATTCTTGTATGACTTCACGTACGTACGTAGCGCTTTGAGAATCTTCTGTTTTTTTTTGTTTTTTTTTTTCCATCCCATTCATTATCTTCGCACATCTTCTTCTCTCTCTCCTTCCAACTCGTAACTCAGATCCGGGGTCACATAGCAGGCTCTTCTCCCCCCTTCCCGCTACGGTACGTGCCTTCATTTTTATCGCGAGAAGATTTCAGCCTTTTCTTCCCTCGTCGACTCGCATCGAATTGTGCCTACCCACGCTGCAAGGCGCTCTCAACAATTGAATCCTTTTTTTTTTTTTTTTTTGCAAATAAAGTCAAAGTCCGACCCTCCTGGGGCTCGAACCCAGGACTCAAACAAGTAGAATTCGAGGTTAACCACTTGAACCACCGGGGCGACCGGCTCTGTATGGGTGTGTATGGGAATACTCGTATCTGCATACCAGGCTAGCTTTGGTTGACATCTGGGCTGAGCCGTGTTCCTCGCGAAGTTCCCCTACCACTCACTCGAGTTCTCCCCCTGTCTCGCAACAAACTTGAGGAGCAATAATAAGAAGTTCGTGAACTACAAGCAGCGTGCTCTACCCAGCACCGACATCCCTGTGCCCCTTACCAGCTATATATCCGGCACCCATCTTCACAATGAAACGAAAAAAGGAAAACACAAATCAACTTTGAGTCAGGCTATTACCGGTATCCGTACCAGTGCGTGTTGTGGGTGAATTGCGTCCCACCGGGTGTGGCGCTTTGGAGGGTGTTTGACATGTTTTCAGGCGTACGTCCGAGGGGGGTGTGATAGTCAACATACCCCCGCTGATGACGCGACGGCCGAAAGACGATAATTACTACCAGGCACCAGGTAGTAAAAACATACCCACGGGCCCACGGGTGTGTTTTTGTAGGGGGGGGGGGTGTTCAAGGGGGTGTGTGCTATCGTCCGTGTTATACGCGGCAGTAGACCACGATCTAGAACACAGCCGTCGCCAACCTCGCGCTTTCGCCGGGACCCATATCCATAGATCTTGCACCAGCAGCGATGGCCGTACAGCACTCGCCGCTACCGGTCCCAGGGGCGTACACACAGACTAAAATCTGGGCTTATACGCGTGGACCGTTGGGTATTCGTATTTATGTATAAACCGTCCTTATATTTACGCCCATAGTTGGTGTATGTTTGTTTTTACAGCACACATCGGACAGAGCACAATCTACTCTTCTTGAAAATCATTGGGATTACGTAGGGAGTGGAAACTCGACGGATACATTCAACCTATTCTGCTCTCGTCTTGCTTGTGTTGTTGTGTCATCGTACCCGGTACGCTGGCATTATTTCACTCGCTTGACCCTTGATTTTTTTCGGTTATTTTTATTTTTGGTCTTCCTCTGTCTCATAGCAGCAGACAGCAGTCTGTGGCCACAATATTTTAATAGTACGTACCTCGTATCTACGTATCTATCAAGGAGAAGGAGTCAGGACGGACACCGCTGTGCGTGTGTGCGTGTACTGATGAAGCTGGGTAGGAGACAACCCACAGCAACGAACGGCCAACCGCATGAATGGGGGATGATAGATATCAATATACCAAATTGGTGTCCCGGCCACAATCCAAGGAGTCGCAGCGGCGCCAGGGCAGCATGAAGCTTACCCACCGTACTGCCTGCTTCTGTTAATAGACGAACGAAAACACAACATAAGAAGAGTCGATCTTAACGAGGAGTGTTTTTCAGTTTTTTTCAGTATTTTCCTGTAGTAGTAGGGGAAAACCATGAAATACCGAAATTTCGGGAAAGTAAGTGCCGAAAAATCGTCAAGATCGACCCTAAGTCTTCGCTACTTTCAGGTCGCAATATCGGGTCCCAAAGCGGTTACGTATTGCGTTGTTGTTTACTCTATAATACTGCTCTATAGATAAATAAATAATGTCCGCACAAAAAGGATTCAATGGTTGGGAGCGCCTTGCAGCGTGGGTAGGCACAAACAATTCGATGCGAGTCGACGAGGGAAGAAAAGACTGAAATCTTCTCGCGATGAAAATGAAGGCACGTACCGTAGCGGGAAGGGGGGAGAAGAGCCTGCTACGTATGTGACCCCGGATCTGAGTTACGAGGTGGAAGGAGAGAGAGAAGAAGATAGGCGAAGATAACAAATGGGATGAGCAAAAAATGAAATGAAATAAAAAAATGAAAAAAAAAGATTGATCAGCAGTGAGAGCGTATTATCTTGCTCCTGTTTTAACCCTTTTAGAACCGCAGTCCCGTTGTGGGGACAAATTACTTAGAATTTGATTGGGTTGTCCCCAAAACGGGACTGCGGTTCTAAAGGGGTTAACCTTATCTGGACAACGGATATATTATGGCGATCTTCTTCATGTGTGGCATGGTATGGATAACAAATTGTTCGTTGTATTCAATTCTTCGGCAGAGTAGTAACTGAGTAACGGCGGTGTATAAAAATACTCCTGTACCGCTTGCTGTGCCGCACAGACCGCAGCAGTACGCACTATAATATCACGGTGGGCCATACCTGGTAGTAAATAGGACCAAGCATCAATTGTTGGTAAAAATCAGTAAAAATAGCGAAATATATACTCGTACCTGGTAGGATTTTGTCTGTATCATACCGCCGTAGAGGTCCTATTAATAGTCAACCCAGGTAGAACCGTATTAGTCCCGTTTTGGGGACAAACTGCTTGAAATTTGAGTGGTTTGTCCCCAAAACGGGACGGCAGTCCTAAAAGGGTTAATGTCATGACATGGCCCCCCGTCGACGAGGGAGGAAAGTGCTGAACCATAAGTTGTGGCAAACTCCTCCATGTTCACGTTCGTTTGTTTCTTTAATCTCCTGTTACCCCTTTTAGAACCGCAGTCCCGTTTTGGGGACAAATCACTCAATTTTCAAATAGTTTGTCCCCAAAACGGGACTGGGGCCCTAAAAGGGTTACAACACATCCCGTTCCTCCTTGTACTACATACAGTACACACTCTCCTACTACTGAGTGAGTTGTGCTCTCTTTTGCTTTGCCACACGGGCACACCAGTGCATCTATCTACTTCCTGCTCCTCCCGGCTACTACTGGCAGTTGGGCGGGGGGAGTGGGGGGGGTGTACTCGATAGGAGAGATGTACTCGATTTCATGCATGGCCGTAGTCGTATGACCATAGACCCTCGCGTCCCTACAATGCCGGGACGGAGCATGTTGGGGAGGGGGGGGGGGGGGGGGAGATCCTGCTCTGTGACCCGGGATGTGAGTTACGGGAGAGAGAGGCTGCATGCAGGAGAAAGAAGGGAGAAGACAAGCGACGTCGACAACAACAACGACGGGATGACAAACAAAAAGAAGAAATAGGCACGCGTACGTACGTACACAATACGCGTAGTACACGTACGTGCGTACGCTGTAAATAAATTTGTATCAGGTACTCGGCACGAACGAACAGCTCACTGGAGTCGTATACGCAGAGGTGAACCAAACGACCATACGACCACGCGATACACCATGCATGTACACTGCTTGTACTAGCGGGCTCTCCCTCTCTCTCCCTCTCCCTCTCTCTCTCTCTAAATAAATTTGTATCAGGCACTCGGCACGAACGAACAGCTCACTGGAGTACACAGAGGTGAACCAAACGACCACACGACGGCGCGATACACCATGCATGCACACTGCTTGTACTAGCGGGCTCTCCCTCTCTCTCTCTCTCTCTCTCTCTCTCTCTCTCTCTCTCTCTCTCTCTCTCTCTCTCTCTCTCTCTCTCTCTCTCTCTCTCTCTCTCTCTCTCTCTCTCTCTCACCGCCCACGAGCTCTCTTCATGAGTTCCCGTTCAGCCCTCTCGTCCGCCTGCTGCCCGCGGATCACCTGCCGTTCATGTTCCAGGTATCCATCTTTTGTATGTACCAGCCAAATATGAGAAGATAAAAAGTGTATCCTGCACATTTCCAGTTCATTACTTACTATTAATAGCATGCATGCGCAGAAGATCGAGAACACAATAAATAACGGCAAGCCAAGCGAGCGCACCGGAAGCGCAGAAGCCCTTACTTTCTGGCCCGCATCGAACCGATCGACCGCAATATACCACCAAGCAGCAAGCAGAAAGACGGAGAAGCTCACACGGCAGCACGGGACTAGCTGAGTAGAGCAGCAGCAGCAACAGCAGCGAGTGGATTTATCAGAATGCAACATAATATACACAACAGGAACAACAACAACAACATTGATTGCTTGTCAAAGCGTAATCGTATATACCTCCCATCAACATACGTACCTGCTGCCTCTTGGCCTCTGTGGGGGTCTTCATGCGGTAGCCGGGCCCCTCCAACCATTCCCCGCCTCCTCCTTCTCCCGCGGTCACAGGCTGCTGACCATCACCACCACCATCACCACCATCGCCGCCGCAGCCGCTGCTGCCATCTACACTACCATCATCGTTGCCGTCATGTCCATGATGACCACCTATTCCGGCGGCGGCGAAGGGGCGTGATAGGTCAGCACTACTACCATTAGTACCACCATGATGACCACCGTAGAGGTCGCCCTGCCCGGGCAGGCCTCTCCTCCGGTGCCCGTCTCGACGATACCTTGCGCCGTCGCCGTGGTTGTTGCTCATCCCTCTTCTGGTAGTAGTGATATAGGGTTGCCTGCCACTCTGTTACTCTGCGCCGCGGTGCTGATGCCGCTGCTGCTGCTGCTGCTGCTGCTGCTACCGCTACTGCGCTCCTCCTGCTGTTGGGTTGCTCTTCTTTCTGTAAAGTACCTGGTAAGGCATAATAATGGCGGAATAACGTTCGAAAGTTATCGTACCTGTTATTATTATTATGATTGCCCCTCGATAATGTGTACGTAGTAGTAGTGTTGTTCAAATAAAGGACTATACTAATAACAGAAAGCGAACAACTCTCTATTACGGGGGACTATAGTTAATAGGACCAAATATTGTTAGTAAAAATGGTTAAATATATACCTGGTAGGTTTTTATGTAAACCATAGGTCCTGTTAACTATGGTCCCCCGTAATAGAACAAAAGCGCGGCAGTATCCTACGACAAATCAAAACTGGTGTGACGCTCATCATGAAGACTACTACAACCAACATCCCTCCATCTCGTCCACAAAAAAACGACCAACCCCCGAAGAAACATCTATCTACCAAAAACCCGCTGTCCATCGAAATGGCTGGTTTATTGCTGCTACGCGCATGTTTCAACGCGCAGAAGGTCGTGCGGTGTTGCTGATCTACACTGCTATCGGTAGTGCCTAGGAGAGAGTCCCTGCCGTCTCGCTCTCTCTGTAGCTCTTCTACCTCCTCCAACCCTTCCCCCCACACACTATTACTACTCTTACTTCTCGTACCCCTGACCCTGACACCTCCAACCGCAAGAGCCCAGTCCCCCCCCCCAAGCACTCCCGAAGAAGCATCCACCAAAAACCCGCTGCCCATCGAAATGGCTGGTTTGTAACTGCTACGCGCATGTTTCAACGCGCAGAAGGCACCTATTATTATTTTGCTTGCCATCCGACAATATGTGTATCTTAGCTATTTTTTCTTTATAAAATTATTATAATATTCATATTAGAACAACACTACACGTCATTGTCAATGTGTGTACCTTACCTATTTTTTCTTGATGAAATTATTATTATATTCATATTAGAACAACACTACACATTGTCGGATGGCAAGCATAATAATAATATTCAACAGTAAAAAACGACGTCATAATACTGACTGGTGTATAAATATAAATGCTTCATTAAAAAGATGGACGAAAAATTCAGGAACATGGCGATATACTGCTGTATTGATAATAATATTAATAGCATGTACCAGTACCTGGTAATAGCCGCGCTTTTGTTCTGGAGAGTTCTTCACTTTCTGTTCTTATATTATTAACAATAGTCGTTTCTTAGAACACAACAACGCTACACATTGATTGTCGGATGGCAAGCACGAAGCCATCGTAAGGGATTTGGTCCAACTCAGTGAAGCTGGAGTAGTTCGAACAGGGAAGCAGGAGCCATTGGCGTGCGTGCGAAGGTCTGTATGGGGCATGTTGTACGCCGATGATGCAGGAATTGTCTCGAAGTCGGCTGAAGGGTTCGCGAAAATGATGACGGTCATCGTGACTGTCTTCGAAGCAGCAGGCCTCACGGTGTCGGAAAAGAAGACATAGACAATGAATGGTCCTACAAACACCAGATCAGACAACCTTCGCACCACCGCTCGTCATCGAAGCGGCAGGCCAGAGGTATAAGCAGGCGGCCCAGTTCTTATACCTAGGCGGCATTATCCAGGAAAACGCTGCCCCCTCGCTCGAAATCGACCGGCGGATCCGCCTCATGCGAGCATGCCTCAAACTGTTCGGCCCGGAGTTGTATGATAGGACGACCGCCCACGACCGCCCCCCTTAGCATTAAAGTCCGAATGCTGAAGGCCGAGGTGATTGAGACCCTGCTGCACGGGTGTGTGACGTGGACCCTCAGAGCGGAAAACTTTGCCAAGCTTCGAACGGCTCACCACCAAGTCCTGTTGCGAGTCATTGGCTTCCAGCGCCGACTTCGTACTGACCATGCCACCCTCTCGTACGCGAAGGCCCTCAAGATGACACGTTGCGAGAGCATCGAAACGACCATTCATTCGTAAACGGCGGCTCTTCTTTGCGGGGGGCGTGGCACGGCAAAGCAAGGAGCGATTACCCAGTCGGGTAATGTTTGGGACGATAGCTGGTGGGGAGAACCCGAGACCAGGCGGACAGTGTAAGACTTGGCATAGATGCATAGTCGAAGACCTTAGGGATTTCCGAGCCACCGAAGGGTCAACGGAAGTTGCCCCCTTGGTGTTTGGAGTTGAGACCGCGTTGTGGTCCACTGCAGCAAAAAAAGCGGGGAAGTGGTACCGGGGGATCCTTGAAGCAGCCGAACGGTTCATGGTGAGGTGGCACGAGGCTGGGGCTGCGATGAGTAGGCAGCGCCGCGCATCCGCCGTGGATGGTGCCCGAGGGAACGGGGGGGGAGGGGACAACAGGAGAAGTGGCAGAAACCCCGACCAAGGGAATGCGGAGAGGGGGGGGAACAGGAGGGGTAGAAGGGAAACGGCGGTCGACGAAAGTAGGAAGGAGATGGCAGACAGGGTAGCAAGGCAACAAGTCGACTAGGAAGTAGAACATGACCATACTACTAGTGCTACCAACTGGTGCAGCTGGTTCGAACGTGGTCTTCCCTTGTCTTCTCTTTTTGTTTTGTTTTTTTTCTTTCTTGCGCTGACTCTCCGTGATTTTCATTTCCTTTTTGTCTCTTCCTTTTCTGATTGATAAGCCGTACTTACTGAAGGAGCCGTGTGGCGTGGTTGGATGACGAACCTGCTCTGCTCGTTTCGTATTGTCTGACGCCAAGGGGTTGGGCATAGTTGACGAACGCAGGGCGGAGACGGCAGTCTGGGTAGCAAGGTACCAGGCGGATTAGCAGGGAGAACCTGGCTATACTACTCGTACCACAAGCTGCTGCCGCCACCTGGAAGGTGCTTTGGGCTTTGGTCTGCCTGTTATTTCCCCTTTGTTATTTTTCCTCGTTACTTTTTTCCTTGGTTATTTGTCTTACTCTGTTTACAAGCAGTGGTGTTTCCGTTATTTTTTTTCTTTTTTTCCAGCTCGTTCTTTTTCAAGTGTTGGCCACCTCGCCTGCGGGGGGGGGGCACGACAGATTGTTTCTCCTATTTAATAGTTTTTGCTTCCATTTTTTTTTTTTTTTCTTCTTCTCTTTCGATTTGTCTACTTTGTTTCTGTTTTCTCTTTGATTGTTTCTTTTCGTTTCCCTATTTCATAGATTGTGTATGTCATGCCTGTCGTATCTATTAATAGTATGATGACATGGCATTGCATTGCCCACTGCTGTGCTTACTGCATACTTGGTACGTGGCAACGTAATATCTCTGTGGCGTAGCTTTGTGACCACAGAACTTGTATCTCTTCTCTGTTCTCGGATTGGAGAATCGGCACGGACACTGGTTGTGCTGGATGTCGACGGGTAGAAAGAACGGTTTAATGTGAAGAACACACACACAATAATAGCACTATATATACAACATTCATTGCGACTAAACACAATACAAAATCGAGAAAACAAACCACCACCATGCGATAACATGCAATATCACGACGAGCGGCGAGCCTTACAGCCACAATACGATAGGACCTACTGTCGAATACTGCTGCTCTCTACAACACTCATTGCGACTAAACATAATAAAAAATCGAGAAAACAAACCACCACCATGCGATAACATGCAATACCACGACGAGCGGCGAGCCTCACAGCCACAATAGGACCTACCTACTGTCGGATACTGCTGCTCTCTCTATATACTGCTGTCTGTGCTGTTTTTTTTCTTGTTTTTTTTCTCATCCCATTCATTATCTTCGCACATCTTCTTCTCTCTGTCCTTCCAACTCGTAACTCAGATCCGGGGTCACATAGCAGGCTCTTCTCCCCCCTTCCCGCTACGGTACGTGCCTTCATTTTTATCGCGAGAAGATTTCAGCCTTTTCTTCACTCCTCGTCGACTCGCATCGTATGTAGTACCAGGTATTTAGTAGTTGCAATGGCGGCAGAAGCCGATAATTATATAATTATCCCCGAAAGTATACAGCGGTGCGTAGGCACATGGACAGCAAAAAAGCAAGGACGGGCCTATTCTATACTCGTCTGTGTACAGTAGTAGTAGTACCTCCTTGAAATTACAAGCGGGGCGCGTGACTCCGATAGGGGATATCCCACTCACTTGTTGTGGTGATGATGATGATATCCGGCGATGCTGATTATTGCTCGAGACGAGGTGTATGTCGTGATGTTGTGCTGTCCGAAAAGAAAAGCAGCACACGAAGCAAGTCTGTGTGGGGTTTGTTGGATGTTGGATGGGATGGAGCGGTACAATTAATTGTGTCGTTGGTCGTTGGCCTTGTTCGTTGCTCCACTCACAATGAAACCGCCACATGTTGCGCGCGTATGAGTGTCAGGAGTTTTAGTTATTAATAGTCCTGTTATTATTATCCAGTTTGGGTATTCACTCAACAAGGGGTTGTCAAGTTCCTCTGTTCTCCACGTTGGGTCGACACATGATGATGGCTATACTGCTGGCTATAGATTTCTACTTGTTTGAGTCCTGTGGGTTCGAGCCCCAGGTGGGTCGGACTTTGACTTTATTTGCAAAAATAAAAAGGGATTCAATTGTTGAGAGCGCCTTGCAGCGTGGGTAGGCACAATTCGATGCGAGTCGACGAGGGAAGAAAAGGCTAAAATCTTCTCGCGATAAAAAATGAAGGCACGTACCGTAGCGGGAAGGGGGGAGAAGAGCCTGCTATGTGACCCCGGATCTGAGTTACGAGTTGGAAGGAGAGAGAGTAGAAGATGTGCGAAGATAATGAATGGGATGAGATAAAAAAAACTGTCCAAAATCACACTGAATGTATTGATGTATTCCTCGGAACAATGTCGTATCGCACACACATACGTACGTACGCATATACACACATATATCACCTGGTACAGCAGTACGAGAACGTTTCCTCCATGTCGTGCCTGTTGAGTACAGGTAGTGCCGGCTGCCCGCTATACTTGTACTATTATAGGGCAAAAACACACTGAATGTATGAATGTATTCCTCAGAACAACGCCGTATCGTAATACGTACGTCGTACGCATATATATATATATATATATATATTTTTTTTTTCTCATCCCATTCATTATCTTCGCACATCTTCTTCTCTCTCTCCTTCCAACTCGTAACTCAGATCCGGGGTCACATAGCAGGCTCTTCTACCCCCTTTCCGCTACGGTACGTGCCTTCATTTTTATCGCGAGAAGATTTCAGCATTTTCTTCCCTCGTCGACTCGCATCGAATTGTGCCTACCCACGCTGCAAGGCGCTCTCAACAATTGAATCCCTTTTTTTATTTTTGCAAATAAAGTCAATGTCCGACCCTCCTAGGGCTCGAACCCAGGACTCAAACAAGTAGAATTCGAGGTTAACCACTTGAACCACCGGGGCGACCGGCATATACACATATATCACCTGGTACAGCAGTACGAGAGCGTTTCCTCCATGTCGTGCCTGTTGAGTACAGGTAGTGCCGGCTGCCCGCTATACTTGTACTAAGGAATAAAACGCCCTCCCGCCCCAACGGCGGTTGGGCCAGATTCCTGCAGATTATATATATATGTATATGTGTGTGTGTTCTTCACATTAAACCGTTCTTTCTACCCGTCGACATCCAGCACAACCAGTGTCCGTGCCGATTCTTCAATCCGAGAACAGAGAAGAGATACAAGTTCTGTGGTCACAAAGCTACGCCACAGAGATACTACGTTGCCACGTGTGCAGTGTGCACTGCAGTGGGCAATGCAAAGCCATGCCATCATACTAGATACGACAGGCACGACATACGCAATCTATGAAATAGGGAAACGAAAAGAAACAATCAAAGAGAAAACAAAAACAAAGTAGACAAATCGAAAGAGAAGAAGGAAAAAAATGAAAGCAAAATCTAGGAGAAACAATCTGTCGTGCCCCCCCCCCGCAGGCGAGGTGGCCAACACTTGAAAAAGAACGAGCTGGAGAAAAAGGAAGAAAAAGAGTAAGAAAAAAAACAAAAAAAAAACAAACAAACACCACTGCTTGTAAACAGAGTAAGACAAAGAACCAAGGAAAAGAGTAACAAGGGAAAATAACAAAGGGGAAATAACAGGCAGACCAAAGCCCAAAGCACCCTCCTGGTGGCGGCAGCAGTTTGTGGTACGAGTAGTATAGCCAGGTTCTCCCTGCTAATCCGCCTGGTACCTTGCTACCCAGACTGCCGTCTCCGCCCTGCGTTCGTCAACTATGCCCAACCCCTTGGCGTCAGACAATACGAAACGAGCAGAGCAGGTTCGTCATCAAACCACGCCACACGGCTCCTTCAGTAAGTACGGCTTATCAATCAGAAAAGGAAGAGACAAAAAGAAAATGAAAATCACGGAGAGTCAGCGCAAGAAAGAAAAAAAACAAAACAAAAAGAGAAGACAAGGGAAGACCACGTTCGAACCAGCTGCACCAGTTGGTAGCACTACTAGTAGTATGGTCATGTTCTACTTCCTAGTCGACTTGTTGCCTTGCTACCCTGTCTGCCATCTCCTTCCTACTTTCGTCGACCGCCGTTTCCCTTCTACCCCTCCTGTTCCCCCCCCTCTCCGCATTCCCTTGGTCGGGGTTTCTGCCACTTCTCCTGTTGCCCCCTCCCCCCCCGTTCCCTCGGGCACCATCCACGGCGGATGCGCGGCGCTGCCTACTCATCGCAGCCCCAGCCTCGTGCCACCTCACCATGAACCGTTCGGTTGCTTCAAGGATCCCCCGGTACCACTTCACCGCTTTTTTTGCTGCAGTGGACCACAACGCGGTCTCAACTCCAAACACCAAGGGGGCAACTTCCGTTGACCCTTCGGTGGCTCGGAACTCCCTAAGGTCTTCGACTATGCATCTATGCCAAGTCTTACACTGTCCGCCTGGTCTCGGGTTCTCCCCACCAGTTATCGTCCCAAACATTACCCGACTGGGCAATCGCTCCTTGCTTTGCCGTGCCACGCCCCCCGCAAAGAAGAGCCGCCGTTTACGAATGGTCGTTTCGATGCTCTCGCAACGTGTCATCTTGAGGGCCTTCGCGTACGAGAGGGTGGCATGGTCAGTACGAAGTCGGCGCTGGAAGCCAATGACTCGCAACAGGACTTGGTGGTGAGCCGTTCGAAGCTTGGCAAAGTGCTCCGCTCTGAGGGTCCACGCCACACACCCGTACAGCAGGGTCTCGATCACCTCGGCCTTCAGCATTCGGACTTTAATGCTAAGGGGGGCGGTCGTCCTATCATACAACTCCGGGCCAAACCGTTTGAGGCATGCTCGCATGAGGCGGATCCGTCGGTCGATTTCGAGCGAGAGCGCAGCGTTTTCGTGGAGAACGCCGCCTAGGTATAATAACTGGGTCGTCTGCTTATACCTCTGGCCTGCCGCTTCGATGACGAGCGGTGGTGCGAGGGTTGTCCGGTCTGGTGTTTGTAGGACCATTGTCTATGTCTTCTTTTCCGACACCGTGAGGCCTGCTGCTTCGAAGACAGTCACGATGACTGTCATCATTTTTGCGAGCCCTTCAGCCGACTTCGAGGCAATTCCTGCATCATCGGCGTACAACATGCCCCATACAGACCTTCGCACGCACGCCAATGGCTCCTCCTTCCCTGTTCGAACTACTCCAGCTTCACTGAGTTGGACCAAATCCCTTACAATGGCTTCGTCTTGGCTGAAGCGTACTATTAATAGTACGACGTGTAACGCAGCAGCGAAGAACACGTTGAACAGTATCGGTGATAGTACACAGCCTTGCCGCAGCCCCTGCGTGACATCAAACCATTCCGAGAGCTCGCCGTCATCAGTACGCACGCGAGCCCGCATGCCATCGTGGAAATTACGGATAATTCTCAGCGTCTTGGTTGGTACGCCAAATCGTGTGATTACCTTCCATAACAGCTCTCGGTCGACCGAGCCGTACGCTTTCTGCAGATCGATGAAGCACACGTATAAGGGGATTTTGCTCTGTCGTCCGAGCTCTTGCAGCCGGCGCACGACGAACAACATATCAATCGTTGATCGTGCGGGGCGGAAGCCGCACTGTTCCTCGGGGAGTAGTTCCTCGGTCTCGCAGTAGTTGCCGAGGCGGGACGCGACGATTTTCAACAACACTTTGCCTGCGTGGGCAACAAGCGAAATCCCTCTATAGTTGTTGCAGTCAGTTCTATCCTTCTTTTTGTGAAGGACCTTGATGATCGCATCTTTCCATTGCTGAGGGACTATATATATACCTGGTACCAGGTACATACTTCCGTTCCCCTCCCTGCCTCGGCAAGGAATGCTGCGAGGCATGCCCTATCAGGCTAATAGCGAGTGGGGTAGGTCTTTCTGGCGGGTGTAAGGCCGGACTCACCCTCAAGGAGTGATACCTTCTTGCTGCTGCCTGTGGCCGCGAGGCTCAGGCGGCAGTAGAGTTGGGTCGTACGTGGTGCGTCAGGCACGGAGACCTACGATTCGCGCGTCTTTTTAGGCAGCTCCGGCAGAGCAGCAATGCTCAATCGGGGTGTCCATGCGCGGAGGCAGGCGCCACCACAGGCCACACTACGGCACAGTCTATTGCGCCGGTAGGAGGCTGGATTCGACGACGAGGGAGGAGGGAGACTGAGCGTCGACGTGCGGGGAAGAGACGGATTGACCTCCCCCTGCGCGAGAATTTTTATTTCCCAGACCAGAACCGCAAGTGCGAGGAGCATTTTGTTTTTCAGGATGACGGAGAAAGGGAAACGACTGGAAGGGAATGGCAACGAGTGCACGCGCAAAGGAGCGGGTGGATTGGGCCAAGGCGATGATGCGGCCATGAAGAGCGGCAGGAAGACGGTGCATGGAGACCCATGATTTGCGCGCACACTATCATCACGAGAGAAGCAGTCATAGTTTGTTTTTTCCTGGTTTTGTTTTTCACGAGGCAGAATAGTATCTACCGGTACTCGTCACTGGTTTTTGTAGTTTAACGAGTTGTATACCCTTCATGGGGAATAACCTACGCAATTATCAGGGACGTGGTATCATAACTGTGCTGCACCTTTTTGTGTCAGACAGTCCAGGAAGAGATGGCGATCGTTGATATTCGTGTGGCAGTAAGGTTCGATTGCTCCTTTTTTCACTGCATATCCGCGAGTCTTCACTCTGACAGCACTCCAGATAGCAGGCAGGTGTGTTCCTCTTTCGTTTTCACGACTACCGTGCGTTTCGTACGGTGCAGGCAGCACTTCAGACAGCATCCGCTGTAGTCAGCAGCCACGAGTTGGTTAGTGGTGGGAACGGGGGTACTCTTCTATATTATAGTTGAGAGGATATACCCGCGGCCATGTTAGTTCAGTTTTGCACATTGGTTTTATCTTGTGTGCGCTTTTTCCGTCTCGTGTATTTTGAGGCAGCCGAATTTTCGTTTTTTTTTGTTTTTCGGATCTTCCTAGGGCTCCAGCACCTTTGTGTGACCACGGACTCCTTCGTCAGAGAATTAATGTGAGCTATAATAGGTGAGCCAATACGTATATAGGATGTGTGATATGAATCGAGTGCTCATGGGCTATAGATATAGATAATATAGTCGGCAGTTTCGTAGCCCGAGGAATACTATCTTCACATCTGACGTCTTCGCATTCGACGAACCTTCTGGCCAAGCTGAGGACTGCAGCACTTCTTCTAGATCTTCTCACGATCATGTGAGCCATCCCTACCCGGGAGGCAACTGGTTTTGAAGTCAACTTTTTCTTTTTGTTTCTTTTCGTTCCTTGTTTCGTTTTTTCTTTCGTTTTCCTCGCGGTCTATTTTCTTTCTTTCTTTTTTTTCTTTTCGAACCTGCGTTCCTGAGTGTGTTTTTAGTGCCGACGACTGTGACAAGCTGCCTAGTGGCGACAGTAGACGTTTCTCCCCTCTTAGTATAGGTGAGTAGACGCATTCTTCCCCCCTTATCAGGCACACGTACAAGTACGTACAACTTCTCTCTGCTGTTTCTTAGTAGGTACTTGTCATATACCTGGTAAGTACTATTGTTGCTCTCGGCAGTGTGATGAGGTTTGTTTTTCCGCGCCCTGTACCCCGCCTCCGCCGTGGAATGACGAGATCGATCACCTCCACGATACGTGACACCATGTGGTTGAATGCACCTGGAGACCCCCCCCAAATGACATCGTGCTCATCGCGCACAACAGCGAAAGCGTTTTTTACAACAATGACCCCCTCCGCTTCGATGTATGCCCGCCCTTTCATAGGGAAGGCACGTAAAGAGTAGGTGGAACTGCTCACATTAACCCCCCCGCCATTTTATCTGCACCTTCCTGTATAGACAAGCGTTTTATGGGATTTGACCCTTACCACGACTACAAAGAAGCTGCTGTAGTACTGGTAGGACACCCGCAGCAGTATACTGATACGTGGATTTTTTTTTAGGAACAGCGGTTGTGTGACTAAATACGCCATTCCTCTTATATGCATATGTGAGCAGCCTACGAACGGCTCGGCTATAATTGCGAATTGTATCCATTGGTATCCATCGCGTGGGATATTCGCCTGCGAGTTATTGAACGACCATACCTGGTACCTGGTACCTGATACGAGCGATAGTATACGTATGAATTAACCATACTGGCGACCCCCCCACGACGAGAATAGCCATAAATGTACCTGGTATTTTATTTGAATGCCTTGGTTTTTTTTTTTTTTTTTTTTTTTTTTCCCATCCCATTCATTATCTTCGCACATCTTCTTCTCTCTCTCCTTCCAACTCGTAACTCAGATCCGGGGTCACATAGCAGGCTCTTCTATCCCCTTCCCGCTACGGTACGTGCCTTCATTTTTATCGCGAGAAGATTTCAGCCTTTTCTTCCCTCGTCGACTCGCATCGAATTGTGCCTACCCACGCTGCAAGGCGCTCTCAACAATTGAATCCCTTTTTTTATTTTTGCAAATAAAGTCAAAGTCCGACCCTCCTGGGGCTCGAACCCAGAACTCAAACAAGTAGAATTCGAGGTTAACCACTTGAACCACCGGGGCGACCGGCTTTGGTTACAGGATTTCAACACACACATAGTAGCCTACAAAGTCTGGTATACGAGCGAGGTACCAATAGGGGTACGTAACACTATTTTAGTGACGAAATCTCCCGTGAACCCCCCCTTCCTTCCTCACGATATATTTAGGTAGACAAACGATGCACGGTCGGTGCCTCTTTCTTGATGTGATGGTGTAGCACATCCACCGTATAGGAATGCATATATTTATACTCGTACGTAGGCGAACCTTACCTGGTTGCACGTATATACAATGCGAAGAACACACACGTACGGGTAGCGCTCTGGGAATACCAGGTATACCTGTCGACAATTATTATATGGTTGCACGTAGCTCTTTAGGAATATATCTGCAGGAGGATTTTAAATGTTGCTCATTAGGACCAGCTTATATCTCTGCACCCCCCTTCAGATTGCCCGTCCACACGCTGCTTCTACCATGCAGAACAGGCTCTATGATGCACTACTTTCCTGCTGCTCTACTATAAATACAGGACGCATGCTGCGGAAATTAATCGGATTTCTGCCATTTATGCCCCACCCCCACGGCCTATAGGATACAAACGATGTCTATTGTTTCTAGATTTTTTTTTTCTACTGCTCTTTACTTGCACGTTTGTTTTCCGGCATTAACGACTTAAAGCGGCTTTATATTGCCGAACCTTGTCCGTCTGCTGCCTAGGCGCATTTAAATTTGTCAGTTTTAAGCCAGAAATAAGGTATATATATGCTGCACAAATATGTCCGGCTACAGCCTCTTACGTGCACGTTCCTCAGCGAAACCGACGGAACGAGGCTTTGTGGCGCGCAACTTTGTCTACTGCTGCATACGTCTACCCCCCCCCAGCTGTAGCACATCAAAACAGAATGTATGCTACCTGATCTGGCCCGAATATTAGTTTGGTCGTGTTTGTTTTCCCTTTATTTTTGTTTTCGACGTGTGCCTTCCTTTTTTTTTTCTCTTCTTTTCTTTTTTGCTCCCACCTTAAATCAAAGCAGGGTAGACACTGTTCAAGTTTGTAACAAGTGTTATTTTCCAACGCACCCCACCCCCACCAGCTTTTACAAATAAAGCAGGGTACAGGCTGCCTAGAACCGTAACACCACAAAGGCTACACAAACTAGTAAACAACTGTTTCTCCCATGTTTGTCCAGCTCATCACAAACACAGCAGCTGCAAGCTGCTCGAATATGGAGCATAGTAACTGTGGCCCGGGCAGTGACCATTTCCGAAAGTGATGAACTAAATGCTGGTCAAACTAACACCAATACACAACATCCTTCGCGGCGGATTAGCGTCTTCGACTCCCCCAAAGGAGCCGATTGATACTCTTTTCCATGTTTTTACGTACCGGGGTCTATTTCTTATTTATTTTTTTTTTTTTTGTTCCCACTTGTGCCACCTCTACGATACCCTAAGTATCTCACAACGTATCGGGCCTCGCGACCCCCGAAACGTATCGGTTGCTGTCTGTTTCTACCACGGAACGAAAAACTGCCCACCGTTCAAGTAGGGAATCGCCCGATATGCTGTGCAGCTACCAAATAGTGCCGGCATGCTGCACTTTTCCCCCCGACTCGACCTACACGTTGCCTTTACGGGTACTCTAATTGTATCCCAACGAAAGGTCTTGCACTGCCCACGCCCAGTAATCGTCACGCCCTGTTATCACTACGAACATTGGACATTTCAGACGGAGTTCTGTTCAATTCGGTTGAACTGATATCACTTGAGTGACTCGGGCGCGACTACCGTCAATCACACGCGAGGCGCCTGAAACTAGCTAGACGTCCTCAACTATAAAAATATCCTTCGACGGGCACTATAATTGTGGCACACCCCCCTCAATACCCCTTATTGTACGTCCTTACCGTCACTCCTTTCTGTCCCCTAGATCGGTTTGTTGGTATTGTAGCCGCCTACCCTGATCCAAGCCTGGATCCACCAGCCCTCTCCAACTTCCTCCACCGACATGCCCGGCGCCCCTTCCACCGACACCACCAACCCCCGCGAGGCGAGGTATGCCGCAAGGCCCTCTCGCGCCACGGACGACGACACCCCCGGCTTCGATACAATTCTGAGTGACCTCGCTCTACACCCCACCACACCGGGATCTTCTCCACTGGGAGCAGGCACGACCAGTGCCGGGCCTACCATCAAACCGGAAGTCTCCGCACAGGAAACTTCCACCCCTGCTCTCAATCCGGGGCACTACCAAGGCGATCCCACGGCTCTCCGTGAGCGCCGCGCGGCCCTCAAAGCCCACCACGAGCAGCTCCTCCTTCTTGCGAAAGAGAGCGCTGACCTCCTACTCGTGTTACCGCCCTCTCCTACCCCTTCGACCACACCTACGAGACTGCAGCTGCGACCACGGCCACCACGGCCCAACCGCAGCCGTCGGCTCCGCACCCTGGACCACCCTTTGCGTCCGCCGCGATGTCTAGGACCACCACCTCCCAGCGCCCCCAGAACCAAGCTGGGACCACAATGTCCCAGGCACCACTACCGGCCCAATCCTTGCCAGTCCCCAAACCCACTGGGCACCGGCAACCGCAGACGTTCGGCTTTGAGTCAAATGACTGGGTCTTTCTGGACGCCAAGCTCCGCTGGATGCAGAGTACACGCGACCCGATAGCCTCAGATGTCTCTACAGCGGCACGCCGCGTCTGGCGACTGTTCACACCCGACTGCGACCCGTCGATCACCTTCGTTCTGGCCCGCGCCGCCACCGAGGGTGCCTTGTCCGAGTTCATCGGGGCCGCCCACACCCTTTTACTCGAGCTAAGGTATTTCCACTCCAACGCCGGCCGCGGCTACGTGTGGACCCGACCGAGTCTCGACCCACCCCTCCGACACCCCCAACCACCCGCCCCACAACGGATACGCCATCGCCGGCGACACCGCCCCTTCTCACCTCGACAACACCTCCCACGACGGCAGCGCCCCCCTCCACACGAGCGCTCAGCCTGATGACGAGAGCCTCTACGGAGCCCATGACGGAGGCGGAACGTCGCGGTGTCCCACGCCCAAGCCCTACGCGCTCACGGTGACCTTTGCCTCAACTGAAATGACACGGACCATAGCCAGAAGACCTGCTCCAAGAGCTTCCTCACCACGTCCGGCATCTTAAACCCGGCACTCGGACAGCTAAACGACGACGGTCAGGCCTACCGCCAGTGGCAACAGAGGATGCTCTCTTACCGCCGGGGGCAATACGAGCGCAACCTGGAGCGGAGTTCCAACCGCTACGACAACAACCGTCGAGGCAACAACACCAACCGTAGCGGAAACTCCAACAACAGCCACTCCAACTATAACCACTCCCGCAACTACCGCGGCGACAACGGGCGCTCCAACAACTGGCGCCATAGCAACGGCCGGAACTACGACAACGGCAACCGACACTCGCCAGGGCAACAGTTCCGACAACAACGCATCGAGCCTGCCCCCTCGTCTTCCGCGTTGACGGTTCATACCCCTGCGACCAACACGTCCGCACCAGCCGCCCCCGCCAACATGCGGATGGGCAGCAACAACTCGACCAACCTCCCGAACCAACGGCAGCCGGGAACCTTCCGCACCAACTGACAAGCCGATGATGGAGCACCTGCCGCATCTCCATCAACAGCATCTACTGCGACCACCCGAGGCTCTCAGGACGCACGCGTAAATCACGTGCACCACGCCTCCCCGACCCCTGCCCCCGCATGCCCCCCCCCTACCCCAGCCCATTTCCCAGCCACTTGCTCAAGCACTGATCCTCTTGCTCAAGTGATTGCCTTGAGGTGTGGGCGGGAGGAGGCCAAGACGCCGAGCCTCACCAGGATGCTCCACTCGACGTCTTCCGGCGGTGAGCAACGCTACTTGCCGACCATTGCCGAGACCCCAGACATTGCTACCCTGGGAAACGTCTCGACGATTACGGCTACCAGCGGTTCCGGTTCACACGAAACTACCGTTTCGTCGACCGGGCCATCGCCCCCTGAGCCTGCCTCTAATTGGCCGCTCCATACGCGCTTGTTCCAGCATGCGCGCCTTTCTTATGACAGCGTTGGACCCGCGAACGACGGGCTTCCACCCGCTGCCACGGTGTTGACACCACCGCTGCCCCTGAGCTCGAGGGGCAGTCCCGTATTAAAAACGGAAGACTCGCGACCAACGTCGACCAGGACATGCCCTGAGCCCCCTGCCCCGTCCTCCTCGCCTGCTTTGTGCAACGCGTGGACACGGGCCCCAGGTGTGGTATCTCCTAGCGAGTATCCCCCTGTCCTCCAAACGTTGGACGACAGGGCCCTTCAGGGTCGTCTCGCCCGGCGTATAAGCCCCGGCGTGGACCCCCCCGGTACCTCGGCTTTGCCGAGCAATTCCCCCGCGAACACGAGGGTTCCGATCAGCACCGCTAGATCGTGGTTGACTCTACCCCCGTCGACGCCAGGTGGCGATAGAAAAAATTATCGTCTACCCTAACCTTTCAGGGTCGTCTCGCCCGGCGTCTAAGCCCCGGCGTGGACCCCCCCGGTACCTCGGCTTTGCCGAGCAATTCCCCCGCGAACACGAGGGTTCCGGTCAGCACCGCTAGATCGTGGCTGACTCTACCCCCGTCGACGCCAGGTGGCGATAGGAAAAATTATCGTCGCCCCCCACCCCCAACAACCAACACGCCATCAACAGCTCACACCACCGCAGAGGCCCCCTCATCCTTTCACTTCTTCTGGGACTCCTCTTCCGTCTTTTCGCAGTGGTACCTGTGCGACATCGAACACGATGGCGTCACATACAACTGCGCCGAGCAGATGATGATGGCGCAGAAGGCTGCGCTCTTCGGGGACACCACAACTGAGCGCCGCATCAAAGCGACCCGCGACCCGGCCGACCAAAAAGCACTTGGGCGCACCGTTTTCGGCTTCGACGAACTCGTTTGGGAGCGACACCGCTACAACATCGTCCTCAACATCAACTTCTCCAAGTTCCGCCAACACTCGGAGCTACGGCGAGAGCTGGCGGCAACGGACGACAAACACATTGCCGAGGCCAGCCCACACGACCTCATCTGGGGCATAGGCCTCAAGGCCGACCATCCGGACGCCTGCATTCCGACGCGTTGGCGTGGTCGGAATCTGCTGGGCCGGGTACTGATGGACGTCCGAGAAAGCTTCGACGCCGATCGCCTCCCCCAACTTCCTACTGGTACCAGTCCCAACGACCCAGAGCAAACACCCGCCTCCACCGACTCAACACGGGTCTTCCCCACCGCCGACGGCATCCACGAGACAAGCCCGACCCCCCCACGGCAACCGCCTAACTCCCCACTTGGGCTGCTTCTACCGCCGTCTACACCCGACGCCTACCCCATCAGCCACTTCGCCCAAGTGTCCACCATCAACACCGCAGCCCACAGCCACCTTCCTACCCGTCGGCCGCCGATACCGGAACACGGACCATGCCTTACAGGCGGCATCATCACCGTCGACGACGCGTCGTTCACGACGAAGGTACTCGTGCACAGCGGCCCCGACGCCACTACCCGCCGCGAACTCGTGGCACTGCTCGATACCGGCTCGCCCCAGTCGTTTATCACCGCAACCGCGATGGAACAACTGAAGGCCTCCCAGTCAGCCACCGACGCCTGCGAACGGCACAGTTCCCCCCGTTCATGGGGAGGCTTCGGCACCTCAGCCCCACTCTCCACCTCCGTCTCTATCCGCTTAAGCATCCAGTTTATGCGCCTCCAGACCCCCACCGCTGATCTAGCAGTATGGGCCTGCGTAGTTCCTGCTGGAACCATGCAGCACCCCATCCTCCTGGGACGAGACAGCTGGATGCGCTTCGAGCACCGCTCGTATACCACGCTCCGGCAACAGCCCGCCCTCCCCCACCAACCTTCCCGGCAAACCCGTGGTGAGCTCTCTTTAAGTCACCACGACCCCAACGGAGTCTCAGCATTCATTCCCGACGATCGTTCCACTGACGACGTCTACCACCTCCGATTCGCCGGCAACAAAGCTATTTCGCTTTCCTCTACCCCACAGCTCGCCAAGGTCAACCTGGTGCGCCAGTCAGGCGCTCCAGCATTGGCCGGGAATTACATGGTGAACATGCTCCCCCGCGAGAACCCCCTTTCCGACACGGCGATTTTCGTCTCCGACGGGTACCAAACGGTCCCCCTATCTGGATCTACCGAACTCGAGCCGGGTGACCTCCTCAGAACCTCCTGCTCCCCACTGGTACAGGTACCGCTCGCCACCCATGAGCATCCCTCCTTAAACCCGCCGCTCCCCCCTCCATTTCCGGACGTACATGCCCTCCACAACAACATCCCGGTGGCCGACCAGAGCCCACCAACAGCCGACCCCTCTACCGCACTAAAAGCCCCGTGCCCACAGCTCCTTGCACGCCTCGACGCCGACCAGCGCAAAAGCTTCCTCGACCTCTGGGAACGCCTGCCGTTGCACCTACGCGACGTCAACTTTGACCTTCACGGTTCTGGATGGACCCCATCGGTGATCAACAACTTGGGCGACGTCCTCTGCGAATTCCAGGACGTCTTCTCCACGTCGAAGACCGACTTCGGCTCGTGCTCGCTCATGCCGTTCAAGATCACGGTACCTCCGGACAGCGCACCGGTCACTTCCCGCCCCTACAGGATCAACCCCATCCTCGCCAAAAAGGCCGACGCCGTATTGGACCAGTACCTGGCTGCCGGCCTGATCCAGCATTCCACGTCGCCATACTCCAGCCCTATGGTCGCCATCCCCAAGAAAGACGGAGGTGTTCGCATCACAATCAACTACAAGAAGCTCAACGCCATCAGCTCCCTCGGACAACTCCCCATCCCCCGCGTCGACGAAGTCCTCGACTCCTTGGGTAAAGGTCGCATCTTTTCCCTCTTCGACCTGGTCTCCTCGTTCCACCAAATCACCATCGACGAAGACACCATCCCCTTGACAGCCTTCTGCACACCGAACCGGTTATTTGAGTGGCTTGTTATGCCACAAGGCAGCAGCGCCTCCCCCGGCTGGTTCGTTAAGGTCATCAACGAGGTCATCAAAGGCCTGGAACGCGTCGCCGCGTATCTCGACGACATCATCGTCTTCGACCCCAACCCCAACGACCACGTTGCCAACATCAGAGCTCTCTTCGGACGCCTCCGGAAGCACCACCTCAAACTTTCCCCGGCCAAGGCCAAACTTGGCGCCACCACCGCCGATTTCCTGGGACACACCATCTCCGCCGGCGGTTACAGCCCCAACTCCGACAAGGTCGCCGCCCTCACCAGAATGCCCATGCCGACCGACAAGAAGCAAGTGCGCTCGCTCCTTGGGGGCATCAACTACTACGGCAAGTTCCTGCCAAATCTCTCCCGACGTCTGCGCCCCATCAACGCTTTACTCAAGCAAGGCGCCACGTTCGACTTCACCCCCGCCATGGAAACCACCGTCCGCGCCATCCTCCAAGAACTTGCCGAACCGCCTATCCTCGTCTACCCCGACTGGGACGCCGTCGCCGACAACTCCCGCCCCTTCCGCCTCTACTGCGACGCTAGCATCGACGGCTTCGGCGCGACCCTTGAGCAAGAACAACCCGACGGCTCAGTCCGACCCATCCTTTTCATCAGCCGTGCCACCCTGGACTCCGAACGTTCGTGGACACCCCTCGACCTCGAGGCCGGGAGCATCGTGTGGGCGATCAAACGCCTCCGTGGACATTTATGGTCCACCCGCTTCCAGATCTACTCGGACCACAAGGCGCTCGAGAACATCGCCAAGGTCGGAGAACACAACGCCCGCGTCCGGCGCTGGCTCGAGTTCCTTTCGGCGTACACCTACGCGCTGGAATACCGGAAGGGCACGTCCAACGGCAACGCCGACTTCCTCTCCCGGCTCCCCCAACCCGCCACCGACGCCGACCGCACCGGACGCAACCGCCTTACCGGCCCGGACACCGTCGGCATCTACCTCATCCGCCCCTGCGGCTTCGCGCCGAACGACCCTCCCGCCCCGGGTATCGGCTTGGGTGGGCTCGTATCCCCCCCTTCAAGGCCCATCCCAACCATCCAGCCGCTTCCCTTCACCACCGACGATTTCCGCGACTTCCGCCTACTGGGACCACGTATGGAGCACCCCACCCTTTCCCCCGCACCCGACACCTTCGTCGGGCCTATTGCGACCCCTGACTCCACCACCGGACTGCTTGTTGGCCCCGAGAACGCCGCCGTGAACAGCGGAGCTCCTCCTGGCTCGGCTTCCAGGCCGTCCGTCATCTCTCCGCCGTCCACCACTGGCGGCACGGAACCAGCCGTCTCAGGCCTGATATCTTCTCGGACCCGCCATCGCATCGCCGCTGCCGCGGGAACCCCTCGACCCACAGCCGACTATCGCTTCGGCCGTCGACCACACCCCCGTCGTACGCAGACGACCTACACCCACCAGTGCGCCCACGCCCCCGGCCGGGGTCCAGCCAAGACCCCCTCCTCCTACGGCGCCTTCAGCCACAGCTCCCGCGCCGCCCGACCCGTTTGCGCCCGCAAACCCAACCCCAACCCCCCCAACAACGCCTTCTCCGCCGGCACCAGCACCACCGTCGCTGCCCCTCCCGGAGCCCATCGTCGAACCCGATGACGACCCCTACCTCCTCGCCCGCGTCGAGCACTACACCTTCAAAGACTGGGCGCGAGAACAACGAGCAGAGCCCCTGTGCTGCGCCACCATCCGCTTCCTGTCGTTGGACTCCCCTGCCCCCCCGCCGAACGACCTCCTGGATTTCATCCCCTCGGCCCGGCGCCCACAACTTCCGGACGTCCTCACCTTTGCCTCCAAATGCAAGCTGCACCGTACGGACGACGAAACCACCCTCCTGGTCCAACGACCACCCCCACCCCCACCCGGGAACAGCCTACCACCACCCGCCCCCCTTACCCCACGCATCTACGTGCCAATGTTAATGCGCCCCTGGGTGCTGAACACCTGCCACGCCACCACCTCTCTACACCTAGGAGTCACCCGAACGGTCCGCATGCTGGCACGTTTCTTTTATGGGATTGGCATGGACGCTTCCGCCCGCTGGTGGATCCGCCGCTGCTTTCAATGCCAGGCGCGGAAAACCTCCCGGCACACCATTCGCTGGCCCATCCTTTCTCTTCCTTTGCCCAACGGGCCTGGCATCACCGTCAGCGTCGACTACTTCGGACCCCTGCCGCTCACGCCGCGCGGCAACGTCCACATCCTTCTCTTCACCGACCGCTTCAGCCGGCGCGCCGATATGTTTGCCGTTTCAGCGGCGCAGTTCACGGCCGCCGGCACCGCCGACATCTTCCTGAACGAATACATCCCTCTCTGGGGGTGCCCGGTTACGCTTCTCTCCGACAACGGACTACACTTTACCTCCAAGCTTGCAAACATCGTCTACGAGCGCCTTGGTATCCGCAAGGTCAACACCAGCTCCTACCACCCCTGCACCAACGGCGGCGTCGAGCGCGTCAACCATGTGTTGGCCCAAATGCTCTCTATGGTCGGCAACGAACAGCAGACCGACTGGGACGTGCTGCTGCCACACGTGTCGTCGGCCTACAACAACTCCGTGAACGCCGCTACAGGGCTTGCGCCTAACGAAATCCACATGGGCCGCCTTCCTCGCCTCCCGCTCTCGGTCTTCGAACCCGACAACATCGGCGGCCACCAAAGCTTGGACCGCGATCATCTGGTCTACATCAACCTCGCCACCGACCGACAACGACGCGCGTACTCCCTCGTCCGCGAACTACACCGACTCACCGTCTCGCGTCTCCAGCGCCGCAACGCGCCCATCATGGCCGCCCTCCGAGCATCCCCCCCCTTCACCGTCGGCGGCTGGGTTTGGGTCTACAACTCCGCCTCAACCATTCGCCAAGGCGTCAAAAAGGGCACCGACGCAACTGTACTCAAGACGAAGCTTTCCCTTAACTGGAATGGGCCCTTCAAGGTCCTCGCCGTTGGACCGACGCCCGCCTCGAACACCCCCGACAACCGCCCTCTTCACGACAAGCTACTTTTCCTCGACCTTCCATCCGACCTTCCGGGACGGGACTCCAAGCCACGCGTCTCCGTTCAACGATGCAAACCTTGTCGGAACCCCGACGACACCAGCGATATCCCCAAGCATCTGCCCGCGGACCTCACTACATACGTACTCACAGCTTCTGCCGCCAAGTCCCCACCTTACCACGTCACCGTCGACGACGTCACTCCCCCACCGGAACGCCTCGAGGTCGAGCAGATCACCGGCCATCAACTCGTACGCGGCCGCGGCGGGGTCATCGCCGTCCTGTACGAGACCCACTGGGCTGGACTTCTCAGCCCCTCTTGGGAACGCGAGCTGGACCTTCAACACTTCCGGCGCAACATCCTACTCTATTGGTCAGGAGCGCCGACACAACACCGCCAGACGAACCGCCTCTACCGCCAGATGCGCATCGGCGCTGCCCACCGCGAACTGGCACGATCTCACGGACAAATATTTCTCGCCCCCGGCTACGCCCTGGTCTCCCGCAGCCTCTGGCTCCACAACTTCAGCACCACCATCCTCCCCCCCGGAGCGCACATATGGTACAAAGCGCGCGACGGCCTCTGGTGGCTGGGCAAAATCGCTCACCGCTCACCCCCGGACGTCTCTTCGGGAGCTCCACCAGAACCTTCACCGGGCGGCTCCTACATCATCCGGTTCCTGGATGACCCCGGACCGATCAAGATCGACCTTCAACCCTCCCGCTACACTACAGCACGGAACGCCGTGTACGGATCGTGGTGTCTTCAACGCCATGGGAATGGGAGCCTAGCACGTGGGCTGCTGCGGAACTCTGATGTGTCCCGCGGAGCCCCCACGGTTTCCACTCCCCCCCCTGGATAGCCTTGGTTTAGCATTTTTTTTTAGTTCTGGGTACTTGTTTCTGGTTAGTCAACAATATATTAAAGTAGTTCTTCAGGGTTAGTCTTCAATAGCCACCAACAGCCAGCTTCTTGGGTGCATATATTTCCGTCTACCTTTTGTTTTCTTCATACCGCCTACACCTCCGTGTTGCCTTCTTACGTTCAGGCCACCGAGTCGTAGCGATACCATAATCTTCATATGTGTTTGTACTTCACTAGCCTACCGCAAATTATTGGCAATACTACGCCGAGGTAAAATCGTGTCGTAGCCTGGGCTGTACCCTGGCCTCCGTCGGTTTCCACCGACCCCTGTTTCAGACGGTCATCGAGCTAAGACTTTATCGAGCTTCCAGCTCGCCCGTGTTTCTTCTATGTTTGCCAAGTAGGGTCCGGATAGCATTGCCGCCCCGGAAGGCCGCAGAGTTATCAACCATGGCGGTTCTACCAAGATCGATTTTCCCTGACTCGTGTTCTGCTTTCAGTTAGTTTCCTGGTCCCGATCGTGGTTTGTTTTCTTTTTCTTAGGTTTCTTCATATTTCGTTCGGTATTCCGCGCGCCCCTCTGCTCTGTGGCAAACGACACCATCTTTGATGTCGCCCCTGTTGGCCGAGTTGCACACGCTAGTGTTTTAGCCCTGCGCTATATACCATCTTGAACTGCACGCATTAGGCCAATCTTCTTGCGGATCTTCTTGAGTTTTTCTTGTTGAGTAAAATACCTTGCTACGTTTGCTGGTATAGTTCATACCACGAAGAGGCCTCCCAGACGCCGCGTTGTTCGCTCCGTCTCCCGGTTTTAATAGCCCCTAGTGTACGCAGCCCTCTTTGCACTTTAGCAGTGCCCCGTTTCTCTTGAGTGATGCCTACCACGTTAGGACCTCCGCCACAAGACAAGGCATTACTCCTACCAAATATATATGTGTTTTTTTTTTTGTATTGCGGTCACTGCCTCCTTTCGTGAGTTTCCTAGTTTGCCAACCCGGTTCGGCGACCAACCTCCGTTCGCACCTTTTTGTGCGCCCTTCTTTCGCCTTCACTTCGGTACTAGTTTTCTTCTTCAGCCTTCGCTTCGGCTTTTGTTCTGTCTCCTGTTTTCTTTCTTCTTTCTTCGGTTTTCGCTTTGCCTTTCTCTGCTTTCGCTTCCGCTTTGAGTTATTTCTTCCTCTCCTTCGGTCTCTACCTTTAAGTGGTTGTTCTAAGTAAACACCCCTTCGCAGTGTTTGGGTCTTATGACGAGGTGTGGGGGGATCTATAGCCTCATTTCTTTTGTTTCGAATAGCCGCATCTTCGACCACCTTTTCCTGGTCTTTTGGGATGAACTTTGTCATCATCCTTCGACCATCTTGTGGTCTGCATATACGACTATTCAGGGTGGGCTAATGTGATATGAATCGAGTGCTCATGGGCTATAGATATAGATAATATAGTCGGCAGTTTCGTAGGCCGAGGAATACGAGAATAATCCAAAGAATGGATTAACCCGGCGGATATTCCGGTAGTTGAGAGTAACCGTCTTTCAGGAATGTTCTCTCGGGCGGATAGCCCGTTAGACAAGAGTAATGTTCCTTAACGCAGATAGGACCATAAAGTGAGAAGTTCTTATATTAGCAGAAGAACAATCGGTAGCCCTAGGAAAGTTATTTAGGAGTACGTTAGATAAGAGGAGTTTAGGAGAGCTCGTAGCGTGGGGTGGGACGAGTATATCTGAGCGTCGAGTCCCACCCCCCTACCTCTCACTTCTCTACCAGAGCACCTCCTCAGCTCTAGTCATCAATAAAGAAGATCTATATAAGAAGAAGCGAAGCACTGCTTCCCAGCTGCCAGAAACACCTGCGTCCCTTACCCTTACCCTTACCCTTACCTCGGCCATATCTATCACAGATGGACATTAATTGTGGCCCCGTGCTTTAAATAAATGAAAACCACTTTGTAAGTCATGACACTTTATGTAGGACCTCAGTAAGCGTTAAAATGATGAATTGTGCAATATTTATTCGATGTGCTTGCTCCCTCTCTGGAAGCTCACACTGCAACTGTATTATTACGGGGGACCATAGTTAATAGACCAAATATTGTTAGTAAAAATGATTAAATATACAGGTTTTTATGTGTACCCTAGGTCCTATTAACTATGGTCCACCGTAATAGCTGTTGGTTGCAGCAGCACGATGCAATAGAATCTGCGGGTAATATGTACGATAAACGCACAGCAGAGCGACCACACTCGGAGTATCGATTGTTTACGTACCGAGCAAATTTCGTACTCTGAATGCTGAGACTATTAGGGTGCTTACGGCCTCAATATTGCGAGTGACTGGGAGTGTGAGCAGTACTCAACTTCAAACCTCGAAATACTGCCTGAATGTTGCGAGCAAGTGCGAGTGCGAGTACTACTAAAATGTCCAAATACCACGGGTGCAAGGAGTGCCCGCAGGATCGGACGCCGAAATATCCGAATGAACGGTCGTCACTATTATGACTTCAATCGAGAAGATGAGGTGTGTTAAATGGAGGTGTCAGAGCTGGGATCAGACGACCGTGCTGGTAGGATACTGAAATGAAAACGATGTCGAACTTACTTCATCACAAAGACGAGGATAATGGAGACGGCAGCAGCAGTGGTAACGTACAAAGTAAAAACCGTACGAAACGTATCTGCACGAAGAACGGCTGTAATTATGGTGGTCATCGACAGGAGAAGAGTGTGCCGGATTGGGTCGTCCTGAGCAAAGGCCAGACGATGCTCGGAATATATCAATATGGGAAGGTGCAGATAGATGCTCCGAGTACCTTGGAGTGAAGAGGCGAGTATCGGAGATAAATCACTTCAGGTACATCGTGTACTCGGAGTATTTCAGGGCTCAATACTCCGGGATACTGCTCGTATACTCGGAGTATTTCGGGTATGATCACTCTCAATACCCCTTGTACTCGGAGTATTTTGGGGTTCGATACTCTGAAATACTGCTGTACTCCGAGTATTTTTGGGTTCATTACTCTGGAATACTCGTTGTACTTGAAGTATTTGGGGATCTTGTACTTACTGCTCCTACTTTAAGTTCTGGGAGTACTTGGGCATTTCATACTGCAAAAACTTCAATACTCGGAGTATTTCAGGGTTTCATATTCCAAGGTACGAGTAATACTCGGAGTATTTCAGGGTTTTATACTCCAAGATACTCCGGGTTGGAGTATTACTCGGAGTATTTTACTCGGATGATGAAGTGTTCCTGGGTTCAATACTCGCGATACTCGGAGTACTCCGAGTAATTTAGATATTATTTGTACTCCGGGTACTGCTTGTACTCGAGTATAATTACTGCTCATGCTCCCAGTACTCGGAGGTTTTGGCCCTCCAGTACTGCTCATACTTAGGCCACCAGTGCTCTAATACTCGGAGTACAAAACTTACTCGATACTCCGAGTATACTCGGAGTATCGAGTATAATACCGAGAAATCGAACGCTTTCGAGCCGCGAGCAATGTCGGTACAACCCCCAAAAACCGTCTGACCGGCTGCTGCACAGGTGATATCGGGCGAGTTTTTGACGTCGTGAAAAGCTGTTTTGGATCATCGTGATTCTTACTCTGTACTGATATTAAAGTAGTAGTGGAGCTCGAACAGGGTGCCAACAATAGCATCATACGATCGCGAAACAACAGAAGGAGGAGGAGCAGCAGCAGCGTCAAGCCGAGTGGTAAAACTCGACGGGGATTAAACGAAGCCGGCACGAGCAAACTTGAACCGACGGAGGATGATAAACGAACCGCGCACACGCGTCATACATCCGCTCTCCTGCTAGGAGAGCCAACGTATTTCGCATAGTGTAGGCGGTTTGTGTTGTCTCACCACAGGTGCTGCAGGCAGGCTTCTTCCTTCCGCTGCTGCTGTATGCGGTTGAGTTGTCTTTGCTCGGGGCAAGGTCTTCGCGCCGAAACTCATCATCATCGCCACGGGCCACCAACAACGCGGTGTAGCGAGCGTCGCTCCTCATCCTCTCTATACGGGAGGTGTCGGTTGGTTCAAAAATAAAATTTGCGGCGGGTTTTCGAACCGTAACGGCAAAGTACGATCTCGACCAACAACGTGGCGGGACAAACAGATACCTTCTCGTGTCAAGCTGCATCATAGTGTCTGTACAGCAGTGTGCTGCGGTAGAAGGAGATAGGGAGGATGATTTGGAATTTATTTGGGTGTTGTTGCAGAGCTTATAGAGGAAGGTGCTGCTTTGTTGTCTGCAGTAGTAGTCCACAGCGCGAACTATGTAGTGTACAAAATACGACAGAGAGGATTGCGTGAACCCCTCGGTAGCTCGAAAGACTCTTATTTCGATGGTCTTCGGGTGAAGCGGCGGTAGATGACAAGGACCGGATGTTCGAAGCGCAGGAGGGCAGGAACACATGGGTGCGTGTTTCGAAGATGACGTCGCAAAGGACAAGATCTTGGAACGTTGCACGAAGACAGCTTGCAAAAGTGGGAGATACTTTTTTTTTACGTTGTTGCCTGAAGGGAGCTTAAAAAAGTTGTGAGTACGTGCGGTATATATTTTAAAACAAATTGGTATTAGAGGCAATATACTATCATGAAGTTATAAATTGGGCATCACGCTGTCTATATATAATTAATAGATACTTGCACTTGCGTGTGTTCTTCACTTTATAAACCGTTCTTTCTACCCGTCGACATCCAGCAAAACCAGTGTCCGTGCCGTGGAATCGCTCGGTACCGATGGGATCAGCTTGTCAGTCAGTGGAGTACTGCTGTTGGTAGTGCGCAGAGTAGCAGTGCCGGTTGCCGGTGTTGTAATGGCGGAAATGTTGGCTGACGCACACCGGCGCTATAATAGCGGGACCACTATCATCACTCTTCTTGCTGGACCTGGTACCTGGTACGTGTATGTACACTATTATTATTATTTCTCTTGCCATCCGACAATGTGCAGCATGATCTTCAACATGGATCACTCATAACTTTCCCGAAAGAAGAAAACTGTACACTATTATTATTGCGCACCGGTATTAACATACGTGTAGCATGTTTTTTTTTTTTTCAACATCACTTTTACTTTCCCGCCTACAGCAGTAGCTCGTAGGAGGTTTTACCCTCAGCGGTCTTCTGGACAAGCCGTGGTCACAGGTGTCGTCCCTTCTCCCCCCCGGTACGTGCCATTATTTTTTTGTCGCGCACAGGGTTCAGCATTCCCACACTGCTCGTCGATTTTCATTGAATGTAGCTAACTCGCGTATACTTATACTTTAATTGTGGTATATTTTAATATGTTGACATTAATCCTATAATCGTGCGCTCGTACGGCGGTGGTGTGCCAAGGGAAGCGGGGGAGGGGGGGCACAACAGGAGTACGTAGTGGCAGAAAACCCTATCTAGATAATGCGGAGAGCGGGGGAAACAGGAGTAGAAGGGAGACTGCGTGTGGTGGACGATAGTATAGTATAGGAAGGAGATGGCAGACAGGGTAGCAAGGCACAAGGCCGACTATTAATAGGAAGGGGCATGCCTATACTACTCGTGCCCCCAGCTGGTGCAGCTGGTTCGAACGTGGTCTTCCATTGTCTTCTTGCTTTTTTTTCTTTCTTGCGCTCGATCCTCTGTGCTCTTCATTTATTTTTTCTCTTCCTTTCTTCTATTTATTGATAAGCCTTGTGAAATGAGTCGTGTGGCCTGGGTGGATGACGAGCCTGCTTTGCTTGTTTCGTATTGTCCGACGCCGAGGGGCCGTGCATAGTTGACGAACGCAGAACGGAGACGGCAGACAGGGTAGCAAGGTATATACCAGGCGGACTAGCGGGGAGAACCTGTCTATGCTACTCGTACCACAAACTGCTGCCGCTATATACTCGTTTTTTTTGTGCTTTGTTTGCCTGATATTTTTCCCTTGGTTCTTAGTCTTACCCTGTCCACAAGTATAGTGTTAGTGTTTTCTTCCTTTTTTTTTCAGTTTGTAGTTTATTTCAAGTGTCTGCCACATCCCCTGCGGGGGGGCTACGACAGTGTTTTTTTTCTTTTCTTTCTTCTTTTTACTCTTTCGATTTGTCTTTGTTTTCTTTTTTCTTCGTCCGCTTTCGTTTCTCTATTATTTCGAGGTGGAAGATGGAAACGCCCCTCCGTGGCGCCCTGACGCTGAGTACGCCTCCGAGGTGCTCTGCGACGTCATCAGCTCCCACAACGCCCTTTCAGGCCCCGGAAACGACGGTCAACGCTTTGCGCACCTGCAATCCATCATCCACACCGACATCGGGCGGGAAGAGTTCGGAAAGGGCATGACAACCTTCTGGCGGAGAATCGTCGACGAGCCGGACGCGTTCCCGCCAGAATTCTGGCAGCTCTTCTTGCAGTCGAACCTCACTGCCTTGGGGGAAAAGTGCCGGCCGGTTTGCGTGGGCATGACATGGAGGCGGCTCATCACCGTGGGGGCTATGCGACAGTGGCAGCCGCGGTTCGAGGAGGTCAACCGAGAGGTGAGGCAGTTTGGGGTCGCCGTACCCGGAGGAGTGGAGCATGTGGGACTGAGGGCTAGGACGTTACACGAGACGGGCAACTGGGTCGTCCTAACGGACTGCTCCAACGCCTTCAACATGGTTAAGCGGACGGCGGTGCTTGAAGAGGCGGCCAACTGCGTTCCAGCGCTCACGCCGTTTGTGGCGAAGTGCTACGGCACAAGACCCGCCGACGTGTATTTCCGGAGGGACTCAGGGGAGACCAGGACGATCGCTTGCTCCAGCGGTGTCCAGCAAGGGGACCCCATGGGGCCGGCAATGTTCTGTCTGGCGTTGCGACCGGGGCTGAAGGGTTTCCGACAGGAGTTCGAAGGAGAAGGAGTGGAAGCCTTCGCCTACATGTACGATGTATCTCTCGGCCTTATGGGGGTCACGGCCAACACGATTAGAGCTTTTGCCTTCCTCCGGCGAGAGCTAGACGACATCGGCATTGTGGTCAACCCCGCCAAGACCGTAGCACTACCACCCAAAGGACACGTCCCGACGGCGGAGGAGATAACGCTCCTGGAGATCGTTGACGTCCGCATCGCAGACGAAGGAGGGGTGACGGTGGTGGGTGTCCCGATCGGCTCGGATGAATACGTGCTGAGGCGAGCAATGGAGGTAGTGAGGGACGGAGGCGCGGACCGCCTTGCACGCTGCCTCGCTAACATGCCAGACAAGCAAGCGGCGGCCCTCATCACCGTCGAATCCCTCGGGCAGCGGACGGGCTACCTCGAAAGGGCTCTGGACCCGGGGCTGTCACTCGAAGCATGCCGAAGGGCCGACAACGGGGCTCAGTGGGCCTACGAAAATATCCTAGAGCTACCGGGAGCGGCGGACGCACAGTCGTTTTTCCAGGAGGGGTGCCCGGCCAGCCAACTGACTCTAAAACCCTACCAACAAGCCCAAGCACGCCTTTCTACGGGAGCCGGAGGGTTAGGGCTGCCGTCGACGGAAGCGAGGCGAATGTCTGCCTCAATTGGGAGTAGGGTGGGCATCCTGCCAGAGGTTCTAGCAGACCTCACGGGCCCGCTAGGAGACAGGGTAAAGAGGGGTCTCCCTCATTCAAGCATCATTGCTGAGCTCGGTGGCAGCCTGCGAGAGATCAGGGGCACGTGGGGCGTGACTAAAGAAGCGATGGAGGGCATCGTCCCCGAATCCTGGCTGGAATGGAGCATGGGTGCAGAGGGGGACCTGGTCCCAGGGCCCCCTGAAGCCGACATGCTGGCGGCGCATGATGCCTGACCACTAACTCCCGGAAGGCTCAACAGCGGTTGGGCAAGCTGGTGAATCAGGGTCGACACGCTGCACACACAGCCTCGCTGGAAGGGCTACCGGAGATTGCACGCCCACCTGGACCAGGCGACCCGCTGGGGGGGAGCGAGACCA
Organism: Nereocystis luetkeana; assembly: GCA_031213475.1. Taxonomy (NCBI): domain Eukaryota; class Phaeophyceae; order Laminariales; family Laminariaceae; genus Nereocystis; species Nereocystis luetkeana. Next base: position 14,918,621 of record JARUPZ010000003.1, read on the forward strand.
AGGCCTTCGCCAAAGCTCGCTACAGGAGTCTACAAGGAGCAGGAGCCACTGCTTGCCTTCGGGCGAGGCCAACAGACTCGCTCCGTGTCATACCAGCAGAGGAGTTCGTGGGCATGGGAAGGCGCTCCATAGGCATCGAGGAGCACGTGGCGGTGAGGTGCCCCTGCTGCGAGGCAGTCGACATAGACACACGCCACGCACGTATCTGCCCCAGAGCAGGGGTACAGGTAAACCAACACCAACCGTTGGTTCACGCGATCTCCCGCACACTGAAGCGGCTGGGAATCCCTCACCAAGTGGAGAGCGTTGAACCGTTCACTGCAGACCGGAACCTGCGGATGGACATCGTTGTCAGGAGAGGAGGTCTTCGGGACGCTTCTAACAGGGAATACAGGGAAAAGTCTATCCTGCTGGACGTCACCCATGCAGACCCGCAAGCGCAGGTCCACCTGCGAGGAGGAAGCGCTGATCATGATGGATCAGCTGCCTCTACCTCCGAGGCGCGCAAGCGCCAACACTACGGGGACATGTGTCCTTCGACGAGTGGAGCCACAAACTAGCCACCTTAGCGGTGGAAAGCTTTGGGCGCCTCGGGGTAGAGGGCAGCAACTTCATCGACCAGCTGGCAGCTATATAATATAACATTAATATTTCAGTGCATCACACTCGTACTGCAGTACCGGGCAATGGACTTTCTCACAGAGTTTAGGAGGCTAACTTTGCTTGCGATACGTATCGGTTGGTCGCCGGTGGCTCCGGGGTGTATACATTGCAAGATGCGCGTCTTTATAAGTCTCGAAAGTTGGTTCTAGGCCCACTTACGTCGTACATAGCATTCTGTGTGCCGTGTAGGAAACCTAACACCGGCGATTGACCACTTTTTTTGGATTTTTGTTCGTCTTGTCTTTTCGCCACGACTTCCCCCGGGAGGGTAAAAACCTGGTTGGTATACAGCAGAGTCCCTGAACGTAGTTGTTACAGTATAGTATTATTAATGATATGATGTCTACTTACTACTACTGCCCACTTTTATTTGTTTCGGGACTTATTTATGTTGGGTAGGTGATCGGTTAACCTTTTACCTGTAGCTGTGATGGAGTAAGCAGGACTGGTCACCGCTGAGCTAGACGCACCTGCTTCACACAGCCTTCTTCTACCCTCCCCGACACCTGCCACGCTGTGAGCATCATCATGAGAGGCTTTCTATTTTCGAGTTCCGAGTCATTTTGTTTTTTACATGTAATGTACTATTTTCGGGCTGCATTCGCAACAGCTTCCTATCAATAGCGCCATCACAGCAGTAGCCTCAACGAACCGCAGTTTCCCGCTTGTAACCCCGCTCTCTTTCCGTTTGCGCCGGTGCGATCGCCCTCCTGACAAAGTCGATTTATTATGGCGATGATCGAAGAAAGGCCTTTTTTGTACGGTAGCAAGATGAGAGCCCTGTGTATCTCCTAGTATTTAGAGTATGGCACCTCTTTCTTTCCCTTTCGTTGGTGGGAAACCTTGCTGGATTTTAGGGATTTTGTTTTTGGCGTAACAACAGCAGTTACTTATTTAATAGTAGTAATACTGCAACAACATATATATTTTCATTAAATTATAAACTACGTCAGCTGTGAGTTCGAAGGATTAAATAGTTGTTACTCAGCTTTGCAAGCTAATAATTGCAATCATGCGTCGTGCCGTCGGCATGATACATACATACTTGTACTTAGATAGTACAGTAGATATTCATACATATATATGAGGAGAGCTTGAAATGTTGACGCGTCTGCCCATACTCTGCACGACCGCTGCCCAACTAATTGAGCACTGCCCAAAGCAATTTATACTCGGGAGTGTACAATGTACCTGGTACGTTTATATATTACGGTACAACTTCGCCCCGTTTTGCGTTTGGTGCCTCGCACACATTGCGCATGTTGCACCTTTTGTACAACGAACCGGCGCATACTGCTTGCTCGTTTTGAAACCTTGCAGTACCTTTTGCACAAATGTGTCGGCATGCTGCCCGTTTCGATAACTCGTTGTGTCTTTTTTTTGTTTTTAAATGTCCCGGAAGGCTGCCCGTTTTGAAAAATCGTTGTGGTTTCCGTAAAAGCAACTAACTACTGGCGTGCTGCTCCTTTTGAAAAATTGCAGTACCTTTTGCAAAATGGACCGGCATGCTGCTCGTTTGGTAAATTTCCACGGCTCTAAAAAGTTATCAGGGTTGTATGCATGATCGCGCGCTGTGTGCCCCTGCCCATGTACACGCATGCTGCTAAAACTAATGTGTTGGAACTGACATGTAAAAACACGATCCAATTTTTAGTCTCAAGTATATAATATTATGCTGCCCAAACCGGTGAAAACTGTGTCCCGCACGATATGATTTTGTATCGGCACGCTGTGCAAATAAATGTTGATTTTGTATCGGCGTGCGGTGCAACTGTTGATTTTATCTCGGTATGCTCCACAAATAAATGCTACAAAATGTTCCGGCGCGAAAACGTTTTCTTTGTGCTGGTATTCTGCACGAATGTGGCAAAAATTACCGTCACCTACCACCTACCTGCCATATTTTTTTATTTGTGTTTTTTTTTTGTGAGTGTTTTAATATTTGACTCCCTGTTTTCTCTCGTGGGCCTTATATTTACAGTACCTTGAGACTGTATCGACATCATAGCAGATACGCAACATTTCCCGACAATGTACTCACACGCTGCAGAAATTAAATTCTCCCACGTGCAGTAGTACTTGTTTATTTTTATGTTTGAGTGCGTTGGTAGCACCCGCTTCATTCCTCGTCTCTTAGATACAGATACCACACTCTGTACCTATGTTTCGATCTCGTTTCATACTACTGACAAAATTGGGCAAACACAGACAGACGAAGTGCTACCCAAATTGGTATAAAAATGCCACACGCCGGGCCATGCGTGTATACCACTATTAATAATGAGACTCTCATTTGGCCCAGCATGTTAGGACACCTGCGAGTAGATATTTACTCGTCGGGTTCTACAATGTAGCGAGCCTACACGAGCCAAGAACACCGCGTAGTTATTCACTAGTAGGGTACTGAGAGGTAGCGCACGCACCCCCCCCGTGCTGCATATCTCTGTTTCGTTTTGTTTTGTTTTTGTTATATCTATATGCGTCCGCCATCAACGCGTACTACGTGTGTACCTGGCATGATAGTTTTAGCACTCCCGAAGAATTTCGGGATTTAGCTCAGTTTGCAAACCATTTTTGGGACATGGCGCATTTATTTTCGAGTAACAGTTAGTTGTCATTTGCTCATGTTACAATCCCGTATGCCCGAAACGAGACATACATGCTCTCGCATCATTTGCGCCCTTCACTGATGATACATCCAGACTACCTGTCTCGGAACGAAAATAGGGTTACTTACCTCGTCCCCATATAATATGTACCAAACGTAATTTATGCCGGGAGAAACACATTGCACGGATAAATAAACGCTGGAAGGATACCATCCTTCAAGACCCCGCTATTCCTTCGGAGGACCTATATTTTACGTACCAGGCGGGTACTTAACAGCGGTAGCGCAGATATGTGTACCGTAAGTTGTTCTTTTTTGTTGGGTTGTTTGTTTTTTTTTGTTTTTTTTTTTTGTAGAGGGATTTCTCGATGATTTTAACCGCCTCCCAAGCACCTAAGCTCATTCCGGGTCTATCGACAATCTTCACGTTCTGGTCCTGTTTGTGACGTTCGTATACTACTTGTACTGCATTCTCTGCTCCAGTCCGTGCGTTGCCTCTACATCCCAACCTGATTCCGGACCACCATGTATCCCTTCAACGGTGGACACTCCACCCCCGGGCTTCCAAGCCCCGACATATATATGCGGCCACGACTGCGCCTGTACCTACCAAGGTTCAGATGCTCCCGCCCGCGACCACCGCGTTCATCCCCTCATT